>BLBF01000018.1:50473233-50514350 GCA_015471245.1 Laticauda colubrina | reverse complement strand
TCTTCTCTTCTCTTCTCTTCTCTTCTCTTCTCTTCTCTTCTCTTCTCATCTCTAAGATATTTGAGAGATCAATATGAAAAGATTACATCATCTAAGATGCCTGCACCAGGTAAATCTTGAGTAATGCATTAGGTTCTGGATACCATAATTTAAGAAGGATTCAGACAACTTGAAAGGGATTAAGAGAAGGGCAACAAATATTCTTTTTTTAAAATAAACTTTATTAATTATAGAACTAAAATATCAAACAAACACATACACAACACACAGAAAAAAAAGAAAAAGGAAAAAAGACAGAAAAATGATTCTTTGACAAGAGAAATGGGTATGTTTAGCCTTGAAAAAAAAAGACTCCAGGGGGATATGAGAACACTTTTGAAGTGGTATCATATAGAAAGACACAATCTATGTTATCCCTAGAAGACAGGATATAGAATCATGGACTTAAGTTATAGGAAGCATGTCCAAGTGAAATGTTAAGAAAAAAATAATTTCCCTGGTCAGGGTCTTTGCTGCCATTGGGTCTCAGATTTAGCATAAACTAGGCTTGCCTGAACAGACTGAGTATGTATCTTATTTAGGCCTTTTGCTTCCCCCCCAAGAAAGTGTTTGGTAAGCTACTCAGACTGCTAATGGGACTCAACCATTGTGAAATATCATAGAAGAATGAATATCCTTAGTTTAGAAAGGGAAGAAGGGAAGACAGGGATCCACCAGCTGTTTTTGGATATTAGTTCAATTTGTTAAATTCAGAATAGGAGACCATGGCCAGGAACATGGAATTGCATTAATAATGGCTTAATGTTAAAGAATAAGGGGTTAGGATCCTAAGTCTTGGAAAATGATTGAGTAAAACTCCTGCCCTTATTTATGAGTGAATTCATTTGAGTGGGATGTTTGTGAGTTGTTTGAATTACTTTTTCCAGGCTATGTAAATCAAGGGCTAATTTGTCATTTTTCTTGATAACCTCGCACTGAAATATTGATCTGCCATTAGTAATATTTTGAAATACTTTTCAGGAGTTTCTTTTATGGCTGGCTGGGGTACTCTGGGTGTTGAACGCTACACTTCTTAAAAGGCAGCCAAGTTTGAAAAATAGTGGTCTATACCAGTAGCCTGGGAGTAGACAGGGCAATAGGAATTAAATCCAACCACATGTGGAGTAGTATGGTGATTTTGAGAGCTTATTGACCTATACATGTTATCTTTAACTTTTAGATGTAGATACTGCCAGATAGTCAGAAGAGAAAAGAAATTCAGCTCTGGGCAGTGTACTCTGTTTGGGCTTGGCTCTTCCTACTTGTGCTTCTTTTGCAGGACTCATTGAAGCCAGCATTCACTGTCACCAACCTCCCAGGGACGACGTCCACCATCCAGACAGCACCCACGACATCCACATCCATGCAGGTCAGCAGCGGACCCTCGTTCCCCATTACTAACTACTTAGCACCAGTCTCTGCCAGTGTGAGCCCCAGTACAGTCACCAGTGCCAACGGAACAGTACTGAAAACTACTGGAACCAGCGCAGTGGCCTCTGGAGGACTCATGCAGATACCTACCGGCTTTACCCTCATGTCAGGTCAGTTCCTCTTTTGCCAGTTGAAGCATTTTTGCAATAGCTGCTGATTCTTCTGCAATTACACTGATCATGCTAGGCCTTTGCCCCTTTTTGACTTGTGAGAGGCTGGAATGGAAATGCCAAAACTGTATTCTCTTAAATACAATTGTTTCATGAAAGAATATGGCTGAGGCCAGAATAATAGCTGGTCAAGGGACAGGTTCTACCAGGAGAACAGGAAATTTTAGGGAAATGGTTGTGTTGCTGTCTCTGCTGCCAGCCTCCTCATTCCTTTAAGAAAATGGAAAGGTTCCACTTTGACATTTCTGATTGTGAGAATTGTGGGGTTTGGAACTGGGACATGGAGCTTGGTCAGCGCCTTCCCTCCTCTTCCTCCCATGAAAGATGAATGGCAGCCTCCCTCAACTGGATATTCCATCTTCCAGAATTCCACTCGGAATTCTGGAACTCATAGTTCACAACTCAACTGAAGGCACAAGGTTGGAGAAGGCTGCATATAATGATTATCCGGGAGGAGAGAGATTAACAAGAATCCAAGAAGGAGTGAAGGAGATTTTAAAAACACCTGGCCCTGATAAAAAAAAGCCTTTTTTTCTCCCTCCTTCCAGCAGGTGCTCCACTCCCTCCTGGGACCCCTACCATTCCTCTCACTCAGTTACAGCCGCACTCGCTGGCCCTCTCCAACCAGCAGGGCCAGGCAGCGGTCGTAGGCATACCTGGACAGCTACAGCAGGCACAACAGACAGTCTTCCGATTTCCATCTACAGCCGGAGGGCAGATTGTGTCTCTGACAGGTCAGCTGCACTCACATTGCTGCTTGCACATGGAAGGTTGGTGGGAATGCACGTTTTCAGGGCAGCTGGTTGACCTGTCTGGGGTTGAGTTGTCTTGTGTTTTTGGGAAGCCCTCCTAAGAGCAATGATAGAAAGTTGGGAAAAGTTAGCTACTAAATCCAAATGAAGGTGTGCTGAAACAGGAGTGGAAGGTGCAAATGCTGTTGCTTTGTCAGCTGAATGTGAGTGATAATTTATTTTAGGAGGAATAAAGACAGATATGACTAATAACTGGTAATATATTCCCCAAAATAGAAGCCAATTCTTTCAGCTGTCTGAAAGGTAGTCCTAAGAACTTGCCACTTAGCTGAGACTGATCCTTCTAAATCTGCAATCTCAGGACCATGCCTGCCATCTTCATTTTTTAAACATCTAACCATTTTCCTTCCTCTTTTGTTTGTCCAATACTGCTTTTTAAAATGATTGTCTATTTTATTGCCCAGTTAACAGACATCCACCAGCTCACTCACTCTCTTTTTTATTTGTTTAAAAGCTTGCTCTTATTTGGTGATTTCTAGTCTTGAAGTATTGCTTAAATTTGTATTTTTTTCCTGCTATTATAAGAAATAGTTCTTGATATTTGGTTTTTCATAATTCAAATTGTAATGACAAGAGAAAACACTCAACTTTCAAAGCCTACAGACATTTCTTAAGCACTCAAACTCTTGACTGAAGACAGTACCTTGTAAAGCCCATGTACCACGGCACCAACGGATGTAAAACGTTAAAAAAAGCTTGCCATCCGTTGGAAAACGCAATGCATCCGTTGGGTACTTACTGCATATGTGTTTCATACGCTCTATCCCTCCAGCATCCGTCCACTGAGATTTCATCCGCCCAAGAAGTTTTAAGCTGCACAAAACTTTGTGAACGGATGAACTTTCCACTGTGTACGATGTAATTCCGTGACATCCGAGCAACAAACATTCTATGTCCGTTTATCATCCGTTAAACGTCCGCTGTATCCTCTCTGCATCCTCTGGGCATCCTCGCAACTCACATCCGCTGCAGCTGAAAACGGAAAGAGGGAGGAAACAAAAGGTACACGGAACGTCTACACAGCGTTAGTAGCACGGAAATAGAAAGGATGCGCAGTGAACGGTTTGCATCCGATATACATCCACTAGGTTTCCTATGAACATCCGTTTAATATCCCCGCTACATACTACCTACGTCCGTTCTTTTCCGTTCTGTTTATGCAAATTTTTGCCACTTTTTGGAGCGGATGACAACGGATGGAGCCACCCCCGAAATTTTGCTCATCCGCTGTGTCCTATATGCATAAGTTTTGCATCTGTCGGCCAGTGGGACAGGGCCTTAAAGGAGAAGCCTAGATTGAAGAATTAAGATCCTGTGTCGCAAACACTATTGAATGTGGAGACTTTTTTTTCGTTCTGAAGATGCCAGGATAGAGAGATGAAGGAATTTATTTATTTATTACAACTATAACTGTCCTCTCTGGGACAGCTGATACAAGGTTATTAACATGAGGTGTTTTCTTCTCTGAAGCCACGTAATAATGTTTTTCTGGGATGTTAGTCTGGGATGTCAGTTTAGGAGAATAATTCCTTTAAAATTTAAAATTGCTGCTCTTATGGTGCAGAGGTTCTGAACAGTTCTGGAGAACTGGTAGCAGAAATTTTGAGTAGTTTGCAGAACTGGAAAATCCCACCTCTGACTGGCCCTTCCCCCATCTTTTCTCTGCCTCCCGAGTCTCAGCTAATCAGCTAGGTTTTCTTTTGTTGCCGTGCATAGGAGAGCGGAGCTGGAAAGCAGGACAGTGGGGTTGGGAGGGAATGGAATTTTGCAGTAACCTTCCTCCAGGAGTGGGAAGGGAATAGAGATTTTACAGCATCCTTCCTCTGCCATGCCACACCACACCATGCCCACGAAGCCACGCCCACAGAACCGGTAGTAAAAAATTTTGAATCCCACCACTATTGTGGTGATATTCTGTGGGGTACATTTTTGCTTTGGGCAGTGATATTTTGGGGCAGTGCAGGAAGACAAAGCAGTGTTGCTTGTGACAGAAGTTTCCATTTCTCCTGAGTTGTCACTGGTAAAGTTAAATAAGGTACATGCTTGTTAGGAGGGAAGAGAAGGAGAGAAAGAGAGAGAGAGAGACCACTCACTTACAAGTGATGTAGTGGAAAGTAACTACTCTGTGGAAAACTGTCAGTATATGAAACTTAGGAAAGGAAGAGATTTGGGGGAAGAGGTAGCAGGAAGGCTGTTGCAACCATGTTTGCACAATCAGTAGCATGAACTTTTGATTTAATGTTTTTAATTGATGTTTTCTAGCTCTCATAAACAACTTGGTTTTCTTAAAATTTGAAATCATATGTTGGAAGTCTTATCAGAAGTTCATCTTTCATTCAAAGGCAAAGTAGCAAATGTGGTAGCAAAGGAGATAGGGGAAGACTCAAAGTGGTTAAGGTAGTCCTGGACTTACAACCACAATTGAGCCCAACATTTCTGCTGTTAAGTGAGACATTTGTTAAGTGAGATTTGCCCCATTTTCGGACCTCTCCTGCCATAGTTGTTAAGTAAAGTTGGCTCTTCCCCATTGACTTTGTTTATGAAAAGGTTGCAAAAGGTGATCACATGTCCTTGGGACACAGCAACGCCATAAGTATTAACCAGTTGCTAAACATTTGAATTTTGATCACATGATCATGGGGATACTGCGAAGGTCGTAAGTGTGAAAAACAGTCATAAGTCACTTTTTTCAGTGCAGTTTTAACTGAATAGTCACTAAATGAATTGTTACAAGTCAAGGACTGTCTGTAGTATGATAAATGGCATGCTGGCATAGATATTTATTGTGCTTCCCTGTTAAAGTTCTGAAACTTGAGATAAACTTCTAGCCCCTCTGGCAGTCTTTAGTGTGAGAGGGCCACTAGGCCTTTCTTTTTCAGGCCCTCTCCCCAAACCCTGCCTTATACACATCTATGTTAGACCCAGGACCAGTTACCAGTTTTGAATTTCTGTGTATTATTAACATGTTCGTGCAAAATACATGTTGCCTTCTCCTACCCACAAGTAACAGGTAATCAATCCCTGCTTTGTTTAGTTTATTGCATTTTTAACATAAAGCTTGCAGTTTACACGGTATGGAAATGTCATCCCAAGATGTTCCTTCCCTGCCAGCAGGTCTCCCTGCAGACAATTATATCAAAATTGGCTTGTGTTCTGCATGTGATTTGGGGCCAAACAGTTTGGTAATGTATGTCAGTTGAAAATAGTAGTAAACTGGGAAGGATGTTTCATTTCCTTCTTGGAATGGAATGGGTGTAGTCATAGAATATGGCCATTATCTGAGTGCCATTATTGTTAAATTGGCTAGTGAGCACAAATGAATGATTATGCTGTTGCAAAACATATTTCTGAACTGCAAAGCATGTTTTTAGGATTGAAGTTAATGAGTTACTTATGATAGATTCTTTACCTGAGATTTGGATTAAATGACCCAAATCAATATATCTGTCTCTCCTTCTATGTTAGTGTTTTAGGGGAGAGTCTTGCCATGGGCGACTCCTGTGATTGTAGCATGACCTGGCTAAGGCAGATATCATGTGGCAAGATCAGAAAAGGTCTTGCTATCTTGTCTGGTGTTTCAGAACCCCAGACAACCCCTCACTCTACAAAAACCAGGTGATGAGAATTAGGAGTACCTGATCAAGATGGGGTTAACTGACTGAAATGAAATAAATGAACAGGGTTTTTGCACAGTGAGTTTTGTTTATCTTATTGAACAACCATTGTATGCTGACCTCATGCCATAAATGCCAAGCCCTTAATTTCCAAACCATAGTGGCTGGTTTCATACAAGATACAAAGTCATAAGAAATCCGATAATGCTGTAGTTTAAAAAGTAAATGAAGCAAGATTTAGAGACTAGTATAAGCTGTTGCTAGCCCCAGGCTTGCTATCTTCTGTTCAAAAGATGGCAAACTAATATAGAATGAAAGGAAATGTTAAGAAAAAGAATATTTGCTCTTTCAGTAGTTGTTAGAAGCCATTTCTGTTTAACAAAAATAAAGGAATATGAATGTAAAGAAGGCATAAGAAGAACCAAAACAGGAGCAAATTAGTCAATTATCTACCTAATGAAGTTATTTCACCAAAACTACACACAGCTCATTCCTGTCAACAGGAATTTAGATATGTTCACCTACTTGGGGCGAGGGAAGTAATCCCTTTGTTAAGGGCTAATTGACCAACCCAATTTATTTAATCAATAAAACATAAAGACCAAATAATTCAAAAAAAAATTTTTAAAATGTAAAACAACATTATAAAATTGCAAATGAGGGAGAGTTCCTAAACGGCGACCGTGAAGCTGTTAATATAGGGGTGTGAGTGGGGGAAAATTTTCATGGGGCTAACTAGTCCAAGGACTGGTTGGGCCCCTGCATCCCCCATGCAAAGCTACATACCCACTTTTTGACCCCATTGCAGAAGGCCAAAAGATTGGGGGCTTTCCTCACCTCTGAGGGCAAGATGTTCCACAATTTTGTGGTGGTTTTGCAGAAAACTGGCACTTCTGGTTTTTTGGTAAAACCCCTCAGGGCTGCCACTTTACTTAACAATTACTACAAAAAAAAATGACAATAAAACTAGGTTGGTCACATGACCAACCTGTTTTACAGTCTTTATGACATACAACCGTAATGGACAGACCTTATTATAGTTGTATATCAAGGACTACTTGTCCTAATATCATATTACTTTTAGCATGTAAACCATAAAATAATTTAAAGAAATAAACCAGATATTAAAAATAACCATATTAGCAGGGACATTAACTATGTATTTCAGACTTACTCTGATCACAGCAGAAAAACCGATCAAACTCTTTCGCTCTATCAGAAATCAGAACTAAAATGAAAAGCACTTTCTGCCAGGCCTGACATGCAGCAGAGGAAAAGGCATTTACCAAGGCCTCTGGAATATTAATTTGAGTACTTGGCAGGTTAAAAATGTTCTGCATGTAAGGAATGGGATATCCCAAAGGCCTCACTCATGCCCCAGCTAGCCTATCCTGCCTTCTGAATCTTGTGAGACCACTGCCTCCAAATCTCAGGCCACTTTTCTGCTATTGCTGATTGCTGTTCTTCCTGCATTCATTAATTGTCCTTCCCCTATCTATTATTCTAGAGTGTGCAAATAAAATTGTGCACTGATATTTTAGCTATTGGGAGAACCTGCAATCTGCTGTCTCTGGAGCCCACCATTGCCACTAAGTGGAACATAGAGCTGGAAAAGTGATTATGAAGTTCAGTACCGATATTTCATTATTTGATTTTTAACCCACCATATCTCTGATCTGTTCAACTACATAATTAGGACAAGAAATAGTAATTAAAAGTATGTATTTATTTATTTAATTTCTATAGCTGCCCATCTCAGCCTAATATCTGGGCAACTTACAATTATAAAACTGTAAAACAATTAAAAACAATACAAACAATCCAAAGAATAAATACATACAGCAGCCAAGAGAGTTAAACAACTATTTTGGTTAACCCACAACCAATTAACTGTAAAGCCAAGGAATGGGTCCCTAACACATTATGAGCCCCAAGCCTTCTCACACAGGTAAGTTTTTAAAGCCTTATAAAAAACCAAGAGGTTTGGCCCATTGTAATCTTGAAGGGGAGAATGTTCCACAAAGCATGAGCTACAACAGAGAATAAATGCAAAATGGGGGAAATTAAAAATAAAGTTGATACTAAAATTAATTAAAAAAGCACTTATGAAAGAGATATGTTTTTACGGATTTTCTAAGTGATTAGAAAATAGGAATTGAAAGCAGGCAATATTTTTTGAGTGCTCTCCATAGCCTGGGAGCATCTCAAGAGAAGTCTTCTCCTGAAGCTTGTAATGTTCCTAGACACAATTTGCAGCATCCACAGCCATTGCAATCAGTAATGATCATTACAGAATTACAGCAACAGTAATGTCACCTATGAAAATCCACAGATGATCCACCTGTAATCTAATCCAGCTAAAGCCCATGTCACACTGGCCAACGGATGCAAAAAGGACACAGCGGATGAGCAAAATGTTCCATCCGTTGTTATCCGCTCTCAAAAGGGGCAAAAATTTGCATAACTGGAGTGGATAACATGGACGTGGGGAGGACGCAGGGCGGATGCAAAGCGGATGCGGAACGGAAGCCCAGCGGATGGGAGCGGATGGGAGTGGATGGCACATCCGCAGGGCTTCCAGGGGGCCTCAGCGAAGCGGATGCGGAACGGATACAGCGGATGCAGAGCGGATGCACAGCGGATGAAGTGGATGCAGAGTGGATGCACAGCGGACGCCTAATGGATGCCTGGCATTAATTGCGCATGCGGGGAGGATGCATTGCGTCAGCCCTGCGGATATAACGGAAGCAGCTCGGAAGCAGGTCGCCATTCAGAGGAAAGACCTGCTGCCGGACACATTGACTGCCTTGCCTGCCCTGCCTGCATGTCTGCCTGCCAGCCTTGCTACCAGGCTCCCTGCCAGGCTCCCTGCCAGCCTTGGTGCATGCCTTCCTGCCAGCCTTGGTGCATGCCTTCCTGCCAGCCTTCCTGCCTGCCTTGGTGCCAGCCTCCC
This sequence comes from Laticauda colubrina, assembly GCA_015471245.1. Lineage (NCBI taxonomy): Eukaryota > Metazoa > Chordata > Lepidosauria > Squamata > Elapidae > Laticauda > Laticauda colubrina. The sequence continues at coordinate 50,505,331 of BLBF01000018.1, read as the reverse complement.
TGCCAGCCTTCCTGCCAGCCTTGGTTCCTGCCAGCCTCCCTGCCAGCCAGCAACCCCACAACCATGCGGAAGCACAGCAAGCCTCAGCCATCTGCTGCCAGCCTTGGCAAGAGGGACAGGGCTACCATCCCGCCCCCTGGCCCTCACTCTGGTTCTGCTTGGGCTTCTGCAGCACGGGCTCTCTCTTCTGGGGCTGGGGCTTCTGCTGATTCTGCTTCTGGAGGAGCTGATGACAAGCACTCCAGCACCAGCCACCTCCACAGCACCTGGACCCTTCACCCCTGAGACTGAGCGACCAAGAGGAGTGCCAGAGATTCATTTTTGTCTTATAGCTTGTTGTTAATAAAGTCTATTTATGATTCACACACTTGTTTCATTTCTTTTTTTTAATAAAGTCTTGGTGGAAACTTTTAGAAATGGTTTAAGCCTTTGCTTGCTTGTGGGATGGGTTAAGATAGCTGTGGGATGGGTTAGGATAGCAGTGGGATAGATAAACCTCCAGTGCAAGCATATTGGGACTGTATGGTCCACCCTCCCAGGTGCCACACCTATGGCCCTTTATTATCAATAATGTAATAATTATCCACACATGTCAACATAAACACAACTCTTTATTAAACGCCCTGTTCATTGTAGGCCAACCAAACATACATGGCCCAATCTCATCCGTGTAATGAGACAGGCTGAAGGAAGCATCCATTAAGCATCTACCATCCTGTCTTGCCACTCCACTGCTCCAGCTGGGGAGTTGCACCATTGTCTCAGGAGGTTGCGCTGCTTCTTCGCTTCATGTGAGGCTCTGTTGGGGCCTTGCACATCCTCAGTGTCGATCAGGTTTCGCCCTTGCCTCCATTCCCCAGGCTCCATGTCCCCATTGCCTTGCTGGAGGTCCACGAGCCTGTTCTGCAAGACTGGGTAGCGGGTGCGCATGAGATTGTGCAGGATGCAGCAAGCTTCCACGATCCTCCTCACGGTCTGTGGGCGATGCTGCATGGTGGTGAGAAGTACCTGGAACCTGTTGGCCAGGATGCCAAAGGCGTTCTCCACCACCCGCCTTGCCCTGGAAAGCCTGTAGTTGAAGATCCTCTCTTCACGGGTGAGGAGTCTGGAGGTGTAGGGCTTCATGAGGTAGGTCTGAGGGAGAAGGCGTCATCCCCCACGATGAAGTAGGGCACATCTTGTGTGTCGTTGGGCAGGGGTTCTGGATCTGGGAAGCCCATGATGAGGTTGCCTTCCAGCTCCTCCTTGAGGTGACTGGCGTTGTATACCTGGGCATCTGAAGATGAGCCGTAGCCTGAAGCATCGATGTACATGAACTTGTAGTCAGCATCAACCATGGCGAAGAGGATGATGCTGAAGAAGCCCTTGGAGTTGAAATAAGTGGACCCCGACTTGGCTGGAGATTTGCAGGCCACGTGCTTGCCATCTATGGCTCCAACGGCGTGTGGGAAGTTCCACTTCTGATACCACTGCTCTGCAACTTTCTTCCATCCTTCTTCAGTGGAGGGGTACTGGAGGAGCTCCTCCTTGTATTCTTCGATTATGGCCTGCACCACTTCTCTGATCACAATGCTGATGGTGTTGGATGGCACCCTCCAGCCGTACTGCATGCTCCTGTAGGAGGTCCCTGAGGCCAGGTGGCGCAGAGTGAGTGCCACCTTGAGCTCAGGTTCCAGGCTGGGCCGGAAGCTGATGTTTACCTTGGTCAACCTGGGTGTCAGGCGCTGCACAACTTCGTCAAACATGGCTGGCGGCATCCTCATGAAGTTCTGGAACGCCCGAGTGTCTTCGTTCCTAAGCTCCACCATCAGCTTGTTGTACAGTCCGTCCTCTGCTCTTCTGGCGAACCATCTTCGGACCCAGACTCTTTTTGGCTGCCTCTTTTTCTTCTCGCAGTAGTGTTCACAGAGCCTGCAGATGGCTTCGCACTGTTGCAGAACGATGGTGGCTGCCGAAAGGACTTTGTTACAATCCACGGTGGACATGACTGGATGCTGTGGAAGAAGAAGAGGCAGATGAAGGCTGCAGAGGTCTGCACCGCTGGGCTGCTGTTCTGAAAGTGCGATGCAGGCGAGTTGCTCCCCCTTTTTATAGGCAGTATAGGTTTTCCTCTAGGCATCCTCTAGACATCCTCTAGACATCCTTAATATCTGAGATAGGTCCCCTCTGCGAATGTTTTTTCCGTTTTACATACTTTGTTTCCGTGCTGCATCTGTTAGGCATCCGTTCTGCATCGTTACGCGTCCTCCCTGCGTCCGGGCGGATGCGAGTTGCGCGGATGCGCAGCAGATGCCTAGCGGATATAGCGGATGCGTAACGGATGCCTAGCGAATGCGTAGTGGATGCAGAACGGACAAACTGGATACATTTTCCGCGCAAAAGTTTTAGGCAGCCCAAAACTTTCGGAGCGGATGAAACGTCAATAAACGGATGCTGGACGGATAGAGAGGAAGCCAAACGGAGGCAGTGAGTACATCGCGTTTTCGAACGGATGGCAAGGTTTTTTGTCCGTTTTACATCCTCTTTGCATCCGTTGGTTCAGTGTGACATGGGCTTTAGTACGGGATCTACACAGATACAGCTAAATGCTTCCTACAGAATAAGCACTTTATGATATGACTTGTTTCATGAATGAAAATGCTTTACTATAGGAAGGTTTCACATCAGGTAAAGCAAACACCTCCCCCACTCTCCCATTGAAGTTGACAATTGGTTTTCTTGTCAGTAATATGAAAGTTGTTTCCCACTGCTCTTTCTGGATTTATTTTTTATATCTAAACCTTATATACATCTGGATATTTCATGGTAACCCAAGTACTATAACAGATCTCATCCTGTTTAACTCTTTCAAGATCAGACAAGGTTGGCCAAGTGCTGCCACCTTGTGTAATTTTTCTCTTAATTATTACCAGAATTTAATTTGCTATAATTTTCATTTTGGGGGGTTTTTTCCCTTTGGAAAAAATAGAGCAGTGCAATGATGCTTGGGTTGCCATGAAACTAGAATTTTTGGATGACCTATTTTCTGTTCAGTTAGTTCTGCTGCAGGATGTAGGGTCAGTTTAGTTCTGCCACAACCTGAGATTGAAGTCCTGATAAAAGACATAAAAATTTCTCCTGATATCAGATTTAAGAGGTTAGAAAAGAAGTCTGCCCAATTACATTAGTCTACCCTGGTGGGCTGTAACATTACTTCTGTGGTAGTTTGAATTAGGAAAAGAAAACTACTGAGTCAATAATATGTTCAAAGTAGCATAATGAATCAGATTGGGAGGTCTAGAGAAAACCCAAGGGAAGAACTGGTGGGTGGGTGGGGCTAAACAGAATAATGATGTATGAAATTCATGGCCTAGGAATACATTATATGTAGGTCATTGGAACAAACTCTTAAGAATTTGTCTATCTGTCTCTCTATGGGGATTTAACTTTGAATTAACCTGGCAACAATTTAAAGCAACACCCTGTTAGATTAGATCACTCTCATTTTGTTCTGGTGTAATAATTCTTTTGTGAACTTAAATAGATATTCATACCTGATTAACCCTTAGATTGAGCACCTTTATATATAGGCAGGGCAGAATGAGAACATCATTTTACGACACACATGGGCAACTTAAAGCCCTAGGACTAAATTCAGGGCCAGAGGCATCTCCAGGAGAGGCGAAGAAGTCACGATGGTGGCCATATGATTGAAACCCTGCCACACAGGTAAAAAGAGGGAGATGCTTTGATCATGCAGTCTCAGTTGCTATCTTAACTTTTAGAATGTTCCAGCTCCTGGAGCATCTTTTTTTATACTAAAAGAATAAAGATTTTTAATTGAGCATTGTAAGTTGCATTCAATAGCCTTCAAATACATCACACCACAATCCATCCACAACCAATCAAACCCAATGGTAGTTCATTCTTGCACAGTCCATGAGTTGGGCAGAACTCCCTTCAACTTACATTAAGATACCTACTTAGCTCTTGCAGGCAGGGAATGGGGAATTAGACCTCATTTCTGATCACTAATGTATGATGAAGAGCATCAGGAAAATTATATGAAAAAGAATATAAAGAAATGATTCTGATTCTGAAGTACATTAAGTTTGGAAACACTAACAAAAACATGAAAATGATAGAGGCATATTTGCTTATACTAAATTCTTGATGGGAAAGTTTTCAAGAACAAGCCATTTGTTTCCTGCTACAGGGGTATTTCTTGAAGATCAAAGCTTTTTTTGTGTTTTTCTACAGAATTTCATATTTGCTAATATGAAGTCATAAAACAGCAACACAGAACAATAATGCATACAGCAATGGGTACACCAGGGTAACATTGATATTCAAAACGGCTAGCTATTTTTTTTTGTTTTAGAATAAATGCAACAGAGGTCAATAATCAAACAATTTTAAGGTTTCAGCAAGATCAGTCAATGACTAAACATAGTTAACATCTTTTATAGGACTATTACTGATTATTAGCTTTTTTGTTTTGCAAATGGGCATAGAACTTCTAAGAATGAAAGAAAGAAGACAAAAACATGCATAATATTAACTACACACTTGAAAATTAAGAACCATGCAGAAGTTTTGCTCAAATAGTAGTACTAATGGTCTATGTCTGATTCAAAAGCCTCATAGTTCATTGATCACGGATGCATGGTATTAGTCACAAAAAGTATCAGAACACATTGTGTTTCTTTTGAAAAGGTCATTTGCATATTCTATGATCTTCAAGTTAAATCCGTTTTAATTTGCTTGTAAAGTATTATGATGCATATTTAAAATCAGAAGAACTCCAATATTATCTATGATTTTTTTTGATAGTTTGCACATTTTAAATATTGAAAGAAACCACATTAACGGTGATGAAATTTAAGAAAAGAAAGAACTGTGATTGTGCCTTTCCTCACCATAATCATGAAATCAAAGCCTTAAGGAAAGCTTTGTGACATAGTAATGCAAAATCAAATATAAGGGCATATATATGGAGCCAAGTACTAAAAATTATATTTTAAGCTATATATACTGAAAGACTGCCAAAATTTGTTTTTCTTTTCCTTTTTAATATATTTCAAGAAACAAAAACTACAAGCTTTTGTCATAACCAATTTAAACTTTGTGTACACATCATTTTAAATGTCGGAGTCAAATGCTCTTCATTCTCCTTCATTTTTATTGTATTGTAGCATTTTGACTACAACGGGCTAAAACTAAAAATGTGTTCTTTAAATCTCTGACATCCAAGAGGGATCCAAATTTCCAAGTCATCATTTTTCTCTTACAGAAAGGAAAAAAAATACATGTAACTGTAAGCTCTCTTTCTTTCCAGATATTCCTAATCCTGACCCTTCCAACATCCATCATCCTCTATAAAAAATAAATTTACTCTTCTTTTTTTAAGACAAGTAGCCTCAAGAGTATAGTCTTAATTACATTTAGTGAATTTAAGTGAGTATTTGTATTGCACATTTTTGAGTCATTACTCAAGGCACTTTCAGACTGGTTGATTGGTTTGTACCATTGTTCACAGTTGCTAAAGTGGGTGACACATTTTGAACTAAACCTGTAGGGTAACTCTTCAGCCTTAATGTAGTTTTATTTTTAAATAAAAGGACAAAGTACTTTCTCAACCCAGACAAAAAGGGAAAACTGCCCTAAGTACTTTCTGTCATCATACTGCATTTTGGATCTGGTTACTAAAGCTCATGTCTCTTCTCTCTCCTGTTTTTGTGCTTGATTCCAAGCATTTCTACAAAATATAATGTCACAAAATTATTCCATTGTCTATTATAGGGATAGACAGAAACCAACTTTACATCATGTGCTTTTTTAATCTTTTCTGCATAAATCAAGGCGATTGGCAGCAATGAAATATATAATTGTAGATTATTTTTTAAAATATTTTCTAATTTACAATCACATAAAATAGTTCTCATTTAATTCAATTTCTGCAGTTGATTATCTCAACTAAATTCTACAAAGGATAGAAGGCTATTTTTACTAACCATTAGAAGAAAATAAAAGATAAAGTCAGTGTGAAAGTCAGTTTGATAGAAATATTAGGCTGGGGGAGGGTGTAGGGGGATTTGACACTCACTTTACCCAGTCTTTTTAGAACAGAGGTGTCAAAATGGTGGGTCATGAGCTGGATGCGTCATGTGCATGTCATGCCCACCCCAGCTCTGCAAAGGGGGAAAATGTTATGAAACATCATGTGACACTGCGAGTTTGACCCCGTGTTTTAGAATGTGTATGTTGATTCTTATGTCGTTGCTTGTATTTTTATAATGTTACATACACATATGGAAAGATACACAGAATTGTTTTGAACCTGAGATCTGTTCTCTACACAAAACCCAAAACTAGATAAAGAGAACTATAATTTCCCTTTCCAAGGAACTGATAACCCTAGAGATTTTAGAGAGGGTGAATTTTAAACTCGCTCACTGGATTCCAGCCCACTGCACCATTTTATCAGAAAAATTGAAATTGATTTTAAGCAGGGGTCTTCAGACTTGACAGCTTTTAAGACTTGTGGACTTCAATTTCCAGAATTCTTCCTCCAGTTGTGTTAGCTCAGGAATTCTGGGAGTTGAAGTCCAAAAGTCTTAAACTTGCCAAGTTTGAAGACCCTTGATTTAAAGGGTCTCAGTAAATAAAATACTTTTTATTTGGTGTTGTTTTAGTCTCTTGGGAAGGTAATTCAGAGATGGGATAAGAACAAAATAAAGCATCAAAAACTGTTGTGCTTCATATGCTAAACAAACCCTAAATCTGGGTTAACAAAACACAGTTGCTGAACACAGTTTATATTTTATGAATATAAACATATATTATGTTTAAAAAAATGCAACATATTAATGTTTAATGTGATGATCTATTTATACAACATGCTAAGACAATGGCTGGGTTGCCACAATTCATCAAGAACAATTCAGACCTTTTTTTAGCCTAGCTTTCTGTGTGATGCCAACCAAACAGTAGAGAAATTTAGAGCGGTTTGGAGAATTATCTTTCTTGTTATCCTCTTCTTGACATAGAATACCCTTTAGGGCCACCCAAGCAATCTTAGGCATAACTTCTAAATATAAATGTGGTTGAAATGGATCCAGGTTATTGGTGATAGCCACTGAGAAACCGCTTGCTTGAGTAAAGTTGTGACTGTTTGGCATAGTTGTGAGAATTGAAAAGTGCATATTTTATGAATAGCTGTATCATAGCCTATTTCAGGTTGCAGCAAAAATGGTAAGTGGCAGCAAAAGCACCAAAAGTGGAAGTTGCACATTGTGCTTAACTGTAACGTATGGATATTTCAAGTTTGGGTATTTATATAAACCCAACCATTATTCAATAAAATCATGGTTCATGGTTTATTGACTTTGGGTCAATCATTTTCATTTCTGAGTGTGAGCCTGCTCAAACTGACTTTTGGCATCTGCCAAATTATTTCATTCATGACAGTTAGTGTTTTCATTACTTTCATGCACTAGAATTAAGCAGACTGCAAATCAGCATTGGCTCTTGGCAATCCCCTTCACAAATCTCTGCAGTTTTCTTGGCAAGGTTTTTCAGAAGTGATTTGCCACTGCCTCCTTCCTAGGCTTAAAGATGGGGATTGACCCAAAGTCCCCCAGATGGCTTTGTCTCCGTGAAACTCGTAGTCTCCCAGTTTCTAGCCCACTGCTTTAACCGCTAATACCGTTACTGATTGTCCTGATAGCCCAGGAGAAAACAAATTGGTACTTTATAGATTTTGGATTTTTGCTGTCCATGAGCCCTTGTCACTGTAGCCAGTGATTATGGATTATGGATTATGTGGTTAAATAAATGAAGAATTCTCAGATTGCCTATTGCTGGTATTAGCTTCTGTTCGTGAAAGATCAGTTCATGTTGGTGGTAATGAAATATAATTGCAACAAAACTCTAGAAGGTTCTTCTGGAAAATATAAGATGCATCTTTTCACTAAGGATTATTATGGGTCATATGAAGTGAGCATCCATTAAATCTACTAAATTTGTTCTGTATAAGTTTTTTTCTCCTCAAGATGCTTTTTAATTTCCAAATCTAGTTCTATTCTGGGATTTCCTGGAAGTTTCTATCATGGTAGCAGATCAACTGACCTTACCTAGCTTATTCAGATCATTGAAAGTTAACCAGATGCTGCTGTCAGGTTGGGACACTATTTTTGCACAAGATGCCAGAAATTGAAGAAAGTTAGTTTAAAAGTTAACTTAGACCTTTATACGGTTCTATGATATATCTTGTGTGATTTGCTGATATTTATGTACTGTAGGAGATATCCAGTTGACAAAGCCCTATTCATATTTGTCAGATCCTTTTTCTGAAAGGGAAAAAGAATAAGAGAGCAATAGAGTCCTAATGACCCTTATCTTTCTGTGAGCATGGTATATTTGTCTTAAAGGCTGTTTTATAATTTGATAATATTGGCTAATGGAAAGGCTACAGTGGATTGAAGATTTGGATTAAAATAGGTAAATATGTAAAGACAAAGAAAATGTTGTAGCCAGTGATGTAGACACTTTAACCTGGAAATTTAGATTTGCATGTCTTGTCTAATGTGCTCGCTGGGAAAGAGTAGAAACCCATGGTGGCAGCAGCTAACCAAATACTTTACTAGGAGGCCCCTTACACTTGGTCTTATACTTTTCTCCTTCAATGTACATTATTTTGGATGCTGATAAACAAAAAAATTCCTTTGGATAGGCTGGGGGGATATAAATATTATTTTAGCTATATTTGTATTCTAAATGGATTAGAAAAGAATAAGAAAGTATATTGATGCAAAAAAGAGGGTCTGTTATCATATTTCAGTTTTGACTTATTCCTGTGTAATAATGCTTCCTCACACAAAATATAATTAATACAGTGTCAGCATATGAATGCACTCTCTCTATATGTAAATATACACAGAGAGAAACACAAGGTGACATACATACATTATAGAATTAATAATACAAATAAATTCATGGAAATAATTACTCATTGCAGCCCAATGGATCCTTTCTGTTCATGGGTACTACAGCTTTTGGATTCTGAATTGCTCAAGAGCAAGAGATGATAGCTTTCTTTATACAATACTTATTTGGTGATTTTTCCCAAAATCTGGTTGAATCCTTTCGGAACAGTTTTTATATTATCTAGTGCTTGTCAGAAGTCTTCTGACTAAAATATTCACCCAAGAAAGTCATAGCCATATTTGCTTGAATCTGAAAGTTATAGTTAATGGTAGTTATAGGTCCAATATTTCTAAACAGCATCAGGTTGGGGAAATGTAATTTCCCAATATTTAGAACCTGCCCATCTCCCTCACAGATTCCCCTCTCTTTGGGGGAGTTTTTTGATTTGTTAGATATTTCCCATCTTTTGTTCAGGAGCTTAAGGAAGTATTAATAGTGTTCCCTCTTCCCATTTTGCCCTATGACAACAACCCAACGAGATAGGTCTGGCTAAATGAGAATGTCTATCCCAAAACCATCTGGTGAGCTTCCATGCTGAAGACTTCCAGTCCAACTTCTTGTCTAACTTCTTCTTAAATTTTTAAAAGTCCCTCTGTGAGGAGGGAGATGGGCAGTTTCTAAATGTGATTGATAGATAAACAAACAAACTTTTTTCATTGTATCTAATGTTTGCATGGAATTACTGTTAAAACTGCTTTTTCTTTCTTGTGATGATTTGAAGATTAGTTTCCATATTTCTTGGAAATGTTTTACATTGCTGACTTATTAGATACTGCATGATCCTAAATAACAAAAGTCATCACTTCTTGTACAGTGCTTAATTTAAAAAAAAAAAAAAAAGTCCTACAACTCATCCTATTTACATTGTCTTACTTAATTCCTCCCTCATTGGCTCCTAACTTCTAACAGTGCTGTTAGAAGGCAAAATCATTTGAATAATTTCTTAAAAATATCTTTGAAAAAACTGCTGTAACAAAGTGGAGGGGATCGCATGTTGCTGTAATAGTTTGGAAAAAGCATCAACCTTGTCAACTAAAGTCAAAGGGTTCAAGCAACAGCAGATGCTGAGAGCAGTTTGTCTTGCTTCCCAGGTGGTGCAGTGGCTCAACAGGTTCCTGTGCAAGCCATCCAGGTGCATCAGGGCCCCCAGCAAACGTCTCCTACAAGTGACAGCAGCACTGACATTACACAGACCTCTTCCAGTGGGACAGGTAGGCAATTTATCACCCCTAACTCTCTCTCTGCAGCTACAGGTCAGGAGTTCTTCAGGGTTGTCCGCCAGAACTCAACATCAAGAAGTTCAATGCAGGTAGACCTTGGATTATGAAATTCAACTGGGACTTGAATTTCCATCACTAAGCAATACAGTTATAAAGAGTGATGTGATTTGACAACATTGCTTAGTAACAGCAACCCTGGTTGCTGTTGTAACCCCAGGACTATGTGGCTCATTAAGCAAGGATCTCACATGACTGCATTACTTAGTGACTCTGCAGTCATAACCTCAGGATAATGCATGTCATTAAGCAAAGACCTCATGTGACCTCTGACATGGGAAGAAGTGGGAGTCCCGGTCAAGCAGGCCAGTAGGTAAGAGATCAAGCAACTACTGTGGATAAGCACTATGGAGGGTGGCCATAAAGAGCCTGAGTGGGCATATGAAAAAATGGCAGAGTGGGAAAACACTTGCGGAGTGACTTGGAGACTCCTGCTGGTTTCCTCATTGACTTTGCTTGGGAGAACCCAGCAGGGAAGGTCACATATGGCAATCACTTGATCACAGAACACTGCGAGTATTGTAATTGTGAATTGGTTGCCAAGCTCCCAAATTGCGATCACTGGGGATGCTGCAACAACTGCAAGTTAGAGTTATAAGTTATCAGTCCTTCTCATTCAGTGCCATTGTTACTTTGAATTGTTGCCATGTAGTCAGAACCAGAGGACTACATGTAACAGTGGTGTAATTTTCTGCTGACTTTTTGCAGAAAATTTTAGACAAAATGAGCAGAGCCTCCAGTAGATTAAGCACATATATCTGAGTTTTAAAAAACTTTCTATGCCATCCCCACATTGTCACAAAGTAAAATGAGTTGGATCAAAACTGCCCTGGTTTCAATCACATTTATTCAGTTCCCATGTATGTTTAAGACAATACGTCATCAGTGTTTCCTAATTCCTTAAGAAGGAGAACCAGACTTCCTGTCTTTTGGGGCAAAAGTTCTGTAATCAGTGAGTCAAAATTTCAAGATAGCAGATGACTCCTAATATGGTTTGATGATGGAATCTAGAAAATGAATGACTCTCCTTTGCTTGAGGCTGAAGACCAGACTAAACTGGTTATCGTAGTTGATGCATCTCTTCCAATTATATAATAAGATGCTATTTTCTCCCTGCTCCTGCTAGGGGAAAGTAGGGGTATTCTGCAGAATATGCTATTTAATCTTATTGTTCTTACAATAATAGGAATTTATTCTACGCTAATTCTTGTCTTGGGTCAACTTTTATTATTATCCATGAGGTTAGGATTTTTTAGGTCAGTAGTTCCTTGACTAATTAGTAGTGATAAGTCAGCAAAAAAAAATTAGCAAATGAGAATACAACTTTGGTGCCATCTAGTGAAACTAGTAAAAATATATTCCAAAAATATTTCTCTTTTTTGAATGAAAATTATTTTACAAAGGTGAATAAACCAAAGTCTATTTTGTGTCAAACTTGATTCCTGTGGACTTAATAGGTATATGTGTAGTTTTCATACCAACAACATAGAAGTGATTCGTTGTCTTCCAGGATGACATTTGGGTATTGATGTTTTAATTTTTCAGTGTTATCTATTGTCCTGAGGCTTCTAGTGGTTTCTTAACCAGATATAACCAAGATCAGACGATCCCAATTGCGGGGTGATGTTCCTATATGATTAGCTTTTCATAATCTGGTGCAGATCAGAAAGACTATTTGATTTTCCTCCCCAAAACTATTTTATTATACAAAATTAAAGTCCTGTTCCTTACTTCTAATTTTAATTGATAGTGCTTTTTTTCTACATTAATTATTTTTTTAAAGTTGTTCTTATTTCCCAGATCCTCAGTTCTTATAGTCAGTTTCAGTCCCTTTACATATAAAATCTGCTTTTACTCTTCTACTACAGATTTGTGAATCGGGCTTTTCTTTCCCCCTCAGCACTTTCTCTCTCTCTCTCTTCCTCTCTCTCCCAAGGTTTGTTATTTTTGTTGGAAGTTTATTTCCCCCTTCTCTGCTGTCTTCCTGATTTGACTTCTGGTCTATTTTATGAGACAAACTCTCCAATTAAGGAGAGGGTAGGACTGTTCTAACCCTGCTTCCTGAGCAGCATCAAAGCTCTGGATCCCTTGTTGTATATTTTATACATTGATATTAAGGTTTTTAGAAACAATTTTCTATCCGTGTCCAAAAATAATATGTTTTTTTAAAAAATAATTTTTGGTTCCACTGAAAAATAGCTTTATCCCCCACCATTCCCCCTCAATAAAGGTGAAGAGATCTGGGAATATGAAAGAGCAGGCTGATTTTCAGCCATACATTGCATCTTTTCAGATACACTGAACAACTGTTGAATTTGTATTATGTCATGTATCAAGAAGCTTTTGGACAATTTTGTCTCCTGGCAATAGGATTCAGACTGTGGCAAATGTACATGATAAATTTTTACTGGCTCAGAGATCCTCTAGATTAGGTTTTACCTTGTGACTGTGCACACCTTGATGGAAGCGTGAAGAGGTCTTGCTTCTGTAGGTGAGACAGCAGAGAGAAGCCAATGTAGCTTCCAGCTATTTCAGTTGTGTCTTTTCTTTACTTTTGCCAGTGACCCTGCCAGCTACAATCATGACTTCATCTGTGCCAACCACTGTGGGAGGCCATATGATGTACCCCAGTTCTCATGCAGTGATGTATGCGCCTACATCGGGCCTCACGGATGGTGGGCTTGCAGTTCTCAATGCCTTCTCCCAGGCCCCATCAGCAATGCAGGTTTCACATGGGCAAGTCCAGGATCAGGGTAAGACTGGATCCAGATAAGTTAGATGTTTGAACAACCTACATTGCTTACTGCCCATCTGATTTCTCTTTCTCTAGCTATACATATATAAAACATAAAGCAGCATTTGGTTCTCAACCAGCAGAGTGTTTCCAGTTCAACATGGGTACCTTAACTGTATCTGTCAGAAACTCTTTAAGCAATCCATAATTTTTCCTTAGCAGGCACAATAGCCACATGAACTCAGGAAAATAGATGTTTGAGATGTATTGCCTCTACAATAGCTTTGTCTTTCAGCTCAAAAGAATATTTTACTGAGCCTAGAAACAGACCTTGCTCCAATGGTGGTATTTGACTGGTTCTGGAGAGCCGGTAGGTGCGATGAGCAGCAGAGACCAAACCTTTCTCGAGGCTGCTCTAATGGCTCTGCTGTTGGGCCCACCCGCCTACCTGGGCTTCCATACTCATATTTATCCGCTGAATTTGAAGCGCAGCTGCTTTGCACGGCCCAGAATATCGCCGTGCGGCAGCTGCTGAAATGACCAGGATCGTTCAGGCTTGCAGGAGGCAAGTTAGAACACCTCTGTGCCTGCACAAATGCCTCTGCACTGTGCAAAGTGCGTGTTTGGCATGTGCACGCAAACTGCGTGCATGCGCGCAAAGCGTACCCACCAAACCACGCCCATCTAACTGGTGGCAACAATATTTGAATCCCACCACTGCCTTGCTCTCTTCTCTATTTGAGGAACGAATTTGCTAAAATGTGACAATCAAAAGTACAAACAAGGAAGGAAATCAAGAAAGAGGATCCTTTTCAGTTGGCCTCTTTAAAATTTAATACAGATGAATAAGGGATGTGATCTGAGAGAGGATTTACATGCAGATGATGTACACAGTAGCTCTGAGTTTTATGCAACAATTCAGGATAAGCATTTGATTGAGGCTTCCTTATCCTATTTATGGTGGTCACAATGGCTTCCTGTCCCAATTTTTATAAAAACCACAACTCTTGAATCCCAAAAAGGAGATGCTGATTATTGCATAGGCTGCTGGGATATACATTATAAAGGAGGGAGATAAAAAAAATGATTTCCAAATCACTTCAGTCTATTCTCTTAGTGAGGTTTTTATATGAAAGGGGAGGATCACATAGTATATTAATGCATGAATTATTTCAATTTCGTATATTGAATTAATTCCAATTGGCTAGATCTCCCAATATATCAACACTAGAAATCTTGCTTTACAAACCACAGTGGCTGGATTCACATGACACATTAAGCCTTTTTTTGGAAAAAACAAAACAAAACCCAAGCATATTAGTGTATAGTGAATTCTGTTTATCTATGCACTATGTTTTTTTGTTCTTTAAAAACATAGCTTGCTTTGTGAGTTATTTGGTTTTGATAGCAGTGAGTTATTTGGTTTTGATATTCATTTTTTAAATTTATGCCTGCATAATCTAGAGTGATTGAGGCTAATTTTGGAGGATGACTAGTGTACATCTGTCATTTTCTCTGGCAGGTGGAATCCCTCAGGTATTCCTGACAGCTCCGTCAGGAACAGTTCAGATCCCAGTCTCAGCTGTTCAGCTTCACCAGGTAGGTACAAAACAACCTTGTATTTTTCTTTTCAACCTTTACCCTGAGACTGCAGTCATTTTACTGAAAATGAGATATACTTGCTGGAGTCATACGTATGGTATAAAAAACTACTTTGTAATTATGCTTGTAATTATTTTGCAGCATCTGATTTTTTTCCCCTTAGTTGTTCAAGATATGAGGATTTCAAGCTTCATGTTCCATTTACAGAAATATTGCAAGCAGATGTTCATTTAAAACAGGGGTCTCCAAACTTGGCAACTTTAAGACTTGTGGACTTCAACTCCCAGAATTTTCCAGCCAGTAGTTGGCTGGAAAATTCTGGGAGTTGAAGTCCACAAGTCTTAAAGTTGCCAAGTTTGGAGACCTCTCATTTAAAACATGTGACTGCTCGCAGAAGCCTCTCAGTTTATTAACAGCAGCTCCAGTTAAATATATACTGAATCTCTGAGCTTGCGTGGCATGTGCTGCTCATTGAATATATATAAACATGGCTTTTTAGCATCGGTGTCATTTTGCGTGTCACTGACTTTTATTAATTGTGATATGTACAGTGAGG
This sequence comes from Laticauda colubrina, assembly GCA_015471245.1. NCBI lineage: Eukaryota > Metazoa > Chordata > Lepidosauria > Squamata > Elapidae > Laticauda > Laticauda colubrina. The sequence goes on along the minus strand of BLBF01000018.1, from coordinate 50,490,195 downwards.
TTTCGTATGCTTTGAAATTCTAAAAGGTAGTTTTGAAATGTTAAGTGAAGAAAGTAAGCTGGGATTACACCTTTGTGAGATCCAGTAGCAGAAGAATATTTGGTGTTCGCTCATAAGAGGCTGTTCCTTTCATCGGTTCTTTTCTCTCTGCAGATGGCTGTCATTGGTCAGCAGAGCAGCAGCACTGCCAACTTGACAGAGCTGCAGGTGGTCAACTTGGAGGCATCACATAGTTCCAAGAGTGACTGAGCAACTTTGGGAGGGACCTGGTGAGGGGAAGGGAAGATGTGTGTACCCAGCACCCCAACATGAACCAGCAGATGCCACCGCCTCTGCCTCCAGCATTATGCTGCATCTGGCCCTGGATCTATGGCACTCCTCAAGCTGCACGAGGATCTTGGCAGGCCCTATTTTTGTATGGACTCCACCACTTATTTATTGTTGCCTTTTACACATTTTCTTCTCACACTTTACACACTGACACCCCCACCCACAAAAGCACCCACAGAAGTACATAGATGCATATTAAAAGTGGCTGCAAGGCCAGCAGCAGGAAGCGGAGCCTGGGCTGTAGGGGGACTTTGTTACACTGCATTTACTGTTCTTTTTGTTTGTTGTTTTGTTTTCCTTCTTGTTCCAGCCAAAGAAACTTTCTCTCATGAGTAGGAGAATTTGCTCTGCCATGTATAAATCTTTCCCTCTGTTTTCATTGCCCAGGGAGGGAACTTTTCTCCCTCTTTGCCTTGCTGCTTCTGATACATAAGAATGTCCTTGAATGTCCTTAGTTTGTAACCTCTAGGCAGAGCAATTGAGGCTGTGGGAAGAAGCTGCAGTCCAGAAGGCTGCAAAGCCATTCTGAAAAAAGGTCGTCTCTTTTCAGGCGTAGCCCTGATATCCTTACACACACACACACACATACACACAGAGCTGGGACAGTCACCACTTTCTCCTCCCCCATTCCAGTTCAGGTCACTTCCTGGCTGCAGCTTTGTGCCTTCAAGTAATCCATGATGCATTGTGGGTTGGCTTGCCTTTATTTTTGGCTGGCAAAGAGAGGGTTCTTCCTGTAGGCATTCCAGCTGGAGCAACTAAGCATCTTGGATTTCCTTTTACCCCTAAAGTAAAAAATTACTCTGGAAATTGTTTTTGTTGCATAGGAACTGACTGGGAGCAGCGTTCGGCCCATTTAGTCTGGCTGTATACACATCTTACAGTCCAAACAAGAATTTTTCACCCACCTCCCTTTTTTCTTGGAAACACACTCAGCCACTCATAAGCCCAGTAGCAGACTTCATTTTGTATAATAATGCTGGAGTTTTGCTGGGTTTTTTTTCCTTCCTGAGAAGGAAGAGCTAGAGTCATGTTATAATTATTGTTATTATTTTAATTTTGGAAGGTATAAAGCAGCCTTCCCTACTGGTGCTCTCCAAGATGTGTTGAGTTCCAAACTCTTATCTACTAGCTTTTGGCAATGCTGGGAATTGTCGACTAAAAGATTGGAAAAGGTTGATGAAGGCTAGTGCTAAGGAATGAAGTTGGAAACAAATAAGGGTTGTTTAAGAAAAAAGTATTTAAACTTAGCAGGCTTTCCCAAGGCAATTGCATCCACTAATGAACTATAACCAGGCTTGGATACAATAATGTAACATAGCCTATGACATTTGTTTGATTCTCAGATTGCCCTGGAAATGAGATGGTATGTTGTATCACAATCATGAAGCATGTTTGGCCTGCACCTGCAAGACCTTCAGTGTGGGGGTGGGTAGATAGGGTGGGGCAAGCTTAACCATAGAACATTTGTGATGAAGGTTCTTCCCATTTCTTTATGAAACCACTGCTGTGTCCACGTTCTTTAGAAAAAAAAATATGATGCTTGAAACAGGAGGTTCTGGAATGAACAAATACTGTAACACATTTAAAAGGGGAAGCTGCAGGATTGCTAGTCTGTAATGGAGAATGGAAAGAGATGCAAAATAGAGAGAAAGGGCTGAGTTATTGGATCATTTGTTTGCACACAATCATTCATTCAGCCCAGAACAGGTCAGTGGTTCTAATAACCCCTTGAGCCCCCCACCCTGTCTCCAAAAAGGGCCAGCTTTGGATTAAGGAGGCTGCAGACTTTTAGAGAAAGAAAGCAGCTATTGAAACTCCTTTCTTTCTTTTTTTAATTAAAAGACAAAAGAAGCCTTGAAAAAAAAAGACTTTATTTTTCTAAGTGTTAAACTCAGTATTTATGTAATTCTTAAAGGAATTAAAGTCTGGCTCCTGTACAGTTTTCATGGGGTTTGTAATGGGGGGGGGGGCATGGGGAAGGGATGGAAAAAAGGAGAAGAAAGGGGCCTTTTTAATTTGTATTGTAATACTCTGAAATTGTTTCCATGAACATTAGCGTTTAAACATGTCTCTGTCTCGAGCACTTGAATCATGCTTTGGTGAAAAGGTTGCACCAGTGGGGAGGAGAGGGCTATACTAGGTGTGCAAAAAGTACTACCTGGCAGCCACATGCAACTGCATCAGCATTCCCTTTGTAGTGCCAGAGTCACACTCAGAATAGATGAAACCAATGCGTGGGTCCCTTTGTCTGGTCTTGAGGCAAAGAGGAGATCTTTATCCCTGTGTATGCTTAGGGCATCCATTTGCCACCTTAAAAAACCTTGCATTGCTTTCTAAAACATGCCATGCCCCTTCCACTTGGGGATGCAGAGATCAATATGTCACACAAATCCTAGGATGGCCATCAAGCCAAACTGAAGTTGTGTACACTATTTTCATTTGCATCTTCAGCTCACATGGCCATATTATGAAATGTGCCCAAGCTCCATCAAATCTGGCTTATATCTGATTCAAAGAGAAAGTTAGGGTAACTTGTTTAAAACCTTCCCTAATGGGTTACATTTAATTTTTTTTTCGTTTTTGTGTTAAATGTCAGAAAACATTGAAAAGTATAGTTCCCCAACTAGTTGCAGTTTGAAAGGAAGTGGTTTATTAAGGTTTTTTTTGCTTTAAATGTATATTATAACCAATCTGAATTTAGTGCTACTTCTCCAGCACTAACTTCAGTTGTGAAGCTTCCAAGACTGGTACAAAATTATCCCTTTGTTTTAACCCTCATTCCTTTTTTAGTTAAGATGCAGATTTTTAAACATCTTCATTGGATCAGTGACATGAAAAAGAAAGGCAGTCAAGGCAGTTGAATGATTACTCTTTGCCCTCTAGCCCAAAACAGATACACCTTATGGCAAAAAAATTGCTTGGTTAACTGTCTTCTTTTATTGCCAGCAATAATGGAGAAAAATGATTTATATTCAGTGATGTCTATCCACCGATGAAAACATTTGTCAGCAGAATAAATTTTCAACAACCCCTGTTTTCCCCCCAATTCTAATATGGAGTATTGAAGGATTTGCTACGCAAATGGAACTTTATCTATTCCGTGATGGCTGTGTTTCTGTATGGAGATTTTTTTTCTTCAAGAAGGAATTTCTCAGCTGTTACTAGGAAGTTGCTTGGGATAAAGGCACACCTGCAAAACAATAATTTTTGAATCATGTTGCTAATTCAAAAAATCCCTTGCTTAAATAGAGAGGAGGCTAAAATCAAGAATCATCTATTTTTTTATGATACTGTACTAATTTTCTGATTGGGGATTCCACACTTGATATTCATCCTTCCCCTCAAGGAAGTTCTTCCTCCTACAAAAAAAAGCACCTGCAGGTTAAAACGCTAATGTTGCATGTGATTAAAGTGTTGAATTGTAAGAACACTTATCAGGGATGAAATGGCATTTATTGTGTGGTGACATTTTTAGTTCACTTTACCGATTGTTTTTGGATTTTGTGTGTATGTGTGTGTGTGTGTGTGTGCGTGCACATGCATGCGCATGTATGCGCGTGTGTGTGTGTGTGTGTGTGAGTGGCTGTTTGTTAATTTCCAGGGTTGTGTTTCTGGAAGGATGTGACAGTAATCGCAGTACTATGTACAGAGCTTTCTTTTGTATTAAAAAAAGATAATCTTTCAATAAATGTATCATTTTGTGCACAAACCTTTGTGTCTTAAGTATTGCTTCTTTGACCAATAACTGCCATGAGTTCACTGGGAGTGTGCCAATGGAGAAATATAATAAATAAAGACTGGAAACAAGTAACCTCTTCCAATGATCTGTGATGTTAACAGCATGCTAATAAGAAAAATGTTTTCATAGTAGAGGACAAGGAGATTGGTTGAGATCTAGGAGGTGGATTCTGCCTGGCTCATGCTTAAAGTAGTGTGAGATGAGAATCTGTAGGTAATAGGTAAAGTTCCCACATTAAGTTTATTTCTGATCACTAGATGGATGTATCTGTGCTGTTTCCTTGGCAAGAATGTAGAAGTGGTTCACAATTACCCCAGTTTGCTTTTCAATCTCCAGCTTCTGAGGTGTAATGGTTAAGAGTGCAGTACTGCAGACTATTCTGTTGACTGCTGGCTGCCTGCAATTTGGCAGTTCAAATCCCTCACTCAGCCTTCCATCCTTCCAAGGTGGGTAAAATGAGGACCCACATTGTTGGGGACAATTTGCTGGTTCTAAACTGCTGAGAGAGGACTGTAAACCATTATAAAGCAGTATATTAGTCTAAGTACTATTGCTATTGCTATTCTACAATCTTGGGGTCAGCTGTTCAAGACAAATCAAGTCACAAAATTGATACCATAAAAATTATGTGATTCAACAGAATTTTGAAAGGCTTATAGCATCTCTTCTGCCCCCTCTTAAAGCAAAAAAGAATCAAGGCAGCATTATTCCTGAGTTTATTTTGCACTGCTTCTTCCTTTGCAGATCTTTTGATAGTTTTGCATTTCCTCAAGTTTAGCTATGTGTTCTTCCACTCCCTGGTAAGATTTATTCTCTTCTGCACATAAAAATGACAAAGCAAAGTTGCTATGGGAACCAACGAGAGACTTGCTCCCCCACCTACTCCTGTTTGCTTGACAGCCTCCTCCCACTCTGCCTTATTCCAGGTCACTTTTCACACAGAGCTGGAAAATCTCTTTTCCCCCCTCTCCGCCCCCCACATCATTTATAGTAGTGGCAGATTACAGGGAAGGACTATGGAAAAAATTTAGAGGAAACCAATGTACAAGATATGGAGTGTGGACATCTGTTGTACTTTCCCATGACCTTTTAGATTCAGGGTAGTGAATAAGATATTCAAAACATCTGTAGAATACATTCTACTTCATATTCTTTTCTCCTGTCCATCAGGATGTGGGGAGAATAGAAAGGGACAGTTTTGGAATGCAAGGAGCATGGGGGCTCCTCATGAGCAAGCAGTGCCTGATGGAAGAAGACCAGACAAATCTACAGAAGCTGGCAATGACAAATTAAAAGCCACTAAGTTAATTTACAGCAGTGGTCCCCAACTTTTTTTGTACCAGGGACCAGTTTCACGCGGAAACATTTTTTCAAGAACCGGCAAAATCAATTCTTCCCCAATAGTAAAGGGCTTCTTTACTATTTCTTTACTAAAAACATGTTTTCATATATATTTTAATCACGATTATTCATTCTTTGTGGCCTGGTACAAAATGATCCACCGACCGCTACCGGTCCGGGGCCCGGTGTTGGGGACCTCTGATTTATAGGTAACAAAAGAAGTCAAAAACTGGAGTCCAGTTTTTATAGATGGATGGGTTGAAAATTAAAAAATAGTGGAAAGCCACACCAAATATCCCCTGCCCTGCAATTTTGATACTTGCTTATATGTGTCTCTTGCCTACTTGTATGCAGATTTTGGTAAATATAACTTCCTGTAAGATAAGTGCCTGTTTCTTTGCATGAAGTCCAAGTTGCAAAGAACAAAAGCTGGGGTCCCAAAAAGCAAAATACAGAGGTAATAGCCAAAAGCTGCCTAAAAGGAGACATGCCTGTGGAGGAATGTACAGTTGTTACACCCAAATTCTGCAACAGGCAATAGTTAGCTCAATTGTTCTGGTAAGAGATACAGCATGCCAAATACTGTTCTATATTTGGTTCACCTGCTCCATTTGCCCAAGTATTACTGGAAATGAAATACCAGTAGTATAAGATACAGTATATAGCAGCATTTAGAAAATCTGGTAAAAATTTCCTGCTGTCCTATATGTGCCAAAGAGAATGAAAAGCAGGTTTATCTTGTTCATTTTTACTGTCTCTTCCTTCCCCCTTTTAATCTAATTATTCTTGCATTCCTTCTTCAAGGTTATCTCGTTACTTCTTTACACTTGGGACTTCGTTGGTGAGTTCTCATCCAAGTATTAATCAGAGCCACTCTGCCCAACTTTTACTAAAACAATTAAGATTGGCTGGATACCATCACCTGCTATAACTATATCACTACTACCTGGTATATAAAACTATTTCCAACAATATTACAAATGAGAAGCGTTAAACAAAATCACATTCCTCCCAAGTTCTTTTTTTGGGGGGGAGGGGACAGGGATTTATTTGCTAGAGAATTTGTGGAATTGTGAAAATTACCAGGAATTCTTTTCTGATTAATTGATTTCCAGTAAATGCTATAGATTGGCCAAATGTGAAAGAGGACAAAATTAAGAATTTGCCATGTAATCTGAATTTCTCATTCTACATAAGTAGTAAAATCTAGCAATTATATAAAAATGTACTGATTTGGAATACTTTGGGGTTTTATATTATAAACTGCTTCTTTTTGGGTGGATGACAGATTTGGTGATTTGGTCATTTCTATTGAAAGTAAACACAATTCAATCTGGCTGGTTATAATTAGATTCTATTTCCGGTAGGATATGTAAAATTTTGTTAATTCACATTCACATATCTCTAAGGCATGGTTTGGTTATCTGTGTATACTTGGATAAGCCACAATTAGATTCACATGTTTATTAATCGTAAGAGCTGGATTTATTGTTTAATTTTTAATTATGTGCTATCAAGATAGTATTAATTCTTTGCAACCATGCATGTATAACTTCTCCATGATCTGCTCCTAACTTGGTTCTTCAAGTGATCCATTGATGTATCCATTATCACTGTAACTGAGGCCAGCCACAATAGGTTACATTTGTTAGCTTCTTTTCTTGCCTTCCACTTTCTCACATTGTGGATTTTTCAAGGGACCATGTAATGTATCCAAAATATGGTAACTTGGAACATGATTATTTGTGCCTCAAGTGAGAACTCAAAATTGATTTGTTCTGTTATCCATTTGTTTCTTTTCTTGGCTTTCTATGTGTTTTCAAGAGTCTTCTCCAATACCAAAATCCAAAAGTGTTGTTATTTCTCTCCTTCTTCTTCAAAGTCGAACTTTTGCTTCCATAGAGTGTCATAGTGGCCTATCCAAGTAAACACAGAAAACCTTTACCTGGACAAGTCTTGATTTGTGTAGCCCTTTCCAAGCTTTCATTGTTATTCCATCAGTCCTAGCCTGTGGTACATTTCTTGAAAATTGGTTCCTTTACTGTTGATAGAAAATCCTAAAAGGCAGAAGCTACCCACTGCTTCAGTGAAGCTTGGAGGTCAGTTGGTGTACTTGCCATTACCGTAGTTTACTAGGAAAGAATCCAATATTCAGTCTTTAGTGTCTGAACCTGCATAAGGTGGACACATTTTTTTAACACAGTGCTCCACAAAGATATTATCTCAAACAGCCACCCATTTAAATTTCTCTAAGCCATTGGATATTAGTCACTAATTAATTATAATAACAGATGAAAAGAGATGATACTTAGGCATTCTTGACAACAGCATTTATTAATAATTACTTTGGCATTTAGTAATTACTTTTGATAACATCAACAAATATTGCAAGACCAATAGGCAAAAGAAAGCTCAGGACTATATTGGTTGAAAACATGAGGAAGAGGCCTTCATCCTGCAGTGGATAGACAATGGTTAAAATGACAATGATGACTTTAGTACATCCAAGACTGTTGAAGCATAAAGCAAAGATTAAAGGATATAGAAAACTAGAGTGATTTTCATTTCCCTTATATCACTTATTTATAATCATTGCAGTTCTCCTACTGAGCCCTGACAATCACATTATGATTGTCAATCAATCATGCATTATAGTGAGAGAAAGGAAAGAGCACACTGCTACTGTACCGCTTGTCTTTTATACTTTCTACTTTCTTCGTAATTTAGGAAAGTGCTGTAAAATAAACATTCCCATCTGTCAGTTTATACCTGTAACTGGTTATGAGATAATTCAAAGTTTCCATATTTTTTGACTTTATTTCCTACAATGTAACGTTCCAACAGTTATTCTGTAGTTCAAAGTTTCCATATTTTTTTTGACTTTATTCACTACAATGTAATGTTCCAAAAATGTCGCTGTCGCGTTGACTTGTAATAATTGGCGTAAGTGATAAAACAGCTCCTGCAAACTGTCGACCACAATAGCCCTTTTCAGCGGGGACGGCAGCGCGCAACGCTTCTTTTCAAGAAACAGCTGCCCAGACACAGCCAAGTATTGAGGAAGAACTGACTCATCAAGACCCATTTCCTTCCACGTTCTAGCCTCCGCCCCCCGCTTCGAAACCGCTCCCAAATTGTCCCTCGCATGGATCCGTAGAACGGCCGACGGAAGAGAGCCGACAAGAGTCGGATCCGTGCGTGCACCGGGGTGGAGGGGGGGGGGAATGTTGCGCATGCGCTCTAATCACCCGGAACTCGCGAAACGATAGAAGTGGCCGGCAGAAGGAGCAGGCGGAGCTGGGAGAGGCGCGTTGCTGCCCTCGAGAGTCGGGTAAGGAATGGGGAGGGAGAGGGGGGGGAGGGAGGGAAGGAGAGGGAGGGGGGGGGGGTGTCGTACCAGAGGCGGCTCGCTTTCATTCCCGGCTTTCGTTCCTTCCCCCCGTTGCTTGTTTCTAAGATGGTCTCCGCTCGGCGACCTTTCAGGGTTAGGCACACAAAACGGCTCCTGGCTGTGCGCAGCCGAGGGTGGTCGTGGTTCCTTCTCCGTCTGCCGCTTTTCCCGCCCTTTCCCTCTTTTTTCCCATGAGAGAAGGAGGGTGTGAAAACGGAATTGAAAACATTGCTCGTTTTCCTCATGACAACGGGCGCGGGCTGGGAGGGTTTCTCTGAAGACGGGAACAAAAAGGGAGCGCGATGAAAATTCCTCCTGAAAACGAAAAGAGCAAAAGTTTTTTTTTTTTTTTTTTTTAAATAAAAATAAAAATACAGGCGTACATTTTCTTGCTTCGTTTGATGAGTCAGAATCTATGTCGTATATTACGTCCTCGCATTGCCTCCACGACTGTGTAAAGACAAGCGTATCAATGGCTGCGGCTCACAGGTTTTCCCCTCCACCCCCGTCTGCCAGATGAAAGGATGAATTCGAGGCAGAAAGGTTTTCCCTTCATGTTGGGATCAGACATTCACTGACTTGGATGTGCTGATAAAAGCTTCCTTGAACCCTTGCTGCTAAGGGTAGAGGAGATGGGTTTATTTCCTACAGGTTCATGAGTTTGGAAATTATATTTCTGACATCGTTGGCTGTACAGTTCAGATGAATCTTTGGTTTTCCTTCATTGGGCCTCTGTGGTGGCAAACCAAATGAATGTTTCTCTGCGAAATACCACTCACACATCATCACAAAATCTCCAGAACCGTAAAGCCTACAAACTTGAAATTTGGCACTTTCGTTCCTCTTGGCTTCTAGGTAGCTCACTAAGAAAGGATTTTTCGAAATTATTATGAACAAGCTCTGATGCTAAGGAGTTCTTCACCCCCTCCCCACCTGCAAAGAAATCTGTTCCAAATGCAAAAGGCAAGCGGAGGAGAGGAGTTTAAGTTTCAGTTTTACTTTCAAAGCAACAAGCAGCTTTAGTACAGAACAGTACTAAAGATACTGTTTAGTACTGTTGAGTACTAAATAGTACTGTATGAGATAAGCCACACCCAGGCTCATTGCTGTCTTTCTTGCTGGCACAGCAAATACTGTTTCAGTTTCCAAAGAGCTCTCAACTCACACACTGACAGGATGCTAGCCATATAAATACAGATGGATCGTGGTAGGCAGAGGCACAATTTTACCTCCTTATTTTCCTCCCCCAAAATTAAGCCCGATCACATAGTTTCGTAGCGAAGCACGGGTATAGAGCTAGTCATAGATATCCCTGAGGAACTAATGAGATGCCAAAGCAGTTGAGTAGCCATCCAATGCATCATCCTTGTTTATAATATATTTTTATACTATAACCATCTCTGCACATTTTGTTTCTTAATTATTGATACTTTGATTTTATTCTTCTTTTATTAAATTTGTTGGCCATGATTCTCATGATATTCCAAATTCCTGATTCTGTCTGATCTGTGGGATTAACCCCTTTCTGTTAAAGTTCAAAGTTCAAAGCATTCAGCTGAGGAAATAGAAGTATGGGATATGAATGTGCAGTGCATTGTGCAGTGCAGAATTTGCTTTTCAGTCTTATGACTACACACCCTCCAGCTGCCTCCAAACTTTAAGGAGTACAAATTTGAGTCATATGTTCCACTGTTAGTGGAAGTCCTTATTTCTTCTTATATGTTAATCTATCCTCCATATTAAGTGCCACTTCATTAAGTTTAGTGTTGAATATTCCTCTGTGTCAGCTGGAACCATTCAACAAATAGTATAGTAATGTACTTTTTCCCCTTCAGCCACAGTAATTGTGACACAATTTTGTCTATTGAACATAATCTATAATTTAACTGTCAAAAGCAATGATTATTAAATTGACCGAATCATCCTTTCCCCCCATCTTAAATAATGGCATTATCTATACAAAAAACAAACCAGACTCTGTTTTTCAGAAGTGTCTCAGCAGCAGTAGTCTCAAAATGTATCCTAGACTCCCAATCAAACAATTACAAATTGCTCCATTACTTCCAGGTAAAACGAACAAAAAATCGTCAAAACATCATGAGAAACTCCAAACTGTTCATTGTTCCTCCTGTAGGTCCAGGCAGGGGTCTTTAAAGGTTTTTCTTTGTTCTTTTCTTAAATGCCAAGTCACTGTTGCTAAATTCCATTTGCCTTAGTAGACTAGGCAGTGAAAGTAAAATTAGTTTTCTGGGTGGTCTGTGACTTCAATGGGGATAGCAGAAGGTAAAGTAAAATAAAAAAGGTAGTGGGAAGATTGCAGGTTAAATAAACTGAATCATCAAAATTGGAAAAGCAAAAGTGCCCCTCTTAGACAACTTCCTTAGTGCTATTTTACTGGAGTTCTTAAGTATATTTTCAGCTTTTGAAGTTGCTGTGTATTTTCTAATCCAAAATTAATTAGTTAAATGAAATTTAAATGAGCCAGAAAGAGGAAGAATTGGCTTCATACAATTGTGTACTTTCTTAGAAGAAAGTTAACAATGAGATTTTTCAGGGTAATAGTTGCTATTACTCTAATTATGCCAAATATTTCTTTAAAAATTTGAATGCAAAATGGTTTGTTACTCTAGAGTTCCAGGATAGAAATTAAAAGTACTTATTAGCTTATTTAAAGCAAAATGTTCATATAAGAGAAAAAAAAATGAGAAATCTTATCAGTAATGTCTTTTTAATCCGAAGGGATACATACCTCTGATGTGTTTTGCAGCAAAGTTACTTATGCATTTGAAACAAATGAATGCTTCTCAATATATTAAGTTAATGTTAATTATTTTAAAATTCCTTACTTGGTTTTCTTGGTATTTTTTTAAGTTGCACTTTCAACTTCTTACACTTTTTTCATAGACATATTTTCCGTCATGGTGGATGAAAAGAGGAATGGAAATCTTGGGCCAAAACTACAAGCTTATGCTGAGGAACTAATCCGCCAACGTCGTGGACACGATGGACGTACTGAATATTTGATTCGCTGGAGCATCCTGAGTTTAGATGACAATGTAGAAAATACCACCCATGCTGCTTCAACTGAGAACAAAATGGATAACATTCTTATGTGGATGTCAGCAGAAGAAGTTTATGCTAATTGCCCTACACTATTGGGTAAGAGGAAGCCTGAGGGGCAGCGAGTAAAGGAGGAGAAATCACCTAGCACATTCCCATCTGATGTTACAGTGGATGAAGCTTCCTTGCATGAAATGAAGGCTGATGTCAGGAACCTGGTACAGCGTGCTAATCGACAGATGGCCAGGACAAGTGGTCCAGAGTCCTCCATCCTTAATACTGTCCATGTGCTCAGTGCTTATGCCAGCATTGGCTCATTGACAGGTGTCTTTAAGGAAACAGGTGCTTTAGACCTACTGATGAAGATGTTGTGTAATCAGGAGAAGCAAATTCGTCGTAGTGCTGGCAAGATGCTGAGAGCTTTGGCTTCTCATGATGCAGGTGAGTTAGCCTAATGAGGTGTATGATCTTTCTTGCAGTAATTCAAACTGTTTTTGAGTCTTGTCATATTTGAGAGATATATCAAGGTATATTATCCTGAAGAAAATCAAATTTTTTCCTATTTGGCATATCTTTCCACTCTGCTAATGAACAGGTTCAATAATTTTTATAACAACAAAGAAATGGCACAGAACTCCAGTGAGTTCTTTGCTGCTATCTGTTCTGTAAGCGTTTGTTTTTTAGTTTCAGTGTCTTCAAATCAGCCTTGATTCCTGGCAATTGCTCGGGCATGTCCCTACAATTTCCTTAGCAAGATTTCATAAGAGATTTCCCTTTGCCTTCTTCCTAGGGCTGAGAGAGAGTGATTGGGCCAAGTCACCCAGCAAATCCTGTATGTTTTATTCAAGATGTGAATAAAATTGTTGGAATTAATGGAAAAAGTTAGTCACAAATAAGGCCTTTTGAATCCAGTGTCTATTCTAGGGCCACTCCCAAATTGTCTCTTTACCCATTCAATTACAGTACGTGTTTTTGAGCAACAGATTATTTAGCAGTGATACAAAACAGTGATACAACAGATTATTTAGCAGTGATACAAAAATATTAGTTACAAATGTAGTTTTTCATCTAAACTGCTGGAATTTGAAGGCAACAGTTTCTCATTGGTGGGGAATAAAATCCTTTCTCATTTTCATGAATGGCTGTTTTTCACATGTCATCATGGCACCATTTCAACAGTCTTTATAAGTGAGCAGGGCATTTTACAGCCTCATTCATACGGCCCCAAAAATGACTCAGTCATTTAAAAAAAAAAAGAACAAATAAATGCGGCATAAACTTAGAATAATTGGCTGGTTGCTGGAATCAAAATTTCATTTTTTTCCTACCTCAAGCACAAAGTCCATTCCACCTACAAATCTCAGCATACTGTGTCTTTTGGACATGCTATTTTAACTATGAAGAAGACATTGGAGCTATTAAAGGCCTGGTCCCACTGGCCGACAGACGCAAAACGTTTGCATAAAGGACACAGCGGACGAGCAAAATTTCGGGGGTGGCTCCATCCGTTGTCATCCACTCCAAAAAGTGGTGAAAATTTGCATAAGCAGAACGGAAAAGAATGGACATGGGTAGTATATAGCGGGGATGTTAAACGGATGTTCATAGGAAGCCTAGAGGATGGAAGGGGATGACACCTCCGAAGGGGTTCTGGGGGAGAATTTCGAAGCGGATGCATAGCGGATGAAGCGGATGCATTACGTACGCCTAAAGGAAAGAAAGGAGATGCCGCGCAGAGGTATATCGGATGCAAACCGTTCACTGTGCATCCTTTCTATTTCCGTGCTACTAACGCTGTGTAGACGTTCCGTGTACCTTTTGTTTCCTCCCTCTTTCCGTTTTCAGCTGCAGCGGATGTGAGTTACAAGGATGCCCAGAGGATGCAGAGAGGATACAGCGGACGTTTAACGAACGAACGTTTGTTGCTCGTATGTCGCGGATTTACATCGTACACGGCGGAAAGTTCATCCGTTCACAAAGTTTTGTGCAGCTCAAAACTTCTTGGGCGGATGAAATCGCAGTGGACGGATGCTCGACGGATAGAATGTATGAAACACGTATGCAATGAGTACACAACGGATGCATAACGTTTTCCAACAGATGGCAAGCTTTTTTTAACGTTTTACATCCTCTTTGTATCCATAAGTGCAGTGGGACCGGGCCTTAAGTTTCTCAGTTCATTCAACAAGTTAGTTTCCTCTTAGGGTATTAGCTATCTCTGATGTCATCTATGAGGAAATAACTGAGCTCTTGAAATTAAGAAAACAAATTTGTAAACATGAGACTAGTATATTTGAAATATTGAAATATTAGACTAGTATATTTGAAATGCTATTTTGGTATTAAGCGGGATTATGACATGTTTTTAAGAGGATTGATTGCAATGCCGTTTGTCTTTGTCATCATTGCTAGCTAAAATATTGTGAAAAGGATGTTTACCATAAATATTATTCTTACCAATTTCATGTAAATTATATGATCTGTATTTATGACATGCCTTCAGTTCTCTGCTATGTCAAATATTTTAATATACTGCATGTCTAGAGCTGAATAGATTTTCAGTATGCAAATAGGTAATCTTGGAGAAATAAAATTTAGTGAAGGATCACATTAAGCATGGCTATTTTGGTTTCAGGAAGCCGAGCCTATGTTCTTTTGTCCCTGAGCCAGCAAGATGGCATTGAACAGCACATGGATTTTGACAGTCGTTATACTCTGTTGGAGCTTTTTGCTGAGACTACATCCTCTGAAGAGCACTGTATGTCCTTTGAAGGGATTCATCTCCCTCAGGTTGGCATTGATATGGGTATCAAGATTTCTTTTTAAAGAGGTGTTTGCAAAAGATAAGGCTATATATGAATGTCTCATGAAAGAAGGGGAGTCTAAAATCAGAGTTAGGGGAAATCACATTCATGAGATGATGACCAATTGTACCTATTCTTGTACCAGAAATCCTACTTGCTATCCCTCACATTTTTCATTTGTCGACTGGATTACTGCAAATGTTTTACATGGGGCTGTTCTTGAAAAACATTCAGCGGCCGAGACAGTTTTGCGTGCACAGGGTTTGCCTGGGTTATATCATTATTTTAGATGAAGCATTGGCTCTCAGGATGCTTCTATGTGCAATTCAAGGTGGTGATTGCCTTTAAGTCCTGCATGGTACATGCATTTGTGGGGCTGCCTTTCTCTGAGAGTCTCTGACCACCTGACAGGTCTCTCTTGAACAGTGCTATCTTGTGGGACTAAGGAATTGCACCTGCCCTATGGAACAGGACCTTAGCTGAAATGGCCTGAATTTTCCCTGGGTGCCAAACTCTATGGATGTGGTTGGTCTGGGTGATTTGTTATGTGGTGTCTTAATTATTGTATTTTGATTTTTAACTCAGATTTTTTATTTGATTTATATAGGTTTATTATATTGATTTGATTTGGTAGTCATGCAGCATTCATGGGGTTGGCCATGTAATCTCCCCTCCAAGTAAATATATAAATACACTGCTCAAAAAAATAAAGGAACACTTAAACAACACAATGTAACTGCAAGTCAGTTAACACTTCTGTGAAATCAAACTGTCCACTTAGGTAGCAACACTGATTGACAATCAATTTCACATGCTGTTGTGCAAATGGAACAGACAACAGGTGGAAAGCATAGGCAGTTAGCAAGACATCCCCAATAAAGGAGTGGTTCTGCAGGTGGTGACCACAGATCACTTCTCAGTTCCTATGCTTTATGGCTGATGGTTTGGTCACTTTTGAATGCCGGCAGTGCTTTCACTCTAGTGGTAGCATGAGACGGAGTCTACAACCCACACAAGTTGCTCAGGTAGTGCAGCTCATCCAGGATGGCACATCAGTGTGAGCTGTGGCAAAAAGGTTTGCTGTGTCTGTCAGTGTTGTGTTCAGAGCATGGAGGGCTAACAGGAGATAGGCCAGTATATCAGCAGATGTGGAAGAGGCCGTAGGAGGGCAACAACCCAGCATCAGGACCGCTACCTCCGCCTTTGTGCAAAGAGGGACAGGAGGAGCCCTGCAAAATGACGTCCAGTGGGCCAAAAATGTGCATGTGGCTGTTCAAACGGTCAGAAACAGACTCCATGAGTGTGGTATGAGGGCCCGACGTCCACAGGTGCAGGTCCTGCACACCGTGCAGGACATTTGGCATTTGCCAGAGAACACCAAGATTGGCAAATTCACCACTGGCGCCCTGTGCTCTTCACAGATGAAAGCAGGTTCACACTGAGCAGATGTGATAGATGTGACAGGGTCTGGAGACGCCTATTCTGCCTGCAACATCCTCCAGCATGATCGGTTTGGCAGTGGGTCAGTAATGGTGTGGGGTGGCATTTTTTTAGGGGCTGCACAGCCCTCCATGTGTTCGCCAGAGGTAACCTGACTTCCATTAGCTACCAAGATGAGATCCTCAGACCCCTTGTGAGACCATATGCTAGTGCAGTTGGCCCTGGGTTCCTCCTAATGCAAGACAGTACTGGACCTCATGTGGCTGGAGTGTGTCAGCAGTTCCTGCAAGACGAGGGCATTGATGCTGTGGACTGGCCTTCTCATTCCCCAGACCTGAATCCAATTGAGCACATCTGGGACATTATATCTCACTCCATCCACCAACGCCACGTTGCACCACAGACTGTCCAGGAGTTTGGGGATGCTTTAGTCCAAGTATGGGAGGAGATCCCTCAGGAGACCATCCACACCTCATCAGGAACATGCCCAGGGATTGTAGGGAGGTCATATAGGCACGTGGAGGCCACACACACTACTGAGCCTCATTTTGTTTTGTTTTGGTTTTTTTATTTTTTTTTCTAATTTTTATTCTAGAAAAAAACATTTATTTGACATACATTTAAAACAGACAAATCATACATACATACATATACGTTTGTGTGTGTGTGGTATTCAGCTTTGTTCAAGTATTTTCCCACGTCATCATAGTTGTTCTTTTAAAGTTGTAGCAATGTTTTGGCAGAATTTCATCTGCCATCATCAGTAAATTTTACTCCAAGAAGAACAAAGCTGAAGACACAAGCCTAAAGATGATGAGTGAGACTTCATCAAAACGTTGCCTAGATACTTCCAA
>BLBF01000018.1:50405573-50472833 GCA_015471245.1 Laticauda colubrina | reverse complement strand
TCATCTGCCATCCTCAGGCTTCTGTATAGAGTTAGTTCCTGGTTTCATATTTGAGGCTAGTCCATTCTGATTGGCTGGGAGCCTCGATCTGTGTTCATTGGACTTGGAGTTTGATTGATTGGTGTTTCTGGTTTCTTCTGTCTGTTTTGTGGCTTTGATTGGCTGGCAACACTCTGTTCTTGTGTTGGAGGCTTTCAGTGCAGCTTGGCTCCGTGTGAAGGGACGGCTGCTCCTCATTAGCAAGCTGCTATTCATTAGCAAGCTGGGTTTCACCTGGGTGCCTGGTGGGGGAGTGTTTGGGTTGGAGCTATCAGAGGGAGTCTGTTTTTGCCCAGGTGTTTGCCTGGCTTGTGGCATGGAGATCTTTCTATTTGAGAGTGCAGGCTTCCAAATGATTGACAGTCTGGTGGAATCATCTCTTCTATTCATGCTGTCAGGTCTTTTTTCAATCTCTATGGCTTCTCTGATGATTCTGTGGTTGGGGTTTTCTATAGTGGCTAGGGTTTTTGTGCCATTGAAGTTGATATTGTGACTTGTGGTTTTCATGTGTTGGACTAGTGAGGAGGTGTGTTCCAGCTTTTTTACTGCATTTTTGTGTTCATCTAGGCGGGTACTTATTCTTCTATTGGTCTGTCCAATGTATGTGGCTGGGCATGATGTACAGATAACTTCGTATATGCCTTGGTTTTCCAGGTCAATTTTGTCTTTGGGGTTCCTCAGGATGGCTGCTATTTTTTTGTCTCTTTTGAAGGCAGTCTTGATGTGATGCCTATGTAGTATCTTACTGATTTTATCTGTGGTACCTCTTATGTAGGGCAGGACAGCTGTTCCATAGATCTGTTGATCTTCTAGGTCTCTGTTATATCTTGGTGTGTTTTTGTGGATCAAGTTGGTGATTTTGTTTTTTGGAAGCCATTGGCTGTCAATACTTCAGTCAGGGTGCATAGTTCAGTCTTTATACGTGTCTTATCTGCCAGGCGTTTGGTTCTGGTAATTAGTGTTTTCGCTACGGAATTTATCTGTGCTGGGTGGTGGTGGGATTGGGTGTTGAGGTAGCGGTTGGTGTGTGTTTTCTTTTGGTATATGGTGTGTCCCAGTGTGCCATCTGTTCTTTTATAGATTGGTACATCTAGGAATGGTAGTTGTTTGTTTATTTCCGTTTCCATGGTGAACTTGATTTTGGGGTGTGTGTTGTTTAGTGTGTTAGGAAATTTTTTAGGTTTTCTTTTCCATGGGGCCAAATCACAAATGTGTCATCGATGTATCTTAGCCATAGTTTGGGTTTGTGGGTGGCATTAGCCCGGGCTCTGGATTCGAATTCTTCCATGAACACGTTTGCAACGACGGGTGACAGTGGTGATCCCATAGGGGCTCCTTCAATTTGCTTGTATCTTTGTCCTTTGTATATGAAATATGTGTTGGTTAGGCAGTGTTCTGTTAGTTCCATGAGGTCTTTAGCTGGTTGGTATTTATTTTTGATAATTTCAAGAGTTTCTTTTATTGGGACTTGAGTGAATAGTGAAACCACATCGAAACTTACAAGCAGATCTTCTAAGGGAAGGCGCTCACCCGAGAGGATCCCTCCCACTCTCTCTCTCCCCGCAAGTTCAACGTCTGCGCTGTGGCTGAGGAGGAGGAGGAGGCTGCAGCCAGTTCCTTCAGCTTGCTGAGAGGTGAGGAAGCCACGGCTTTGCAGAGCAAGCGAAGCGCTGCTTGCCCGGGCGAGATTTGGGAATGAGGGGCAGGAGCAGTCATGCACACACCCATGGCTCGCTTTCATGGCTCTGCCCAGCCCGCATGGCTCTGGCGCAGCCCTGGCGGGATGAGCGGAGGGTCCGGTGCGGAGGCACTCGCTGCCTTGGTGAGAGCTCTGCTGCTGGAAAGAAGGGCCCCAGGCTAAGCTGACAGGTGGGCAGCAGAGCTCTCATCAAGGCAGCGAGCGCCTGAAAGCATGAATAGAAGAGTTGATTCCACCAGACTGTCAATCATTTGGAAGCCTGCACTCTCAAACAAAAAAATCACCGCAAGCCAGGCAAACACCTGTGCACAACCAGACTCCCCCTGATATCTCCAGCTCAAACACACCCCAACCAGGCACCCAGATGAAACCTAGCTTCCTAATAGATGATAGCCGTCCTTTTACTTGAAGCCAAGCTGCACTAAAAGCCTCCAATACAAGAACACAGTGTTGCCAGCCAATCAAAGCCACAAAACAGACAGAAGAAATTAGAAACACCAATCAAGCAGAACACAGCAAACTCCAAGACCAATAAACCCAGACCAAGACTCCCAACCAATCAGGATGAAGAAAAAAACCATTCTGGCTCAGCAGTAGGCTAGCCTCAAATTTAAAACTGAAGCGGCTGTGATAGCCTGACCCACATACGAACTCAATACAGAAGCCTGATGATGGCAGATGAGATTCTGCTGAAACGTTGCTATAACTTTAAAAGCACTATAATGAAGTGGGATAATACCCGAAGGAAGCTGAACTGCATTCATGTATACACACACACACACACACACACACACACACACTACATTTTACAGCCTATATTGATATTTTTTCTCCATGTTTAAATCTATCATACTTAATAGAAAGGTTTTGGGTTCAAGTTTTAAATTTTGTTTTGTTATATTTAAAATCCTATTTCTAATATTTCTCCAAAACTTCTGAGCACATGGACAAGTAAACCACATTTGAAAATATGTTCCTTGTGCGTAGTTACATTTCCAACAGTTGGGTGGTAGATTGGGGAACATCTTAGCCAGTCTCACAGGAGGTAAGTGCCAGCAATGAACCATTTTATATAAGTTTTCTTTATACGAGACTGGCATGGTTAATTTGTAATTTGTTTGCCAGATGTGTTCCCACTTATCTAATTCAATATTATGACCCACGTTTTTAGCCCAAATTATCATAGATTCTGTGACTATTTCTTCTTTTAATTTGTAATCCAAAAGATATTTATATGTTTTACTAATTGTTTTCTTTTCCTCTCCTAGCCATATTTTATCTAATTCTTGTGGGATCATATTAAAGCCAATTGTTCTCTATCTTTTTTATAGTGGATTTGTATTTGTGCAAAGGGCTACCATGCTGTCTCCTTTCCTTGAATTTGTATTTGGTTCCTATTTTTCAGCTCTCCAGTATCATATAGTAAATCTTTATACCTGACAATATTTTCATAATCCAATAGATTTGGATATGTTACTGCTTCCAATGTAGATAGCCACAATGGAAGCTTTGGTTAGTAGTTTTTTTTAAATCTTTCCCCAGATATTGAACAACACATTTCTTACATGGTGCCTTTGGAAATATGAATGTTGTTTTGATTTTCCATCCCACATGAAGGTGTGCCAGCCAAGTTGGAGATCAAAACCTTCTAATGCTAATAACCTTCTATTTTGTAATTTAACCCCATCCTTAAGCCAGTTTATTATAGCAGCATCGTAATATAATTCAAAATCTGGAAGGCCAAATCCTCCTTTTTTCTTGGCATCCTGTAATAATTTATATTCATTCTGGGTTTTTTTCCTCTGCCATATAAATTTAGATATACGTTTGTTTAATTCTACAAAAAATTCTTTTCCAACTTGACTGGCACTGTCTGAAACAGGAACAATGGTTTTAGCAAAATATTCCTTTTTACAATCGAAATACATCCCAATAGCGATAACTGCAATTTGGCCCAATTCTCTAAATCTTTAATTATTTGCATTATTAACTTATAATTATCTTTTTTAATCGATGAACATCTAACAGTCAACCAGCTCCCTAAGTATTTTATTTTATTTACCACCTGCGTACCTAATTTATTTGCTAGTTCTTCCCTCTACTCCTTTGAACAGTTTTTTGTTAACACTTTTGTTTTTAATTTGTTAATGTTTCACCCTGCCACATTTCCATATTCTTCTATTTCTCTTAGTAGTATAGGGCTTGTTTCTAAGAGTTCTTCTAATATAAATGCCATATCGTCAGCAAATGCCTGGAGTTTACATTCCTCTTTTTTAATTTTTAGTCCTCTAATCTCTTGATTTTGCCTAATTTGTGCTAAGAGAGTCTCTTCTGCCAATATATACAGTAGAGGAGCTAAGGGGCAGCCTTGTCTTACTCCCTTATTTATCTTTATGGTATCTGTGTTTTCCCCATTTATTAATATTTTTGCGGTTTGCATGTTATAAATTGTCTTAATAAATCCTATAAAATTTTCACCAAATTTCATGCCTATCAGTTGTTTAATAAGGAAGTTCCAATTCAGGTTGTCAAAAGCCTTCTGGGCGTCTATAAATATCAATGCCATTGCCTTGGTTGAGTGTACTTCATAATATTCTAATATATTCATAATGGTTCCTGTATTTGCTTTTATTTGCCTATGGGGGAGGAAGCCATTCTGATCAGTGTGGATAATTCTACTTAATACTCTCTTTAATCTTTCCGCCAATATTGTAGCCATTATTTTGTAATCTACATTTAAAAGTGATATTGGTCTATAGTTTTGAATTTTTTGTGGGTTTGATTGTTCTTTATAAATAAGGGTAATATATGCTTCCAACCATGATTTAGGCATGTTAGCATTCTCCAGGGCTTCATTGTACAAGTCCACCAATATCTCCTCTATTGTTTCTTGGAATTCCTCATAGAATTCTGAAGGAATTCCATCTGGGCCTGGGATCTTATTTGCTTTTTATGTTCCAATTGCCTTCCTAATTTCTTCTATAGATATTTTATTATTCAGATTTTGTTTCTCTTCATCAGTAATTTCAGGCAAGTTCTTTTCATTCAAATATTGATCGATAGATTCTTCTGGAATTTCTTTCTGTTTGTACAATTTCATAAAAAACCTCTTAGCATTTTCTTTCTTTTCTTGGGTCTGCGTGCATAATTTCCCTTCCTGATCTTGGAGAGCTACAATCGTTCTCTTTTCTTGTTCTTTTTTAATTTTATGGGCCTCATTTTGATTTGTTTTAAGGACATTACATCAAAGTTGGATCAGCCTGTAGTGTGTTTTTTTTTCATTTTAATTTTGAGTGTAACTTCAAATCCAGACCTCCATGGGTTGCTAAATTTGATTTCCATTGATAATTTTTGTGTGAGTTTGTTGTCAGCACATTCAACTATGTAATGAAGTATTTAATAAGAATATTTCATTCATTCAGATCTAGGATGTCTTATTTTTGTGTTCCCTTTATTTTTTTGAGCAGTGCATATAAAAAATGCGATGGTCACTATTCACTTACTGGAAAATAATATGTGATATGTAATGAACCTGGGATTTGATGCTATCCAGATGTTTTATAGTACAGATAATTTTTGTTTATTAACTGTAAACTTTGTTGCTAAGCAATGCAGTTGTAAAATGTAATATAGTGACTGTACCAATTTATGGCAGCAGTTTCAGTAGTCCCAGTTGCTGTTAGGTGAATAACAGGCAGTCGCAGCATCCTACAGTCACATAATCACCACTTGTGACCACCTGTTGGCTTCCTCATTGACTTCGCTTGTTGGAAGGTAGCAGTGAATGTTCCAAACGCTGATTACTGGACTGCGGGATACTGCAACGATATAATTGTGAGCTGGTTGCCAAGTGCCTGGATTATAATCGCAGCTATGAGGACTGTTGTAAGTTCTCCTCATTCAATACCTTTGTAGCTTGGAATGGTGGCTGAACAAATGGATGTTAAACAAGGACTGCCTGTATCATTTCACATGGAATTTGACAATTTGTCTAGGGTTGATGGAAATGATCCAGAATATTTGGAGATAATTCCATTACTTAAACCAGGGGTGTCAAACTCGAGGGCTGGATGCATCTCACGCTGGTCACGCCCACCCCTGGTTTAGTGAAGGAGAAAAGTTGAGATATGTCATGTGATGACAATGTGTCATTGCGAATTTGACACCCCTGACCTAAGCCTTTTTTGGAATCCAACTATATTGCTTACTGGGATAGAATTGGAAAACATTTTTTTTAATTATTATGATAAGTTGTATTTATTTCAGATTCCAGGGAAGCTGCTGTTTTCTCTAGTGAAACGTTACCTGTGTGTCACTTCCCTCATGGACAAGTTAAACAGTACCACAGAGCTGGGAGGGGATCATCAGGACTCTTCAGCACCCAGTTCAACCTTCGGGGAAAAAAGCCGGGTTCAGCGAGAATTTGATTTCAGCATGGCCATGGCTAACCTGATTTCAGAGCTAGTCCGGGTCATGGGCTGGAATCGCAGCCAAGAAAGGGAACTTCTGTCTCTGACGAATGCCCAGCCTCGAATTATTAGATCCATCTTCCAGCCCAAGGGTTCCACTTGTACTGCTGTTCAGGTACCTTTAGTAACTTCCAACCCTTCACCAAGAAAAAAGGAAAACCTACCATTTATGACTCTGTCAGATTTTTCCAGTCGCAGCAGCTATGTTGAGTATGTGCAGGAGAATCTCAAGCCAGGAATGACTGTGCGGATGTTGGAAGAATACGAGGAGATTGATGCTGGGGATGAGGGTGAATTTCGTCAGAGCAATAGTGGAATGCCTCCTGTGCAGGTAGGTTGAGGGGTAGAGCTTTCTTTGAATTCCTCCAGTGGCTGGGTAGTTTAGTTTTGTAATACTGTTTGGTATAAAAGTTAAAAAACACCCCTTTTTATTGTTAAAGGAGCAGCCAGCTGCAATTCAACCAATGCTTGTTGTTTATAAAGCCCTTCATGGCATAGGGGCCAGGCTATTTGCAGCAGTACTTGTCTCTCATTGTCTCTTCCTGTCCAATAAGATTGAGAAGAATAGGCATGATCAAATCCCATCTTTTAAAGCCATGTCATCTGATAGGACCTAGGAGATGCCTTTTCTGTTGCACTGCTTACCTTCTGGAATATTATCTCCCTAGAGATTCAAGTTGCCGTGGCTCTGCTGCTTTTTTTTAACAGGACTTGAAGACCTGGCTTTTTTTTCCCCACAGGCTCTGATTTAGGAATGTATCCCTAAGTGAAAACTTGTTAAAGTTGCCTGAAACTTTGGTTATTGCTATTTGTTTTAATGTATTGGGTACAATTTTTAACCCATATGCTGCCATGAAGGTGATTTTTATTACATACGTGAGATTGAGAAAGCTGAATCGTCAAAAACTGTTCAATGTAGAAAAATGGATTGCATTAGCACTTAGATTTATATACTACTCCATAGTGCTTTACAGCACTCTCTGTTTACAAATGTCAGCATATTGCCCCTAGCATTCTGGGCTCTTGTCACCATCAGAAGGCTGCAAGACTGAGTCAATCGAAAGCCACTGAGGATCGAATTCCTGACTCTGGTAAAATTAGCCTGCAATACTGTATTCTAACTACTGCGCCACCATGGTGCTTTTGAAATGTACCAAAGAAAATTTTGTAATACCTTAGACTGAAGAAAAGTAAATCATTCAATATTAGATGAAGTAAAGTAAAAATGTTTATTAGAACTACTAATAATGAGGCTAGAGCTATAGATAATGAGACAATTGGAAAAGAGGCTGATGTCTAGAAGGGTAAGTATCACCACTGAGGTTACAAGAATTGAAAGAAGCATTTACTGACAAAAAGTCTTGACAAAATAATATCCACTGGGATTATGATGATTTGGAAATAATTAAACAAGAACACTGAATGGGTACTGAATGAATTGTATTCATGAAACAAATTGTATAATGAAGCATTGTGACATTTATGAGCTTAACATGAGCAATGTGTCTTCTCAAGAAAGATGAATATAATGTACTTTATTTAATGATGCTCTTATCCTTAAGAATGTGCTGCAGGAAGAAATGCTCCAGATTTTAGAAGTAGTGAAGAGAAATTGTTGGTCAGCCTATAATGCGGTGGCCAATTCATCTGATGAGTTGGTCAGAAGAGAGAGTGATTGCTAATTGTAGAATACCAATTTGCTAGGGAGAAACTGATTTTATGCTTAGTGCTATTCTAAAAAATACAATGTTATGTGACTACTATCATATAGAGTTAAAACTCAATTGGTTTATTACTGCTAGGAGACAATGTTCCCTTAATTTAAAAAAAACAAACCCAAAACCTCCAAAAACCTGTAGTGTTGTAGTGGAAATAAGATAATATGCTGCCTAATCTACCTTCCCTAAAATTAGTTCCCTTTAAATATTTCAGTACTGGTGTTTATTTATTTCTCTGTATGTATTATGCCTTTATGAATTTTACAAATAATGTAACTCAAGGCAACATACTTGTCCAATACTTCTTCTTCCTCCTCCTATCTCCCCACACACAACAACAACCCTATGAGGTGGTTTGGGCTGGGAGAGAGTGACTGATCCAAAGACACCCACCTGGCTTTCATGGCTAAGGCAGGACTAACTCACAGTATCCTGCTTTCTAGCTTGATGCCTTAATCACCGGACCAAACTATATCACTTACTGATATTAAAAAGTGATTCAGTTTATTTTGATCATTAACATAAATGAAATTGTTAGTACTTCTGTCCCATACAAGCTGGGTAGTGTTTGTTTTTCTTTATTTCAGAGCTTCTATTTTATGGCATGGAGAATTTGAGGGAACAGATGGCTTTAACTATGCAGTTCATTGTTTCACAGGTTTTGTGGCAGTCTACTGGCCAGACTTACTGGGTACACTGGCACATGATAGAAATTATTGGCTCTGGGGAGCAAAATGAAGAGGATGCTGCACAAGAAAAAGTATCTAGTTTAACAGAGAATCTGAAACTACCCACAGGTGAGATTAGAGGTGCTTACAAACTAAATTATGTGTAATTTTAGTTTGAATTATTGCATGCTATGAATTCATTATTGTTGCTTCTTTTTAACTAGTGAGGTAATAAATATTAGATGTGTTTATAGAGAGAAAAAAGTTTACTTAGCTAATATTACACTTTAGGTCAGATTGAAGATTATGATTGGGATTAAAATCAAAGATTATACTTATTATTAGATAATCTTAGGTCTGCAGCTTTATCCATTGTCATCTGAAGAAATGAAATATGGTGAAATACTGAAAATTGAATAGTAGCAGTTATTTTGTGCCTTACATTTTTCACTATATTATTTTATCTGAGTTGTATTAGAGATGGATTTTTCTTTTTAATTATTTATTTCATTATTTCATTTTTATCCCATCTTTATTCTTTTAACAAATAACACAAGGTGGTGAACATATTTATTATTTATTTTATGTCGCCATCTCTCCTGTAAGGTGATCCAACCACAACTTCCTCCTACTTTCCTCACAATAGCAACCCTGTGATTGAGAGGGCTGAAAGAGAGTAACTGACCCAAAGTCACCAAGCTGGCTTGTGTAGAAGGGGGTGTGCATTTTTAGTTGAAAAATTCACATTCTTTTGCAACTGAATAATTGTTTGCTTATTGAAGTCTGTAGCCCTATGGTAAGTTAGGTACCAAATAAATTTAACAAATATCAGGATTGAGCATATTTTTTCTGTAGAATTCTATGTCTACAAATGAGAGTTCTTGAGGAAGAATCCTGCTAGCAAATTAGTTGGAAATCTTCATTCCTTCTTCCCTGATGCTCCCTCCAAATTTGCTCTGATGAGTTGGAAGACCATCTTGAATGATGGAAATTGCTGGTATTGGGGACTGGAAAGGAGAAGGGAGAGTAGTAGATATCACCTCTCCTCCTGGGAACTATTCCAAATGTTATCCTGTTTTCTCAAGCTATAGACAAATGACAGTCAAGTCTTTGAGTTCAAGGTTTGTTTTTGCTTTTTCTCTCTCCCTCTGCAGGTACTCAGACCTTTTACTGCAAACCTCTTGGAGGACTTTACTGCTTGCCGTATTTAGTAGATCAGCTATATGAGAATTCTGGAATGTTGAACCGGGCTGAATGGTGGGAGTTACTTTTTTTCATTAAAAAGCTAGAACAACATGAACAACAGGAAATTGTTCAATTCATCCAAGGGAATCATGAAGAACAGGTAAATGGAACAAATTTAACTTGGGCGCAAGAGAACAGAAGACAAAACAAGCATCTGATTAGGAAAATCTGAGCCATGGTGGTGCGGTGGTTAGAATGCAGTACTGCACTGCAATCTAACTCACTGCTCACTCCAGGAGTTTGATTCTGAGCGGCTCAAGGGTAACTCAGCCTTTCATCCTTCTGAAGTCAGTAAAGGAAGATTATTGGGGGCAATATGCTGATTCTGCAAACCACTAAAGAAGGGCTGTAAAGCACTGTGAAGCAGTATATAAGTCTAAGTGCCATTGCTATCTCATTAGGAAAAATGCAATGGCATCTCCAACCATTCCTATTTCTTAGGAATTAAGAACTGTGAACTGATAAGCAGGAAGAGCAGCTCCTGTGTTATTTTCCTAATAAAGACAAACATTGATTGTTCCTCTTTCCCCATATCATTTAGAATTGTATTGCTGAAAGTTAGAATCAGACTGACCACATTCCCATGATAGTTTTGCAGACTAAGAATCAGTATGCACTATTTTACAAGGGGTTGGGCTTAAGTGTAAGAACGGCAATGTTTTTACCTTTTTATCACTACCATGTCCTGCCAATACCATTTTAATCAATGAATGTTAAAAACAGTCTGAAAAGAATTTTCCATATTCTTTCCAGTGATTCTTATACATTGGATTCCATGATTCTACACAGGGTCAAGAAGCTTAAATACCTCCAACTGCTCAAAATATGCTCTTTCCTTTCCTAGTATATATATAACCCTAACCCTAGTATGTATATAGACATCTGATTAGTAAATTGTCTTTTGTATTTTAAGCTGTCTGAACTAGATGAAGAGGGCCTCATTCAGCTGTCAATATCAGTAGAATTGGCTCAGAAACTCCTGCCACTCTTGAGCAAGTACTGTCAAGGCTGCACCCAAAATGACCTCCAGAATTCCCACATCTATCTCAAATACACCCTCAGCAAGGGAAGTTCAGAACAAGGTTGTCAAAGTGTAGGCATGACCTCTGAAAAAGATAGTGGCTTTTCTGAAGCCATGGCTTCCCAAAAACCAAAGGAATCCCTTTCTGCTGAAATGTCTTCTCCAGTGCTGTCCACAACAGAGAAAACTGACACACAGTTGATTAATAAACTTCTTCACGTGGAAGGACTTTACTTTCCAGACATACCAGATGAAAAAGCTAAAGGTAAATGCCAAAAAGATCAGCTCATTTAAGTCAAATAATTGTAGGAAAGTAGGGGGGGATGGAGTGGAAAAAATCAGAAACTGTTGTGGGAAATTAAGAATAAAAATTTAACAAAAATTTTGTAGTTGGATAGTTACTAATAGACTATTTTACTGATCTGTCCTTTAATATTGATCAGCTTTCTTCAGCGGGAAGGTGTCAGGAAAGAGGAACTCCTTGGAGAAGCTTGCAGATATTGTAGATACAATACAGAAATCTAGTTCTGAGGTTGCACTACAGGTGGCTGGACTCAGATTCATAATCAAGATCTTAGAAGATGAACCTGGTCAAGAAAGACAAATTATTAAAGTAGAAAGTGGACCCTCAATCAGGTCAGTTTTATTCTTTCAATATGCAATAGTTAGAGTAGTCCTATATTTCATTAATTACCATGGATTACCAGTTAATACCATGGAAGTACAGATAATTTAACTGAAGACATAGTGTCTTTAGTTAAATTATCTGTGCTTCCATGGTCTTAACTTCGCTTTCTTTTAACACAGTCACAAACTTTTGTTTGTGGTCTTTGTAGTTTGTGGTTTTCTCCAGTTCTTTTTCTTCTATTCTGTTGTCTCCAGGTACATCCACTCCCACTATCCGTATCTTTTTGTCTTTATCAACAGTTGTTAAGTCTGGAATCATTCCTTGATAGTTGTATATATA
This sequence comes from Laticauda colubrina, assembly GCA_015471245.1. NCBI lineage: Eukaryota > Metazoa > Chordata > Lepidosauria > Squamata > Elapidae > Laticauda > Laticauda colubrina. The sequence continues at coordinate 50,461,007 of BLBF01000018.1, read as the reverse complement.
ATTGTATATTTCTTTTTTTTATTTTATTTGGGTTTTCACAAAAACAAAATACAAATAAAATCTTTTTTTGAAAATAGCATGGTCCCAGGTTATCACTTCTTCATACAGACACAAAACTCAGTTTCATGTTCATCTTTATATTTTATTCCGTATCTTATTACCATTTTATATTTTCTAGATAGTTTTTCCCCTCTTTTAATTTTCTCAACTTTGTTTTAATTATCTCATCTCAATTCAAATCATTATATTTATACTTTTGTCTGTCCTGTTACAATTTCATATTATCTTATTAAGCAAATTTTTCCCTGTAGTTACCAATTAGAGTATGCCGCCTTTGTATCCTTTAATTTTATCCATTCAAACTCTTATTTAAGCTTCAATGTATAACTTTAAGATTTTAGCATTCAATATAATACATAACTTCCAATCGGATTCTGCTTGGTACATTCTTAAAATAGACACTATATTGTGAAATATATATATATATATGTTTTTTTAAGCTTTCGCGGATACTTACATGTGTGCTGTTCAGCTTCCCTCGGGTATAATCCCACGTCATTGTAGTGTTGTTAAAGTTGTAGCAACGTTTCAGCAGAATCTCATCTGCCATCATCAGGCTTCTGTATGGATGTGGGTGTCACATCCTCTGGTTTCAAATTCGAGGCTGGCCTATTCCTAGATGTACTAATCTACAAAAGAACAGATGGCACACTGGGACATACCATATACCAGAAGAAAACACACACCAACCGCTACCTCAGCGCCCAATCCCACCACCACCCAGCACAGATAAATTCCGTGGCTAAAACACTAATTACCAGAACCAAATGCCTGGCAGACAAGACACATATAAAGACTGAACTATGCACCCTGACTGAAGTATTGACAGCCAATGGCTTCCACAAAAACAAAATCACCAACTTGATCCACAAAAACACACCAAGACATAACAGAGACCTAGAAGATCAACAGACCTATGGAACAGCTGTCTTGCCCTACATAAGAGGTACTACAGATAAAATCAGTAAGATACTACACAGGCATCACATCAAGACTGTCTTCAGAACAGACAAAAAAATAGCAGCCATCCTTAGAAACCCCAAAGACAAAATTGACCTGGAAAACCAAGGCATATACGAAGTTCCCTGTACATCATGACCGGCCACATACATTGGACAGACCAATAGAAGAATAAGTACCCGCCTAGATGAAAACAAAAATGCAGTAAAAAAGCTGGAACACACCTCCTCACTAGTCCAACACATGAAAACCACAAGTCACAACATCAACTTCAGTGGCACTAAAACCCTAGCCACTATAGAAAACCCCAACCACAGAATCATCAGAGAAGCCATAGAGATTGAAAAAAGACCTGACAGCATGAATAGAAGAGATGATTCCACCAGACTGTCAATCATTTGGAAGCCTGCACTCTCAAATAGAAAGATCTCCATGCCACAAGCCAGGCAAACACCTGGGCAAAAACAGACTCCCTCTGATAGCTCCAACCCAAACACTCCCCCACCAGGCACCCAGGTGAAACCCAGCTTGCTAATGAATAGCAGCTTGCTAATGAAGAGCAGCCGTCCCTTCACATGGAGCCAAGCTGCACTGAAAGCCTCCAACACAAAAACAGAGTGTTGCCAGCCAATGAAAGCCACAAAACAGACAGAAGAAATCAGAAACACCAATCAATCAAACTCCAAGTCCAATGAACACAGATCCAGGCTCCCAGCCAATCAGAATGGACCAGCCTCAAATTTGAAACCAGGAACTAACTCTATACAGAAGCCTGAGGATGGCAGATGAGATTCTGCTGAAACTTTGCTACAACTTTAACAGAACTACAATGACGTGGGATAATACCCGAAGGAAGCTAAACAGCACACATGTAAGTACCCGCGAAAGCCTAAGAAAACAAATATATATGTATATGTATATGCATATGTAAATAAAACACACATTCCATTCCAATTCAATTCTATCAGTAATATGCATTAAAATCTTAACATCTTTAACATTTCTTTTCAATTGAATATCATACTTCCTTGGGAACACTGGAAACTTTCCAAGGTTAATTCTTTTTTCCCCATATTTCTTACTTATATTTTTATAAATCATTACTAATAATTAAAAATGTTCCCTTTTGATTCTCTCAATCATTTTAATTCATTTATTTATTAACAAACATCCCACTACATTACAATAAATATTTTATCCATTATCATATTTTCTAAAATTATTTGTATTTGTAATATAACAATGCTATCTTATGTACCTTTGCAGAATAAATTTTCACCCATTATCTCAAAACAAACTTATGGTTACAATCCTTATATCTTTTCCCTGTTTCTCCATTTCTTGTTTCTGTCTTTTACAACTTATTTTCCTTGCCTTCTTCCCCCTCTTCTTCTCCTTCCCCCTTTTACCCCATCGTCTCTCTACTTCTAACTCTCTCATCTGTAATCCCCTCTTCTGTTGCTTTCTAATATTATACTTATCTTTCAAATTGTCCTTCTTCTTTTTGGTTGTTTTTTTTAGTCTTTCACTCTCTTTCCCACCTTTTCTTTTTTTTCCCCTACTTAAAATTATTTGATCATTAAAGATGGCTTCTTCTTTGTCCCAGTCTTCTTGTTCTGCAAGTGTTTCTTGTTGCTTCTCATAGTTCCAGATTTCCATTTCTAAGAATTGAAACATGAAGCCAAAAGAACTTCTCCCTTCTTGTATATCTTCTTTCCATTTTTTAAGTTCTGTTTTCAGTTCTTCAAAGAGTGATACCATTTTAAAAACTTTTAAACAACCACCCAATTAATTTTAGTCATCTAGATGCAAAAATCAAAAGTCACCACGTAATCCAAATAATCGAAGGCTGTTTCTACTTGCTTCTTTTTTCCACTTTCTCTTCCTGGGGTTCTATTATTTTGTTACCAAGTTTCCATTAAAATGTATCTTTGAGGAATCTTGTTAAAATTTCACTGAGTTCCTTTTAATTACAGTTCCATTCCTTAATTCCAGGCAGTCTCCTCCATTTTTCCAGATCCTGCCCTTCTATTCTTTTTTTTTTCTCCTTCCCAGCTTTTAAAAAGTTTTAAATATCCAGAAATCTTTATTATCCCTTTGACTTTTATTTTCAGCTTAGATGCCTATTAATGTCAAAGTGGATTTTGTTTTTCAGTTTCTTGCTTAAGTCTCTTAGCTGTCAGTATAAGAAAGGGAAGGAAAAAAACCTAATCCTTTCCCTTCTCTCTCTCCTTCGCAGCTTCAAAATCTTTGGGAACAATGTTGTTTAGTTTAAATTCCAGGGTACCTTATTTGTTGCTTTTGCTGTTTGACCCGGTGAACCAAAACTTTCTCTTCTTATCTTCCTCCTGTACATTCTTTTCTGGTCGAGTTCTTTGTGGTGGCCATTTCTGACCACCGCTGCAACCTTCTCCCTTCAGGAAAGGGAGTAATGGCCAGCTGGGGAGGAGAGATGTGGCTCTCCTCAACCCTGCAGGCAGTCTCCCCCCTCTTCACCACCTCTATGGGTGGCTTAGCCCTGAAATCAGCCCGGCTCAGGGCGCTCCAGTTGCGCATACAAATCGAAGCCTCGGAGAGACGAGGTTTCGGTCTGTCACCGAAGAAGCTCAAACTGGAAGTCCATAATTATATATTTCTGTCTCTTTCACAGAAATATACCTTTGTATATAGTTAGAATATAGTCCATAATTATATAGTTCTGTCTCTTTCACAGAAATATACCTTTGTTTTTGAGTTTGTAGTGGCCTTCTCTTTATGGAGCTCCATTCCAAGTTTCCTGGTTTGATTTTTATCTGGTTTTAATGGCCTTTTTATTTTCCTTAGGAAAAACTAGAGGTAGCACCTGGGACTTTTATTTGCTCAGCCACTTATAAAGACACAACTATAGATTTTAAAAGCTTTTTTGTACTCCTCAGAGAGAAGATGGTGAAGATGCTGGTGGAGCTGCTCAGCAACCAGCTGAAGGAGAAATTTTTGATGGTGACAGCATTAAGACTGCTTTATGTGTTAATGGCAAAATACGACTGGCGAATCCTTTTTGCCACAGAAGGCGGGGTGCGTGCTGTGCTGGGCTGCATGCAGGAATATTCCACTTCAGCGTTGATGCTGCAGGCTGGCTTGGCAGTAAGTTGAATATATAAATGACAGAAATAGATGATTGGAATTTGATGTATGTGTGTCTCTATTTGTTTTTGAAGAATTTTCCATTAACTCTTAATGGAAAAAAAAAGGTATATATTAAACAATAGTTAATACATTAAAGTACCAGAGCAAATAAATATGTACAGAAAATAGAACTATGTAAGAATGTTTCTCAGAAAAATTCTTAACATTTATCATTTTTATATAACGTTCTGTAAATAATATAATATTTCTTAATCCCACATAAATGAAATTTATGAAATTTCTCAACATGAAATTCGATTGTTTGAATCAGCTTTCAGTCTTATATATTAGTGATTACTGGGACACAGAAGTGTGTCAAATATCTTCTCCAGCATGAGGAGAAAATCCCTAGAAGAAACATAGGAGTAAATTAATTTCAAACCTTCCATGGGCCTAAAAATAACAAGCAATACAACAATCTCTTCCATCCCATACGTCGCTTCATTCTCTGAAACAAATCTTTAAAACCTCATTATCTATCTTAATCAGCAAAAGTCTGTCAAGGGTTACCAGAAATACCTGTCTGTCTATGCTTGATTTAATAAACCCACCTGAATTCCATCCTTTTGTGTCCATTGTTGACAAATATCTCTTCTTGATAAAAGATTTTGCTCCATTCTGCATTATCAATCAGACTGATACCAATAAAAGAGAATATTTGTAGCTCAGTTGAAATGAGAGGTCCTTGGTGCTGTCTGACCTTGGTAGTTTTCTTGCAACAGTGGTGATGTCACCTAATTTGAGTAATGAAATGTCTGCAAGAAAACTATCAAGCTCAGAGAACACTAAGGACCCCTCATTAGAATAGAGTAGAGTTGAATTGAATTGAATTGAAATGAATTCTTTATTGGCCAAGTGTGACTGGACACACAAATAATTTGTCTTGGTGCAAATGCTCTCAGTATACATAAAAGAAAAGATACATTCATCAAGAGTCAAGAATAATAAGGTACAGCACTTAATAATAGTCATACGGTACAATAAGCAATCAAATCATACGAGGAAACAGTCAACATATAAATCATAAGGATACAAACAAAAAAAATTTACAGCCATACAGTCACAAGTAGGAGGGGATGGATAAGGAGTGATGAGAAAATGAATAGTAATAGTAATGCAGACTTTGTAAATAGTTTATACTTTTCCTTTACTTCTAATACTTAATTCTTTCTGGTGCTCTCTAGTCTCCAATCTTCAAAATCCCACTTTATCATGTTGTTTTTCTTCTGGATGTAAGAACATGGATCATTTTCCATCGGAAGGATTCTTATTTGATTTCAGAATATTATTAAATGCATCTGCTGCCCTAAGTAGCTTTTAATAAGATGGACAGATATATAAATTGAATGAATGAATGAATATGGATCTTCAATCAGTTTATAAAATCAATATTCTAATCTCTCTTTTAGTGTCAATTAAAAATAAGTTGTTAAACTTGAAACTTCTTTTCTGAAAGATTGAAGAAAATTGACTCAGTGATTAAGAAATGAGGATCAGCTGAACCATCTTTCCTTAAAGGCTACATTATTAGCTTTGGTGGAATCCCTGATTTCTCACCATTCAACTCACAAGCACAACAATGTCGGGTCCTGCCACCTATGAGGAGCTACTGTCCAGGATATCTCTGAGTGATCACACACTCTCTTCTTTATCCTGAGAGATTTTATGGGCTCAGATTCAGCATCTACCCAGCAATTTCAGCTGTAATGTCCTTACTTTTTCAGAAATGTCTTCAGTTCACTATGTCCTCAAAAATCCAATTTGAACAAGATTTCAAACAGCTAAAATATAAAGTGGTGCTAATGAAATACTGGGATAAGGGGAATCAGTTACTTACTTCTGATCTTCATTTTCTGTTTTTGGTTTTTCTAGGGATTGAAAGTATTGGTGGGTGCTGGGAATTGTGAGCTGATCGGTACCAGTGGGAAATCGTACCCTCTGAATCATTCAGATGCTCAAATGATGCGGGAAATTTTTGCCAGCATTGGTTCTGCTTCCAGCAAAGAATCTGATAATTTACTCTGTGTAATTTGTATTGCTATTGAGAAGATGTTGGCTACACCTGGGTAAGATGAAAATGAAATCCTGACCAAATAACTAAAGGAACATAACTATGTTCAAAGAATTAACACTAAACAAGGATAAGGAGGGATTGTTGAGAATTCGTTATTTTTTTCTTTTGTAGAATTTGGTGGGTGTCTCATTTTGGTAAGTTTTCTGTCTTGTACCTTGAGATTGAAGGCAATCTGACAGATTTATTAATAGTATTACTGTTATTTCAAACATGTAATAATTTCTTGGAACTGAATAGGATTATTAATTGCCTAGTGTTGGAATATTATGTATTCCAATAATTTTTCCTTTCACATCCTCCAGCATTGCCTCAGTTGCTTATGCCAATTCCTCTTTTCCTCAGAGCCTCATCAGCAGTGCAGAATGGGCTGTTGGTATTAAACATGCTGATCAACAATCACAAGGGCCTGGCAGAACAGTTGGGAAGCTGTGACCTCCGTTTGGTCTTGCAGAATTGTTGCCAAACAGGCCAGAGCTCCAATGAGACGCTAGCTCGAATAGTGCTCAATCGTTTGGCTGAGCATAAATTGCCATTGAGCCAGGAGAATGCAGGTACAGATTGCTTTTAAGTTTCCAGTTGCTTTTCTTTATCCTGTTGGCATTTTTCTTTGTAAGGGTGTAATGATTTGTTTTATTTCCACAGAGTGCCCTGTTTTAAAGATCTAATAAGGTCTTACCTCTCCATTATATTATTGCCCAAGCACGCAATAATTTTCTTATTCTTCAATATCACAATGTCTTTCTGGTTATCCATAGGCTTCCTTTTAATAGCAAATCACAGGAGATGGTTTTCACTTGCTGTATGTTGGATCTTGGAAGGGCAGAGGTTAACTATCCCCATGCTGCTTCCAGGGATCTTTTCCTGCTGGAGAAGGGGCCCTGCTGGAGAAGATGCCCCACTCTTGTGGCCATTTATTGGGACATGATTAGCATCTATTTCTCCCCCCCCCCCCCCAATTCCATAGTGTATTTCAGAAAATTTTGTTTTGACATAGAGTGATCTTCTCCTTCCCTCCCCTTTTCTATGTAGAATCTGAAGCTTCCTTTGAGTTCAAAGATATGGATGTTCCAACCCTGCTGAAAAATCTGCATGAAACCAGCTTTTCAAAAGATGTAGTGCTAGCATTGGAGCACTGCCTTTGTGATGAGGGTGTTTACCCTGAGAGAAATGGAACAAATGTTTTGCCAGATCATGAGCATTTTTTGCTGCTCTTGAAAACCCTGGAACAATTGGGAGCTGAAAAGACTGTCCAGATGGCCATGCTGAGGTAGAATGAAGAAGTATTTTACCATCATGGAATGTGGAAGATACTTTTGGAAGAGTATTTGGATTCAAAGAAAGTGGGGTGGTTTGAGCGGTGGTTTTTTAAGGTGGGGCCCCTCTTCTGGATAGGTTAGCACAGAAGCTCTAAAATAGATAATTTATCTGTAAATAATGTAACTTTCTGACCTGCATCATCACAAGTCAGTCTGTACAAGAAAATGACTTGAGGCTTGTGTATACCATAAGCTTAAGAAACAGAACATTGCAGGAAATTGTTTGAAATGGGAATAATTTATTGTTATAAATTTTGGGATAATACACTTCATAGAAAACTATCACTATCATAGAGGCTTAGAATTCCGGGAATTGCAATCCTAAAACAGCACTGAGGTGGATGAAGTGCCTGTAATGTTTTGGACTCAGTGCGAAAGAATGAACCACAACATAGAAACAGCTTTGTGATCAAAATCATAAAAATGAATATTTGGCATCAGACAATACAGAAAATGCTTGTTGCTAGAGTTAGGCCTGTAGAAAATGCGATTCATCCCAAATGGTATTGGAGCATTTTAAATTGATGAGAAAGAGAATTGTATTTTTTTTGCAAGAAAGTGTTAATAATGGAATATATATGCAACAAAACCCTGAAATTTATTGTATATTTTACATACAGTTATTAAAATAAGTATCTTCTCTTTGCAGGATTTTTAATAAGTTTTTGGATATTTCCCAAGAGGATGCATTGCCCTGGCATGAGTGTATTGAGCCTTTCCTTTCCTCAATGAGTACCCACAATAATGAACGGGAGGTAAGGGATTAATTGCAACATAAATTGAAAAGGAGATTAATGAGAGGCATTTGAAGAAGGTATGAAAAACAGTGAGGATGTTGACCAAATTGCAGATTCTTAATTCAAGCCAGCTGTGGTTGGCAAAAAGCATTTTTCATCCCTGCTGGCAAATAGATACATATATAAATGAAATTTGGATTGAAAATTGGATAAAATTGGGTCACGAAGTCAAAAGCATATGCAAGTAGTCCTTGACTTGCAACCACAATTGAGCCCATAATTTCTGTTGCTAAGTGAGACATTTGTTAAGTGAGTTTTACGGTACCCCATTTTTACAACCTTCCTTGCCAAAATTGTTAAGTGAATCACTGCAGTGGTTAAATGAGTAACTTGGTTGTGAAGTGAGTCTGCCTTCCCCATTGACTTTGCTTGTCAAAAAGTGGCCAAAGGTGGTCCCATGACAACAGCATCCATCATAAATACAAGTCAGTTGCCAAGCACCTGAATTTTGATCACATGATGTTGCAATGGTCGTAAGTCTGAAATGTCATAAATCACTTTTTCAGTGCCATTGTAATTTTGAACAGTCACTAAATGAACTGTTTTAAGTCAGACTACCTATAGGTATATTTGCACATATAAAACAAGCATCGCTAAATTCTTATCTGTCTAGATAGAGTGATAGATGTTTCCCATGAGATTCATCAATAGGCATAATCTTTATTTGAAAATTTGATTACTTTTCCAACAGTAATCTCTTTCTAGTTTTTACTGAAACACTTTCCGAATGATCAAATTAATGGGTTTATGCTCAGAATGCTCAAATTTGAAACCTTTAGGAAAAACTAAAAATTTTTAATTTTTAACTAGCAGTTGATTACAGGCAAGAATTCCTCCCTATGCCTTTGAGTAGGTTCTAAGACCGTGATGGTGAACCTATGGCAAGCGTGCCGGAAGTGGCACGCAGAGCCACTTCTGCCGGCACATGAGAGGTCACCTGAAAGAGCCCCACTGAGGATGCGCGCCTGCCGCCTACCCGCCAGCTGGTTGTCGGGTATCTGGCACACATGCGCAGGAGGCCAGGAGACACACATGCATGCACAGGTGCACAGGGCACGCAGGGGTTCTCGCACACATGCACAGATGCGCAGCAGGTGCAGGGGATTGCACACGCATGCGCAGGGGTAGCATGCATTGCCTTCTGTGTGCTGGGAGCCGAAAAAAGTTAGCCACCACTGTTCTAAGATGTTACTTAAATGTTAAGTTCTTGTGGGTAAATAGAATGTATGCCTGGAATTTCTTTCTTTATAAGTGGCAAGAAAAAAAACTAGAGATTGCACACTACATCCATTGATGGCTTGTGATCACAACATGTTTGAAAAGAGCCATTTTTTTTCCATTGAGCTGAAATAGGCCTCATACCCATGATGCATGGATTGATCAGGTGTTCCTAAAGAGACATCGAAGAAGGGTTGTAATCAGGGGTGGGATTCAAATTTTTTAACAATCAGTTCTGTGGGCATGGCTTAGTTGGTGGGCATGGCTTGGTGGTCATGTGACTGGGTGGACATGGCTTGGTGGTCATATTATTGGCTGGGCGTGGCCAACTCAATATCACTCACATTGAGGCACGCATCTCCTCACCTGGCCTCTCATGATTGTGGGGATGCTGCAACAGTTGTAAGTGTGAAAAATGGCCATAAGTCACTTTTTTCAGTGCCATTGTAACTTTAAATGGTCACTCCACACAAGCAAAGTACCAGCAAAGTAGGGAAAAAAACTCCAGAGAAGTTCCTGAGACAGGAAGCCTAGTCCTGCCAAGAATGTAAAAGGGTTAATGGAGAGGCAGTTTCTATAAGCAACACCAGAATGTTTCTTTCCTGCCTTCCTTACAGGATTAGGCCAGTAATTTCTTCTAACAACTGGTTCTCCGAACTGCTTAGAATGTTAACAACCAGTTCTAGCGAATAGGTGCGAACTGGTAGAATCCCACCCCTGGTAATCCTCTGGAATACAGATTGAAAAGGGGAACTGATTTGTCAAAAATTGTTTTCCTTGCTGAAATTTTATTGTGTATCTATCAACAGGTTGTACAGGAGTTCATCCGTTTCCTGCATCGTTTAGCTACCACCAACAAAGATTGTGCGGTTGTGATGTGTCGTGTAGGTACAAAGGAAGCTCTGACTAAAGCTATGGACAAGCACAACTCCAACCTGTTATTGGTGACAGAGTTGCGGGACCTTGTGACTGACTGTGAGAAATATGCTAGCCTTTATAAGAAGATGACAACCAGTATCCTGGCTGGTTGCATTCAGGTAACTTTGACCTGTCCTGTGTGTGTATTTAGGTAGTTGGCCTAGGAACAGATAGACAATGAGTATCAACAGACTGGTCAGATAATCTGCAATAAAAGCAGAGCAAACAGGCAAAAGCTAAATTTGGTCAAAAACATCATTTTTAAGATTATCAGATTCTGTTCTCTTTTTATATATAGAAATAAACAACTTTCTGATCCTGGTGTGTATGTGTGTGTGTGTGTGTGTGTATGACTATGATTCAGTGCTGTATACAGAGGGTGGTAGTTTAGAGAAGCTTAGTAAATTCTGTTCAGTTGAATAGCTTGCATTTTAGAATCAATATATTTAAGAATAAAAAATTTTCTTTTAATCTTAAGCTTTACTAATGAATATATTCTGCTATCTACCTTGCTTATACAGATGGTTCTAGGACAGATAGAGGAACATAGACGAAGCCACCAGCCTATTAATATCCCCTTTTTTGATGTTTTTTTGCGCAACCTTTGCCAAGGTAAATGATTTGCGCTCTTTGGAACCTAAAAATTGAAAGATTCATGCACAGATCTGCTGTAAAGAGAGTAAGTAATTTCTCCCTCGCTCCCTAGGTTCTAATGTAGAGGTGAAGGAAGACAAATGTTGGGAGAGGATAGAAGTCTCTTCTAATCCACATAGAGCGAATAAACTGACTGACAAAAATCCAAAGACTTATTGGGAGTCTAATGGTAGCACAGGTTCCCATTACATCAATGTCTACATTCATCGTGGAGTGGTAGTCAGGTAAGTCCCAATGGAGGCAATTAGCTAATTGGCTTTGAGAGTTTCTAGGCTGCAGGATAAGAGTGAGCTTTATGATCAAATGTGAATTAAGCAGATAGTTGATCAAAGTCATAAAAGTATGCAAACTTTTCAGTTATTGGGAATTCTACACAAAGCCAAATGATAAAAGTAAAAGCAGGGAGGAGGGATAGATAAATCTGCATCTAATTTCATTATGGTGGATTGTGAGATTAGCAGATACCAGATGATGAAATAATTTCTCACAGTGACTTTTGAAATGAAAAAGCAAATTAAAAATCTCCCCCCCCCTTTTTTTTTTTTGCAGATTGCTATGTTTGCAAAAATGCAATATCATACATTTAACTGTAAAATGGCCCAGAAAAAGTTGCCCTGATTGATTAGTTACATTTGGGGGTTGATTATGACTGCATATGTAAATCTATATGTCAGTGTTTATGTCTATGTAAAGTTCTTCTTTGAGAAGAATATATTAGGGGCTATTTCATGAAATATTTTAGTTACCCAGGTAGACTTTTATCTCGTGCTTTAGTGTGTATGCCAGGATGTCTGCCATAAATAGAAAGAAACAAATTTTCTTTGTTTTTGATGCAGGCAGATGACTTTAATAGTAGCTAGTGAGGATTCCAGCTACATGCCAGCTCGGATTGTCATAATGGGAGGAGAGAACACATCTAGTATCACTAGTGAGCTCAATACTGTGAGTGCTTCATTTTTTTCCTCTAAAGCCAGTCTGCTTTTAGAAACCTTCAGTAAGGAAGGTTTTCTGCTATACTGCTAACATACTCAGGGTTCATAGACCTTCTACAGAGAATATGCAGTTGTTTTGAGCTGTCCATGCTTGATTTGATATCCTGTTGGAAACTTGCCATTTCTCAAATTATCCATGCTTCATTCTCTGATACAGTTTAATTAATTTATTCTGTTGAGGTATCACACAACTCCAAATGACACTAGTGTCTCTCACAATGTAATAAGACAGATGAAATGCTGTTGCAATTAAACATAAAAGGTAATAAAGCATTAACTAAAAATCAGATGATTAAGATGGTGATTCTGCCCAAGAACAAAACTAATGATGGACTTTAACTACCCTAGCCTAAAGTCTGGGAAAAATGACAGGCCTTCACGAACCCCCAGAGTGCTTTCAGAGTAGGAGCCACTCAGGTGGCAAGAGAAATTGCATTTCAGAAGACAGGTGCCATGAGGTTATGAAGGTGCATCTTGGGTCATGAAAGATGACACAATTTAATTGAAGTGTTATTGGTTTGTATTAGACAGGTAGACATCATGATAGGCAGAGGATCCTTCAATTAACCAGGCCCTATAATAATTGGACTTTATAGCTCTTAACCAGCTCCTTGAATTACACCTGGAAGTAGGCGAACAAGTACAACCAAGGCCTTCTCTGCATTAAATCCCAGGGTGAAACGTGATTGAAATGGGTCTAAAAAGTATTTTTCTTCTAAATTCCTCAGCATTTGCAGTTTAACCACCTTTTCAACACTACTCCCTAAAAGGAAGATTGAAAATAGGACAATCGCTATCCAGGACTGATGAGGCCTCTTGAGAATGGGATGGACCACCACTTTCAAGGGCGAAAGCACCCCTCCTCAAAAAGGCAGACGCCATAGCGTGGAACCTCCCTAGCCACTTTGACACCCTGCCAGGGATTTGTTTCTAGCAAGTATTGAGTGAGCTTATAGCATAGAGATCCCTGACCCGCCTTAGCTACTTTTATTATTGGATGTTTGGTAACTGTAAGGTAGAGAAGCAGAGACAACACAGAACCCTAACCCTTTTTATCGTTTGCCATTGGCTCATAGTGCCTTTGAGTTATTGACTGCCACTTGGTTGGATCTGTCTCTTGTTCACCTATATTAGCTAACTTTCCTTTGGCTATCAAATGCAATAAAAGTATCCCTAAAGTCACTTATTCCCACAATAGCAGAAGAAACAGAAAGAATCTGAATGCTGAATGAAGCAATTCAAGGTCCAGAAAAACTGCTTGCAGGTAGTCCTCGACTTACTACCATAATTGAGCCTAAAATTTATGTTGTTAAGCGAACAGTTGTTAAGTGAGTTTTGTCCCATTTTATGACCTTTCTTGCCACACTTGATAAGTGAGTCATTTCAATTGTTAGGTTAGTAACATGGTTGTTAAATGAATCTGGCTTCCCCATTGACTTTGTTTGTCAGAAGATTTCCAAAGGTAATCACATGGCCCAGGGATAAGCGTCAGAATGTTGATACATGACCACAGGGATATTGCAGTTATGAGTGAAAAATGTTTATAAGACATAAGCCACCATTTTCAATGCAATTGTAACTTCTAACAGTGACTAAACGAATGGTTTTAAGTCAAGGACTACCTGTTCTTAATTTTAAGGAGGATGGGAACCCATGTCTAATTAAGAACCTTTTTGTGCATGTGCATAAGCAACTTTTACATGATTCATTCGAAGGACCCTCCAAACCATACTTCGTTTCCTCAAATTACACAATTGAAATTTTGCATAAAAATATGTTTGGGACATAATTTGATATAGCTTTGTTCTCTGCCTTTGTCAGTTGGTCAAATATATTGGTCAAACAGACCAATATATTGAGTAAAAACATTTGTCTGGCTTCCTATTGCTATATTGACCAGCAGTGGCACTCAACAATTCAGAGATAATTGTTTCTCTCTGAACTGCTACCTAATCAATGAACCAGAGCGACAAATGATGGAACTTCAGAAGCAAATATTGTTACTTAACCACTGAGATGTACATGTGCATGGTTGAAGCAAAAGCTCATTAATGTGGAAGTACATCTGGATTTTGTACACATATACTTAATGCTCGCATTGGTCGACTCTTGAGGGATAAATGTGACAATGGAAGCATAATCTCTTAGACATCTAATCATATCTGTTAGCTTCTTTTTTACTGCTTCACTGCTGATATATATCCTTGTAATTTATAACTAGTTTTTCCTGGAACTTGACATCTGGTAAAAATTAGAAAAACCAAGAGTTTCTGCAAGCAAGAGGGTCTCCCTTTCCATTATTCAATTAAATAAAGCCCATGTCACACTGAACCAACGGATGCAAAGAGGATGTAAAACGGAGAAAAAAGCTTGCCATCCGTTGGTTAACGCGATGTATCCGTTCTGTACTCACTGCCTCCGTTTTGCTTCCTCTCTATCCGTCCAGTATCCGTTTATGGACGTTTCATCCGCTCCAAAAGTTTTGGGCTGCCCAAAACTTTTGTGCGGAAAATGTATCCAGTTCGTCCGTTCTGCATCCGCTATGCATCTGTTACGCATCCGCTATATCCGCTAGGCATCCGTTCCGCATCCGCGCAACTCCATCCACTCCAGCGGTAAACGGACGCAGGGAGGAAGCAGAACAGACGCAGAACGGATGTAGAACGGATGCCTAGCGGATGCAGCACGGAAACAAAGCGTTTAAAACGGAAAAAAAGTTCGCAGAGGGGACCTATCTTGGATATTAAGGATGTCTACAGGATGCCTAGAGGATGCCTAGCGGAAAACCTATACTGCCTATAAAAAGGGGGAGCAACTCACCTGCATCGCACTTTCAGAACAGCAGCCCAGCGGTGCAGACCTCTGCAGCCTTCATCTGCCTCTTCCTCTTCCACAGCATCCAGTCATGTCCACCGTGGATTGTAACAAAGTCCTTTCGGCAGCCACCATCGTTCTGCAACAGTGCGAAGCCATCTGCAGGCTCTGTGAACACTACTGCGAGAAGAAAAGGAGCCACCCAAAAAGAGTCTGGGTCCGAAGATGGTTCGCCAGTAGAGCGGAGGATGGACCGTACAACAAGCTGATGGTGGAGCTCAGGAGCGAAGACACTCGGGCGTTCCAGAACTTCATGAGGATGCCGCCAGCCATGTTTGATGAAGTTGTGCAGCGCCTGACACCCAGGTTGACCAAGGCAAACACCAGCTTCCGGCCCAGCCTGGAACCTGGGCTCAAGGTGGCACTCACTCTGCGCCACCTGGCCTCAGGGACCACCTACAGGAGCATGCAGAACGGCTGGAGGGTGCCATCCAACACCATCAGCATTGTGGTCAGAGAAGTGGTGCAGGCCATCATCGAAGAATACAAGGAGGAGCTCCTCCAGTACCCCTCCACTGAAGAAGGATGGAAGAAAGTTGCAGAGCAGTGGTATCAGAAGTGGAACTTCCCCCACACCGTTGGAGCCATAGATGGCAAGCACGTGGCCTGCAAATCTCCAGCCAAGTCGGGGTCCACTTATTTCAACTCCAAGGGCTTCTTCAGCATCATCCTCTTTGCCATGGTCGATGCTGACTACAAGTTCATGTACATCGATGCTTCAGGCAACAGCTCATCTTCGGATGCCCAGGTATACAACGCCAGTCACCTCAAGGAGGGGCTGGAACGCAACCTCATCGTGGGCTTCCCAGATCCAGAACCCCTGCCCAATGACACACAAGATGTGCCCTACTTCATCGTGGGGGATGACGACTTCTCCCTCACAACCTACCTCATGAAGCCCTACACCTCCAGACTCCTCACCCGTGAAGAGAGGATCTTCAACTACAGGCTGTCCAGGACAAGGCGGGTGGTGGAGAATGCCTTTGGCATCCTGGCCAACAGGTTCCAGGTACTTCTCACCACCATGCAGCATTGCCCAGAGACCGTGAGGAGGATCATTGAAACTTGCTGCATCTTGCACAATCTCATGCGCACCCGCTGCCCAGTCTTGCAGAACAGGCTCGTGGACCTCCAACAAGCCAATGGGGTCATGGAGCCTGGGGAATGGAGGCAAGGGCAAAACCTGATCGACACTGAGGATGTGCAAGGCCCCAACAGAGCCTCAAATGAAGCGAAGAAGCAGCGCAACCTCCTGAGACAATGGTGCAACTCCCCAGCTGGAGCAGCGGAGTGGTAAGACAGGATGGTAGATGCTTAATGGATGCTTCCTTCAGCCTGTCTCATCACACTGATGAGATGTGCCATGTATGTTGAATGGCCCTACAATGAACAGGGCGTTTAATAAAGAGTTGTGTTTATGTTCAAATGTGTGGATCAATGCTTACATTGTTATTGATAATGAAGGGCCGTAGGTGTGGCACCTGGGAGGGTGGACCATACAGTCCCACTATGCTTGCACTGGAGGTTTATCTATCCCACTGCTATCCTAACCCATCCCACAGCTATCTTAACCCATCCCACAAGCATGCAAAGGCTTAAACCATTTCTAAAAGTTTCCAGCAAGACTTTATTAAAAAAAAGAAATGAAGCAAGTGTGTGAATCATAAATAGACTTTGTTAACAACAAGCTATAAGACAAAAATGAGTCTCTGGCACTCCTCTTGGTCGCTCAGTCCCAGGGGTGAAGGGTGCAGGTGCTGTGGAGGTGGCTGGTGCTGGAGTGCTTGTCATCAGCTCCTCCAGAAGCAGAAGCAGCAGAAGCCCCAGCCCCAGAAGAGCGAGCCCGTGCTGCAGAAGCCCCAGCAGAACCAGAGTGAGGGCCAGGGGGCAGGATGGTAGCCCTGTCCCTCTTGCCAGGGCTGGCAGCAGATGGCTGAAGCTTGCTGTGCTTCCGCATGGTTGTGGGGTTGCTGGCTGGCAGGGAGGCTGGCAGGAACCAAGGCTGGCAGGGAGGCAGGCACCAAGGCTGGCAGGCAGACATGAACCAAGGCTGGCAGGAAGGCTGGCAGGCAGACATGAACCAAGGCTGGCAGGGAGACTGGCAGCAAGGCTGGTAGCAAGGCTGGCAGGCAGACATGCAGGCAGGGCAGGCAAGGCAGTCAATGTGTCCGGCAGCAGGTCTTTCCTCTGAATGGCGTCCTGTTTCCGAGCTGCTTCCGTTATATCCGGGGGGCTGACGCAATGCATCCTCCCCGCATGCGCAGTGAACGACAGGCATCCGTTAGGCTTCCGCTGTGCACCCGCTAGGCTTCCGCTCTGCATCCGCTTCATCCGTTCGGCGTCCGCTCTGCTTCCGCTCTTTCCGTTCCGCGTCCGCTTCACTGAGGCCCCCCTGCGGATGTGCCAACCACTCCCATCCGCTCCCATCCGCTTCCATCCACTAGGCTTCCGTTCCGCATCCGCTTTGCATCCACCCTGCGTCCTCCCCGCGTCCGTGTTATCCGCTCTGGTTATGCAAATTTTCGCCCCTTTTGAGAGCGGATAACAACAGATGGAACATTTTGCTCGTCCGCTGTGTCCTTTTTGCATCCGTTGGCCAGTGTGACATGGGCTTAAGGTTGAGCCTGCATTATTGCCATGTTTTAAATGCCGACATGTAGCTCAACATGTATTCCCAAACTTTTTATGGTAGCTTTTCTGAAAGTTTCTATGTGATTTTCAGCACTCAATGCTAGGGCTCAGAGGATACAAATATAATTGAAGGGTTATTGGTGGTAGAGAAGATTTAATTGGATGTGTTTTGTACACATCTGTTTTTGTTCTAAGCTACCTTCAGAAATAATTAAGAGAAATCTCCCAGTTCTTGATGAAAGGGATATTCTTCTGTTGATAATGAATGGTGTTCTTCCTGTCCCTAAAAACTTCAGTTGAATGGAGAAGGGTTCTTTGATTTTGTATTTACAAACTTTCTCACTTCAGACTTAAAGGAGTGCCCTGTTATCCTGCCCTGCTAGATGCATTTATGCTGTTCTTATAGGGTGAGCATTATAACCTGCCATACTTTTATCTATGTGGTGGAGAAAAGCTCATTACATGCTTGATTTGTGGTTGTCTTCAGCACAAAAGGGCAGGTTGCTATCTCCATTTGCATTTCTTATGCTTTGCTCTTTTTCTAACAGGTGAATGTCCTACCTACAGCTAACAGAGTAGTTCTTCTGGAGAATATGGGCCGCTTCTGGCCAATTATACAGATCAAAATTAAGCGCTGTCAACAGGTAAGTCTGAATGTTGTTTCTTGAAACAAAAGCAAAGACTAAAGAGCTGTGCTTGATTATCCCAATAGTTTTTGACACATTGCTATAAATCCCTCATTAAAATGGGTCTTTCTTCAAATTAATGAGGCTTTTCATAAATGCTTCATATTCCATAACGAAAGCTGACACGTTATAGTTTATATTTGGAAATGCTATGTTACTTAAAGAAAATAGGTTCATTGACTGTGTGAATTATAATTGCATGAGTGCCTGAGAAGATATAAATTTTGCTATACAATATGATGGATGACAAATTATTTTCAACAATCATGATTTATGCTACCTTTTTGTATGGAATTTTATTTTCTTTGAGATTTTTTTCTTTGAAAATATTCACCTTCTGGCATTCCTTTATTTCACAGTTCATACAGTTAAAAGTAGTTTTAAAACCCAAAAAACTGGTTTTAATAGCATAGTAGCCGTTCTCCTGCAAAAAGAAAGGTTAATACAATTTTCTAATTGATAGAATACTGGGGTTTCTTTTGTTAGTGATATGAGAAGTATTGTTCAACTCTAAAAACTGAATGCTCTGCAAATTAAATACAAATATTTTTGAAAAACACCTGTTAAGCACCTATTAGATTGGGAGTTACTTGAAAAGAATTTCCCCATTGGAGAAAACTGTGTTATTTACAGGGTGGCATTGATACACGTGTGCGTGGGATTGAGGTGCTAGGTCCCAAACCCACCTTCTGGCCCATCTTCAAAGAGCAGCTGTGCCGCCGTACATATCTCTTCTATACCACCAAGGCACACACTTGGTGCCAGGAAATCTTAGAAGATCGGATGCAGCTGCTGCAACTTTTCAACAGGTCAGGCCTCTTCTGAGAATAATTTTTTTGTCCTTTTCCTCAGGGCTCTCATAGGGATCAGAGTCTGTCCCAGAGCTGGCTTTCATAAATCAAAGAAATGAGCACTGCTACAGACCAATGTTCCTTCTTGTTAATTTGTGTCACTACTTCAAGTTAGATCAAAATTAGGACTATGAGTTATGAATGCTACTGTTTTTAAAAGGTGATAGTAACAGAATCTTGTAAAATCTGAATGCTCTTCCTCCCTCGCTCCCTTTATGTTTATGACACTTCCTGAAGTTACATTTCTGTCCCAAACTTAAATTTTGTTTCTTTGACTTGCCTTGGTTGCAGCTCCATGCATTATTATGGTTCGTCACATAGTCAGTTGTTTAGACTGAATTTGGCATTCTTGTTCATGTATTGAGTCCTTCCCAAGGATGTGGGATAGGCAGATGCTATTATTAATATTCATAATTTGATTTGATTTGTATGATCATTCATCTCACATAAGTGATTTTGGGTGACTCACAACAGATAACGAATGTATCATGATATCCAAGTTCCTATCTCCTCATTGTATCCCTTTTTTATATTATGGAATTTATTTGTTCCAATCCAAGTAAGTTGCATCTTTTTCCTACTGCAGATTGAACAGTGCCTTGCGCCATGAGCAAGTATTTGCCAATCGCTTCCTTCCTGATGACGAGGCTGCCCAGGCTCTAGGCAAGACCTGTTGGGAGGCCCTGATTACTCCCTTGGTGCAGAGTATCACCTCTCCAGGTACTGATTGTTTCCTTGCATAGGTCTTTTGATAACTAGGTCTTCCTTATGCCTTCTCATTCCAAGCAAATGTGTTAACTGTCTTTCTATCTTTCCAGACTCTAGTGGCATAAGCCCCATGTCATGGTTACTAACTCAGTACTTGGAAAATCTGTATGCAGCCAGGAATTCCATGAGCCGAGCTTCCATCTTTAATTCCCGTGTTCGGCGCCTGAGCCACTTGCTAGTGCATGTGGATTCTGCTGGCCCTGAACTTGAAGAGCTGAAGCCTCCTGTTAAAATGAGTGAGTGTCCTCCTTTGGGGCAAATAAGTGAAAAGGTGGCAAGTCCTTCTTCCAGTGTTGACAGAATGGTAACAAAAGGTTGTATCCTCTTGGATATATTATATGATCCTACTGACAAGAACACATGTCATTTGTAAGATTTTAGTGTAAAGATTGGTGGCATGGAATTATTGACTTGAGAAAAGTTCTAAAGGATTTGGGAAGTTGGAGACAGGTATTCGGGGACTCTAGTAGCTCTCTGTCCCAGAAATCTCCCTTCCTACAGTTGAGAGGAGAAATAATGTAAAATATCACCTCCTGTTTTATCTTCTTTCTTTCTATTTTTTATTTAGTTGAATGCAAAGAACATGTGAAAAGCAGTGTCTTTCGGGAGACTGCTGCTTTTCCCATATCAAATACCCTGGGTATAGCCAAAAATCTGAAATTATGTCGTTTCTAAAAACCCACTTTTCTAATGGGCCAAATTTCCATTTGTTGTACAATCGTATATGGAACAGACTTTTTGAGAAACAGTGATAGAATTCCACCTGTTCAGGAGAGTCAATTTGTCAGGTGTTTTAAAGATTGTTGTTGGGTCATACTAAAAATTAGGGATTTGTAAAGCTCTCTAATATTGTGTAACATGCAATTTGCAGATGGGAAGAATGGTAAGAACAAGGAATCAAGCTCAGGAGTTATCAAGCCAGCAGTGAATAAACCCTGTGGGATGACAGGCATCACACAATGCTGGAAAGATGTAGTACAGCAGCAGGTAAAGATGGCTGAAAGATGATATCCAGCAACAAGGGGGTAAATGCATGCATGAAGCAGGGAATTGTGATATTAATGCAGGCTTTGGGGTTTTTGTACTGACATCTTCTATCATAAGCTATTAGCCAGTTCATCATTCATGCTTCTGTAGAATTCATGGTGCAAGTTAAGAATCTTCAGAGAACTGCATCAGGAGTGCTGAGGCTTCAAAGAGAGGCTGATGTGAAATCAAACCCTCAGATGAAAAGAGTATGTCTATTCCAACTTTGTTATCTGCTAAGCTAGTTGAGTTTATTGTTAAATTTCCAGCACATGGCTCCTGGTTGCTTTTAGACTAGGGGTGTCAAACTCAAGGCCCATGGACTAGATTTGGCTTGCGTAGTGTTTAAATCTTGCCCATGGGGCCAGCCTGAAAATAACAAAGGACTGGCCTGTGTGCACCCCCTCACACTCTGTTTCCGGCCTGGATGACCTGCAGCACTGTGCCAGCCACTTTTGCTGGGTGGGTGTGACCATGGTGGGCATGGTCTACTGGGACTTCCTTTTTCCGGCTTCCAGTGGGCTCCAGAGCCTGGGAGGGCCATTTTTCGCTTCCTCGAGAGTCTGGAGGTCTCCCCTGGGCCTCTGGGATGGCGAAAATAGTCTCCCCTGGGTTCTGGAGGCCCTCCGGAAGCTGAAACAGGCCTATTTTGCAACTTCCGGCTTTTCCGGGAAGGCTGTTTTTTGCCTTCCCAAGGGTCTGGAGGCCTCCCCTCTAGGAGGGGAGAACCAGCCTCCCCAGGCTCTGGAAGCCCTGCAGAAGCCATAAACAGGTCCATTTCGTGACAGTTTTTCTGGGAGGGCCATTTTTTGCCTTTCCAATTGTCTGGAGGCCTCCCCTGGGCCTCTGGGAAGGCAAAAACGGCCTCCCTCAGGAAGCTGGAAACAGGCCTGTTTCTGGACTTCAGGAAGGCTCATTTTTCCCCCTACCAGAGCCTCTGCACAGAGCCTGCACTTACCTCCATTGAAAATGGGCCATGTGGAGACTCCTGGGAGGGGTGAGGTAGGATGGGTGGGGCCAGCCGTTCAGTTGAAATACTGGTTCCGTGAACCATATGTAACGCTAACATCCGGTTCGCTCGAACCGGTCTGAACCAGTAGAATCCCACCCCTGTGAACAGCCTCTTATAGCACTCTGCTAGCCAAAATGTTTTGGCGGGCAGGGTGCTGCAGGAGGTGCCTGTCTTGTCTTCTCTCCCCCTCCACCCCAGCTGGCCCATGGAGCATAACTAATGCTGATCCAGCCCTTGAAAAAATCCAGTTTGACATCCCTGTTTTAGACAATTATTTATACAAATAAACAGACAGTTATTTAAAATATTTAAATGGAACATCTTGAATAAATAACAATTGGTCCTGAAATTTGCTTGAATCCAATGAAGAACTGTTAAGCCTTCCTTAACAATACTTCTTCAGGTGAGATCCCATTGAGTTAGATAAAAAGGTTGAAATGTGCCTCTGCCTCTTCTCTGTTGTCCAGGTGAAATGTTTCTTGGAGTCCTCCTGGCAGGCCCCTGATTTTGTGGAACAATATTGCAGAACCTACCAGCGCCTCCGAACCGCCATGGAGGAGCTTTTTGGACAACAGATTTCCTTCATGCTGGCCTTATGCCATGGTTTCTCTGGAGCCTTATTGCAGCTCTCCTTCCTGACAGCAATGCATGTAAGTCAGAGATCAGGTAGATATTTAGCATGAGGTTATCCAAGATTTCCAAAAGTAGTCATTAAATTGTAGTTGTTAATATGACAGAAAGAAATATATGTTAAATAAATGCTTGGCAAGTAGCATTTTAATTTGATTTCCAGGTGAGTGAGCAGTTTGCCCGTTACATTGACCGGTGGATTCAACAGAGTTGGGCAGATTCGGGTAACGTGGACACCTTTCAGTGCCTCCAGCAGAGCCTGGAACCCGTCCTCTTCCTAGCAGATCTGGAGCTGGCTAACACTTTTGAGCGATTCTACCGGTGAGGCTTTTGTGGAGAGGAAACAGGAAGGGAAAGATAAAGATACTACTTTTACTAATAGAGTAGACAGGTCTCAGGTAGGAAGCTTTTCGGCAGTAATGATAAAGCATCTTGCTGGTCCTTCAATCTGGATGAAGATGTCTTCAAGGACATAAATGTGGCTCTGTTTTAATGAGTTCAGTAGTTCTCAACTTACAACCATTTGGTTAGTAACTATTTGAAGTTACAATAACACTGAAAAAGTGTCTTACAATCGTTTTTCACACTTAAAACTGTTGCAGCATTCCCATGGTCATGTAATCAAAATTTGGACACTTGGCAACTGGTACATATTTATGATAGTTGCAGTGTCCCAGGGCCATATGTGATCACTTTTTGTGACCTGACAAGAAAAGTCAATGGGAAAGCCAGATTCAATTAATAGTTAATAAAAGTTAACCACATAACAACTGAAGTGATTCACTTAATTGTGGCAAGAAAGGTCATGGGGGATAGAATTCACTTAACTGTCTTGCTTAGCAACAAAAATTTTGGGCTCAATTGTGGTTGTAAGCTGAGGACTATCTGTACTTTGAAAGGACTTGGCTCCTTCTTATGAATCAAATAAGGCTATATCTCCAGACATACTGTAAAGACTGTGAGAATAAGGGTGGCTGATGGATGACCCTTGTTCTGAATTTGACCTTGAACACCTTGCCTTTCCAGATACTATCTAGGAGATCGTCTTCTATCTCAAGGGAAGACCTGGCTGGAATCTGCTGTAGTGGAGCACATTGGGATCTGTTTCCCCAACCGTTTTCCACAGCAGATGCTAAAGAACTTGAGTGATATGGAGGAGCACCAGCAACAGTTTCATCTTTTCCAGTTACAGCAGTTGGACAAGCATCTGCTGGAACTAGATCAGCAAGAAAACCATGAGGAGGAGGAGGAAAATGAGGTGAATAGGTGAAAAGAACAAAGCTAAAGCAAAAGTAGTCCTCTGACCTAAACAATTTTTTTGTCTTCTCAAGTTTCTTGTCTGGTTGATTGCTGAGAAGAATGTCATTTTGTTAGTCACAAAATTGTTTTGGATCTGTTTTGCTCCCAGATGATGGAAGGTGAACCATTTTCTCAGGAGAAAGAGGCAGAAGTGAAGGTATTGGCTTTGTCTCCACGTTGTTGGACCATCTCGCCCCTCTGCTACCTGGAAGACCCTGCCAAATTTTTCCCATCCTTCTTCAGTCAGCAGCTGAGAAAGTTTGCAGACTTCTATACCCAGAGTGAGTATGAAGCTATTCTGAGTCCAAATTGGGGAAGGAAGGAGTGTTCTTTATCGGTCCCACTGCATCCTGGTGTAGTTGTTGGTAAGCAAACCAAAAATTTCACCTAGAGACTTTATAATCAGGGAGGGTTCACAAACCTGGTAACTACTAGTTTAGATTTCCGCTAAAGAAATTTTGGTAGGTTTTTAGAGAGGCCCTCATAAATATTTATTATCTTTGGAAGAATTGATCAATTATCAGACTAAGGAATGTAGGAGCCAATTGCAAGGAAAAACATGTTTAGTTAGTATAACTATATCTTAGAAGTGAAAATTTATAAAGTGCATATGATGGCAAAGAGTTATCTAGAGTTATCTATTTCCAACATGACTAACATCATTGGAATATTGCCTGGCACTTGCCAAGTTTTGTGCCTACTTCCTTTTATTGTTTTAAATAAGAGATGATTGGAGATTTTAAAAAATGAATAGGAAACTAGAATAGAGGATTGCAAAATGTACACTGTTTTTTAGTATAATATTTACTTCTAATATCTATGGAGTTTCTCAGTTATCCAGGTCATTGTTGTCCTGAAGGTGCTTTTTCAAGATGTGACTGGACTTTCTGGCTTTTCTTTGAAGACATTTAACTTCTCATCCAAGAAGCTTCTTCAGCTCTGTGTTAGTTGTGCCTTCTTCAAAAATTCTGTGACCTGTTTTAATACTTTTGTTGGTAGAAATGATTTCAATTCTTGGAGTTTGTGTTCCACTCTCTTTCAAAACCTCAGTTGTGAAATTAATCGGTTTTATTCTTTCATTGAGAAGTTGGAGCTGAAGAAGCTTCTTGGATGAGAAGCAAAATGTCTTCAAAGAAAAGCCAGAAAGTCCAATTGCCTCTTGAAAAAGCACCTTTAGTTTTCTTGTAATAATGTTTGTAGTTCCAAAAAGATCCAAATGGTATTCTTAGAAAAAGAAATGATGGATGGCTGCCACCAAGTTTCTCTTTCTTCTTGACATACTCTTTCTCTATATGTGTGTTTTGTTCTTCAATCCTCATTCTCTTTGTAACCAAAAGCACCTCACTGTACATTTTTCATAGTGGTCATTCAGTTTGTATTCAGTCAACATTCATTCAACACCCACTCATTATTAACACTATCCATTCTTGTTTACCTCACAAACTCGTTAATTTAATCTATTCTCACTTCATTTCATTAAAAATTTTCCTTCAGACATATCAACATTTATATAACAAAGTAGGCAAAAATACCGTTTTCAACTCTGGCCTTTTTCATTTTTTTGGTATTCATTTCTCAGAATGGATTACTGTCATTCTCCAAGTGTTTTGCATATCTTAAAATTTATTCTTATTTTTGTAATTTTTTATATTTAGAAAACAGTCATTCTTTCAACCTAACCTACTTCACAGAGTTGGTATTGCAGGGAAAACAGGAGTGAAACATGCAAAAAAATTCACCTTTACTTGTACAGAATAATGGCAGGATGTAAAACTTACCATCATTATCTACAACTTCTGTTGTACACCAGCATACTGTTGCCCATTCCCCTCCATTAGTAGGGATAAGTAGTGTACTCGTTGACCATGAGATGATTTAATTAAATTTTATAGTAAGGCTCCCCAATTCAGAACAAGCTGCATATAGTATTAGAAGCAGATAAAAATAATTATCAAAATATAAAGCAACACAAAAAGTTTGGCATTTATTCACGGTGGGAATACTCTTGAGAATCCCACCATCATGCTGTCTTGAGATCTGGGAGAGAAAAAAGGGTTTCAGGAATATTTAGAATAGGGTCAGAATGGGGGGCATACTGACTACTGCTCCAGAGGGCAGCACTACTGATGAGTGATAGTGAAAGTATTGTTTCTGCATCCCATTAGATGATGGGATTATCATTATTGGCTTATATGATTATTGTTGCCATCTTAAAAAAGGAGAGTCTGCCGTATCTAAATAATTGCCATGCCTGGGTCTGAGGGCTTATAGAAATGTTTTGGTGAGCTTTCAGTGTATTTTTCTCTGACTTTTTTCATCTCTTTTAGGCCGGAGCCATTTTGGGATGGAACATACAAAACCACAGCGTTTACAGTGGACATGGCTGGGTCATGCTGAGCTAAAGTACCAGGGCTACATCCTGCAGGTGTCCACCCTGCAAATGTACATTCTTCTGTGCTTCAATCATGATGAGGTTCTGACTGCTTTGAGTCTTACTTTATTGACATCCTAGGAAATTGCATCATACCTATACTTAGTATTTATCCATCTGTTTTAGTTTTATTGACCTTGATTGGGCTTAGAATAAAATAATTGTTATTTAGCCTCTCCAATCCTTTCCCCTGTTTCTGGCTTGTGGAAGGGAAAAGCATGTTATTGAAAAATGGAAATGCATATCCTTGCATTTTCCAAGGATTTGTTTTGTACTGAGACATCAGTGATAGGGAATTCAGTGTGAACATGCTCTATTTAGATCTTTGTTTGATACAGATATATATAATTTGTCTGTTTCATAAGATAAGGATGTTTTCTCCCTGATTAGGGTGACTGTAGTGGCATAATGTGGGATCAATGAATTTTGCTCATCAGCTTGTGTTCAGCCAGCTAGTTTGCCTGGTTTAGGCTGGAGGTGGCCTTTTATTTACTGGTACTGTTTATCAAGACAGAATAAAAATCTGATAATTAAAAATAAAATAAATAAATTTAACCTGTATAGAATCCCTGACAGTTATATAGAATCTCTTTCAATGAGACTACCTCTTCTGAAAAAAAAAATAGTATCCTGAAATTTTCTGCAGTGTTATAATCTTAGTATGACCCAACGTTATTGTGAACGGGATGATTGTGCTGAACTATTGGTGATTCTGGATTGATTCTTTCTGTTCTGTACTGGGAAATTATCAGGGTCTCTTCCACTTGTCAATAGCACATATCCCTGCAAATATATTGGGGTCTCAGAATAGAAGTGTTATTGCATTTGTAATATTATTTACAGTAGGGCATTGTGTCCATTTTTAATATGTTTAACTTTATCTTTTTCTTTTATTGGTTATAGGAAGTTTCTGTGGAGACACTATTAGAAGTCACAGGTCTCTCCCCTGTCCTACTTAGTCATGCTCTGAAACCCCTGACAAAGGAGAATGGGATCCTCACCCAGAGGCAGAGTAAGTAGAGAGGACATTCCTGTAAAAGGAGAGGGGATAACGAGAATATGTTATAGTTGCCCTGAAAATTAGGATGGGATTATGACTTTTATTTGTCTATACAATTTCATCTTTATCTCGTCACAACAGAATCATTAAATAAGCTTTTAGTTGATTTAGTTGATTATGACTCAATGATGAAGCTTCATTTCAACTTTAGTGATGAATTTAAAAGAATTTTCTAAGCCACATGTCACAGAATACAGCTGAATTTAGAAAGACAAAAATATCTTAACTCTGCTCAGTTCCTATCTTCTCTGACTGCTAGGTCTTTTGAGGTTGAATGAGGGGACACAGTGCCAGGTTTCCGGTCAGCGCCTGTGGCTCTTGCCCAAACAGATGTATTTGAATGTGGAAGAAAATGAGGGCTGTGCACTGGAGAAGAAGAGGAATACCATTTGCTGTCTCCTTGTCCAGATCTTGAAGGCAGAGAAAGAGATGCATATTGACAACCTGGTATTTAAGGTATGGAACACAAAGACTTAAGCCCCTTGCTGAACTCATTTGGCAGCCTAAAAGATGATTTTCTTCAATCTTTCTACCTTGTTTAGGTGATTGATGTCTGCCAGAAACGGGAGTCTGGTAGTACCCAGAAATTTTTGAACTTTTGCTGTAGTAGCACAGATGTCCTCTCTTGCATCCTGCATCTGCTGAGCCAAGGCTACATCCAGCGCCAGGAGGATAACCCACATATCCTGGAGTACATTTCGGCAGACCCCACCACACCTCACCGGGGTCAAGCCCAGCTAATTTTTCAAAATGTTAATTGCCAAAAATCAAAGATCGCTTCTGGGACAGATGCAACCAAAAGGTAATGCTGTATGTTAATGTGCTGTGCATATACAGTAGAAACTGAAAGCAATCCTTTTTTGTTGTTGTTGTTGTTCTTGATAAGGCTTTTCTTGTCAGATTGGATACCTTTGGCCTTGATAGAGAACAGGTTCTGATGGAAACGGTCCTCTTGCCTATGGGACGTACAATGAATCAAGAAGAAGTTGAGCTGCTGATGACCCAAACAGTGGAGAAGGTGTCAGACACTCTGAGCGTGACTGCAGATACAGCTCAACATCTGCTGATACACTGTAAGTGGAATGTGGATGTTCTGATTCAGCGATACACAGAAGACCAAGAGTCAGTGCTGTTTTTCTCAGGGCTGCAAGTGAGAAATCCTCAGCCACCTTCAAGTCCTGTCACCCACTGTCCTGTTTGTGTGAATCCTTTGAGTGAAACAGATGATCTGCCTCTTCTGTGTTGTATGCACTACTGCTGTAAGGTAAGAGCTTCCTTAGGACTATGATAATAGGTATTTGGAAAGGGGAGCAATTGCTTTCATTCTGTCAAATTAGTAGCGTGTTAGTCGGCCGTTTTCCTCTGGAAGCCTGAAACATCTTGTGTTTCCTTCATCTTTGTTGTTTGGACTTAATTCATATCCATGAAAGAACATTGCCAGTATTTAGAATTGATTTCCATTCCTATTCTCAAATAATTTAATAGCATTTTCTTTTACAATCTATGGTAAACTGCAGTTGAAATATCCCCTAATTCTATCTCTGCCTTCAATTTTATTTTTATTTTTTTCTTAACTAGTCCTGCTGGAATGAATACTTGACTACTCGAATTGAACAAAACCTGATTCTGAATTGCACTTGTCCCATTTCTGATTGTCCTGCACAACCCACTACTGCCTTTATCCGCTCTATAATTTCCTCCAAAGAAGTCATTGCCAAGGTAAGCAGAGTAATTGAAAAAGTGACCAGTCTCTTCCAGAAAGGAAGTTTATTTTTATGAATTGGATGCTTGCTATATCTTAAAGCCTGAAAGTTGTCATAGAAGGTTAAGCTGTTAATCCATTATGCTAGATATGCCAAACTTCACATTAGTAGAGACTCTCTTGCTGCATATGACTCAGGTGGTTGTTGCTTAATGTCCACAGTTGGGCTCAGAATTTTGGACCTAACTTCATTTTATGATAATTGTTAACCGAATCGCTATGGTCATTAGGCAAGCCATCTGGTCATTAAGAAATCCAATACAACCAACAGGAAAGTGGCAAAAAATATTGCAGGTTGCAGTCACGGGACCCTGGGATGCTGCAACTAGTTGTAAATGTAAGCCTGCTGCCAAGCTCCTGAAATATGGTCTCTTGATCATAACACAATGTTTTACAACAGCCAAAAGTTGTGCAGTGAATATTGGTGGAATCTAAAGAGTACTTGGTCAAAGTACTTGGTATATAACTTTATAAAGAGCCATATATGAAACAAAGTTTATATTCTTTTCATATAAAGAATATATTTTAATCCATATATACTGGTTTGCATACTGTTGTACTTTCTCTTGCATATTATGCTATAGTAAAAATAAAATTTTGAAAATATATCCAGATATAATCCCCTAAAATGTATTACTGGAGGGTGTGTGTATATTTTTCCAGCACCTCTTGCCTTCAGAAACATTCTATGTGTTAGTTTTCCAGGCAGAAAACTAGTGAATGTGATGCTTCTGAATGTTACAGACCTCTTTTTAGCCTCCAGAACAACCTTAAGAAGAGCACCATTTGTGTGAGCGGTGAGCACGTGCACTCACCTCTTAAGCAAAGGAAGCTTCATGTGCAAATGCCAGTACCTGCCGCTTGCATGAGGGCAGTTTCATGTGTGAGTTTCAGGGGGAGCTTAAGTAGAGCTTTGTGCATGTTACTCCACTCACGCGGCCGAGTTCCAAACAGGCCACGTAATGGGCCTGGTAGTGGGCCATAGCCCTGGGGTTAGGGACCCCTGATTTAAGGCACTGCATTAATTGTGCATTTGCATCATTTCCGCATTAATCTGTTCATATCTTTAAAATGGATTTAAAGGTAATCTGTTAATTCCATCTGAAGTTAGGATTTAAGAGCTTTTCCTAGTTAATCTAGTTACAGAATTCCACACAATGACACACAAACCCATTATCCCATCTCAATAAAGACATTTAAATAACAATTTTCTGATAAATGGTTTGGGTAATGAAGGAAAAAGTTTGGGAAGCACTATTCTAGTTGGTTTTGCTGACGGTTTCATTTATAACATCATTTCATCCATCTGCCTTCTTCAGAAAATTATGAAACAATATATTACTTAATATATTACAATTATGTAATTACTAAATATATGTCTTTATTGAGAAAAATATTAGATTAGTTTGTGAAGGGATAAGTCTCATCTCAATAAATTCTTAGAGAATAAGGTAGCTTATTTTTGCACCCAACATTAATAATATTAGTAAGGATTAAGGTGCTATCTCTTTCATAAAAATAAGAAACCTGTTGAAAACCTGCTTCTTTTGTTAAGAGATTTATAATATGCATATAATACAAATGTTTCCTAGATATTTTTGATGAGAACTCCAAAGCTAACATTCATGCATTTTTAATATAGTATGAGAAAGCCCTTCTAAGAGGTTATGTTGAATGCTGTTCAAACCTAACTTGGTGCACCAACCCTCAAGGCTGTGATCAGATACTCTGCAAGGAAGGCCTTTGCTATGGAGAAGCTTGTTCAAAGTGCTCTTGGATCTCCTGCTTCAGCTGTAATTTTCCTGAAGTAAGGTTAATATGAAACTTGGTGGTGGTGGAGAACTCTCTCTTTTTAGGACCATTTACCACATAGTTTACTCTCTGGATTCTTCAAAGGCCCACTATCCTGCCAGCTGCAGTCACATGTCTCAGTGGATGGATGATGGTGGTTTCTATGAAGGAATGACTGTGGAAGCCCAGAGTAAGCATCTGGCCAAACTCATATCTAAACGGTGTCCAAGCTGCCAAGCTCAAATAGAGAAAAATGAGGGCTGTCTACAGTGAGTATGTTTTTCAGTACACTTTTGTATAAAGAGGAAAAAAATATATAGAAGGAAACTTCAGTAATTTATAGTTTGTTTGACAGATTGGATTACTGTGCCTTCTCTGTCAAAGGCACAATTGATTTGTGTCTTCCTTGTGTCTTAGAGGCAAGAGGCTGCAAATAACACCCAGTTTGATCATCTTCCTCCATCCTGATGCCCTTTAAATATGTTGTTTTGGGGCATTTTCCTTCAGTAGTTTTTGTAATACCAGTCCTATCTCCATTGTCATTTAAGGAGCATTCTTCTCCCTTTTTAATTACATTGATGTATGGGTGTTATTTATCATTACTGCTTGCATTCCTTTGAAAAGTTAGAATGCAAAACTTGATTTGTTGGACAGAAAGTAGTCTCTAGATTTCCTCCCTACATATTGGTTTGTGTTGTCTGGGCACCTTGACTCAACATTTGCATCCTTAATTGCTGCTCATGTGATCTAAAATCTCACAGAGCAAATAAATCCAAATAAAGCTTAAAGAATATCTGTTTATCACTTAGTGTTTTCAGTGACCATGTTTGGATGTGATGCTACAGGCAGAGCATCACCTGAATCTTACTATTTATCATCTTTTAGTAGAGAAAATGTTCTCTAGTATTTGCTTTTATTTTTAACATTAAAGCAATGCTTTTTCCTTTCTTTTTTTAATACTGTGGTGCCATTCTGTATGGCTTTCCATGTTTTATTTATTTGGTCAATTTATGTGGCCCCCATCTCACAAATCATAGAAAACAATAAAAACATTACTCCACTGCCATAATTTGCTGGAGAGTACATTTAAGTTCCTACCAGTAGAGCCACTTTGCAAGCTCCATGTTACTAGATTCCCCAGGCCAGGTGGAAAAGCCATGGTTTAAAAGACCAATAAGGTCAGGGCCAATCTGATCTCAAGGGGAATTAAGTTCCAAATGGTGGGTACTGTGGCAGAAAAAACTTTCCTATTGGATTCCATCAGAAGACGTTTCTTTATGGAGGAACCTAGAGCTTGCTCATTAGCGTGTACTTAGCTGAAACAGCCTTTGAGTTACTTTTCACATTGATGATCCAAAGAATGAAGTTGGTGGCCATATCTTACTAATGGCCTTTATCCCCCATTATATGCAGTATGACTTGTGCCAAATGTAACCATGGATTTTGTTGGCGTTGCCTGAAACCTTGGAAACCAACCCATAAGGATTACTACAACTGCTCTGCAATGGTGAGTATTTATGTAAAAGATAGTAACTTTTCCAATAAAGGAATATTCTTTTCTAAGGAAATATGTAGTAATATGACCTTTTTTTAGTGTAAAGCAAATCCAGGTATTTTTTTATTTATCCTGGCATTTGGTAAAAAATATTACTTTTGGTTTTTTATCATTATACTGTATATCAGTTACTTATCAGACTTTTATGTTTTAGAAATATAATTACATTTGTAATTTTGGAATTCTTTTCCAATATATGTATAAAATCCACATTATATGTACAGTCTTAAGAAATTTTAAAAGAAATGTTTGGTGTTACTTTGAATAACTGCATTCAATTTTTCTCCTTCAGGTAAGCAAAGCAGCTCGACAGGAAAAGCGTTTCCAAGACTATAATGAAAGGTGCATTTTTCATCATAAAGCAAAGGTCAGGATTACTATTTTTAGTTGAACCTACATAATTAACCATGTACTTTTATGCATTGGTCATCTTAGAATATTTAGCTATAGACCATTCTAGTCATTGAGAACAGTAATATGTCATCACTTCATCACGTAAAAAAGGCAGTTTAGGAAGATTGATTGTTTTGTTTCAAAACTAATAAATTAAATTAAACCATGTTACTAGAAGAGAAAATTTCTTTCCCTCTTACTTTCTGCCTTTTAGCAGGAAAGTATAGCTCATGCCCTTTTTTCATTTTGTTGTAAATACTTTGTAAGTAATCCTCCTCAATGTTGTTCTTTTGAATGTTACTCTAGAAGTTTTATATACATAAAGGGACATTTTTTTAGTAATGTAAATAAGAAAAAAGAGGAAAAGAGTAGACATCAGAAAAACTGATGCAGTTCTCATCAATTTCAGGAATTTGCTATGAACTTACGAAGTAGAATTTCCACCATCAGTGATATGCCACAGATTCGGACCTTGACTTTTGTTATTGATGCCTGCAAAGTGCTGGAACAGGCACGAAAAGTAAGTCGCCTTTCAATGTATGCTCCGTTTTTCTGCATCATTGTTCCTTTCTTTTCAATTCTGCTTTATTTATTTTATACTTTTTATAGCCCCACAAAGGATGTAGAAAGTGTAACAGAGGAGGAGGTCCACATCATGTGCATAGAACTATAGTGGATGGTCAGAAAGAGTGGAAATAAAATTATTGGGGGGAAAAATGGGATGGGAAAACTATGTAAAGTTAAGAGGATAAAATGTTATTGCAACATGATATTTTAATTCAGTAGAATGCAGAATTATAAGGTATTTGTGGACACTTTCATTCTATGCACATGATATGGACCTCAAAGTCTAAATAGTATTTTTCAAATAAACATTCAAAGCGTAGTCATTATGAATGTGTCCTGATTTACTCTGAAACAATTCAGCCATTACTTTAAATTTGAGATACAATGACATTAATCCTCTGGAGTGCTGTCCTATCTGCCACTGGGCAATTGGCAAACCATACACAGGTGCAGTACTCTATGGTGCAGTGATAGGAGGTCACCAGCAGTTTTTCATTCAGTTGTTGTTTTCTGAGAAGTCTCAGGTATAATCTCTGCTGGGCCCTTTTGACCAGTGCTGCAATGTGAGCGCCCCAGGTCAGGTCCTCTTTTATGATAACACCCAGAAACTTAAAACTGGCCACTTGCTTCACTCGGTCTCCATTGGTAAGCAAGGGCTGGATGTCTGATCTGTTCCTTCTATAGTCCACTATAAGCTCCTTGATCTTATTGGTGTTGAGGACACCCAAGTTATTGTCACTATACCATGAAAGCAACCGGTCCACCTCATCTCGGTAGACAAGACTCATTTTGTTCATTTCAGTGAAATTTTAAAAAGAAATGCTATGATACCACATCTTCTACACAAGACACAAGTGTTTTCTCTGTAGATTTACATAAGGGTTCTACTATTTTAGTTGCTGTGTTTTCAGTTCTCTGCCTAATAATTCCAACCTTGGGATTTGCCTGGGTTGAAATTTTCATTGAGCTGTCCAAAAACATTCCATGGTTTGTTTTGAAATCAATCACTGCTTGCTTAGTTCCTATTAAAATATTAAAATGTAGTACTCCTAATCCTAGCCAGGGACCTCATTTTGAAAATCTTTCCTTGTGAAGATTTTCCATTTATTCCTACTCTATTTTCTATCCCGTTACCGTTACAACATCTGTCCTCTTAGGATGTTGATTTTAAGGTTGCTCAGGAGCCTTTGGAAAGGGTCTGTATCAAAACTTGAAAAATCCATTGGGGACCCTCTTTCCAAAGTGCTAATTGATATTCTAAAAGAAATTTTGGTATTTAGTGAACAAATTTCTGCACTGGTGTTCAATGTCATAGTCAACATTGTTCTTATGTTACAGAAAATGCATTTCTTTGGAAGTTCCAAAGGTGTTTTTTCTTTTTCTTTTTTTTAATTTTTTTTTATTAGTTTTCAATAAACAAACATACACAAACAAAACACAAAGCAAAACTTATTTTTGGAAAGTGGCTTAGTCCCGGGTTACATCTTTTTATACAGACATAAATTCAAAATTCATGCTTACTTTTTATCCCATTTCATATCTTATTTACTATTCTACATTTTCTATATAGCTTCTCCCCTCTTTTCACTCTCTTAATTCTATTTTTTTTATTTAATCTCAATTTTAATCATTATGCATATTTCTTTTGTCTGTTCTCGTTCAATTTTTGATTATCTTTTCTCATTAACACAAAATTTCTCCTGTAATCACTGATTGAAGTATGACGCCTTTAAATCTTCCCCCTAAATTTAACACTTAAAATAATATATACTTTTCATTCTGATTCTGCTTAGTACATTCTAAAGCTACTTACTATATTATAAAATAAAGAATAATAAGTTTATAATATAATTAAAACAATAATCCATAGCAAATTAAACTCTATTATTAAATCCAGTTTTCTAACATTTCAGGTATAAATACAACAATATAATCTTATGTACTTTTGCAGAGTCTCTTTTTTTAATCATATTTTTATCCAGTATTTCTGAATATCTCATTAACACAAAATTTATCCTGTAATCACAGATTGAAATATAATGCCTTTAAATCTTTCCCCTAAATTTAACACTTAGAATAATATATACTTTTCATTCTGATTCTACTTAGTACATTCTGAAGCTATTTACTATATTATAAAATGGAAAAGAATAATAAGTTTATAATTAAAACAATAATCCATAGCAAATTAAGCTATATTGTTAAATCCAATTTTCTAACATTTATATTGTTTCAAATATAAATACAATACAATCTTATGTACTTTGCAGAATCTCTTTTTTAATCATATTTTTACCCAATATCTCTGAATAGATCTTGTTTCTTTACATCTTGTTTTAAACCTTTGTAACTTGTCTTCCCTTTTTCCCTTCCTTTCTTCTCCAATCCTGTCTTTTTACCCCCTTGTCTCTTAATCTCCACCTTCTTAATCTCCACCTTCTTCTGTATTTCTCTTTTCTGTTGCTTTCTGACATTGTATCGATTTTTCACTTTATTTTTCCCTTTTTTGGTTGTTTTTTTAAGTCTTAAATTCTCCATTCTCTTTCCCCTCTTTCCCTTTTCTTCCCCAGCTAAAGTTGTTTGTTCATTAAAGATGGCTTCTTCTTCATCCCAATCTTCTTGTTCTTGTAGTTTCTGGTAGGTATAAATCGCCATTTCTAAAAAATGGAAAACAGATCCAGAAGAGCCCTTCCCTTCTTGATCTTCTTCTTTTAGCTTTTTAAATTCAATTTTCAGTTCATCAACAAGTAGTGCCATTGTAAAAAAAAAAAATTTTAGACAACCCAAATATTTTTAGTCTTTCAAATAATAATTTCCAAAAGTCCCAAAGTCACCAAGCAATCCAAATACACACAGTCTATTTCATTTAGCACTTTCTTCTTTTTATACTTTCTTCTTTTTATATTTTCTCTTCCTGGGGATATAGTTCAGTTATAAAGCTCCAGTTAAAATATATATTTTAGAAGTTTTGTTACAGTTTCGCTCTAATCTTATAAATTCCAAGCAGCCTCCTCCAAGAAAATCTATTATCAATTATTTTCCTCTCCCTTCCCACTTGTAGCAAAAAAAGTTTTTGGTTTTTTTTTCAATGTCAGAAATCTTTATTGTTCCCTTGGCTTCAATTTTCAATTTAATTACCTGCTGATGCCAAAACGGGTTTTTCCGATTTCTCCATTCATTTGCTATCACTGTAAGGAAGGAGAGTGAGAAGAAACAAACTTTCCCATTTTACTTTCATTCGCTGCTTCTTCCGTCTTTGTCGGGAACGATGTATCTTTAATAAAACTTAAATTCCAGGGTATTTAAAT
Organism: Laticauda colubrina; assembly: GCA_015471245.1. Taxonomy (NCBI): domain Eukaryota; kingdom Metazoa; phylum Chordata; class Lepidosauria; order Squamata; family Elapidae; genus Laticauda; species Laticauda colubrina. The sequence goes on along the minus strand of BLBF01000018.1, from coordinate 50,424,209 downwards.
ATTACTTGTCATCCCGGTTAGCCAAAAACTTTCACTTCCTCCTGCACATTCTTAGCCGGATGAAAGGTTCTTTGTGGCGGCCATTGCTGTCCGCCGCTGCACCACTTTCAGAAAAGGGAGTTAAGCCAGCTGAGGAGGGGGAGTGCGATTCCCCCAGACCCCTGCTGAGTCTCCCCTATCTTCAGTTACCTCTACAGGGTAACTATAGCCCCCAAATCCAGCTGGATCGGGGGCACTCCAGCGGCGAGCATAGCAGGAACCGCACACGATCACGGATTCCTGCCGCCGCAGAAGCCTTGCAAACCGGAAGTTCCCCAAAGGTTTTTTTCAAGAGGCAACTGGACTTCCTTGTTTTTGTTTTAAGACATTCCGCTTCTTATCCAAGAAGCTTTTTCACTCTGACTGGATAGTAGAGAATGGGAGGATCCAGTCAGAGTTGAAGGAGCTTCTTGAATGAGAAGCGAAACATCTTCAAAGAAAAACAAGAAAGTTCAATTGCTTCTTGAAAAAGTACCTTTGGGACAACCAAGACATGGATGACTGAAAATCTCCAGAGACATTTGTTTGAAAGATACCTTAGAAGAATCTATAGCGGCTTTCAGAAAAAGAAAGAAAAATCTCTCCAGAATGCTTTTTCATTCTTTGTGTTTTTTTTTTTTTGGGGGGGGGGATTCTTGTTACAAAGCCTTTGTCATTCTATGGGTGATCCATAACTATGTTTATAAAAGAAATAATACAAAAATATGGAAATTTACCCTAGCATTATTTTCTTCCAACTCCAAGTACCTATGCTTTAAATTTGAGCTATGAAATATTCTTTTTCTCTCCTGCTCTAAGTAGAAAGATCGTAGTATGGTTCTTCCAATTACTTCATTCCAATTCTTTTCTAGGAGAATATCAGAGGAGAGGAGCAGAGTTGTGGGAATGAGAGACCTTTTCTCTCTGCTTCTAGTGAAACTATTCCCCCATTGAAGAGGTCTAACTGGAATCTGTGATTTATATGCATTGTGATATATGATGTGTTTCAGGTCCTGGCGTATTCCTGCATCTACAGCTACTATAACCAGGACACAGAAAAAATGGATATCATGGAACAACAATCTGAGAATCTGGAGCTCCATACTAATGCTTTGCAGATCCTTTTGGGTGAGCCATTATTTCCATGCAAACAACTGTCATTTCTTTGAGACAAGTTCAAAGAATACTGGCAATTATTCGTAGCAATATTGGAAAGCATCAGTTGTCATAATAGTATTTCCTTATTGCTGCCTGTGCAGCTCACCCAAGTTCCTCAGTATGCTGAGACAGTAACTATAGTTAATCATTTTGCATAGTTCTTTTAAACTGATTAAAAATTCATTGCAAGTGAAGTAGAATGAAAACATTTTTCATCTTATAACAGTTTTGTTGATGCAACTATAAATTTTAGATTGTTAGTATTTAGGCTAGAGCTCTTCCTTTTTTAAAAAAATAATACAATATTTTTAAAAGTATGCCATTACTCACAAAAGGGATAGAGTTAATATAGCTATGGAAAAATGATATGATTAATGAGCAAAATAAATTAAATTTGACAAAATAAAAGCTAATAGGAATAATAAGTAACTGAGTAGAAAAAATTTCAGTCATTAAGCTTATTAACTCTGGACTACATAGCAACATATTCCATCTCATTTTTAGAACACAGACTTTCAGAATTAGTTAAACTCATCCTGGATTCATTTCTTGAAATCAAAAATAAGTTTCTTTTCAGTTGCATAAAATTATCCTCTGCTGTATTTCTAGGCTTGGAGACTTAAAGGTCTTAACTTTTTTTACAAAAATGTATTGCTGTTTTCTAAAACACATAAATAGAAAAACAATATTGAAAAACAAAAAAGGGTAATATATAAAAAATAATTATAAAATAATAATATCAAGACAAAAAGAAATATTCAAACAAAAAGAAAAGTTAAGCAAATAAACAAAAAGAATTCTCCAAAATTAAGATAATAAATTAAGACAAATCACCGAAATATATCACATAGTCACTCATATACCGTGTTTCTCCAACAATACAGCCCTCCCCAATAGGAAGACCCAGCATGTTTTCTAGGCATAAAATGAAATTAAGGCCCTCCCCCCAAATTTAGGCCAAGTTTAAAACATGCGAAATTGGAAGAGGAAGGTGGGGGGGAACTTGCCATTAGGAGTGCCCCGCGGGCAGCTACGCCTCACCATCAACCGCTCCTAACAGCCAATCATGGTAGAGCATGGAGGGCTCCCTTACCCGGGTCAGCAGGCAGGCTGTGTCGGCATGGATGTCCGGCAACATTTCAGCCGTTTCTCAGGCCTCTGTAGCTTCCACGATTCCCACCGGTGCTGGCACCTCTCTCGCCAGCACCGTCTCCAACAACAGCATCTGAGTTGCTCCCGCTTTTCCCCCATCTCCGTAAGAACAGGAAAAAAAAAAGATTTTGAGGTACCTGGGAGTGCCGCGTGCTGCGTTTTGGTTTAATCCCGAGTGGCTGGGTGGACGTCAGAAGAGCCGAGTGAGCGTCTCTGCTGCTGCTACCCTTGGTGCTCCAGCCTTGGGCTCTGCAAATTTGCAAAAGTCGCGGTGCGCAGCCTGTTCCTGCATTCCAAGCGCCCAGGCTGAGCTGCAGCTGTCCCTCTCTCGCCAGCGCCGTCTCCAATAACAGTGGCAGCAGCGGTGGGAACCATGGAAGCATTTCAGCCGTTTCTCAGGTGGGGGAGCTGCCTCCGTAACTTCCACGGTTCCCGCCGCTGCTGCCGCTGTTATTGCCGCCTTATTTTGTGAGAAACACGGTAATAATAACAATATATAAAATTGTGCACAGGAATTTATCTTTTCTTGAAATATATGAAACTGTTAAATGGAAAACATACTATTTTTAATTACTAGAAAAAAATGCTATTTCAAAAAGGATTCCAAGGTTCCTAAAGTTTCTACATCCTCAACCCTGTTAGGAGTATAACCAGTTGTTTAGCTTCATCCTCTATCTTTTGGAGTTGTCTGCAAGATAATAAATCTGTTGGATCTCTTACTTATTGCAGAATATGATATCCAGTTCATATCAGAGTAGCTTAAATTTCTTACTCTCAGTGTGCTACAGTTTGGAAATGGATCTGCGTTTTCTTTCAGAGGAAATGCTGTTACACTGCCAAGATCTTGCCTCTTCCATTCGGTTGCTAAAAGCAAAGCATTTTAATATCGGTTTAGAGTTGGTTCGAAGGATCCAAGAACGGCTCCTGTCAATTCTGCATCATGCTACTCAGGTAATACCTGCCTAGACAAGATATATATAGTGGCAAGGGTATTTTTGCCAATTCAGTATTACATCAAAAAAAAAAAAGTGCTATTTAGATTCTTAATGGTTCCATTTTCTTTAGGAGAGCAATCTCTGTTGCCAGCATCTTGCTATATACTTTCAATCTTTATTTTATTGCAGGATTTCAGAGTGGGATTCCAAACTCGACAAAGCTCCGAACAGGGAGGGATTAAATTATCCAATGTACTTAATGGCACTTCTACTTATCAACAGTAAGTTTTCTTATGGGGATATGTGAATAGTAAGCCAGGTTTCAGATTTCTAGTGAGAAGCAGTCTGGCTAAGAGGAGCCTAATTCAAGCATGCCAGCAACTATTTAGATAGAAGGTATTTCTCAGCGGTCCTCATAGAAATCTATTTATGACCATAGTGGAGTCTACTAATTACAGTCTTGTGATAGTCCTAAAGTGGGCCAGCTACATGACTGATCTGATTTTATGTCCTTTAATGTGATGATTGTTAAGCAAAATGCCACAGTTGTAAAGCAAGCCCATTGTTTGCTATAGGCTGACTTAACTGAAAACCTGAGGTAAATATCAGTTTTTAACAAAACTGTCTCAAAACATGTCCATGTGACCGTTGGATGCTGCAAATGGCTGCAAATGTGAGCCAGGTGCCGAGGGCCGATGTCTGATCACTTGACCAGAGGGATGACTGTCAGAAATGCAGAATTGGGTTGAAAGTACTCCAAGGGAGATCTGTTTAACTTCAAACGGTCACTATGCAACCAGTTAGAAGTTGAGGATTACCTATACCAAAGTACTTTCTGAAAACCAGGAGATGATTTCCTTCTTCTTCGTATAGAATAACTTTGTATTTTTCATAACACGTCAGGTAGATTTGAATGCCAGGTATTTAAATCAGTGATCTGATGTTTATAGATTTGGAATAAACAAGATGCTTTGGGGAGTGACAAAAGAAATCATATTTTTGCTGCTCCTTGAGTAATGTAATATATTATTATTTCTCTAGTTCTTGGTCGTGTCAGTGTAACAGTAACCTCTTGCATCTCTTAAAATAACATTGGTAAAAACAAATGTGGAGTTTAATTCCATTACAGTTTAGAAAATCTGGTATATTAATTGTGAATGTTAACATTTAAAGCAGAGGAGGCAGTCTGTTTATATTTATGAATTATATGACTTTTGAGTAGCTGAAGGCAGTGTCATCAAGTCATGTGAATGGAAAGTCCATGTCTTGCTTTTTGTAAGCCTACCCATTCTGTAGTTCACTAGTCCCTTGCTAAAAATCAGTGGAAATTAACACTAGTGAATTTTAATAGCAAAATCCAGGGAGGTTTTGGGGGGAACCACAAAAATATGATTTAGGGACCACCAATAGCTAATCAAGAAATTTCTATTGAGGAAAGTCCTTATTAGCTCACGTCAAGCATATTATGGTATAAGTCAAGCTTCATTCATAAGTATCATTTACTGGAATGTAGAATACTACTGTAATCCAGTAGTATGGATTAAAAGTGAAATGACACTAAATTTGTTTCTGCATAGGCTGATTTTTTATGAAGGATCTGATTCACCTGATACAGATGATGGGGGCAAAGAGGAAGATGAGGAAGATGAGTATGTTCCAGAGTGGCAAGAAGAATACGATGATGAAGATCTTGATGATGATGATGATATTTCCTATGATGATGAATCAGAAAATCTAGAGAGAGATTGCTTTTTTTTTGATGATGAAGATGAGCCATTTGATTAGGATTCACCTTTGGACTTCCCAAATTTTGAAGAGGAAGCTTCAGGAGACCTTGTCCCTGCTAATTCTGCAACTATCATTGTCACAAATGGCAGGGAGAGGATTTCAGTTAATTGGGAGTCAGTTATATGATCGTTTACAATTAGGGCACCTTTTCTTTGAGATAGATCTTTGTGGCTGTTGGAAAATTCACAGTGCCTGATTACATGCAAAGTTCATTAGCCAAATAAACAAATGAAAAAGCTGGGGAGCAGTGAAGCTGCAGGACTGCAAACTTTCTTAGGGAATAAGACTAGGCTCCAGTCTAGAAAAAAGACAGTTGCCTCAACTCCAATGCAGGCTTCAATTTTAAGAGTGGTGTATATCATCAATTTATGTGAAAGTTTGCACATCATCCCTTCCCATATTCCCTGTACCTTATTGCCCATTAGCTAATACTTAACGCAGAGGTTTTATTTGATAGATATATTTGATTATTTTATCCAGCATTGAGTTAAAGTTCTGGGATCTAATAGCAATACAGCCTTATTTATGAGTCCCAGTTCTGTTCTCCAATCGTGATTCATACAGTAAATACATGGAAGCATGAATGTGTGCGCGTGTATGTACACAAATGTACATAAATATGCAAAATCTCTAAGGGGTTTCTTTCTGTCTGAACAATTTTCATTTCTATTCTAACACAGCTCCAAAAGAATGAACGGAGATTTTTATTTCATTTCAATATAAATTATTCTATAAGATTCAATGCCAGGGACAATGATTTTCTCTAATTAGTGAAAAGGCAACTTAGGACATTGATCGTGTGTGAATCACTTGAATTGCAACTTGTTTGGGCAAAAATTGTGTGTGCTTGTGTGCATGTGTGCAGTTGCGCGCTTGCATATAATGCTTGCTTATGAATGTTGATAAACTGGTGTTTTTTAAGAAATTAAAACAACTCCCAAATTCAGTCTAAATGCCCTACTATGGCCCTTTTGGATAAATCTTTAGGTTGCTTATGTTTTGAACTGTAATGGTTTTGTATTTTGTATGGAACTCTTTCATGAAGAGATTTTTTTTCTTTAATATTCTTTTTTGCCATTTTGGAATGCATTCTGCAGGTGGGAATTCCACAGGATGTAGAAATTTGGGGGTTCATATATACAATATAAACATATGGATACATACATATATGTATGTGTATGCAGGAATTAAAATTGTTCTGAGTATTACGCTTTCTGTTTTCTTGAAAATGAAAAAGAACCCAGAAATTATACAACTTATGTTTATGAAATAAACTGTTTTTCTTCTGTTGCTTTTTTTATATGCTTTTCTTTTATTCTGCTTTGCTATTCTTTCGTAGTGCAAAAAATGTTAAATGGGACTGGGAAGGTTGTTGTTGGGAGAACCCCCATAATCTTGAGAGTATCTAGTTAAAAGAAACATTTGCCAATTAGCCATTTTATCAGTTTCTCCAGCTTATGGATTTCTAATACATGGTTTGCAGAGAACAGGATAATTTGTATGTGCAATGTCACAATAACCATCTTTTATACTCAAGACTAGATCATGTGAGGTGTAATGGGATGTAGGAATGAGCTGTGAGATAGGAGGAAGAGCCACATATTACACAACCTTCATGCAAAAGTCCATTGAAGCAGAGGAAACAAGGAAGGTGTTTTAGAAGCGATTCTTCCTAACTTTCTGGAGAGTAAAAGAAAAGAAAGGGTGAAATACTTCCAGACTTGCAAGAATCTGTTAATGCAACCTTACAATAAAGATAGTTTTATTTATTATTTATTCATTATCATGCTTCTTGTCTGAACTATCTCTGATTATACCCAAAAGCAGTTTTTTTTAAAAAAAAAAAACAGCTTAAGTTTCCAAAGTGGAAACAGTTTTGCACTAGTGGATGTCTATCAGTTATGAAAACTTATGAATACATATTTTAGTAGTGGATATTGAATTTTACATTTAATTTGAAACAGTTGTCATGCAAAATATTTGTTCTCTGTTTTTATATATGCCATAGCTTAAATTATTGAATTATTGAATTATTGCCATAGCTTAAATTAAATTAAATTAAATCTTTCTATTTGAGAGTGCAGGCTTCCAAATGATTGACAGTCTGCTGGAATCATCAGCATGAATAGAAGAGATGATTCCAGCAGACTGTCAATCATTTGGAAGCCTGCACTCTCAAATAGAAAGATCTCCACACCACAAGCCAGGCAAACACCTGAGCACAAACAGACTCCCTCTGATGCCTCCAGCTCAAACTCCCCCCCACCAAGCACCCAGGTGAAACCTAGCTTCCTAATAGATAAGAGCCGTCCTTTCACACGAAGCCAAGCTGCACCCACATCCATACAGAAGCTTGATGATGGCAGATGAGATTCTGCTGAAACGTTGCTACAACTTTAAAAGCACTACAATGACGTGGGATAATACCCGAAGGAAACTGAACAGCACACATGTAAGTACCCGCGAAAGCTTAAAAAAACATATATATATATATATATACTGAGGTTTTCGCGGGTATTTGTATGTGGATCTTTGGTTATTCGGGTTTTCTCCCACGTAAAATTGGAAGTATCTAGGCAACGTTTCGATGAAGTCTCATTCATTATCTTCAGGCTTGTTTCTTCGGCTCTGTGCTTCTCAGAGTAATGTGAGCTTGCAGGTGCTTCTTCCTTTTAACTGCTAGTTAAATGTACTTTTAACTGGCTTTGAGGTGTTGGACCAGGGAAGAGGTTGGTTCTTCTTTTTTGATTGAGTTCTTGTGTTCTTCAATGCGTGCACTAATTCTTCTGTTGGTTTGCCCGATGTAGGTCCAACACCTCAAAGCCACAGGACATGAGATTGACTTTAAAAATACCAGAACTATCGCCAAAACTGAACACTTCAACAACAGAATAATCAGAGAAGCCATAGAGATAGAAAAACGCCCACACAGCATGAATAAAAGAGATATCTCCCGCCTACCAGCCATTTGGAAACCTGCCCTCATTAACAAACGAATACCTAACATGAAGAATGACCCCAGACCCACACCCATGAGAGCCACACAAGATGCTACCACCACAGCCAAGCCCCCACCTGAACAGAACACACCCCCAGCCAATCGGAACACAGCCAACCCCTCAACCAAGAGATTTGGTCGAAATGTCGCCTAGATACTTCCAATTTTACGCGGGAGAAAACCCGAATAACCAAAAATCCACATACAAATTACTGCGAAAACCTCAGAAAACATATACATACATACATATATATATTTGTTTTCTTAAGTTTTCACGGGTACTTATATGTATGCTGTTCAGCTTCCTTTGGGTGTTATCCCACGTCATTGTACTTGTGCTTTTAAAGTTGTAGCAACATTTCGGCAGAATTTCATCTGCCATCATCAGGCTTCTGTATTGAGTTCATCTGTGAGTCAGGCTATCACAGCAGTTTTAAATTTAAAACTGAAATGGCTGTGATAGCCTGACTCACAGACGAACACAATACAGAAGCCTGATGATGGCAGATGAGATTCTGCCGAAACGTTGCGACAACTTTAAAAGCACAACTACAATGACGTGGGAAAATACCCAAAGGAAGCTGAACATTAAACATACATACATACATATATACATGTACATACACACACACACACACACACACACACACATATATGTATGTATTCAGAATACACAATACAGAAGCCTGATGATGACAGATGAGATTCTGCTGAAACGTTGCTACAACTTTAAAAGCACAACTATGATGACGTGGGAAAATACCCAAACAAACCTGAATACCATACATGTAAATTCCCGTGAAAACTTAAGAAAATATATATATATATATGTGTGTGTGTGTGCTGTTCAGCTTCCTTCGGGTATTATCCCACGTCATTGTAGTGCTTTTAAAGTTGTAGCAACGTTTCAGCAGAAATAGAAAGATCTCCACACCACAAGCCAGGCAAACACCTGGGCACAAACACTCCCTCTGATACCTCCAGCTCAAACACACCCCAACCAGGCACCCAGATGAAACCTAGCTTCCTAATAGATAATAGCCGTCCTCTCAACGCGAAGCCAAGCTGCACTGAAAGCCTCTAACACAGGAACAGAGTGTTGCCAGCCAATCAAAGCTACAAAACAGACAGAAGAAACCGGAAACACCAATTAAACAAACTCCAAGTCCAATAAACACAGACCAAGACTCCCAACCAATCAGGATGTAGAAAAAAACATCCTGGCACAACAATAGGCTAGCCTCAAATTTAAAACCAGTGACTGTGAGAGCCTGACCCACATACAAACTTAATACAGAAGCCTGATGATGGCAGATGAGATTCTGCTGAAACGTTGCTACAACTTTAAAAGCACTACAATGACGTGGGATAATACCCGAAGGAAGCTGAACTTCATTCATATATACATATACATACATACATACATACATACATACATACATACATACATAATGTATTTAAAAAATTAGACATTATAAAGCTGCTCTTAGTTACCTCCCCTCTTTCAAAAATGGATGTATAAGTTATTTGGAACACAAACATTTGTTTTGAATTAACAGATCAGATAATACATTTCAAACAACCAACACAGAATCATTGGCTAGATTTACACATTTTAAGCCATTGTTAAATGATGGTTGACTAAGACGCACTTAAAGTTTTACACACCTTACAAAAGCATAAACCATATTTGCTCTAACCTAAATAAACTACATTAAGTTTGCTAGAAGATATAAGCTCAGCCCCTTAATTGCTTGGTTGAATACTATTGTTCTGATGAAAACCAGAAATACAGCCTTTCCTAGAAAAATATCCATAAATGTAATTGGTTAGAATGGTTCAAGAATGCTCTAATTTGACAGTTTATAAAGAAGGTAACCCATACCTGCATATCTTAAATACCATCACTGGGTGTGTGCAGTTTTGAACTTGGAGGCATGCATATGTGAAACTATTTGCTGGAAGAAGATACCATAGCATCATCTGAACAGCATGGTTTGAGATGTATGGATCCTCTAACAAAGCTATGTTGAATGACATGTGAAATGTACTAGCAATCATCTTTTAACAAACCCCTTGAGGGATGGAGTCTGGACAACTGAATGGAGCTGAGTGTTTACTGGCTGGATACCCTTCCTGTCGCCAATGCAGAGTTATATTCAGCAGATATATTCTCAACATTCCCAGAGAGAAATATATACCTCTACCTAGGATTGAACTCCACAGCCTTCTGATTGGGAGGTGAGAACTCCACCTTTAGGCCACTAATGAAATGTACTAGCAATGATAGCAAGAATTGTACGTGTGGGTGGGAAAAACCTTTTGCAGGGAGAAGCAAACAGTGGTTACAGGGAAAACAATAGACTTCAACTTCTTGGGAAGGGGGATGCCCATTGTGCAGTGATATATTAATCTTCAAAATCAACAGTGGACTTAATAGATACCCATATGTCCATTCTACCCAAAACTTGCATTTGCCCAGTCCCATGGACATGTGGTTACATATTGCGAACAATAACAGATGTGTTGAACACTAGAAGATTAAAGAATGATACTGGAGTTTTTTTCATATGGTTTCTTCAAATTTAGTAGCAGTTATTTCAACAGGCATTGGTGATAGGTAGATCTGTACTAGCCTTCCCCCCCCCCCCCACAAATATTGGTAAACAAGTTTCATATTGCAGCCAAGAAAACCTTCCTTTCAAAAGAAAAATTAATAGGAAAAGATGTTAGATATGTTTCCTGCTTTGAGTTGTTTATAAAGGATAAAAAAAAATAAGCTAAAAATAGTTAAGAGTATCTGTGAAGTTACTTGGAGTTGAGCTGGCAAACATATTTTATTTAGGGGATGAGGAGGGAAATAATCTAGGTTGCCAGACAATGCAAAATAGGCATAGCCAGAGAAGATGTTCTGTCTGAAAGTGCCTTATTTGGGTGAAGGTACATTCGCTCTCTCCAGCCAAAAGGATCTTGGGGTGGTGAGTGAACTTTTTAAGAAGTGTCATATCTGAAGTACCAGGGGGCAATTAAAATATCCATATTTGAGTAGACAGCTAATTAAATTTTTCTATACCTATATGCTTTTATATGTGTATGTTTCCTGCACGAGATTCTACTGTAGATCCATAGTAATTTAAAGGAAAGATGTGTTCATAAACATAGTTTCAAGAAATGTCTGCTTCTTATCCATGATTGAATCAAATTGATATGCAAGAAAAAACAACCATAAAGAGATGACTTCATACAAGCAGATGGTGATGCTGCAGAATGTTAATCTATTAAAGTAGTCAAATGTGCCAGGTTGGACGAACAAGTTTCACAACGTTTTCTGGGACTACAAAAGACTTGAGGAAAAAGATTGCAATAATCTCAATGCCTTGCATGCAGAAGAGAATTTTAGCTGCAGATTTTTTGTCTTCTTTAAAGTGCTTTATTTTCTGTAAGCATTATTTGTCAATTTTAGATTATATTGATGGAGTTGAATACTGTCTATAGAACATTTTGTAAAATTTTGAGTTATAATTGATGTACATTTGAGATTTAGTCCACAATCTTCTCCTTGCTGTGTTGAAATTTTATCTCTAAAGTTGAGCATCCATTTATCATAGTTTTTAATGTCGATCCTTCTTCATATCTCTATTCCATAAGCATCCATGATGTCCACTGGCACAGAGGCTTGGCCTATTTTACTGCTTTTTAATTTTTTTCACATTTCATTGTCTTGTTACCCAATTTCAATGTAGGAAAAAACCCTCCAATTTACTACAGATAGTCCTCAGCTTACAACTTACAACAATTTTTAATAGTAACCATTAAATCCCTTTTTTCAATGCTCTTGTAATTTTTAATGGTGACTGTTAAAAATTACAAGAGCATTGAAAAAAGGGATTTGATTATCAGTTTTCATGCTTACCACCATTGCAAGCACCCACACTGGTCATGATCACCATTTTTTTATGATCCAGCCAGCTTCTGACAAACAAAAGTCAGTGAGAGAGCCGAGATTTCCTTACTGACCCACAAGATTCACTTAACAACTGCAGCAATTTGCTTAACGACCATGGCAAAGAAAGGTTATAAAATGGAGCTAAACTCAAGAACTGCGTCAGCAATAGGAATCTGGGGCTCATTTGTGGTTGTCAGTTGTACCTGCACAAACAGAGGTACTGGAGACATAATTCCCACAATTAAAATATAAAAGTAATGAATGTATTTATGTGCTTTATTTTTAAGTGCATTTCATAACGATGACAGAGTCATGAAAATACTTGATGGATAAAACAGGGAAATAGGTTGAAAGACACTTTTTGTTGCTACGGTCACCTCAGCAGCGACAGACCCAGTAGGAGTGAGTTGATGGAAGTATTCGTGCTGGTGTCCATTCATGCGCTGGAGCGATCAGGATTTCCCACTTATCACATCCGGCCCGCACCAATCCCAGATAAACACAGTGACAATCCTCACGCGTTGTGATGCCAGGTTCGGAGTTTTGCAGTCCAGACGTGCTCGCCCTAGTTCTCTTAAAAGGCGCACAGCAGGAGGGTTCAGACCGGTGCCCGCACGAGGCACTTCGTGCAACAACGGGGATCGCACCGTGAGGAGGCAACCCTGTTGTGGCGCGTAGAAGCCACGGGAGATCCCGAAGGAAGCCGGCCAGGTTGGGCGGGGCGACGCTGCGGAGGCTTGAGCTGATGTCAGGGACGGCGGCGGCCGCTGCTGCTTCTGCGCGTAGTGCATTGTGGGCGAATCCCGCTAGCGGAGCCGCCTCCTCCTCCTCCTCCTCCCTTCTGCCGCCGCGGACCCATCCCGAGGCCGGTGCGGGAGGGGGGAGGATGCTCCCCGGGCGGCCCCCACAGGAGGAGGCAGCTTCCCAGACGGTCCCAGGCAGGGCAGGGAGCTACGCGCCGGTGCCGCACTGACTGAGGGCAGCTGGTAGAGGATGCACCACCCTCGCCAACGGCTGCGGCAAGGACCAGGTGAGCGCCGAGGGGACGGGCTGGCCTGCCCGGAGAGTGGGTTTTTTTTTTTTTTTTTTTTTTTTTGAGGCGGGACGACAGCCCCGCTGTCCCCCTAATAGAACACTTGGGGGAACGAGGAGGGGGCTGGGGCCCAGGAGGTAGGGCCGTGCCTGGACCCCTCCTCTGAAGTGTGGCCTGGTGGTGCATTCTGGGAGTTGTAGTTCTCTCTCCTTCGAGGGCGCGGGCCGGGGGCGGGGGCGGGGAAGGAGAGACAGAAACTGGATGGAGGCTTGGCGTGGCGGGGGATCTGAACCTCCCAGGATGCTTCGGGGCCAGATTGACGATGTGTTTGGCCAGTCGCGTTTCGGAGCAGCCTCTTCGAGTGGGGTGGAAGCGGCCGAAGGCGAGTTTGGACGAACTGCAGTGCAGGCAGAGGGGGAGGGGGAGGGGAAGCGAGGGGGCGGAGCTCCTCCAGGGCGGGCCTCGTGGTCTACCTGAGAGGCTGGGGGCGGGGCTCTGAGGGTTGACTTTTATTGCCCCGGGAAACGTCAGACGGCGGGGTGGAAGTAAATGGAAGCGTCCAAGCATCTTTTTTAGCTATGATGGGTGGAGACGGAGAACATGAGTCATTATGGGTCTGAGTTGGGAGCTGCTCAGGTGAAACAACCATACGAAGTTTTTGTATGGAAGATGTCCCAAGAAAATGGGGCTGTATTTCTTTCTTCAGTGGCTTTGGGAATTTTCAGACACTCCAGAAATCTCTGGGTTTGGGTTGTTTTTTTTTTTTTTTTTTTTGGGGGGGGGGGGAAACCTACATGAACATAACATACATTACAAGAAAAGAGGAAAGTGGTGGTGATCAGATTGCTGTACGCGCACTGACCCTTCCTCGGTTTTGCTGGAAGTGCCGTAGATGTGGCCCTGTAGGTCATTTCAAACATAACCCATTCTTTGGATGAGTTAATCAGAGCGTCTTTTCAAAATGACTGGTCGATGCACAGATTGATGCTTCAAATAAAAATGTTGAAAGATACCATTGGATTTTGCAGAAAGACTTGGGATTAGAGGTTAGGAAATCATAGTGGAGTGTTACACGGCAAGTTTGCTAAAATGTGACGACAGACTTTTTCTCAAATTGCCCAAAACAATTGCCCAAATTCCTTTGAGTTGTTCTTAGGAGGAGATAAGAAAGGACAGAAAGGCTTTGCAGCTTTGAGCAGAATAGACAGCAAAGTTCTGTTTGGTATGAAACTTCTGATTATCTTAATAACAAAACTTATGTGGCGGTAACAGATGAGTCTCAGGTTCATACTTTTTGATTGAAGTTTTGTATTTGCAAATGAGAAATTTTTCTTTTATTATACCATTATGTACTTTGAACCTTTGCTATCTCCTTTTTATATCACTTTCACTTATTCTTTTTTATCATTAATCTTATACATCAATTTTATTTTGAGTGCTTTCTAATCAGTTATCTCTTCTAAAATTCAATATTTCACGACACATATATCTTCCAGATACAGTTGTCTACAGTGATACACAATCTGGTCACTTCTTAAGTTTTGAATGTCATATTTCTGCATTTGGGGGAATGAATTATGTTAAATATTTGTAATTTTGTTGCCAGCTTCAAATATTTCATGGCATAATCTAGAAATTCAGTCACTGTAAGAACATAATTGGATCCTGGATCACCCTGCTCAGTGTTTTATTATGACAGTTCTGAGTGAGAAAGGAGTTTCAGTAATTGAAGAAATTGTTTCATTTCTAGAAATTCATATTTTGTTGTGAGCAGATATTAAGATATAGGGGTGTTAGAACATTTGAAAAATGATTTGAACCAGACAAATTGGGCCAGGATTTTATACAAACCTTGATGAATTTGGTAAATATTTATGTTGGATTATTAAATACAGAATTTAAATTTATTTAAGTATACCAGTGACTGAATTGAAATAACAGGAAACATTTGTCATTAAAATCAGTTTTAAAAAAAGATTCTGATACTGTTAAAGGAATTATTGATGCTGTATGCAGTGTTTAGCACTTTTATACTAATGTTACTTCCATACACTAAGGAAACTGAAACTTAAACTGTAAATTTCATAGTGCTATATAGACCTCAGGTTATTAACATTTAGACTACAATCCTGTTTCTGCATGTACAGTCTCAAAAATAATTTTGTAAAACTCAAGTAATATTCTAAAATGATTTACAAACTGAAACTGTTTGATTAGAACAATATTTTTCCTGAGATTATAAGAAACTGTTCTGTAGAGGAATATCAAACACAGAATGGTGCCTGAAGATGGCTTTATAGAATTTGGGGCAGAGATTTTCCTAGCTCTGGTGGCAAAGTCAAGGGCTGAATTTGATCACTTTAGATATGAAACTTATATTGAATCTCTGACCTGCAACTTCTAATTGGAAGCTGATGCATGAGAACAGTCTACTTATATTAATGTGTTTACAGCGAACATAGACACATTTTTTTCTTGTTCCTCTAGAAGGCAGGTCCAATCAATATAATTGATTGCTAAGAAGCTTACATCAAAAGAAAGTGCATAAATAACACATCAAATTCATGTCATTCATTAAAATAGATGGCTTAAAAAGATTGACCAATGACACATGGATGATCGAGCTAACTCAACTGATGCTTCTCAAAGGGAATAGATGAGACTTTGAAGAAAATTTGACTAAAATTTGAGGAATCTTGTAGGAGTGGGAGGGGTCTTTGTTGATGTCTGGAAATCCTCTATCCCTGATGTAAAGGCTATGTGATAAAATCTTGAATGAAAAGGTGGTCTATTACAAGTACATTTTAAGATGTGATTTCTGTAAAATACATAAATTAGTTGTTTACAGATATTTGTATTAAGAATTGGATGTGGGAGTTAAACTAAGCATGTGAAGACTCAGTCCTGACAGCTAACTATGCAAAAGGCACAATTGCAAAGTTATACCTTTTATATGAATCATTTGCATAATACAATTTCTGTTTCCTCAGGTGGTGCCAGAACTAACTCTATTGACATTAATGGAGATTTTTTTAAATGTATGGAGGAGATATTTAGTGAAGTAAATGTTGGGAGGAATTAAGTTTTATCCCTCTCTTTTTTTTTACACTACTATAAGCAGAATTCCTAAGTGGAGCTTCATGTTGTATATTTAATGTACATTTGTACATTTAATACATTATATGATAAATTTTATAATATAATACTATACGATAAACTATTATTAGCTCAGTAGTCGTAACAGTTTCTGGAATTTTACCTAGCACAGCTACATAAAGTGCTTTAATTGAAGACTTCGTAATTTAGCTTTGGATAACTGTAACTTGCTCTACTAAGGAAGATAAATGAATAGACTTGAGACTTAAGCTGCATTACATATGATTGTAAGCCCAAACATATCGTATTATTATGGTTAGAATATACGAAATTGGGAAAAATGATAGCTCCAAATAAAAGCTTCTTATGATAATAATGGATTTAGGCTGTTAAATATCTCAAAATAATATTTCTGAGGGAGGAACATGCAAAATTATTTGACCAACATTTCCTAATTAATTATGATTGTTAATGTTGAAAACACAACATGATAGTCATTGTGTTTAATATATGCCATTTATATTTACACTAAATTAACTTTTCTCTCCTAATCAACTTTAACTTGGTACTATTTATTTGTTGTGGTGCATTTCTCAGCATAATTCAAGTGTGGTCTGACAACGAGAGTATATCTCCCTAGTCAGAGCTTTGTAAAATCATGCATCATGTAAAGCAAACAATATATACAACACACTTTCTTCTTACAATACTAGGTCTTAACCATCATGCAAAATAGCAGCATGATGGAAGTTTAAAATTAAATATATGTATTTCATTATACAGTGCATGGTTGACTTGTGGAAGATACAAATGCAAAATATAAATATAGCCTTTAATTTGCATTTAGTATGTTATTGAACAAATCAAGGGAGAATGAGACAATCAGTACCGAGAAATTAATGACTAAATATTGCCACTAGTTTCAGAAACAATAACTTGATAACAATTTCCAAAGCATATGAGCACAAAGATGGTATTGTGTGGTTTTCTATTAACATTTAGTCAGCCACTCTAGAAAGCAGAATCCTGGGGGCTAGATCTGCTTTGGTTTGATCCAGGATGGTTGTTACGGTTTTGTCACTGCTTTTGGAAACAATCCCATCAACTCAAAGCTGTATTCAGAGAGATAAATATAGTAACAAATAGCCTGTGCAGAGCCTTGAAGAAGCACTTCACTTTGTGCATTTGATGAAACTCCTTCAGTGTTCCTCCACAAAGCAAAACCTACTTGTGAATACTGCCACTGCAATGATAGCACATTGAAACAACCATTTTGCTGGCTTTGGACACTTTTCTGTGCATTCCTGTTTTTTGTTTTTTTTCCTGGTAAGAAAGCTGCCCTCTTTGATCCTTTAATTAATGGTATTTGATGTAGAGTACCTTCCTTTCCCACATTGCAACACTACTTTACTTAAGTGATTGCAGCTGAAATTGTTCTGCAATATTTTATTCATTTAAAATACATTTATCCTTCTTACTGTAGAAGCATTTTGAAGTGACATATAAGACAGTGCACACTTTGAAAATGATCTGGAAGGAGTGCTTTGGACCAAGCACTAGGAATTGTGAACTGTTTTCTTACAGTGCTTCCATGTTTTTTTTCAGACTTGAATCTGGTTCAAGAATATTTCGGCATGTTCTAGATGTATTCTTGCACAGATTCCTTTCTTGGTGACTTCCAACAACTTGATATTATCCTATCTTGCTTGAGCATAGATATTTTTTACTGAATTCAAAGAGTAATATACCCGTATACATGGATAGGAGTAGATTGTTAATCTTATTGAGGCTTACATTCACAAACATCAGGGCAGGATTTCATAGTTTACAGAATTTCCTTCTGATTTTTCTCACAGTGATAGATTTGATTGAAAAGTGATGTTTAATTTCACTTAATCTGTGGGAAAAGCCAGTTATTAGGCAAAAACAATGGTACTTTTCACTAATATTTTTCATTTCTTGGATTACCAGTCCTTGATGATATTCTGATCCTGCTCTTGATAGCCTTCAGTGAATTATTTGTCCATGACTATGCAGGAAAATTGTATTTTTTGACCTTTGGCCAAGTCGACATTTTTATAAAACAAAGCAAAAATTGATTAGCAGGTTTTGGGAATTCATGGAAGTGATGGTGGAAATGATAAGCTTACATTGTTTACCAGAAATGCCAGCTTCACAGCCTATTCTCTTAAAGCTGTTGTTAGGTACATGAGGGAATATGTTATATTTCATTCTTTATATAAAGCTAATGACAACTTTGTGTGGGATGCATTAGGAAGGCAAGCATCTCCTTTTCAATACTACTCCCAGAAATGTCAGAGTTAGTTACTTGTAGGAGCTAAAAGATGGAAAATCTTAGTCATGAGTTTCAAAATTCTGTTACTTTAACCTACAGCAGTAAAGAGTATTTTTGGAATTCATGCTGCTTCTTTGTTTTTGGCCTTGGCCTACCTCAAAGAGTTGGGAATGCAATGCAATGCAATGCAATGCAATGCAATGCAATGCAATGCAA
>BLBF01000018.1:50366896-50388595 GCA_015471245.1 Laticauda colubrina | reverse complement strand
TTCTCTTCTCTTCTCTTCTCTTCTCTTCTCTTCTCTTCTCTTCTCTTTTCTTTTCTTTCTTCTCTCTCTCTCTCTCTCTCTGTCACACACTCCCTTGTCAGTCTTCATTCCCTCTCACTCCAGCCACTTTACGCACAAGGGGAAACAAATCCAGCATTGGGGAAGTTTTGCAAGTTAATGAACACTCATTTGCACAGCTCATTCAAACTTCTCTGTGGCTGGATTTCCTCCCCCCCCCCCCCATTCCCTCTCACTCCAGACACTTTACTTACAGGGGAAGCGATACGTCTAGTGTCCATGAAGAATCCAGCCATGAAGCAGTTTTGCAGGTTAATGGACCGCTGCTCCACCCATAGCCATGTGTTTTCAAGTGGCTGTTTGAAAATGCTTAGCTAGAGTGGGGAAGCAGTCCTCCTTTAAACTGAGGCAGTGAGCATCGGGCAGGTGGGGCAAGCGAGTGAATGGAAACCAGGTGACTGGGTTAGGGGCGTGGCCAGCCAGATGTTGCTACCAGTTCGGCAACCCACACCAAATTCTTGCTACCGGTTTGCCTGAATAGGTGCAAACCAGCTGAATACCACCTCTGTTTAGTTGTCTGTTTTTCTTGGTGTGGTGTCTAAAAATTGTCCCAAGAAATTTCAGTCATGATTGCATCTCTGCCACACATTGTAGCATACATTTTTAAAAAATGCAGACATTGTTTAATATATATGAAATTATAATTCAATTCAATTTGAGGGAAATTTTGTAATTTATAATCTTTTCCTTTTATTATAACAAACTTGAAGTAATTTCTTTTGTTGTTCCCAGTATTCTTGATCCTTGGTTCTTTCTAAGCATTTAGCTTTTCTGACAAAATTGCTACCACTTCATGTTCTTTGCATATTACATCACCTACAGTGGTAGGATTCAAAAACATTTCCTACTGGTTCTGTGGGCGTAGCTTGGTGGGCATGGCAGGGGAAGGATGCTGTAAAATTTCCAGTCAGAGGTGATATTTGCCAGTTCTCCAAACTACTCAAAATTTCTGCTACCAGTTCTCCAGAACTGGTCGGAACTCACTGAATACCACCTCTGATCACCTACCTTTTCATTGCCTCTCTGAGTACTTTTGGTATTCAGATTTTCACCAAATGTATAGGCACTGATTTATTTTAATGTGCCAAAAAAAAAAAAAATCCTCATTGGAATTGTTAAAAGTTTTTTTTCTTTCGGAATTCCAACTAATCTTGAGCACCTTTCATTTAATTATTTAAAATCTCTTTTTTATATAAAAATCAAATTATATATTTGATCGCAGTCAGCTTTGGTTTTCTTTCAAATCAAGAATCTTAGTGTTCTAATTATACTGTGCTATTTCTATTTTTAACCCTCCCCGTTTACTTCTTATCAGTTCAGAGAAGTTTACCCTTTTCTGTGTTGATCCATTCCTTGAAGGAGTAAGTTGGCAGCAATAAAAGTCAAAAATTTCCTGAAAGAGCCATGCTTGGCTGAATTAATCTCATCAGGAAGAATAGACATTTTAATTAATAAATATGAATTAAAAAAAAATCATCTTTAGGTTAAACTAATTTTAAGAAATCCTTATCCTCTTAGAGACATATCTAAGACCTTAAAATAGAAAACAGTTAAAAGTAGCAAATACCCATGAAAACTGTATGCATTTGCATAAGTCAAGGAAAATGGAATAAACAGTCTCATATTAAAACATTTTAGTACTCCAAAAATTGTTTAGAAAAATAGCAAAATCCCTAAATATTAATATAAAAATATTGAAACATTTTCAAAGATTAAAAAAAGAAAATAAAAAGAAAATAGTGAATTTCAGAGCCATTTCTGCAACATAATAAACATCTATCCTTGGGTTAGGGAGACCATTTGCAATTAAAATTACATTTATTAATTTAATATTTTTTCAATCTATTCATTTTTCTGATCCCCACTTGAAAAGAGAACTATTTGTTCCCAAATCTGGTTTTGATTATGTGTTATGAAGCAGACGTTAACTCTGTAAGATCACATAGAGGTATTTTTTTTCCGGATAATCCCCATCTCTCATAACTAGCACTAAGCAAAAATTGCTGCATAAAGAAGAAAAACTCTTTCCTCACTGAATTCTTGTGTTTGTTATGCTTGTGTTTGTTATGCACAGAGGCAAGTCAGGAAAAATCCTCATTCTAATATAATATGAAGATGATTGTTGGGAGAACTGCAAAATTCTATCTTGTAGAATTTTTATAATCAATATAATTAATTATAAAAAATCAATATAATCCTCAATTTTGAATGAGTGAAAATTTCTGTCTTACCTAGATTTTATTTTCAGATCTCGTTCAGATGGTAGTGAAAAAAAGTTCAAAAAAGAACTTTTCCAAAAATACCTCTAGGGGCTACTCTCGCTCTGCTTAAAAGAAAACTCACTATTTTTGAAGAATGAATCTTCCATCCAAATTATTTTGTCTTGGAGCTCCACTATTTCTTTGATGTGTTTCTGATTAGCATGTTTAAGTTGGTCATTTCTGTGGTCAGAGGAATACTATATCCTAAAGGCTAATGCACAGTATTTTGCAAAGATTATGCGAGGCCCTTGATGAATAAAATTCCTCAGATCTCTTCTAAAGCGGAATGTGACTGGGGTTACTAGGACAAGTTTTCATCTATTAACTGGGAGTTGTTTGCGCTTGTAAAACTTGAGAAAGCAGAGGAAATTTTTAAGGCTTTTAGTGTGCTCTCTAGATCCAAGCCTCTTTTACTTAGTCAAGACCATCTGGGAAAAAACTTCTTGTGGGAATTTAAGTGGAAATGATTTCATCCTTGAATAATGGGGATTCTCCCTGCCTGAAAAAGGTGATGTGCTTTCATCTTTACAAATTTTTACTAGATCCAGTATATTGAGCAATTTTCCTCCTTTTGAGCAAAGATCTACTAGATATAGATTATCCTGGTCTTTTTCAGTAAAGTTTCATGTCCGGATATAATGCTGAAAAACATTATTTGTGGATACTACCTTGTGGCACTGGGACAGAGATGGTACCACTCTCTGGACTTGCTTAACCTCTTAATGACCATTACCATCAATGATGATATTCTTCAGGATTTTGGGAGGAGGAGACACTATTTTGAATTCTCTGAAGTTGGTATTAGTGTTGGGCAGAAGAGGGGAAGGGGAGGCTGATATTTATTCCCCAAGGATCTGTGCTCTTTCCTTTTCTATTTAATATCTCATGAGACTGCTTGGGAATTAATTTGATAACATAGATTCAGGTATCATCACTTTACTAGATGATTAACAGTTGTATATTTGGAGCCTCATCTGACTTATTGTGGAAATGATGTTTCAGTGTCTGGAAGCTGTTAGCAAATCAATGAGGAGGAATCAATTTAATTTCAATTCTAACAAAAATGAATGACTTGGGATCAGGTATGCCTGGGATTTTCCATTTTTAGTTCTCCATTGTGTAGCATTTCTGAGGCAGGTGTGCAATTGGACTGATAGCTTTTCTTGGAAGAGCAAGTGGTATCAATAGCCAGGATGTCTTTTGAATAGAAAATGCGTCATTTTCTGCCCTACCCTATTGACAGAACCTGCTCATGGTATCTTAGTTACCTGCCACCTATGTGTGCTGAAGATGATAGAGTCAGAATCTGATAGAGAATGCAACTTTGCAAGCAGTTATGGGCATACCTCAATATGCCCATGTGACATCCATATTTTCTGAGCTGGTTACCAATTCAAATTGCTAATTGATATCTGTAACATAACTGATTATTTGTGGGATTGCCTTTCTGGTTGTCTCTAACACAATAAGCATGTACCAATCTTATGGGATCCTAGAGACATCCTTCTTTTTCTTGCTGTCTGAAATCCAGATCTACCAGAGGCTTGTCTAAGTCCTGTCCCTGCTTTGATTTAGAAAGGCATTGAACACTTGGATTTTGAACAGGCTATGGGCTATGATGTTTTGTGGTTCCATCAAGTGATGATTTATGGAAGATGATAAAACTATTTTTATATACTTCCACATAATATCATTTCATTTTTATATCTTTTGCATCCTGGTTACTTGTACTTTTAACACATGTTGCCTTGAGGATAATAATGTTAATGATTTATTAAATAAACTTTCAATTTTATTTAATTTTCTGTATCTGCTGCCACTTAATATCTTTCCTGGATTTTAGCAGCCCATGTTTGGTAAAGTCTATTACTACACATATTATTCTTAAGAAGCCAATTATTTGGTTTTGTGTTTGTGTCTTTAAATACCCTTTTTAGTTATCCAAGACAATCATACAACATTGCATTACTTGGTACTTTTTTCATAAGTTTCTTGGTAAAATGTAGAATCTGCCTAATTGCTAAATGTTGTGATGATTTTGTGTCCCATTTAGTTGAAGAAGATTGGTGGTGGTGGCTTTGGTGAGATTTATGAAGCAATGGATCTTTTAACTCGGGAGAATGTAGCTCTGAAGGTTGAGTCAGCTCAGCAACCAAAGCAAGTCCTCAAGATGGAAGTGGCTGTTCTAAAAAAGCTACAGGGTAGGAAATACAATTATTCTGAAAAGTGACTGAAGTTTATAGAGTTTGATTACATTATTATCTGTTTTGTGTTAAAAGATGACAATATACCATATTTGAACAAAATACAGCTTTGTTTGCAATCCAGTGTTTCTTTTCAGTGAAAATTTTATGTTGCAATGTCACCTGATTTTAATACAGTTTTAATTTTCACAAGTTTTCTACAAAGAGCTACATTAATTGTAGCTTGTCAGGAAGGATTATAATTTTCTATTGGATATTTCATGTTTCATATCCAAAGCCCCAATAATTGGACTCCTATCAGAGAAAGCAATTCTTTTAGACAAGATAAGTTACGTTGTGGAGATGCACTATTATTAATATTTTCTCCTGCACTTCTAAGAGAACCACATGCTCTGGTTTAGTCTGAAGGGAGTGCTTTTGTTACTGCAGCAAATATTATAATACAAGAACATAAAATATAATACTGGCAAGAAGAGTAAGTGGCTTAATTACTATGCCTATCTCTCTTATGGACTGGCATACGATTTGAAAATATGAAAATTAGAAAAAAGTAGTCAAATATAATCCAATCATTATTATGGTTATACCTAGCAAAAGAAGAGTGGGATACAAAAAATAGTAATTTAAAACAGTAAGCAATATAAAATACACATGGTTAAAAACATTTTAAAAAGCTTAAACACATACACATAAACTCCACACCAATCTTTTAAAAAAATCTATAAAAAGGGGCAGAGACATTAATTAAAAACAGGGAAAAATAAAAGTTAGTGTATGGCTCGTTGTTACTCTTAACTAAGAAGTTAAATATTAAGGTTGGTCTGAGGCACAGGTCATCCATATGTGACAGATTTTAATTGCTGCTATGCAGAATCTGCAATACTTATGTTGTAACAACAAGATTAGTGTCTGCAAGCAGCAAGGAGGTATAAAATAATCAGAGGTGGGATTCAAATTTTTTAACAACCGGTTCTGTGGGCGTGGCTAAGTGAGCATGATTCCTTTTTTTGCAGCCCCCCCCCCCCCGAATTTTTTTGCCTTCTGGGCCTCAGGGAAGCCTCCTGGGCAAAGTACTAGGACAGCAAGGGAGATCCTGGCACAGCTGATCATCAAAACAGCTGATCGTCAGGAGGGGGAAAAAAAGGAAATACCTTAAGGAGTGTGGGTGGGGAAGAATGCAGTGAGTAATATTGCACATGCACGATAAGGACTGACTGGGCCGGGAGAGGCAGGCAGAGAGAGATGGGGGCAGTCAGGGGTAGGATTTGCCAGTTCTCCAAACTGTGCAGAATCGTAACAATCAGTTCTATAGAACTGGTCCGAACTGGTAGAATCCCACCTCTGAAAATAGTGCTATGCACCTTATTTATCCTGTGGCTATTTATATAGTATTTGTGAGATGAGGGTAGTGCACATGTCACAGGCCTTGGAGGAGCAACATTCTCTGTTGATTCTCTATGTCCAGAGTTATAGGACATTGCCTTTCCTGGAAGAGAATTTTCCTGTATCAGCCTTCAAGGATTGGTGAAGGGAGGGCATGATATCATGCCAGAGTATAGGCCCTCTGGAAATAGTCAAATAGTACTTTCCAACTAAGAGGAGGGCATTGCTGTGGAAATCATATAACAGTCCAACCTTGCTGATTGGAGGAAACCTGATAGCTGGGGTAATGGACAGTAGGCAAAGGCAAATGTTTTTAATTCAGAGAACAGAAAGAGCTAATTTTAAGTCCAAGTACAGGTTCGACTGAAGTATATTCACTAAGAATTATTATTAAAAGATACTATGTATTTGGGCTGCCTTTTACAGTTTTTTAAAATCTAAATTCAAATGAGCTGAAAACTTGAAGCTGCTTAAGCACAGTTCAGGGTACATAATTACCCAGAAAGAGACATGAAAATAGATTTCTAAATGAAAATTCTGATAGTGATTTGTGGGGATTTTCAGTAGAAGTTGAGCAAGGGGACTTAGATATGAAACTGTTTAGTTAAAATGGAAATAATCGGTAATTAGAGTTTAGAATTTTGGTAGCTATTTCCCATAATTCCCCTTGCTTGATTACATCAGATACTGTTTTTGATCTTCGGACAGTGTGATTCCAGTGACCACTGAAATAGCTTAAAATTGATTATGTAAAAATAGTTTGGATAGAACCAGGTGAATTTGGTAGGTGTTTTTTCTGAAGATAACAATTAAGGCAAGCAACTCATTCTCAGGAAGGAAGTTAAAAATAGGGCAAAAAAAGTAGCTAAGGGTTATATGTTAGAGTAGAGTACTCTGTACAAACTACAAGGAATGATTTAGGAAACTAAAAACATCCTGGATGCCTGAAGTTTTTAGTGGTTTGGGGTTTTTTTGTGATCCCTTGAAGTCACAGGGATTCTGGAAGACTTTTTGAAAAACATCTCTTATAAGATGATAGTGGCAAGCTAACTGCATTCTGTTTGACTGAGCATGGAATGTACACTTTGCAGGGAAAGATCATGTTTGCAGATTTATTGGCTGTGGAAGGAATGAGAAGTTTAACTATGTTGTTATGCAACTTCAGGTAAGCTTTTCTGATTTTTTTTTAAACTTCATCGTTGTATTTACCATATCCTTAGTGATGATATGGATTCTTATCTTGATGATCAATTTTACAGGCAAGCCAAACATGTGGAAAGTTTTTTCTCTTTGAAATACCATGGTGATGGAAAAGGACTAGCAAGAAGGAGGTGAAAGGAATCACCTTCTCCTTCCCAGGGGTTACCTGAAAATCTCAGAAGGTTTTGACTGTTGAGGATGTTTGCCTCTGAAAATAAGGCAGGATGGCTGTCTTTACCAGGACCCAGAGGATATGGGGAGAGGACTATTTGACTACTCTCCTATCATTGCTTCTCCCCTCCCCCACAATAATCTTACGGTTCCTTCCATTTCTCCTACCTCACAATAGATTAATAAAGATGGAAAAGACCTTATGGATCATCTAGTTCATCCTTGAATTCCATGGAGGACCCACTACAGCTTCCTTGACAAATGACTATCCAGCCTCTGTTGAAGACGTCTAGTGGTTGGCTGACAACTTACATAGGAAGTTCTTCCTAATGTCTAGCCTGAATCTCCATTCTTGTAATTTTCATTCATTGGTTCTGGGACAGTAGAGGAAACCCTCCCCCTTCAAATTTCATTTTTGCTATTTGTATCTCAAAAATTGCTGGTTATAGAGTTGCCAACTGACTCTTCGACACCCTCCCCCTTCAAATCTCAAAAATTGCTGGTTATAGAGTTGCCAACTGACTCTTCGGTATGCTTATTTCATTTTGCAGCAGATAGAAGAGAAAAATCTGACTTTGGTCTTTAACTGATTTTTAAATTAATGAAATTGCTTACTTGTCCGCCTTTGGATAGAAAGTCTTAATGCTGATAGCCAAAATACATAGTTCAGTTGTCAATCTGGTGGATTAAATAATATCTGATGCTAAAATCTGATACAGAAATCTGACATTCATTTATTTTCAGGGCCGGAATCTTGCAGACCTCAGAAGAAGCCAGCCTCGAGGAACTTTTACATTGAGCACAACTCTTCGATTAGGCAAGCAGATCTTAGAATCCATAGAAGCCATTCACTCAGTGGGATTCTTGCATCGAGATATCAAGCCTGTAAGTGGCTGATATATACTGGTGGCTGACCTTCTCTACATAGTTTGCTTTACCTGTTGATGTTTATTAAGAACAATTCTCCTTGCAGTTGGAAAACATACCTCTCAGGGCATTGCATGAGTTTTAGAGAAGTGCATTCATGAAATGCAAATAAAAGCATGACTTTATGTTTTGGGATAGGTAAGGCCTCACTTACAACATGGGCCTATGTATTTAACTAGTTCCAAGTTGCAAAGGCATTTTATCATTTCATGTTTTGTAATCATTTTTTTCTATCAATAAATGAGAATATGCATGTGTAAATAGATCAGGAGCAAAAAGACAGTAATAGCTATACTATAACTCTTGATTGGGGCACTAAGCTGTTAGTTTTATAAAAAAATCAAAATAGTCTTGTGAAATTGGCAAGAGCTTTCAAAGAAGAATCCTTCTATGATTCCCTCTTCAACAGAGGGAATTCAAATTCAGATAAGAATTTCAGAATTATTCCTAGTATTTAAATCTTGAGAAAACTGAAACAATATTTATTAGATTTATATCAATTTATTTTTGTATCACCACAAGCAATGTATATAATGCTGCTACCTCTTAGGTGGTTTGGACTGAGAGAGAGTGACACTGAGATTCATGCGTAAGTGAAAACTAGAACTCAGTCTTCCAGTTTCTAGGTTAACACATTAACCATTATATCAGCTAACCTCTCAAAGTCAGGAGTGGGATTCTACCAGTTCAGACTGGTTTGAGCAAACTGGATGTTAAAGTTACATCTGGTTTACAGAACCGGTATTTCAACACGCCCATCATGGCCACGCCCACCCATCAACCAGGCAGCAAACTGGTTGCTGGGATTTTTGAATTGCATCCCTGTTTAAACTCCTAAGTTTGAGCATATATTTATTTCTTGCAGGAGTTGGACTGATATCTTTCCTTTTGCTCTTGGCACTGTTGAAAATCCAGAGTCTTTGGGGGCTAAAAACACACGTTTACAAAGTCTGGTTTTCAAGACTACATTTACCAGTGATTGCATGTCGAATTCATACTGTTCACCTTCTCATGTGCTTTCAAGCCTTATTTTTCTTACGTATATGCTTTTGTATGCATTCCCACACAATGTTGTATTTGTGTACCTATATATAATATTGACATAAAACTGTTTTAAAGGAAAAAAGAACTGTTCCCCTCTTAGCAAACAGTGGCAAAATATCAGTGTATTTCTGTCCTACTTCCAGGTCAGAAAATATAGCCACAATTAGTTATACTAGATTTAGAAGAAACGGAAATATGGTCTAATTGCTTGCTTATTCTACCTTGCCAGTATTGCTTTTCTGACTTTTGTGCCATCCTCATTAGAGTAATCTCTACATCACTTTCTCATCCCTTTTGCTTTTGTTGTATTACAGTTTACCTTCTATTTGAAAATGGCATATGTAGCTAATAATCTAGGAGCTAGAAATAAAATGCAAGCTGATATTGGAAGAGAAATGGGTTCAGAATGATACTATCAGTTTCAACAATTGAAAATATGGCAATAGGAAACATAAATGTATAATCACAGAATAACTGCATTGGCAAAAAGTTATGAAAAAATCTTGGAATGATTACAAACTGAGTATGAATTAGCAATGTGAAGCAGCTGCAAGAAATATGTACAAGGATGTTACCTACATACAGTAATTAAATCAGTTTATTCTGCTTCACTTGGACTCTTCAAATATTATATACCATTTGGATATTAGATTTTAAAATGGGTTCAGAAAAAATGGAACAAATTAGAAAAGGGCAACAGGTTCTACTTTCAGTTGACTAGAAATAGAGAGATTAAATTGAGATTGGTATATTTAATCTGTCAGGAACCTACTGAAGTAAACACAAGAACTTTGTTTATTCACAGATTTAACAGCAAATGATTGATAATGGGAAATACGATAAAAATAGTAATTGGAACAGATTTTGGATAATGGCTTTATCACCTATGAAGGGCTACAAATATATTAATATCTTCTTATTGTGTTGCTCCTGTTTAGTCTAATTTTGCCATGGGACGCCTACCTTCAACCTACAGGAAATGTTATATGTTAGACTTTGGTCTGGCCCGGCAGTATACCAATACTAATGGTGAAGTCCGACCTGTAAGTGATGTCTTTTCTATTTCTTTTTCTGTCATTGTAACAGAATAGAAAAACCCAATATATTTTTGTAGTGTCCTTGGTGCTCTCCAAGCTTGGTTGTTTTCTTGTAGTTATTTCATTATCAAACTAGGCAACATCAACAGTGCACTGATGATATCACTTAGTTTGGTTATGAAATGCCTTCAAGAAAACAACCAAATTCAGAAAGCATCAGGGACTCCACCAACTCCTGAGCTATAAACATTTCTTCTGTCAGTACCATTATATTTTTATACTTATTTATTTCTATTCATATGCTGCCAATCCGTGTATTTATATTTTGTTGTGTATTTGTGTTCTTTTATATTGCCAGTCTATGTACATGCCAAAGCCACACAGAATATTATATACAGCATTCGGTGTGCCTTTGGCATATAGTCCTGCTGGCCACATGACCACAGAAATTGTTTTTGGACAATGCTGGCTCCTTCAGAAAAGAAATGGAGATGAGTGCCATGTCCTAGAGTTGGCCATGACTGACAGGGAAACCTTTATCTTTTATAATTGCCAGTCTGCCCAAGGGCACTGTTGTATTATTCATGTTTGCAGTATGTCAGTTTAACATACCTATTTGTTGAGATGAAAACTGAATATGATAGATTCTTCTAATTGCCAAAGAGTTATTACATATGATTTCAGAATAAAATATTACTTTGCATATGTCTGTCTGTTTATCAGTTACTTATATCAGTACTAACAAAAGAGAACACTGTAAATTGTTCATCCTTTTGTCCCATTAACGTTTATAGAAGATTGTTTTTATTTTTTTTTAAAAGCACACTGCTAATGCTGAATTCATGCACATTCAGAAGAAGCAAATTTGCACCTCATAATATTGTATGTGGTAGTGGCATATATAATTGATCTTACTTTTTTCCTGCTACCATCCCTAAACATCTCTAGAGGGTTAGAAGAAACTGCTGAAGAGCAAGGTTTTACTGGTATAAGATTCTTCTGTTTGATTTCAATTAGTGATTTATGTTAGCTCTTCTGTTCCTCTCTACAGCATTTCAGTATGGTTTGCTGCATAATAAACAGATTTTAAAACTGTTAAAATAAATAGGTGCCCAATTCCACTGGTATAACATTGTTTCTTTGGAATAGGATTATTTTGATAGCCTTACTAAATTTGGGCAACAACTGAACCTCTCAGGGAAGGGAACCTGTTCCAAAATAATGAGATTGCAGTAGGAAAATAATGCATTGAGAGCCCTCAAACCTCAAAAAGAAAGGGAACCTTAAGCACCTCATCATGAGATGAATTGGTTTATTTGAAGGAAAGATTCCTCAAAATACCTAGGAAACAGGTGAAGAAGTTCATAGATTAAAACCAGTACTTTGTATTTACCCTTTTAGAAACTAATGCAGCAGGTACAAAAATGGTGTTATGTTTATTTATTTATAAAATGTACTGCCAGATACTTAGCAGGTTGCAGTAATTAAACAACACATCTACAGTATGGGTAATAAAGTATAAAAGCAAAAAAAATCAACCAATAACTCAACTCGGTATCCTAATGCTAATCATAGACCCCTCTGAACAATTTGATTTTCAAAAATATTTAAATTAGAAAACCAAAATATTGAAGGCAGTTTCACTATCAAGGGGGAGGAGTGACAAATCTGCTCGTGGAAGGAGATCCAGCAGCATTTTTGTACACAGTCTTTTAGATTTTATAAATGGCAATCACATGGTAACTTTGAATTATATCCAGAAGTTAATAGGGAGCCATATAGCATTCATAGCACTTATATAATATTCCTGATGATGATTACTGGCTAATAACTAACTGGATGCTGCATTCTGGATTAATTGCAGCTTCTAAGAAGTCTTCAAAGGCATCTCCAAGTACAATATAGGTCTCAACTAGTAGTGATACAGCATGACATATCCTCTTGCTGTAGGAACACCCATAAATGGTCACCAGTCAGCTGGCCAAATAGTCCACCTATCTTTCATGTAGGAGTGGTGAGTTCAGAAGGACCCCCAATTCAGGGACCTGTTTCCGTCAAAGTTAACATTGGAATAGTTACAGTATCTGAATGGATAAAGTGCAACTTTCCCTTGCTGGGATTCACTTTTAGCTTATTTCATCCTGTCTAGCTCCCAACAGCCTTCAGATATTGCAACAAAACACTGAAAGCATTTTCTGTTTGATGGTGGGATAGGGTGGCAATGCAGCATTGGGTATCATCATGATACCCTGAATCAATGCTGACTATAGCCATTGGCTTCATATAGCTTTATATGGGTAAATATTTAATATTATATCTGAGTTGCAATATTTTCAATACATATCTTTCATGACTGAATGTAGGCATTATAATTAATCACTGCATAAACACTGCTCCCAGTATTTGCCAAGATTTCAATGGGGTCAAATGATATCTCTCAAGATGAGCCCAAAGAAGAGCTGAATACTGAAGTTTCTTATTTCTGCCAGTGACCAAAGCTAGGATTAAAGCTTTATAATAAGCTTGAAAGTTTGAAAAGTTAAATCCATCTTATTTACCAGGTAATTGTACTTTGTGCAATGAAAGCTCTAAGTACCAATATAATTATTCTCTATTTTTACTTCTTCTTCAAAATGTTTTAAAGGAAATGATTGTGATACAGAGCCCAATATCACACTATTCAGTACGTTAAAGATCAAAGTGCAGAGCAAATCTGTAATCAATACTGTTAAAGCCATTTCATCCCTCTTCTTTTTTTAATATATTTATAGCATAGGTACGCCAGGTAGCTAACTATTTGGTTTAAATAAAATAGCCGACATTAAAACTTAACAATTTAAAATTAGTTCAATAAATACATTAAAGTATATCAATAAGAGAATGATAATAGTTTAAGACCCACTTAAGTTGTCAGTCTCTTAGCATTCTGGAAATTGATTTTTTAAAAATACTTTCTTAGGTAACCCAACTATTGTCTGAAATTAAATATAGCTATGGCATCCTTATGGGAGCAGTTGTTTAACACAGAATCCTGTGTATTTCAGAGATGAATTCAGGAGAACAACCAAACAGACAACAGTTTCCAACGTAAATGAAATAGAAATGGAATCCAGTTCAGGTTGAAATACTATTGTTTGACTGATCCAGACATATTTCTTACTTGGATTAATCTTCTGTCTATTTCCTTCATTCTTTGCATTATTGTCCTCCACCAAGGACTTAAATTTGAAAAGCTTTATTAAATTTAAAGACAAAGTACACGAATCTGGATTTAATAGCACATGCTGGCAATGTGTTCCAAAACTCCAGATGATTTTTTTCTATCAGTTGTGTATAAATATTAGGTAGTATAAAGAATGAAATAGAATTGTGAGGGATACTACAGTATCCACGCCATAGGCCACAACTATCATAAAGATAAGTTCACTCTCCATTATCACTTCTTTTAATGCCACAACGAGTATTATATCTGATAGCACTGCTATGACAGCAGCAAAAAGTCGAAACATCCAGCCGAAAAAGCAGTTGGGACAGTTGGCAGCAGTCATTCAATGAGATTCTATGGTTGCCTCAGATAATTATGCTGAGGGAACTGAAAAAGACTGATAAGTTGTCAACTAAATTTTAACTTGAGCACTTAACTAACTGCTTTGGAAAATTTAGTGATAGTGACATTTTTAAGGAGAAATACAGTGTCAGTTTAAGTGGAAACATTGCTGTTGTTGGCAGCCTTTTAGCAGAGATCTAAAAGAAACTGCTATTTTTTTTTTGAAATCAAACACAGGATGGAGAGAAAGAGGGGAGAACTGTACATCTATATCATTAGCTGAATTCTGCTTCTGGGAAAATCAGTTTCAAAGAAACAAATGTAGTTCTACCTTTGTTATGCTAATAATAAAGGAAACAGTTAATACAATTCACAAGAATGTTTCATTTTGTCTTGTTAGCTCTGAAACATGGCAATGCCTTTCCAGATTTTTCTTGGGTAAAACTTTGAATAGCCAAAATTGGCAGCCTTTGCCCTGCCCAGAATGGTTCAACCAATGTTCCAAGTTACCATATGTGTGTTTCTTGCACAAAACAAAATACATTTTCTCAGTTCCAAACTCTTTGGTACCCCAAATAGGAAAGGTGTGGAAGTGGGGGGGGGGGGGGGGGAAGAAAAATACTGTAGGCACTCTCATGGCTCTCCAAGGAGAGTGTGGAGATGGGTGACTCATGTCTGCCATATATGGGAATACCCTACATCTCTGGCTGCCTCTTCATGGCTTTGCCTTGCTCCTTCTCTTGAGTTGTTAGAAGTTGTTGCTTCTATCTTTCCCAGCTAGCCAGGCTGCTAGTGAGATGGCAGCCAATCTCTCCTTTTCTCCTGCCTTATTCTCTATCTTGGTGCACAAGGAAAAAAAAACTAGAAAAGCTTCCAAACTGTAAGAGCTGTTATCTAAAATACCGCATGCAGTGACACACATTGCTTCAGATTACCACTGATACTGGGCTCATCTATCTTGATAGTGTAATGCTCCTCCCAGTTTAATAAACCTCTTTGCTGAGAATTATTTGTTTTTCTGGAGAGCATTTCTGAAATGATGAAAAATATGCAGCATTTTATCATGAGAAGTCTTTTTTGTTTGCATGAATTGAAAACTTTGCATGCTGCTGTTCTGCTGACTCAGCTCTAGATTATTGATTAAAGCTATTTCCTCATAAATGAGACTGCATTGCAGCAGTTTGCAATACTTGATTTAAGAATATTGCATATATGTGTAAGTATGACTTGGTTTCTGGATTCAACTGTATGGTTGAAGCAGAATGTGACAGAAAAGCATCTGATAAGCTTTGTGTAAATCAGAAATTTGAAGAAGAGGAAGAAAAACCCACAACAAAATCCTGTTTATATAACATGAGCAGTTTTTAAATAGAGCATCCAAATCCAAAAATGAAGATTGTTACTGATTCTGGTATTTCCTAATACAAATGTTTATTAGTCATCATTATCACTGCAAGATGTAACAGTATTATGATGGTAATTAATCATGGACTCTGTATTTAAAAGCATTTCACATGATTCCACAACCAAGTTAGATCACCAATTCCATTTCGGTTTTACTTGGTTCTAAGAAACTTTGCTAAATTTTACTCTAAACAGAGCAGAAAAAAATTGTCTGTTTATGGGGGTGGGTGGAAATCATCACTGTATTTCTCTTCTGTTTTGTTTGCAGTTATACCTGTTATATTTGAGCTTATGAAATACAAAGTCTTTATTTCAAAAATATACTAACTTTGTACTGAATCTGTTCACTTTTCAAGAAATCAATTATGGTAAAACAGATCCATATTTTATTATTTTATTTTATCTTACTATTTTATTTTACTCCCTACTTATAGATCCCTAACAAATGAGATAACTTTGACAGCTTCCAGTCGCAGATGAAAATAAGGACCATATGCTTGAAAACCTACTTAATGTGGTGCAAAGTCCTGATGTGTGCTTTATTTGGCTTAGAAATCTTGGTGGATGTGCTTACACATCATACTAATTCTAAAACAAGCAAACCAAGAATTGAATTATGTAAAAATCAGCTCACCTACTCCCACTGTATGATTGCATATTTCAGAAAGCTACCTTTTTCCTGGTGTAAACAAATTTGTTTAATTTAAAATAGTCTGTTAAATACTGGCTTCTTTTGAAGACAAAATCTTAAATGTTTAACATCTCACTGCATATAATACATAATTCGTACAATTCAGTCACACATTATGATTTATAATCTCTTGAAAGATTATTATTAAAATGATAGTGGAAAACAGTGCTATGGAGTTTTACATTCATGAAAATCAGCCTAGCCCTGATTCAAATAATTCATTTGGATATGGCCCATATGGAAATAGCATTGTTGTGATCTGATCAAATGTACATTTTCATATCTCGAACAGATTCGTGTTTTATAAATTGGCAGCAGAATCGTACTACACATGAAACCTATTCATTACTTGTTTATTAACTATTTCTAATCCAAACCACTAGGGAAGGATTCTTAGTGGTGTACAACAAGCAAACAAAATCTAAAACCAATAAACACTATATAACAATAAAATCTACTCGTTAAGTACCTAAGATAAATGACTTCAGATTCTATGACTAAACACGCATTACAATAATTTTATATATTATAAAATATGAAGAGGGCAAAGTCTGCATGTAACTTGAGAGGGAGGGAGTTGCATAAATTGGGGCTAACTTGGAAGAGAAGAGGACTGACATTTGCTGTACTCCCCATGTTTTCTTATGGGAGGGATTATCAACAACCCCTTTTTGGATGAGCTTGCTCAGGGTTCTCCAACCTTGGCAACTTTAAGACTTGTGGACTTCAATTCCCAGAATTCTTCAGCCAGTTGAGTTCTACTAACCTTTTATCACCTGGTGCTGTGATATAAAGGGCTTTAGAGATGACAGTCCATGTTTTGAAATAAATCCAAAAGTTTATGGACAGCCAATGCAGCACCTATAAAATACACCAATATGGTTGTTCCAGATGTAATTTCTGAGTTATCTCCAAAGGCAGTTTCATGTAGAGCCCACTATGGTAGTCCAGTGAGTAGCTATTAGTGCATGTATTACTGATGTAAAGCATGCTGACTCAAGTAGGGTTGTATTATATTCTCAGCATTCTACCTAAGAATATGCCCTAGCCAGGATTTCCATTTGCTGCTTGAGCAGACTGGAAGGTCAGGAGGACCCCTTTTTTTGTAAACCTCATCTTTCAAGAGGAGGATAGGGAAGTAGGTTTTAATCTAAGCTTGTTTTGGTCCATCAAGATCCTCATAGATTCCAGATCTGGGTTCAAGACTTCCATGGCGTTTCTTGTGCAGACTGGATATACATTAAGTATACTGGTGATACTTCACCCTGAAACATCTGATGACTTCTCCCAGTGGTTTCATTTAAATAACAAAAAGGAAAACACTAAACCTGTGGTTTTCTACATTGGAACTCAAGTGCTTTTTCCCCAGGATCACTGATAGGAACCATCCACTCAGGTGTGAGCAGATCCATATTAGAACAGTGTTAATAATTCCAGTGCATGAAACAGTCCAGAATGATACCATATTTGATAATATTGAATGCCATCAAGTGGTTTAATGGAGCCAAGAGAGCTTATTTTTGTCATCTAGATCTCCATAGAGGTCATCTATTAGATGACGAGTGCCATTTCTGTCTAATAACTGGGATTGAATACAGACTGAAAAGGATCCAAATAATCTGTTTTTCTAGGATCCTCTAGCTCAGGGGTGTCAAACTCCTGCTGTCTCAGCAGGGTCATGTGACGTATCAGGACTTCCCCTTCCCTTCGCTAAACTGGGCATGGACATGGCCAGCGCGTGATGCATCTGGCCTATGGGCCAGGAGTTTGACAGCCATACTCTAGTTGATTCCTTTCATTTTCTCAATAACCTTCTACAGATGGGAGGTTGGAGACCAAGCAAGGATTATGAAACATGGCTGAATTCAAGAACTACTAATTACTTCAAAGCATCTCCCTTAACTTACATCTCCCTTAACATCTCCCTTAACTTACATAGGTTGCCTTCCAGATCCAAAGCCTATGCCTCAACTTGTCATCCAATGCAATCAGTAGAGGCATGAGTCAGATGTACAATTGGCAGTGTTCATATGAAAGCGATCCCTATCTGCTTCCACAGATTCTACATACCCAAACTTATCCTAGATTACAACACAAAATTCCTTCTCTCTCATCACCATAGGCTTTGCTCATTTTCTACCCAATCTACAATGTATATGAATGGAAGTATGGATTTATCTGCCAAGCTAGGAATTATTCCAGCATGCCTACAGGTGTTTCTCACCTGCATCTTCCTATAAAAGGATCCAAGTAACTCTGAATAGAGCTACCAGGTGGGAATTTTCAGACCACTTAAGTGCAGAGAATTTCACTGCTTTTATCATCACAGTGTAAGTTCAGATAGATCTGGCAATGCTCACTTGCATTTAGTTCTAGTTTTCTGACTTCATTGCTCTAGGCATATTTTCAAATATCCTCTCCCCCCCCTTCCTCAATAAACGAAGAACTCAACTTGAAAATGATAAAGGGATAGAGGTCTCATTGGTGCTGTCTCAGGTGCTTTGGCTGTCTCCCTATTTTACAGATCAATCAATAAGATGGATCTACCTTAATACACACGATTTTTGTCAAAAATCTGCCCATCTGGGTCCCACATTCTGCAGCAGTTATTCCATAGTTTCCCCCTTTTGCTTATATAGATGAATAGGTAGATACAGTATATTGTAAAGTAACGGAATATAGTGTCCATCTGCCTAAAATACAGATTGATTTATATACTGATACATACACTTTTCCTTTCTCAGGAGGCATGGTTATACGCAGAAAAATGTGAGATCCAATAACCCACAAACAGATTTTAAAAAGTATCCAAAAAGTCTTTAGAAAAAAAAAGCTACTTGCTAGGAAATAGAAACAGAAGTTCTCCTTAGTAAATAAGTATCTTGGTGATAAAGATTTGTATGATCCCTAGGGATTCAAACGATGGCCATCTCACTGTTTTGGGCCATCCCAAACAGTGAAGAAGATCTAGCTGAGAAACCGTGCCAATTAATCTTACCTTTTGTCAAATTCTAGAACAGGGCTGTCAAACTCCCAGCCCAGGGGGCAGATGCATCACATGCTGGCCACACCAGGGGTGGGATTCGATTTTTTAAACAACCGGTTGTGTGGGTGTGGCTAGGTGGGTGTGGCCATGTGACTGGGTGGGTGTGGCTTTTTTTTGCAGCACCCCCATGCTCCATTTTTGGGCCCAGGAAAGCAAAAAAAATGGAGTGGGGGAGCTGCAGTGCCACCCCCACTTCCCCCCCATGTGCCCCTTTTTTGCCTTCTGGGCCTCAGGGAAGCTTCCTGGGCGAAGCAGGAAGGACAGCGAGGGGGATCCTGGCACAGCTGATAATTGGAACAACTGATTGGGAGGGGGAAAAAAGGAAATACCATAAGACTGGGCAGGGGAGAATGCAGCCAGTGATGTTGGGCATGCATGTGATGTCACATATGCACGATAAGGACTGACGGAGGGGAGGGCAGGAAGAGAGGGGCGGGGCCAGCCAGAGGCATGATTTGCTGGTTCTCCGAACTGTACAGAATCATAACCAGTTCCATAGAACCAATCTAAACCTGTAGAATCCCACTCCTAGGCCACACCCATGTCTGGTTTAGCAAAGGAGAAAAAAGTACCAATTTGTCACGTGACACCGCCGTGATGACGTGAGTTTGACATCCCTGTTCTATCTAGAACATAGGGACAAAAAGGCTATTGAAATTGACTACAGGATATTGACTATAATTCTCTTGCTAAAGACTGGGTCATTCCTTAGAACTGGAATCTCAAACTCAAATTGTCGGGTCCTCTGAAGAGTAGTTTATTGGCTCCGGGGTTAAAACATTGAAGTCTTTGATACAAAAGTCTTCAGTGAATCAAAAATGGAGAATATCATGATATGCCATTAAACTATATTTTAAAAATGTACTGCAAAACAGTAAAGTTTCTTGCAAAACAGTATTTCACCTCCACCAATTAGTTTTTCAGTGAGTCTATTAATTCGTTTTATTCACTAATATTTGGTTTGTTACTGGGTTGATATGTAATATTTTTTCAGAATCATCCTGAAGAGGAAGAGCTGTCTAAATCCCTGCTTTTCTCTTATTTCTTTCTCTTTCCTGAAGAAACATTTTTCTTTTCTTCTGCCCTTTTTCTCAAGAGATTTTGCTTGCTTGCTTATTGCTTTCTATTTTTCCCATTTCTAGGAGAGTTGTGAAAAACTCAAGATTGTGTAGCCAGGCTTGCCCCTCTGCTCTTCAGCTCCTTTCTCTCTCCCTTCTCTCCCTTCTCTGAACAGCTCCAGCATCTGTTTTGTTGCCAAATCCCATCTTCCCATTGCTCCTGCCCAAACAGCCTGGCTCTGCTTTGAAAGCAGCATCTGTCATGAAGTGTGAGAGTGGGTGGGATTCCCAGACAACAGTCGAACTTGGCACAAGAGGTTTGTGGTGCTGACTGTGTGGCCCGATTGATCAGATCCTGCTGTTGTTCTTCTCTTACTCAGCCTGAGCACTTACATGCCACTGAAGGAACTAGCTTTGCTGGGCAGTGTCCTTAGTGCCCACAAAGCATTGTGGCAAGTCATTAAAAATGACTTGAAGGTCCTGTATCTGCCCATAAGCTATAAAATTGAGACCACTGCTCTAAAATCTGAGCTACAATGCACGACTGTGGATAGGCTGTCTAGAGCATGATGAGCCTTAGCTAACGAGAGTAAGAGATACAAGGCACTTCTGTAGGGGAAGACATAATAATGTTGATCCAGTTTTTATATTTGTTTCTGTTTTGTTTCCCTCCACTTTGCATTTTTATTGTCATGGTTTTCTTTGGGTTTCTCTTTGTTTTACAGTTCTTTTGGGCTCGTTTTTTGAGACTGTTTGATGCGTTGGCTTCCCATCCGCTGCTTATAACCATCTCAACCATAAGTTGTGAGTGAGCCATCATAGTGCTTCTTATTTTTTGTTTGTTTGTTTTAGTAATGAATATAATTATGAGTTTTCCCTCCATTTATTTTGTTTCCATGAAATAATTTTGGCTTTCAATATTTTATGCATAGGCCAGGAGCTTTCTGGATTCTAAATTTATGGGAGTTTGGCCCTTGTAAGGACTGCATAAATTATATTGAAAGAAAATCCTTTGGGTCTTAAGAAAAATCTCTATTTAAAATGTATAATTATTGTGCAAAAGCTGAAGATGCAAAATCTTGTTTACACACATGAAAAGATATTTCCTTTAGAAATGTAAAATATGTATCCAAAATTGTGGAATCCTAACAATAAGAGAAAGTAATAGTTCCTCAAAGTTTTGTTTTAGCATATACGAAAGAGACCAAAGTATTTGTTTAAGCCAGTACAATTGTGACATTTTTTTGTTTATCATAATTTTTAAAAATATATTTTCCCAAATATACTGAAGAACATCTGTGCTATTTAATAATTTGTTCCAGAAAATAGAATATATAACAGTGGCGATTTATGTTTATTTATGTGACTAAATTTATGTGACTAAACTCATGGTTAGGAGTTAAATAAGCAATGGCCCTCTTTTAGTATCACTCCATCATGTAAACTCTAAAAATCAGGCTTCAATTATTAAATAATTGAAGGTAGAAGATTCTGTCCAAAGTTACACAACTAGATTGTTATCTGTACAACAGAATACCTATCCTTATGCTCTACATTGTACCACCTTCCTGTATTTGGCCTTCTAATTCTTGGAGCATTTTTGAGGAGTTTCAGGGAGCAAAAGGCAATTCACTAATGGTACCTGTTG
>BLBF01000018.1:50270844-50366886 GCA_015471245.1 Laticauda colubrina | reverse complement strand
ATATTCCTGAACTTCTTATTTCCTGGCACCAAAGGGATTCCATGTGAATTAAGATGGAGCAGTAGAAAGAAACTGAGTTAGCAACTGAAGCATTTTGGTAAGAAATGTATAGTCAACTGAATCTATTTTTGACTTTTAACTTGTTCTTAAATTTCTGAAGCCAGTTGTTTTTGTACTCTTTTGTACTGGGGAAAAAAACATTTTGCCGCTATGCTTTGTCCACTGAGGTCCATAGTATTTTCTGTGAAGATGTTATCTTTTTAGATTTTTTTAAAATTGATAACTTCAATTTATCTTACAATGGTGTTTTCCAGTAGGAAGTATTATTGTTTCTGAAAGATTTGTTCAAAAATCAACTTTAATCTATAACCAAAATATCTAGTTTGATCCTCAGTTCATCTTAATAT
Organism: Laticauda colubrina; assembly: GCA_015471245.1. Classification (NCBI taxonomy): domain Eukaryota; kingdom Metazoa; phylum Chordata; class Lepidosauria; order Squamata; family Elapidae; genus Laticauda; species Laticauda colubrina. Next base: position 50,366,479 of record BLBF01000018.1, on the reverse strand, counting down.
TCGTCATCAAAATGGTTTGTGGGCGTAAACAACGAAGGAAAGATGGACAGCTTTGCATACTTTCACATTAAAAAAAATAAATTTAATGTATCTTCTTTCTTTTAGCCTCGTAATGTTGCTGGCTTCCGGGGAACAGTCCGGTATGCATCAGTGAATGCACATAAAAATAGAGTAAGTTTTATTTTCATGTATATGGAAGGGGTAAAATGAGAGAGATTAAAGGAAAAGTATCCCTTTTGCTGTTGAGTGTGATGTAGGAGTGTCACACACAGTACACATCGGAACCTGTGTGAGTCAGGTACAGCTGAACAGGATATGCATATTGTATTATAGTGCACATACATATTTTATTTATTTTGCAATATTTTGCACTACCCAAATCAAACTAACTGTGGAGCACTCAGAAGAGCAAAGAATAAAAATATTTGCACCATTTAAAAAGAAGCAGCTACCACAAATAATCAGTTCACCATTTCCAAAAGCCTGTTGAAAGAAATTATTGAAAATATGAGCAATTGCATCTATAGGAACAGCATGTTTTTCAGTTTGGGGACTGCTAGCAAGAACTCCAGTTTCTTTACACACATGGTGGGTGGGTCAGTGACATATTTAGCAAGCTTATGCTAGATGCTTAGAATGGATAGGTGGAATAATATTTTGTCAGGTGGTCCCTGACTGTCCAATCTGTCCTGAAAACCTCCAGTGTTAGAGCATCCACGATTTCTGAAGGCAAACTGTTGATCTGCATTCATCTTGCCCATCTGCCTGAAGAACCAAGGAGAGACATGGATTTAATTCCGAGGGAAAGGATTTTGTATTACAGAGACCCCTGTCCACTGCTTCAGATTCTCCAGGCTTAAAGGAATCCTGGATTGCAACAGAAAATGCTGCTCTTCTTAACTCACATGATCGGCAATTAATGATTGAGGAATTCTTATAAATTCTCTGCCGTTACAAAGGTCTAGAGTGTTGATGGTCTGCAATATTAGATTCTATTATCTTGAATATCAGAATCTATACGCATGAAGCAGTGTTTATTAATATTTTTTCCTAGCCCAGCAGTTTGCTAACTGCCTTGCCTTGCATTATTAGTGGCCTGACTATTCAAACATGAAATTTGTGACATTGTAATCTAAACAAAAAATATACTAGGAAGCTTCTTTCCTACTGAACATGAATTGGATGATTTGAAGAGGATGGATTTTATAGGTGTTCTTCTGTTGAGCTTTGAACTTTGAGCAATTACTCTTTTTGGAAGAGATGGAAGAATTTTTAGGATGGTCTGCCGATAGAGTAGGGGTCTTCAAACTTGACAGCTTTAAGACTTGTCGACTTCAACTCCCAGAAGTCCTCCTTCAGTCATGTTAGCTCAGAAATTCTGGGAGTTGAAGTCCACAAGTCTTAAACTTGCCAAGTTTGAAGACCCTTGCCATAGAGGCTAATAGTTTCCAATTAGTGCTAGAGGGCTTGTCGAAGTGTGCATTATGTTGGGATAGATTTGCTCTAAACTGCCTCTTCACTATGCAAAGCTCATCCAGTCATTTAACAATTAAATAAGATATAACTAGAATATAACATGGATTCTTATTCTTCAGTACAAAGAAAGTTAAAATATAATCTGTTCAGTGCAGTAGCTTAAGTATTAAGACATATTTTTGGATACTATTTAGAATAACAGCAAAATCAAGCCAGTTCCAGTACAGTGGGGGCATACACTATAGTGCAGAATGTCTAATGGGGAAAAATAGGCTTGTTTTCATGAAATCTATAACTTTCAACATGGAATTTCTTCCAACTACAGTTTTGTTTATGTCTCTTTTGACATTACAACATAGTAGGCATATCCTCTTTTGACCTTCATAGTTCAAACACATCATGATGTGCAGCATGCATCATAGAGTTCCATTATTGATGTGGAGGAATTTCACAACAGACCACACAATACAGAAAACTACACTGAAATTAGAATGTATGGAAATTACTGCTTTTGATTTTTAACTCTGATTACATGAACTATTAAGCTTTATTACATACATATCCTGCATGTACAATTGATATTTTTGTAATATCTCCTGGGTAGCAATAATTTCCTGCCATTGTGGACAGTGTTGGCAGCTACAATATTTTGTAAATAATTTTTGTTTTATTGTAGGAAATGGGCCGACATGATGATCTGTGGTCCCTTTTTTACATGCTGGTAGAGTTTGCAGTTGGTCAGCTTCCATGGCGCAAGATTAAAGATAAGGTAGACAATGTAATCAGCATCAATACAACACCTTCCTTTTCAAGATGAATAATAAAGCAACAAAAAAAACACCTGCTGTATTCTATAAAAGCCTATGGGATGTTCACAGCAGTACATTAGAACATTTTCTTGATTGTGTATGCCAGTAGTCAGAGTTTCAGTGTTTAGAAACATTTTTGTTTTTGATACTGGAATTATATATAATCACCACTATGAACAGATGTTAATATCTTAACTTGAAGCCATTTATTGTCTTGTTTTGTTTGCCAGTTATATTTCTTATAAGTAGTATTCTGTGATGATGGAATCTGGAATTTTCTAGAATGCTTTTCTGGAGAGCTTTTAGGGTATAATGCCAGATATTCTATTTAATTTTTTTAGTTTTTTAATGTATTTATCCTATATATTATTAGTACATTCATTATTTTTGTGAGCCACCAAAACCCTGTTTATGATTGTAGCAGGATACATACATACATATATATATTACATACAAATAAATGAATTTGATCTCTCTAGGAACAAGTTGGTATGATTAAGGAGAAATATGAACACCGAATGCTGCTAAAACATATGCCTTCTGAGTTCCACCTTTTTCTGGATCACATTGCAAACCTGGATTATTTCACCAAACCAGATTATCAGGTAAAATCCTGTTTTTGTTACTATCTTGAAACAATTAGAAGACAATAGTTTTGATTTCCTACATGAATCTGATTTATTAGTTTTCAGTATACATTGCAGGTCCTTCCCTCAGTGAGCAGACAGGTATTTAAAGGTGAAGATTATCCTAGCCCCAAATTGTTTAGTGTCTTGAAAGTCATGACCAAATTTTTCAATATGGCTCAGTAATAGTGGGAGCTAGTTTAGTTGCTTTAGAAAACAAACAACATGTGCATGGGCAGCTGTTCACTCAGCAATCTTATAACATTATTCTGCACCAGCTTCAACCTCTAGAGCAAGGCAAAAATGGCCTGCATATAGTAATGAATAGATAACCAGGTGTAAATACCAGTGGCGGGATTCAAATTTTTTTACTACCGGTTCTGTGGGTGTGGCTTATTTGGTAGGTGTGGCTTGGTGGTCATGTGACAAGGCGGTTATGGCTTGGTGGTCATATGACTGGGTGGGCGTGGCTTGGTGGTCTTGTGACTGGATGGGAGTGGTCAACTCAACATCACTCATGTCAAGGGCATTTCGCCCAGTCCCTCCCTCCAAGCCACTCCTTGTTACCCCCAGCCTCAATGTATCTATAGTTTTATGAAAAAGTTTACCTTTTTTCGACTTTATTATCTGCATCCACATACTATAGATGTACTTTTATGGACCACTGAAAGGAGGAAATGGCTCACATGCTTTGTCCAAGAGTGTGATAGGCAGGTCACAAAACAGGGTTTTGAGGGGTTGCCACAAAGAAGGGGGGGCAATGTATTTTCCAAAGCAACAGAAGGCAAAGCAAGAAACAATGGATCGAAACTGAACAAAGAAGTAACAAAAAGAAACTAAGGAAAAATTTCCTGACAGAACAATTAACCAGTGGAACTTCTTGTCTCAGATGTTCTGGGTGCTGGAGTTTTTCAAGAAGAGACTGGACAGCCATTTCTCTGAAATGGTATAGGGCAGGCAACCTTGGCAACTTTAAGACTTGTAGACTTCAACTCCCAAAATTCTGGGAGGAATTCTGGGAGTTGAAGTCCAGAAGTCTTAAAGATGCTAAGGTTGGAGACCCCTGGTATAGGATTCCCTCCAAAGATTATTCTGACGCCTTTGCCTGGCCCTCTACTCAGACTTGGCATCCTCAGCTTTCCTACCTGAGCAGAGGATTGGACTAGAAGACCTCCAAAGTCCCTTTCAACTCTGTTATTCCATTATTCCTAAGTTAAATAGCTAAGACCCTCATTGGGACCCTTTCTCTTTTGCTGCCTCTGGTCTAATGGGTTAATAAGATTTTTAAAAACCTGCAGTTCTGTCTCCTTACTCTGAAGACCAATTTCATTTGGAATTTAATCCCAAACCGATTGCCCTTTTAGCATTTCTCTTGACGCTTCTCCAAAATGCACCCCCAAAAGCCACATCTCTCCCCTACACACATACACACACCAGAGGGGTTGGATTGGATATTTCTCTCCCTCCCTCTCTGCTTTAGGCTTAAAAAAAGTCTGCCAGCGCTGCTTTTCATTTGGTAATGCTTAAGGAGAATTAGGGGCCAGAGAAAGTTGACATTCTCATCTCTACTACAGGTGAGGCTGTAGACTTGGCAGGTACGCAATGCCTTCTCAGCCTAATGAGAGATGCGGCTCGACTGGCCAGGGTAGGAAAAGCCTCTCATTTTGTACAAACCATCTGCCAGCAGATACACACTTATGGATGGCGTGAGCGGGTCCATTAAGGGCACAGAGGTTCTGCTGCTTAGTCTGGTAGTCCGGCTCAAGCCATAGGGTTTTTAAAAAAAAAATTATTTTCCCTACGGGAAGCTACCGAAATAGGAAGCGTGCCTCTGCCTGCATAACTAGAGGGAGACTCTCCACTCCGCAAAAGCCAATGGCTTGAAAATAACTCCTCTGCTTCCCCCCCCAATTCTGCTGCTGCCTTTCCCATGGGGGGGGGGGGGAAATTGCAGATGTGGCATGCCATTCAGGTGGGAAATGCCTGGAACACAATAAAACCCACCCACTCACCTCCTGCTGGCAGGCTGGCTAAAGGGGTTGGAAGAGAGGTGGAGAAGGGGAGCAGATCAGAGCCCTCCAAAAGAAGGGGGTGAAGGAAAGTGCAGTTTGCTGCAGATGCCTTCCCTTTGCCTGGATTCCCTCCTGCGGTCTCCTCAGCGCTCCCCCTCCCCAGTCTATCTTGACTGCAGGCAGAGCCACATTGCCTTTTGCAAGCCTGCTCTCGGTGAAGCTGGGTGCTGGTGAGGGCTGACTTCTTGCATAGCTTTGTCCAGCTATGGGGGTGGGAGAGAATGACTTCGTCCCAGGCCCCCATCCATGTGTGTACCTTTCCACCCCCTTTTCCAGCTTCTAGATCAGGAGACAAACCTAGCTTTGCTGCCCATTGCATTGGAAATAGGAATCTAAAAGCCGAGAAAGAAAGGGAAGCTCCTGCACAATAAGGCCGTCGCTACTGCCCGCTGGCTTTGGGGGCCTCGTGTAAGCGGCTGCAGCGGCACTTTGCACAAACACTCCTGGACCTCTTTTTTCTTTCTTTTTCTTTTCTTTCTTGTCCTTCTCTCTTCCTCTCACATTCCCTCTTTTTCTCTTTCCCTCTTTCTCCCTCTCTCTCTCAAAGCCATGGCTGGCCAAGTGCTCTTTGCTACTTTCATTTTTTCCTTTTGGAATCAAGACTGGCTGAACAAGCATCGCCAGCCGCGCTGGAAGCATCCCTTCGGGTGACCCTTCTCCTTCTCCTCGGATGTGCACACCATCCTCCCAGCCCTACCATGGCTGCTAGTTGCAAGAGGAGGGGGAGATGGGTTGCCCAAAGAGACACTTCCAGCGCGGCTGGCGATCCTCATTCAGCCAGTCTGGATTCCAAAAAGAAGAAGTGAAAATAGCAAAGAGCACCAAGGAAAGCCCAGCCGTGGCTTTGAGGGATAGACACACACATAGATAGATACACACACGGAGTGGGGGAGAGACGGGAAGATAGGGACCCAGCCGCTTCGCTATCCCCTGCCATAACCTTTACCTTCTCAGGCCATGCAAGGGAGGGGAGGGTGAGGGGCAGGAGGACTAGCAGCTTCAGGCAAGGTGAAGAGGCGTCGACCAAGCATGGGAGAGTAGAAGCCTGGGAATGGCAGCTCCCGGCTCATCCGGGCTGAAGGGCTGCTGCAGGCATAATGGGACAAAGGCGGCAAGAAACCCCCGGACATCCGCCCACACACCTGCTGGCTGGCCGGGCCGGTCTGGGCTGGAAGAGGCGCGTCAGCTGGGAGAAGGCAGAAAATGTGCTCTGGGAGGGCAGGCAGGCAGGCGGATGTCCCGGGGCTGTTGCTCATGCATACTGCATGTGTAGCAGCTGCACACGCAGTGTGCATGTGCAGCAGCTTTAGGGCATCCACCTGAGCTGCGCCATGGTCATCACATGGTATGGAAGGCTAGGAGAGCTACCGGGACAAGTGGGCGACCAGGTGACTCTGTTCAGGGGCGTGTCCAGCCAGGGGTCACCACCAGTTCTGCGATTCATGCCAAATCACTGCTACCGGTTCTCCCGAATAGGTGTGAACTGGTTGAATACCACCTCTGGTAGATACTAATACTATTGAGACAGTTCCTGCAGAAAGGAACAAAATCACTTTGATCCTCACAAAGACCATCTAGAAAAGTATCATGGATAACCAAACATAGCCACTTAGAAATCAAGTAGTGTCAGGAGAGCTTTACTTGATCTTTCTCTTTGCGTAAATCTGAAATATCCCACTTTGAGTTACACTGACAATGTTGTCTATACTGATTCTTTAGTTACCCTACCTGTCTGCAAATGGGCAGAGGATTACTATTACTTTATGATTAGTTTATTATGTGTTTTGCTGCTGTTTCTATTGGAAACCACTTCAGTGCTCTGGTAAGGGAAGTGATATATGACTACATTTAACAATATTACAACTACTTAGCTCCTGTGAGAAAATTGCACAGATTGACTACAAATAATGACATTACAAGTAGTAACAATGGTGCAGACAGAATAGAAGGGAAAGAAATAGAGAACATAACAAAATACAAAGAACTGCAAATGACTGTGGCAAAAGAAAGCAAAGGCAGTACTAATAGAAAGAGATGCTTTGGCTGCAATTTCACAACATATTGACATCATTGGCATCACTATCAGTCAATTGCAAAAGGAAGTTTTAGTAGGAACTGTTTACATTGGACAACGATAACTTTAATACCATCAAACATTTGCCAATCACAGATCCTTGGGAAGAATTCAATAGGTGGATAAAAAAGGCCAAATCCAATCTAAACATTTGACTGACTGTGTGACCAACCATAATAATAAAAACAAGCAGATCTTTCCTCTCAGAACTATGCTGATTTCCTAAATTAGGGATATTTGTAACCAGTGAATAATTCCATAATGATGTTAACCTGTTTTAGCTATCTGTTTTAATATCAGATGGATAAAAAACCCAAATGTATTAGGAAATTCTTTTAAGGAGGAGGCAGTGATTTTGCAGTAAGGGAATATTTTTGAAGAATTCCAAAAAAGGTCTAGTTAAGAAAGCTAAGTTTTGGGAAATACTTTGCCTATTCTTGAGAGCTGCAGCTGATCTAGTTGACAGGTGTTCATGACTTTTACTTCACTCAAAGAATGATGCAGTTATGGAATAAACTAAATTCCATTTCATCCACGTTCATGTTTAATGAAAATATATGTTTAGTGTTCAGTCAAGCATATAATGATTTTCAGTTTCTACTTAATCAAAAAATTAGACTTTGGGAATAGGCTTTTTTTTTTTTTTGAAAGCTTAGTGGATGCATCCAATGATTAGAGGGTTACTTGTGGCTCTGGAGCTCAAGTTGTGAATCTGTGACATACATCATTCTGCATCTCATAAAAAGTATCTTTCTATATTCCTATTTCTGATTGTGGATAAACATTTGAACTTTAGTATTCTAACTTGTTTTTGTCTAGCTGATCATGACTGTGTTTGAAAATAGCATGAAGGAAAGAGGAATTACTGAGAATGAGGCCTTTGACTGGGAGAAAGCTGGTACAGATATTTTATTATCTACAAGTACATCCACCCCACCTCAGCAGAACACAAGGCAAACTGCAGCCATGTTTGGGTGAGTGGCAGACCCACATATAACCAATATCACAGAATCTCACTCCAGGGCTTTTTGTTGCGCTGACAAATTATTTTATATACAGTCAATATTTGTAGTTACAGATCTTTCCCCATAACAGGTATTCTAATATTAATGTGAAATTTGAGCTTGACATGTTGACTATAAGTGATTACCTTTGAGTTGATTAAATCCAAAGATGTCCTACTGTTTATGGATATAATTTTTCAGAAATCCAAAGAATGTTTATCTAGGTTATGCTTTGGTTCATGGGCAGCAGGTGGGGAATGCAGAAATGCAGTTTCTCCAACTATGTGTCCTTCATCTTCTGGAGTGGAGAGATCTAAAGGAAGGACAGGAAAATATAACCTTTTGACCTCTTGTCATGAATAGGAGTAAAAGACAGAGAGCTCTTCTCATGGAACAGACTCTACTTGTGGTATCATAAATGTGCTACTTCAGATCATACTCTCTGAGTTTGTGAATATTTTCCATTTGAGTGGATCTGGTGAAGACAACTAGGAAGAAATAAACAGCCAATATAATTTAAAAATATTTTGTGGGAGTGGATAATAGTTATTTCATGGAAAAATACATAAAGGGGCATATCAAGATATATAGTTCTGTGGAAATGTATTGGAAATGTATTCTGGTTGCCTTGTGTCCTTTTAAGGCAACTCCTCTGAAAGATCATAAACCTTGGTCAGAATCTAAGCATTTTAGACATAAGCCACATCTCATGATTTAAGTTAAAATAAGCAAGAGTTATCCCAGTTCTATTTTGCTGTCAAAATGAAAAATAATATATTATGTTTATGTATTTTCTTTTAGCTGGGCTACTTATCTTTCTTCCATAAGTAGTACCATCTAGTACCACCTATAGTAGGTGCTATATTTCTGAATTTCCTCCTGCTCTAAGCCATCATAATGACAGATAACAGTATATTTTTTTTGAAGGACAAGAAATTCTGTAGTTTGCTAAGTAAATATTATGTGTCCTAATAAGATTTCCAGGCTGCCAATAAAGAATGTGTTGTTTTGAATAGTTAAATGTAAGAGGAATAACAAAGTTTCAGCCATCCATTGAATTTACTGGTACCTCAAGATGAGATAAGATAACTTACTTAAAGCTTCATGTTCTGTTGCAGTGTGCTTTGTATGCATTATCTAAAGTATTTGGCTGTGAATGGGTGAGGTCTTTGTGATACTGTGAGAAATAATAATTCTAAAGCTTTAGTCTTGTAATCTGACATTTGTACATTATTTCTCCTTTAGCGTGGTTAATATCACTCCAGTTCCTGGAGATTTACTTCGCGAGAACACAGAAGATGTTTTGCAAGGAGAACACCTGAGTGACCAAGAGAACGCACCCCCAATTTTATCTGTCCGGCCAACAGAAAATAACTTAGGGCAGGCTCCAAATGTTCCCTTCAATGAAGGAGAAGTTTGGGAAGAGACTGATGTAAATCGCAACAAACTCAGGATCAGCATCAGCAAAGTAAAACTTTTTGACCATTTTGAATGTGTACTAATCTTTTCATTTTCTTCCAAAGAATAGTGACTTTGTGAGTAGACAATATATTAAGTAAAATAGTTAATTGTAAACATGGAAGCATGTTTTAATGTAAACTGACTCTGTTTGGCATTCAAATGAGATGTATATCTTTACTTGGCTAAAGATATAAAGGATACATTACAAACTGCAATGTTTCTCTTGATGTTTAGCATGAATTCTATTATTTTATTGGATTATGTCATCATGGCCAATAGGTACTATCACTATTGCACTCTCCTAGGTATAATCTGTCAAGGATTGATGCATGTGTGAAATTAGCACTGTCAGATGATAGGCTGCATCATGTTCACTACCTTGTATATTTTTGTATATTACTCTCAAGGGTTTCTCCTTTTCTGTCTCAGACACAATGTTTAGCAGAAGAAGATCAGAAAAGTGGTGTATGCCCCATCTCCCCCGTGCGAGCTGTGCCGGACTCCCCTACAACTCAAGCACGTTCTCTGAGATACCGTCGTGTGAATAGTCCTGAGTCAGAACGCCTCTCCACTGCTGATGGAAAAGTTGATCAGCATGAACGAAGGTTTGCTTAGGACCAATTAAGTGGCTTTTATACACTCTTGTTCAAGCTTTGGGCGTGTAGCTAATAGTCAAAAAAAGCAGTGCAAAAGCTGATTGTGTCCACACCTGTACGTAATGACTTTCCATAAACTTACAATTTTTGGTCGTCCTCCCAGGTCTTGGGATAAGATTATTGTGGAGACTTTATGGTTCTTGTTTTCTTATGAGAATTTTTATGTCAACTATAAAAAAAACACCAACCCACACAGACACATATTGTTTCCTACCCAAATTCATCAAGGAGTTGATTGACTTCAAAGTACAACAAATGAACAAACATTGTGTTATTATTTAAATGTACCCATAAGAAAAAGCCATATATTTTTATTTTAAATCAGTTTATTCTGCGCCCCCCCTTTTTTTATTACTCAGACCTATCAGTGCTAAGCTATGGAGAAAAGAAATTTAATTGTGCAGTTCATTACTTCAAGTACTTGTAGATTTCTATTGAACCTTTATGTTATGCTCACATTTTAAAATTACTTACTTTGTCAATGAATAGACTATAACTTGCTCATATAAAACTCTCTGATTTAAACATAAATGGCTCTTATTGAAATATACAGTATTTATGTTATTCAGTGGGTATTACTTCATCTGGACCACGGGTGTCAAACTCGATCATGTCACGGGCTGGATTGTGACCTATCATGATGTTTTTTACCTTTGCGGAGCCAGGTGGGTGTGGCCTGCATGTGACATATCCAGCCCATGGGCTTGCCAGTTTGACAGGCCTGATCTAGACAAATGGAAAATAAAATAAAAATAAAATTTAAAAGCATAAAATGGAATTAAAACATTTTAAGTTAAGTACTCTGAAAATGATATAGTGGATGTTAAAAAATATTTCTGTTTTCCTGGAAGATCATTCCATAAGTGAGGTAACAGAACAAATAGGGTCCACAGAGGGTCTGTATTATACTTTAATAATCCTAAATTCTTAATTTTTAAAATTAATTTGACTTGGCCTTTTTATTTTTATTTTCAGATCCCGAGTAGATTTACCTTGTTCTCCTTCCCGGCTTGTATGCTCTTCTCAGCCAGCACAGATGCTGTCTATTGAGACTGGTCAGGTAGACCGACAGGCAAGTGGCAGGATGGATGTATCTGCTTCTGTGGAGCATGAAGCTCTCAGTAATGCTTTCCGATCAGTGCCCCTGGCTGAGGAGGAGGACTTTGACAGCAAAGAGTGGGTTATAATTGATAAAGAGACAGAACTGAAGGACTTTCATCCTGGTGCTGAACCAAGCACATCTGGGACAACAGATGAGGAACCTGAGGAACTAAAGCCCATAGAAGAAGGGGATGAAAGGAGGCAATTGGGTGCAGAAGCAGCAGTCAGGCCCAAAATACATGATGGGCGAATCCGAGGTATGCAGCCTGTGGCTGAGGAGGACAGTTCCCACAGAAATGAATTGCAGTGCCACACAGTTTCTGAGAGTAAACATGAGCAGCAACCAGGAAGCCCATCACAGTCCCCTTTATATTCAGCACCAGCTATCCGGCAGCGGAGACGAGAATCTGAGCCAATGGGTCCCGAGAGACAGGTAAGATGTGCAAAAGAAATCCATCTCCTTCATGTTGCCATTGTTTTTCATTTTTGTGATGTCTGTTTTAGTTAGTGAAGTCATCACATCTGGGCATCATATCCAGATCAAGTGTTATAACACCAGCTTCAAGAATGCTTTACAGCAATTTCCATTAGAAGTGAATCCATGTGAATTGTTTTTGATGCAAATTAGTCCTGAGGATCAGCAAGGTGGTGGGAAACCTATGGCCCTGTAGATGTTGCTGAATCTTTTGTTCTATTAGTTTGAACCAATATGGTCAATGATAAGGGATGCTGGAAGCTATAGTTCAGATACAGGTTGTCCACTTTCACTATAGAATGGGGTACTGTCAGTGGTGCAATTCAATTGATGTAACAACTGGTTCAGTGAGCGTGCGCCAAATGCGTGCTCTGCATTTAAAAAAGATAACACCTTCAACTGCAGCCCCTATGAATCAAACAGCTGAGCGTGCGGTAAACCACTGCCGCATGAATCAGCTGTGCTCTAACAAAAGGAAATAAAGCACAGGAACAGCAGGGGTGGGTGAGGAGGGCTCATATGCTTGTCGGACTAAACCGGATTGGAGCCAGCTGATCATCAGAACAAGGGGTTTGCCCAAGCCAGTCCGAAGCAGGAGAATCCCACCCCTGGGTACTGTAGAATGGAAGACTCAAATTAGACTACATCTGTGTGCTAATTCTGAAATGTATATGTATTATTATGCATGGAATCAAAAGACAATTTGGCCACTAACCTATTCTTTCCTAGACTGAAGTTAGTTGGTTCTTAGGTTGGTTCAGAACAGGCAAGATTTTTTTCTTTCTTATCTTATTCTGAATGCAAATAGTTCTTGACTTATAAGCATCCAATCAGCACTGAATGAATGCTGTTTATGGCCAGTTCTCCGATTTCCAACCATCCCAGCAGCCTCATGGTCTAGGTGCTTGGCAATTCATTTCTATTAATGACCAGTTGCCAAGCATTCCCCAATCACATTATTGCCATTTGCAATCTTCCATGCCAGCTTTATTTTATTTATTTGTTTATTATTAAATCTATATACCACCCATCTTGTCATCCCCAGTGGTTCCCAGAAAGTCAGTGAGGAAGCTAACAGGGAAGGTTGCAGATCTCTGGGTTAAGATTTCCCTACCTATGTATCCTTTCCCAGGCCATTTGTGCTCTTGCTGGCCATCATATCCCAACTTGCACCATACCTATCACACATGTTTTGTACTTTCTTCAACCTGCCCAGTACTTTAGGTGCATCACCTTGTACTCTGTGACCTATGCTGTCCTCCTCATACACTTCCTTGCACCCTCCTTGACCCTCACCATGCCTCTCATGCACTCTTTCAACCATGCACACTGCACTTGATACATGCTTCACTGCTTGCATATCCCTTTGCACCTTTATGCACCCTTCCTGACCTGTGCCACACCTCTCACTTCCCCTCTGCATACCTCTCTGCTATATCCCATGCTACCTCTCACGCATTCTTATCATCTTCTCTGATTCATGCAATGCTTCTTACTCACTCTTGAACCCATGTGCTCCCTTCCTGACCTATGTGGTGTTCCTCATGCTTCTTTCCTAAGTTGTGCAATGGCTGTTATGCAACTTTATGCAATCATGTTTTATGACCTCATTTCTTGGCAATGGAGAGTCAAGACCCAGTTGTCATTGTATGTTGTTTGACTTGGTGATTGGGACAATGATAAAGCTAATCTTTTTCAAGCTAGAGCAAGTCACTAGGTGGGCTTGTTATGCTTTTAGTTAAGAGTTATTCCATTTCCTTTTGATGCTACAGTTCCTGTAAACTACTTCTTTGGGTAGTTAAGGACCATTATCGATATATTCTAAAACTCTTGTGTCTATTTGATGCTATGTAATCTTTCATTGGGTAAAAAGCTGCATCATAAGGCAAAACTTTATGAACAAAGTTATTTAAAACGGGCTAATGTACAAAATGCAGTACTTTTAAGGAAATGAATTTGGGAAGATTTTGTGCGACTTTGTGCCTGTTGGTCAGTGCCACTGTTGCACTGCTGTGGTTGAGGGAACCAGAAGGAAACGATAAGATTGCCAGACTTCTTGTAATCTTCCCACTAACAAAGTCTTTGCTGGTGGAAAGCTTTCATGGAGAAAGTTAACGGAGAAATGGTGCACCTTCTACTAGTCTCTCTGCACTTGTACTGTGCCAGTCATTTGTGGATTGACATACTCCCTTCCCATGTTTTGTACTCCCACATTTTGCAGCCACTTACTTACCCACTGGGAAGGAAAAGGGAGGGAGGAGACACATTTCTGGTGCTCACTGCCAACTTCCCATAACGCAACTCAATTGGGAAGCTGTCAGGAAATCAGAAGTTGCTTCTGTTGTCACAGATTTTTTAAATCTACTGATTGATCATTCTTGTTCTCTGTTTAAGTAAGGAAGTATGGGTCACATGCTGTCTAGTTCTTTGTTAAAATAACCTATGCAGAACACTTCAAGAATGTCATATAAATGCTCAGCATTGTTGAAAAATATTATAATTACATGTCAGAAATAGCATCTTAAAAAAGGATTGTACATGCCTCCCTAAAGCAAGTTTAACTATTATACTTCTTCAGTAGTCAATCTATTGTGATTTTGTATTTTTATTTGTTTTTTTCTCAGTTATACATTTGTAGCTATTCTCCCAATACTTATCGCTTGCTCAATCATTAAGATAGTTCATATATCAATGTACTGTTGGACCTCTTTTGGAAAATATATCCCGTAGTTCATAGGTTTGCTTAGATTCACAGTTGTTTTTAAATAATCAGAGAACTCTGAAAAATATTTAAATGTCTTTAATATCTATGGGTTCACAAATGCATCTTTCACCATAGATAGATGAAGGAATGACAAATGAGAGAGTATTGGAGAAAATAAGGAAAATATAAATAGTGATTATAGATGAAAGTAAGACTAATATGAAAATTATAGTGATATATGATAAATTGGTCTTTTAAGTAAGGCTAATATTTCATATAACAGTTTGCTAGTTGTGCTGTACTATTTACTTGAGAATTTTGGAACCAACTAAGCATGGAAGAGCAAACAATTTGAGAGTACTCTTAATACTAATATCTTGTAATTTAAATAGATTATTTTCTCACCATTGAGCAAATTTCTTAGTGCTTTCTTCATCATAACAAAAGACATTTAGTAAGAAGCTACAAAAGGAAAAGTATGGACTAATTATTTTTCTATATTTATCTCAAGCATTTAGTAAATTGCTTGATAGTCTCTTAAGATGGTTTCTTTCTGGGTATATTAACCTAGATATATAAAGCCACAGGAGGTCTGCCTCTTCCATTAAGATGATGAAACTATAAAGAAGTACAATCCATTCTGAAATCTATGTTAGGCAATTGGCATAATAACACCTGTAAAAAATTTTTTTTACAGGTTGTTGAATTTAATTAATCCTTGCTGTTCATCTCTCTCTCTCTCACCTATCCATCTAATCTGTCCCTCTTGTCTGTCTGTCTATCTAGACTAATGAACAGCTAAGGATTAAATTCAACAACACTCCCCCCTCTCTAAATCTCTAAAACAGAGATTCTGAGATGAACAATTGTTAGTAAAATATGATCAGCAAACTCTTTCAATTTGTGTTCTTGTACAACTAATTTAATTTCTAGGATTATGGTTTCTTGATGAACTCGGATTACCAGGGTAATCAGTAAATATCAGTGGAGTACATTACTTTGAAATAACACTCATACTAATTTTAGTTTTTTGTTCTTTATAGCAGAAGTCCCCCAATCCCTGATTTGTTAGGAACCAGGCCACACAGGTGGTGAGCAAGTAAGCAAAGCTTCATCTGCACATGTGCAGGATCTAGGTTGCACACAACTCCTCCCCCCATCTTTGGAAGAATTGTCTTCCATGAAACAGGTCTCTGGTGCCAGAACAGTTGGGGACTGCTGCTTTGTAGTATTCTGTATCCCATGTAAATAAATTAAAACCAAGCGTACTTTTTGCAGATCTGCAACTAAAAAGGTCATTTCAGATGATCAAAGGCTTTTTCAGCATTAAAACCCCTGTCCTACTGCACCAACGGATGCAAAGAGGATGTAAAACATAAAAAAACGTTGGAAAATGCTATGCATCCATTGTGTACTCATTGCATATGTGTTTCATACGCTCTATCCGTCGAGGATCCGTCCACTGAGATTTCATCCGCTCAAGAAGTTTTGAGCTGCACAAAACTTTGTGAACGGATGAACTTTCTGCTGTGTACGATGTAAATCCGTGACATCCGAGCAACAAACGTTCTATGTCCGTTTATCATCCGTTAAATATCCGCTGTATCCTCTCTGCATCCTCTGGGCATCCTCGCAACTCACATCCACTGCAGCTGAAAACGGAAAGAGGGAGGAAACAAAAAGTACACGGAACGTCTACACAGTGTTAGTAGCACGGAAATAGGATGAGCAATGAACGGTTTGCATGCTATATACATCCTCTAGGCTTCCTATGAACATCCGTTTAACATCCCCACTACATACTACCCACATCCGTTCTTTTCCTTTCTTTTCTGTTCTGTTTATGCAAATTTTTGCCACTTTTTAGAGCAGATGACAACGGATGGAGCACCCCCAAAATTTTGCTCGTCCGCTGTGTCCTTTTTGCATACGTTTTGCATCCGTCGGCCAGTGGGACCTAGCCTTAAGGAGAATAGCTTACCTTTGGTCTTTTGGTTTATCTTGCCAATAGCCTTCAAAATGTATCTGATATTTTCTGTCATATACATCTTCAGGACAAAATCAGGGTCAGGATATATTATCTCAGTTAAAAATACATTTATCCTCCTAGCAAGAATTGCTATAAAAGTTTATAATACACATTCAATAATAAAACAGGTCAATATCTTTTTTTTTTTTTAAAAAGAATTTTATTAATTTTTAACAAACAAACATATACAAACAAAACACAAAACATAAAAAACATAAAATATCTTTTTGGACGGCAGTTTGATCCCGAGTTACATCTTTTTGTACAGACATAAATTCAAGTTCATGCTTACTTTTATATAGCATTCCATTTCTTATTTACTATTTTACATTTTCTATATAGCTTCTCCCCTCTTTTCACTCTCTTAATTCTATTATATTTATTTCATCTCAATTTAAATCATTATACTTATATCCTTTGTCTGTCCTGTTTCAGCTGTCTATTATCTTTTCTCATTAACACAAAATTTCTTCTGTAATGACTGATTGGAGTATAATGCCTTGTCATACTTATCCTTCCCCTAGTTTTAAAGCTTAACATAACACATAATTTTCATTCGGATTCTGCGTAGTACATTCTAAAGATAGACTCAATATTTTAAAACAAGAAAAAATTTTTTTTTTTAAATATATAATATAATTAAAACAACAATCCATAGCAATTGAAATTATATCATTAAAATTAATATTCATTTAAGTCTTAAACATTTTACACAATCCTTTCTAAATAAGTATCATGCTTCTATGGGAACACTTATAGATTTTACTTAGTTACTTCTCCCTATTTCACTTATATTTTAAAATATTATACAATGACAATGTTCCCATTTTTCTTTAATTCAATTCTCTCATATTTGATTTCATTTATTTTATTTTAAAAATTTTTTTCGCTAAGTTACATTAAATATTTTGTCCCATTTTATAATCATATATTATTCCAATTTTCTAACATTATTTCAAATACAAATACAACAACACAATCTTATGTACCTTTGCAGAATCTCTTTTTCAGTTATATGTTTACCCATTATCTCTAAATAAATTCTGTTTCTTTACATCTTGTTTCAAACCTTTGTAGCTTCTCTTCCCTTCTTTCCTCCCTTGCTTCTCCACTCTACCCTTTTTACCCCCTTGTCTCTTAATCTTCACCCTCTTATATATTCCTCTTTTCTGTTGCTTTCTGATGTTGTGTCCACTTTTCACCTTGTTTTTCCCTTTTTTGGTTGTTTTTTTCAGTCTTAAATTCTCCATTCTCTTTCTCCCCTTTCCCCTTTCTTCCCCAAATAAAATTGCTTGTTCATTAAGGATGGTTTCTTCTTCATCCCAATCTTCTTGTTCTTGTAGTTTCTCATATGTAGAAATTGCCATTTCTAAAAAATGAAAAATAGAGCCAAAAGAATCCTTCCCTTCTTGTTTCTCTTGTTTATATTTTATAAATTCCATTTTCAGTTCATCCATAAGTAATGCCATTGTAAAAAAAAAAAAAAAAATTAAACGACCCAAATGATTTTAATCATTCAAATAAGAGTTTCCAAAAGTCCCAAAGTCACCAAACAATCCAAATACACACAGTCTGTTTCATTTAACACTTTCTTCTTTTTTTTTCTTTTTTTTTCACTTTAATGCTTCAAAAAACTTCAAATTCTTTTTGACCTTCAATCCATCTGATAGAATAGCCAATTATGATCCAAAATGGAAAAATCCAATAATAAAAAGGCCCAAAACCAAAGAAGAAAAAGGATAAAATAAAAAGCAAAAATAAAAATATTACTAGAATTGAAATATACAAAAAGGCTGGCGAGTAGAGATTTCACAAGTATATATATATATATATATATGTGCTGTTCAGCTTCCTTCGGGTATTATCCCACGTCATTGTAGTTCTGTTAAAGTTGTAGCAACGTTTCAGCAGAATCTCATCTGCCATCATCAGGCTTCTGTATACAGATGATATATATATATATAGACTGCACACTGCACTTTATTTATTTATCCAAGGCTCTTATTATGACTCTCTTCTCCAGCAGCTTCAAAGCCAAGCCTCAAGTGTTGAAATATTGATAAGAGTCCAGGAAAACACCTGTAATAATATTTTTCTGTGCTCTCCCTCATCTTATCACATTAAAATGTCCTTGAGAAGGAGTGTTTATACATTTCTCCCCAATTCAAATAAAGTACTTTCAAGCCTCTAGTTGGCAGTGTTGCAAGATCTCTTAATACTTTTTCCCCCCCCAGCCAGAAAGAAGAGTAATGTATACAAAACTCAGAGGAGAAGAAAAAAAACAACAAAGGGGGCCTCTATCCTAAAGAAAATTAAAAAATCAAAAGAAGCATAAAAATATATATAAGAAAAAATTCAATCTGGTTACCTACAAAGTCACATTAAATTCCTCAGAAAAAGAAGTAGTAAGGAAAGAATCCAAGCCTCAATTTGACATCACTTTAAAAAACGCCGCTCAAACAAATTCCAGTCAAACAAAAATAAAGTCACAGGTTTCTTCTTTGTTCAGGATATCCTTTCAGGTCTCAACCAATTTACAATACAAAAGAGGTTTCTCACCCAGCCGACACACACTCGCTCCAGCCACTTTCTTTTCGGAGCTGTCCCGACTTCAGCAGCTTTGGAGGCTGCCTTTCTACCGCCAGCAAAAGGGCTTCTCCCGGATCAAACCAGAGATTTTGCGATATCTCTGGGATCCTGGGACTGTGCCCTTCACGATCCCCGTCTCTACGGGACGGTTTAGGTCCGTTAGGACCGACCAGGGGCGAAAATATCAGCTGCGATCTCAGAGCCCCGAGATCGCAGCTGTAGCACCGAGACGAAGCTCCGCCTTCTCCAAACAGGTCAATATCTTTAAGGAGGAGTCAAATCCATTCCTACTTTATAAATCATAGCAATGAAAATGTTGTGGTTAGCCAGCAGCAGGTGCGGACAGTGGAGAAGAGCAAGGACTCAGATGAGGGGCCAGGACCATTAGGGAATGGACTGCTGTCTTCAGAGGTTGTAGGGGCTGGCAGCAGTGATGAGGAGGTTCCCAAAGAGCCTGTGCCAAGTGTGCGTGCACGCAGGATTGATCGTAGGAGAGAGCAGTTACAGCAGTGCAGGCGATTCGGGAGTAAGGCTGCATGGTAATGGCCCCTCCCTCAAGAGGATAAAAGCCAGGTTTGAAGAAGCATTTTTTGCAGAAGGCAAAGACGCTCTGAAGCTCAGCCTTGTGGACATCATAGTTAGTATTTGAAAACTCTTGTAAACTAATTGTTATCTCAGGATTTTGGCAGCCTTGACAAACAACTTGGTCTTTCTGTTCGGAGCTAATTAGTTTACAGCAGCCTTTTATCAATGAAGAAACAGAATTTGTGGATTAAACCTTAAAAGGTGGGGGCTGCTGCCTTTGTCTTGTATTGGCTCTCTTGGAACCAGCTTGGGTAAGAACAGAAAAGTCTGTTTCCAAAATATGCCTGAGTCTTGTTTGTTACTTGGTTTAAAGTTTTAATCAGAATTTACTGAAAAATCTTATAATATATTGCTGAAACGCCATAGGATCATGGAGTTTTATTCATTTTTAATTTTTTAATTGCTTAATTAAAATTCATTTAGTTTTGTCTTAAGTTAAATGTTGATTAAAAAACTTTTTTGTTGATCATAATTTTTTTTTGAAATATACTATTTAAATGTTCTTTAGTTTTGTTGGGTCAGATTGCTGCTTTCTGTATAATATTGAAAAATAATGAAATGCAGACTAATGCCTTTCATTGTAAAGACATATTTGGTTCCATCCCAAAGTTATCTTTCTTTCATTCTGCTCCTCCTGCAATTGTAAGGCAATAATTTGTCTGCGTTATTACATTGTTCAGATTATCTCTCTGTGATAAGATTCCACTTTTTATACATTTATTTTTAGTAAATCAGGTTGATTCTGTATTGTTTTTATCTTTTGCACTAAAATCTGAGCCTGCATTTAATTTGTGGCTCATTTCCATTATTTTCAGATAATTCAACAGGATATCATTTTGTTTTTGCATAATTGTCCTAGTTAATATGTGAGAGCTGAACAGCCCTCTCAAAAATGCTCTATCAGCCTGCCATTCTCCTATGAGCTGTTCAGAGCATCCAATAGTGGGAGGTGCTTCAGTCTCTGCATTCATAGGCTGAGCTTGATTTGTGGAACACTCCTCCACATGACTCCTCCTCAGTATTCCCCAGTTTTTGCTCAGCCTCGTGCGAGACCAGCAGTGCTTTCGATGCTTCCTTGACTGTAACAGGAATCCTAGTTCGTGAACAGCAGGTTTGATTGTAATTCAGTTTTGTCTTTAGCCTTCTTTCCAGTCTTTAATTAGCCTGACATTTCTGTTTAGGGGATGCACCGTTTGTGCCCCCAAAAAAGGCGGCGGGAGGTTTCTGCCGCTGCTCTGCACCATCTCCCGACAGCCAATTTAATTACCTCTCCCAGTTTGGTTGCTGCAGCGCTGTTTATGTTGCTTATTTTGTTAGCAGCTTGACTCTCTTTGCTACAAAAAAAAAGAGAGAGAAAAACAGCAGAGTCGTATTGCTTTTCCCCCTCTCCGAACGCCATTTTTTACAGTGGAGAAGTAAACTAGCGTTAATTCCTTTTTTTTTCCTCTCCCTCCATTTCATTTATTGAGAACTTCAGCCTCGTTTACAAGGCGGGAAACAGCCGCTGAGAAGCGCGCAAAAAGTTTAACTGCCGGAGGCCATTTTAAGTTGCCACCTCGTGGCTGCACACCTGTCCTATACTCTTGAGCTATGCGAGGTATTTCTGCTTGGAGCAGCAGGATCCCTCCAGGATTCTGAGAGCGATTGTACCCTCGTTTTGGTTACTTGCACTCAAGGCTATTCACTTCGTTTTTTTAAAAATTGTTGGCTAAACCCTCACAGCCTAATTCTCGGTGGAACAACAGCAAGCACCCAGGCCTATGTCCACCTGTGCAGGGAAGCTGTTGAAGGCGTTCGCAATCTGGCTAATTAGATCTCAGATTAATCATGGTTGTTCACTTAATATTCCTATGCATATTAATACAGAAACATTATATATATATATATTTGTTTTCTGAGGTTTTCGCGGGTATTTGTATGTGGATCTTTGGTTATTCGGGTTTTCTCCCGCGTAGAATTGGAAGTATCTAGGCAACGTTTCGATGAAGTCTCATTCATCATCTTCAGGCTTGTTTCTTCAGCTCTGTGCTTCTCAGAGTAATGTGAGCTTGCAGCTGCTTCTTCCTTTTAACTGCTAGTGGGGGTGTGACTTGATTGGTTGGGGGTTTGGCTGTGTTCTGATTGATAGGTGGGTTGGCTGTGTTCTGATTGGCTGGGGTTGTGTTCTGTTTAGGTGGGGGCTTGGTTGTGCTCAGGTTAGTCTTAGTTGCTGGGGGATTTGAGCTGGTGAGCTGTGGTCCTGTTTGGCTTCGTGTTCGTGCCACATCTTCATGGTGGGTGTGAGTCTTTTTTCTACGTGGAAATGTGGTGGTAGCATCTTGTGTGGCACTTGTGGTTGTGGGTCTGGTGTCATTCTTCATGTTAGGTACTCGTTTATTAATGAGGGCAGGTTTCCAAATGGTTGGTAGGCAGGAGGTATCATCTCGTTTATTCATGCTGTGTGGGCGTTTTTCTATCTCTATGACTTCTCTGATTATTCTGTTGTTGAAGTGTTCGATTTTGGCGATAGTTCTGGTATTTTTAAAGTCAATTTCATGTCCTGTGGCTTTGAGGTGCTGGACCAGGGAAGAGGTCATTTCTTCTTTTTTGATTGAGTTCTTGTGTTCTTCAATGCGTGCCCTAATTCTTCTGTTAGTTTGTCCTATGTATTCTATGCGGGAGAAAACCCGAATAACCAAAGATCCATATATATTTGTTTTTTTAAGTTTTCGCGGGTACTTACATGTGTGCTGTTCAGCTTCCTTCGGGTATTATCCCACGTCATTGTAGTGCTTTTAAAGTTGTAGCAACGTTTCAGCAGAATCTCATCTGCCATCATCAGGCTTCTGTATTGAGTTTGTATGTGGGTCAGAGTCTCACAGTCATTGGTTTTAAATTTGAGGCTAGCCTATTGTTGTGCCAAGATGGTTTTTTACTTCATCCTGATTGGTTGGGAGTCTTGGTCTGTGTTTATTGGATTTGGAGTTTGTTTGATTGGTATTTCTGGTTTCCTCTGTCTGTTTTGTGGCTTTGATTGGCTGGCAACACTCTGTTCCTGTGTTGGAGGCTTTCAGTGCAGCTTAGCTTCGCGTGAAAGGACGGCTATTATCTATTAGGAAGCTAGGTTTCATCTGGGTGCCTGGTGGGAGGGTGTTTGAGCTGAAGGTATCAGAGGGACTCTGTTTGTGCCGAGGTGTTTGCCTGGCTTGTGGTGTGGAGATCTTTCTATTTGAGAGTGCAGGCTTCCAAATGATTGACAGTCTGGTGGAATCATCTCTTCTATTCATGATTTCAGGTCTTTCTTCAATCTCTATGGCTTCTCTGATGATTCTGTGGCTGGGGTTTTCTATAGTGGCTAGGGTTTTGGTGCCATTGAAGTTGATGCTATGACCTGTGGCTTTCATGTGTTGGACTAGTGAGGAGGTGTGTTCCAGCTTTTTTACTGCATTTTTGTGTTCATCCAGGCGGGTACTTATTCTTCTATTGGTCTGTTCAATGTATGTGTGGCCGGGCATGATGCACAGGGAACTTCGTATATGCCTTGGTTTTCCAGGTCAACTTTATCTTTGAGGTTTCTAAGGATGGCTGCTATTTTTCTGTCTGTTTTGAAGGCAGTCTTGATGTGATGCCTGTGTAGTATCTTTCTGATTTTGTCTGTGGTACCTCTTATGTAGGGCAGGACAGCTGTTCCATAGGTCTGTTTATCTTCTAGGTCTCCATTATGTCTTAGTGTGTTTTTGTGGATCAAGCCAGTGATTTTGCTTTTGTGGAAGCCGTTGGCTGTCAGTACTTTAGTCAGGGTGCATAGTTCAGTCTTTATGTGTGTCTTGTCTGCCAGGCGTTTGGTTCTGGCGATTCGTGTTTTGGCCACGGAAAAATCTCCACACCAAAACAAACACACCACAACAAAAAAATCTCCACACCACGAAGCCAGGCAAACACCTGGGCACAAACAGGTATCCCCTCTGATACCTCCCGCTCAAACACACCCCAACCAGGCACCCAGATGAATCCTAGCTTCCTAACAAATGATAGCCGTCCATTTACTCGGAGCCAAGCTGCACTAAAAGCCTCCAATACAGGAATACAATGTTGCCAGCCAATCAAGACACAAAAAAGCCACAAAACTGACAGAAGATATTAGAAACACCAATCAAACAGAACACAGCCAACTCCAAGACGAATAAACACAGACCAAGATTCCCAACCAATTAGGATGAAGAAAAAACCATTCTGGCACAACGTAGGCTAGCCCCAAATTTAAAACTGAAACGGCTGTGAAAGTCTGACTCACAGACAACATAATACAGAAGCCTGATGATGGCAGATGAGATTCTGCCGAAATATTGCCACAACTTTAAAAGCACAACTACAATGACGTGGGAAAATACCCGAATAAAGCTGAACAGCATATATATGTATGTGTATATATATATGTATGTATGTGTGTGTGTGTGTGTGTGTGTGTGTGTGTGTGTGTATGTGCTATTCAGCTTCCTTCGGGTATTATCCCACGTCATTGTAGTGCTTTTAAAGTTGTAGCAACGTTTCAGCAGAATCTCATCTGCCATCATCAGGCTTCTGTATTAAGTTTGTATGTGGGTCAGGGTCTCACAGCCGTTGGTTTTAAATTTGAAGACAGTCTTGATGTGATGCCTGCGTACTATCTTACTGATACACATACCCCAAAATCAGTACACACCCCAAAATCAAGTTCACCATGGAAACGGAAATAAACAAACAACTACCATTCCTAGATGTACTAATCTACAAAAGAACAGATGGCACATTGGGACACACCGTATACCAGAAGAAAACACACACCAACCGCTACCTCAACGCCCAATCCCACCACCACCCAGCACAGATAAATTCCATGGCCAAAACACTAATTACCAGAACCAAACGACTGGCAGACAAGACACATATAAAGACTGAACTATGCACCCTGACTAAAGTATTGACAGCCA
This sequence comes from Laticauda colubrina, assembly GCA_015471245.1. NCBI lineage: Eukaryota > Metazoa > Chordata > Lepidosauria > Squamata > Elapidae > Laticauda > Laticauda colubrina. Next base: position 50,341,869 of record BLBF01000018.1, on the reverse strand, counting down.
ACGGCTTCCACAAAAACAAAATCACCAGCTTGATCCACAAAAACACACCAAGACATAACAGAGACCTAGAAGATCAACAGTCCTATGGAACAGCTGTCCTGCCCTACATAAGAGGTACAACAGACAAAATCAGTAAGATACCACACAGGCATCACATCAAGACTGCCTTCAAAACAGACAAAAAAATAGCAGCCATCCTTAAAAACCCCAAAGACAAAATTGACCTGGAAAACCAAGGCATATACGAAGTTCCCTGTGCATCATGCCCGGCCACATACATTGGACAGACCAATAGAAGAATAAGTACCCGCCTGGATGAACACAAAAATGCAGTAAAAAAACTGGAACACACCTCCTCACTAGTCCAACACATGAAAGCCACAGGTCATAGCATCAACTTCAATGGCACCAAAACCCTAGCCACTATAGAAAACCCCAGCCACAGAATCATCAGAGAAGCCATAGAGATTGAAAAAAGACCTGAAAGCATGAATAGAAGAGATGATTCCACCAGACTGTCAATCATTTGGAAGCCTGCACTCACTAACAAAAAAATCTCCACACCACTAGCCAGGCAAACACCTGGGCACAAACAGATCCCCTCTGATACCTCCCGCTCAAACAAATACCTCCCTCTTGATTCAGATCGGTCCCTGGGCATGCCAACCACCTTCTATATATTTTATATCCAAGTTGCTGTAATTCTAATTCTTAATCAAAATGGCAGATGGTAGCACCTCTCAGGCTTTGTCCTTGAAGGCAAAAGCCAAATCTAAACACAAACACAAGCAGACCAAAGGGAATTCTAAACCCTCAGAAAGGGATGCTTTAAGGCGCCATAAGGCCTTACAAAAGCAAATAGACAAGCGCACTCGGGAGGTGCACAATGTATCACAGGGCCTCCCCTCTTCCAGCCCGTCCAGTTCTTCACACCCTCCTCCTCCCCTAGATCTCTCCCTTTCATCCAGGCGCAGCTTGCCTCCCCAAGGACAACAGGTCCAAGTGCCTGGGACACCGACCAGAAGGGCTCCCGAAGCCGACAGCCTTGGCCTTCGACAGCTGCTGGCCTTCGACAGCCGCTAGCCTTCGACAGCCGCTGGCCTTTGACAGCCGCTGGCTTCGTCAAGGTGATAATCTCATTGAGGAGGTTCCAGAAAGGATGAAAGCCTGGATGTAACTGGCTATTCACCAGGGGATCGCAGCAGGGCTTCAACACGCTGTCATGTCCAGACGTTACCCAGTAATCACTGACCAAGAGTCCGAATCGCTGAGGTCATTGACCAGGTCGAAGCAGTACCAGACCCAAGTACATTTACAGGGAGAGACCCCCCTCCAAGGGCCGGAGGAGGAGGAGGAAGTGGATCAAATCATTCAAATGGACGAGTCTGAATTGGGATCAATGCATGATAGCGAGCCCCTGTCAGAGGCATACCCCTTAGAGTGGGAAATGTCTGAGGATGAAGGTCTTATTCCGGACCAGCCTGCTTTTACAGGCTTATTCCGGCCACAGCTTTTCAAATCTCTCTTGTTTAAGGCAAAGAACATTGCACGCCTAAACAAGCCAAAACCATCTGACACACCTAACACTTCAGGGAAGGAGCCAGAGGACCTGATCTTCAACCAACTGGTAGTTGAAGTAGAGGTGATTCCAGTTACACCCATGTTTTCGGATCTGGTTCAGAAGCAGTAGGCCTTTACAGCAGTATACACATCTCCATCTGGATATGACAGGAAATATTTCAATTTGGACCCTGATTTTTCAAATTTATTGAGTATCCCTGAGGTAGATGAACCTATAGTGGGGTTAGCATCCCCCTCTATTCCCAGTGATGTGCTGGAGGAAAAACGGGCCGAACTAGCCCTATGCAGGACTCATCAGTCTGACGCGTGGGCTATCAGATCAGCTACAGCCGCCTCCTTCTTCACGTGGTCATCTCTTAGATGACTTCGTATTTTGAAGCAACACGTTCCTACTTCCAACTTCAGGGTGCACCAGGATATCGCCAAACTTACTGCTGCAGCTGAATTCTCATCCGATGCTACTTATCATGCAGTCATATTTTCAGCAAGGGCCATTACCTCACATGTCACAGCACGTCGCTTGTTGTGGTTAAAACACTGGCAAGCCGACTTCAAACATAAATCCAAGCTGGCCTCATCCCCCATTGTGGGAGATAGATTGTTTGGTCCTTCCCTGGATCCGCTACTGATTGAAACCCGCAACAAGAAGAAAATTCTCCCTTCCCTTTTTCGGAAGTCAGACCCTAGAAACCTCCAGTCCTTTCTGAGGGGATCATTTCAATCCTTTTATCAGAGATCCTTCTCTTCCAGATACCAGAGACCCCCACCATTCAGACCAGGACAGCAGCCAGATAGGTCCGACTCGCTGGACAGGAGTAGAAGGGGTGGGCAATCCAAAAGATCCTTTCGAGGAGAAGGAAACAGGTCTTTTCGACAACCAATATTACTCCTGGGACCCAATTCCCATTGGTGGATGCCTTAAATTATTCGCTGACCTATGGGACTCCTCTACCTCTGATTCTTGGGTCAGAGATACGGTTAGATTCAGCCTCGCGCTGAAGTTTCAATCCGCTCCCCCAGATTTCTTCATGTCATGTCCTCCTTCCAGGGACCCGATTAAGTGTAATCTCATGGATTCTGCTATCCAACATCTTCTGGATATACGAGCCATCCAACCAGTAGCTACCAATCAATGAGGGCGAGGTTTTTATTCACATCTTTTCGTTGTGCCTAAGAGTTTGGGGGGTGGGGTGGAGAGCGATATTAGACTTGAAACGTCTCAACTGTATATCGCAAGTTGAAAATGCATACCCTCCAATCAATATTACTGGGCATCAGGAAAGGGGACGTGCTCACGTCCATAGATTTGACAGAGGCATACCTGCACATTGCTATTCAGCCTTCCCATGATAAGTTTCTGAGATTCTGCTACAATAACCACCATTTTGAATATGTGGCCCTTCCATTCGGATTAGCCTCTGCTCCCAGGACCTCTACCAAGGTCCTCGCAGCGCTAGCTGCCCACCTCAGGAACATCCCTGTACGCCTCCAGTGTCATCTTGACGATATTTTGATTTTATCTCCTTCTGCCCATCAGGCAGTCATAGACACTCAGAACACATTATTATCCCTACAAGAGCATGGTTTCTTAATAAATTGGAAGAAAATTCAATTAACACCATCGACTCGGATAATCCATTTAGGGGCGGTCATAGATACGGTGGAAGGCAAGGTTTATCTGTCACCAGATAGACTAAATAGCATTCAGCAATTAGTTAAGGAAATCAGGTTTCTTAAGAGGGTGTCCCTAACTGACTTATCAAAATTGTTAGGCAAAATGATCTCAAGTATTTCTATTATCCCTTGAGCCCGCCTCCACACTAGATCCCTCTAGTGGTTCCTGCTACCGTACCAGCACTTTGGCCAAAGCAACTCCAAACACAAAGTTAGGGTTCCGCCCAAGGTTCTCATTTCTCTCCTCTGGTGGTCCAAACCAGTTATCAACAGAGGCTATCTCTTCAAGGAGCCACAAAGGCTCACCGTCACCACAGATGCCAGTCTGTTTGGATGGGGAGCTCATGTCCAGTTGCTCACAACCCAAGGCTGATGGTCCGACATAAAACAGTCATGCAGCATAAACTGGCTGGAGCTTCGCGCAGTACACCTGGCTCTCCGCAACTTCTTTCCCCAGGTCAGAGCAGAACACATCTCGGATCTATCCAATACACAGGCAGACTGGCTAAGCAGGGCCACCATAGATCAGTCGGAGTGACACCTCCATCCCTCCCTGTTTCAAGAAGCGGCACGGACAGTTGGTCAGCTGGTGGTGGACCTGTTTGCTTCCCCTCTCAACACTCAGCTCCCAAGATTTTTTTCCAGGTAACAATCGCAAGGGGCAGAGAACTTCAACTTGCTCTGCTGTTGTTGGCCCCCGGGGCTCCTGTATGCATTTCCTCCGCTTCCACTGGTTCCCAAGGTCATACAGAAATTACTAGACGAGAGGGCGGAACTACTTCTAGTAGCGCCGTACTGGCCCAGACAGCCATGGTTTACAGACCTCCGCAGTCTCTCAGTATCACTCCCTTGGAGAATCCCGTCAGACAGAATCTCATTAATTCAGGGGGCCCTTCAACATCCGGACCCTCAATGGTTACAATTGACTGTCTGGAGGTTGAGCGGAGTGGTTTGAAGAGCAAAAAGCTCTCAAACAGAGTTATCGCCACTATCCTACCCGCCAGACGCCCCTCAACAATATGCATCTACAACGCCAGATGGTCCATTTTCTGTAAATGGTGTATCAAGTTTCAAATCGATCCTACTTCTTCTGTGGCTCAGATACTAGAGTTTTTACAAAAGGGACTTGATAAGGGGTTGTCACCTAATATGTTGAAAAGGCAGGTGGTGGCTTTGGCATCAGTTATCACTTGTGAAGGCCTAAGTCCTCTTTCCCATCATCCACGCATACGGTCTTTCCTGCGTGGAGCCACCAATTTATGTCCTCCAGTGGTGCACATCCCATCTGGGACCTTAACAAAGTCCTTGTCGCACTCACTAAGGGCCCTTTCGAACCTTTGAAACCATCAAGCCTCCAATTTCTGACGTACAAAGTAGTTTTCCTTGTCGCGATCACCTCTGCTCGTCGTATCTCAGAGATCGCAGCCTTGTCTATCAGACAAGATCTCTGTGTGTTCCATGCTGATCGGGTGGTCCTTCTTCCTGATCCCACATTTATACCCAAAATCAATTCGGCCATTCATAGGATGCAAGAACTTATCCTTCCAAATTTTTGCCCCAGACCATCACAAGGGATGGAAGGACAATGGCATAGGTTGATTGTGAGACATGCACTGCGAATTTATAACAATCATACAGCGGCTTTCAGGAAATCGGAGGCTTTATTTGTGTCTTTTCAGCCCAACACTCAGGGTTACAAGGTCTCACCATCTACGATAGGCGGTTGGTTACGGGCTGCAATAGCAAAAACGTATCAGGCTCAATCCCTGCAGGTACCTAGGGGCATAACAGCTCATTCAACAAGGAGTGCCGCAACATCGGCAGCATGGGCCACAGAGGCACCGATAACTGAAAATTGTCAAGCAGCGACTTGGGCTTCCCCATCGCCATTCATTAGACATTATAAAATTGATGTGTTTGCCTCCGCTGAGGCTTCCTTTGGCAGAATAGTTCTGCCACAGGTACACAGGGACCAAGAGGAGATTCCAGACCAGACAGGGTCCCTCCTGTAGGACAGGACAGGCTTTGGTATGTCCCACTACTGGATGCTCTGAACAGCCCATAGGAGAAAGGGCATTGGTACTTACCTGACACGTCCGTTCTCTTTGAACTGTGAAGAGCATCCAGCCCCACCCTTTTCCGTCTGGTGTGGTCCTGTTTCAGCCAATGAATGTTTAGGGCATGAGGATGAGGGCATTTATTTCTCTCATCTCGCCAAAACTGGGGAATGCTAAGGAGTCATGTGGAGGAAGAGGAGCGTTCCACAAATCAAGCTCAGCCTATGAATGCAGAGACTGAAGCACCTCCCACTACTGGATGCTCTTCACAGCTCAAAGAAAACGGGCATATCAGGTAAGTACCAACGCCCTTTCTGTAGTTAAAGAAGTTTCAGAAATTAAATTCAAATGTGTTTATAAAAAAAATTGAGTCTTAACATTTAAATAAAGATGGCTCATCCTCTGTGAGAAATTGTATAAGTAATCCTTGAGTTACAACTGTAATGGAGCCTGCCCACCATGATCATAACTTGTGAGGATTATAAAACTGGCCGGTCACATGACCAATCCAATTTTATGATCTTTTTTGGGTGATTATAAAATGCATGCAACAGTTGTTAAGTGAATCAATCATTCATTACAGGCATGGTTTTGCCCAAAACTTGCCAGTACATGCCAGTTTTCAGCAAAACATGTGGTCAGGTGACCATGGGATGCTGCAAATGGAGATAAATGCGGCCTGTTTGCCAGAAGTGCAGTCACATGACTGCTGGGAGGAGACAACTATTGAAACTTCAAATCTAAGTCATCTCCAGGTAATCATCCCCTTTCCTTGTTGGCTTCCTTTTTTAAAAAAAATAAAAATATTTGTTACATTTTCCATATATATCTTATTTTCTACTACCATATTCCATATTGATAAATTAATTGTCATAATAAAAAAAAACTATTCTACTCAAAAAAGAAGGCACATGAAGGGATTTACCTACAACAGAAGAACATTTGGAAATATTTATTTTTAATGTAATTAATATACAAGGACTAGTAACATGGATTTTGTACATCATATTGCATTGCATTTCATTCTACTGATGTTTCCTGCTTCCCTTTGCTAAGGGAACCCAGAGGAAATGGCCTATTAAAAGGTGGGCTATAGAAGAAAAATGTGGTTGCATTCAGTAATGCAGTGACCCCATGATAAATACCATGCTATAAGACATTCAAATTTGTACAAATAAACCCATTGATTTTCTTCTGCTCTTTAAGTACACTTCAGGAGAAGTTAAGACAAATTCTTGGAATATATCTTAATATATTAGTGCTAGATGATAAAGGCCATGAAATTCTGGACATGTTTGAATGTCTGTGTGATGACCCGGGGTGTGGCACAAAGGCAACACAGTCAAATAAGCAAGAAATGTCCCTTTAGTGCCTCCAACTTTGCCGCCAATGTCCAGGTTACCTTCGGCTGGAGAAAAAACTCTCTTCTAAGTGGAGGAAATTCTGTCCGAAAACAAAGTACACACAAAACTATAAATAAAAATCCACACAAACCACGTTGCAGTAATTAACTAGACAGGGCAGGAGAAGGAATTGCAGACTTGAAAGCCCAGCAAACACACACTTTGGGGAAGATGTCAGGAACCTAGATAAGCCTTGACGATACCAGATAATTCACGATTTGCTCTCAACAACTTTTCTGTGTGCAGCTTCCCTTTTTGAACACTGTGTTCCCAGCTGCAGGTAATGAAGGAATCAGAGCCCTTTCCTCCCCCGTAAGCCACGCAACTCATGTTGCTCTCTTCTCCGTTCCTCACTGCATGCCCTAGGATGAAGAGGGGGTGGGCCTGGATCTTCCTCTGAATTACCTCTTCCTTGTTCTACTTCTTCCCTGCTCTGCCCAACTGGCCTTTGCCCTTCCCCAGTTTCTTCCACAGTCAATGGAACCATGCTCCCATTCCCTGTCAGCTGCTCAGCTTCACCCTCCGAATCAGATTCCAACAGGGGCATGACAGTCTGTATCATTCTCCAAATTTTTACAACTGATTAGAGAGGGATCTCTCATCCATGCTTTTCTTTAGAGAAATGTGAACTCATTGTTGTCAACTGATGAATAGTTGCCAATGGTTTTTAAGGCCCTGTCACACTGGCCGACGGATGCAAAACGTTTGTAAAAAGGACACAGCTGATGAGCAAAATGTTCCATCCGTTGTTATCCGCTCTCAAAAGTGCCCCACATTTGAATAACCAGAGCAGACAACACAGAAAGGAACAGACGGGGGGAGGATGTAGGGCAGATGGAAAGCAGATGGCTCCATGGAAGCCTAGCGGATGGAAGCAGATGGCACATCCACAAGGCTTCCGGGGGAGCACAGCAAAGCGGACGTGGAACAGAAAGAGCGGATGCCGAGCAGATGAAGCGGATGCAGAGCAGAAGCCTAGCAGATGCCTAGCGTTCACTGCACATGCGGGGAGGATGCATTGCGTCAGCCCCGCGGATATAAAGGAAAGCAGCTCGCAAGCAGGTCACCATTCAGAGGAAAGACCTGCTTCCAGACACAGCTTGCCAGCCAGCCAGCAACCCAACAATCATGGGAAAGAAATGGAAGCCTCTGCCATCTGCTGCCAGCCCTGGCAAGAGGGACAGGGCCACCCTCCCACCCCCTGGCCCTAACTCTGCTTCTGCTGGGGCTTCTGCTGCCTGGGCTCGCTCTTCTGGTGCTGGGGCTTCTGCTGATGCTGCTTCTGGAGGTGGTGCTTCTGCTGATGCTGCTTCTGGTGGTGGTGCTTCTGCTGGTGCTTACTCTGCTGGCACTGCTCCTGGTGCTGGTGCTTATTCTGCTGGCACTGCTCCTGGTGCTGGTGCTTCTGCTGGTGCTTACTCTGTTGGCACTGCTCCTGGTGCTGCTGCTTCTGCTGGTGCTTACTCTGCTGGCGCTGCTCCTGGTCCTCCTGGTCCTGCTGGTGCTCCTGGTCCTGCTGGTGCTCCTGGTCCTGCTCCTGGTGCTGCTGCTGCTGTTGCTGCTGCTGGTGGTCCTGCTGGTCCTGCTTTTGCTGCTACTGTTGTTGTTGCTGCTGCTGCTGCTGCTGGTGTGGAGGAGCAGCCCCTACAACCTCGAAGCCTTTCTAATGAGGGCCCATATGGCCCTGCCAAAGGGAGGAAGAGGCAGACGCGTGAACGGGAGAGGAGGCAATACACAATCGAAGAGGAACATGAGGAGGAGGTGCTGGAGTGGCTGAGGGAGAATGAATATCTTTGGCGGAAGGAACACAGGCTCTATCGAGACACCAAGAGGAAGCAGGCTGCTTGGAGAGAGAAGGCGGAGAGTATGGGCTACACTTCGGAGGTGCTCCTCGGCTGGTGGAAGCACATGCACACCTGGTACGGGAAGTTACACCTCAAGAAATCTGGCCAGGCCACGGTCAAGCTGATGGACCGAGAGACCTACATGATGGCCAAGTGCAGCTTCTTGGAGGGTGAGATCCACCACCGAGGAGCAGCCCATCTCACAACCCTCTCTCTCAGGCAGCCTCTGAGAGCCAGTCCTCTTCTGGCAGAGAGTCAGCTCCTGTGTCCAGGCAGGTGTCTGTGGAGCGTGCCACGATGGAGACCCCCCCGACAGCTGCTCTAACCGTGGCGGAGCATGTGGAGGACCCCCTGATGCAGTGGGAGAAAGGAGACGGCACTTCCACCATAGCCCAACCCACATCCACCCCCAGCTCCACCTCCACAGAAAGGCAGAGAGGCAGACCGGAGGGGCAGAGCCGCACTGTCCTGCTGGAGATAAGAGACACCATCAGGAGCAGCATAGATGTCCTCTCTCAGCTGGCACACACTGATGCCCCATCCTCCAACCGTAAGCCCTTCCTCACCTACGTCAACCAGACCCTCATGAACATGTCGGAAACACAGTACCAGGTGGTGAAGGACAGGATCACCGATCTTCTTCACAACCCTCCAGACCAAGATGAACCTGCTCCCACCCAGTCCAGGCCTGCTCCTCCATCCCAGGTGATGTCACTGCCCTTCCAAGGCTTTCCACAGGCCCTCCCCTACCAAGGCTACGGCTACCAGGAGGTCCAGCAGCACAGGAAGCCCTTCCCAGTCCAGGCACAGGTACATCGGATGCCACCGGTGCCACTGATGCCACTAATGCCAGCCACGCCACCGATGCCAGCCACGCCACCGATGCCAGCCATGCCACCAATGTCACCGACGCCAGTCCTCACCCAGATGCAGACCAGACAGCCCCACTACACTGCTCATTCCTCCACCCCACAGCCAAGCCCGGCCTCAGTACATCTGTCATCGGTATTGGGGCTGATACCCCATGTCATGGAGGCAGGGGCTCTCAACATCACGGGGATGAGCCAGCTGTCTGAGAGCTTCCTCAACACACCGTCCCTTGTTGTCTTCTCGGGGCCAGGCACCCCAGTGGCGCCTCAGACCAGCACTCCAGCAGCAGCCACCTCCACAGCACCTGGACCCTTCACCCCTGAGACTGGGCACACCTCAGAGTGACCAAGAAGAGTGCCAGAGACTGGGTGGTTACCTGTTGACTTTATTTTAGCTTTGGACACTTGACTTGGGTCATTTTTCTTTAACAGCTTGTTATTAATAAAGATTATCTTTGCTTCACACACTTGCTTCATTTATTTTTGTCAATAAAGTCTTGGTGGAAACTTTTAGAAATGGTTTAAGCCTTTGCATGCTTGTGGGATGGGTAAGGATAGCAGTGGGATGGGCAGGGATACCTGTGGGATGGGTAATAGCTGTGGGATGGGTAATAGCTGTGGGATGGGCAGGGATACCTTTGGGATGGGTATTAGCTGTGGGATAGACAAACCTCCAGTGCAAGCATAGTGGGACTGTATGGTCCACCCTCCCAGGTGCCACACCTATGGCGCTTTATTATCAATAATAATGTAATCAATCATCCACACATGTCAACATAAACACAACTCTTTATTAAATGCCCTGTTCATTGTAGGCCCACCCAACATACATGGCCCAATCTCATCAGTTTGATGAGACAGGCTGAAGGAAGCATCCATTAATCATCTATCATTCTGTCTTGCCACTCCACTGCTCCAGCTGGGGAGTTGTACCAGTGTCTCAGGAGGTTGTGCTGTTTCTTCCCTTCACGTGAGGCTCTGTTGGGGCCTTGCACATCCTGAGTGTTTATCAGGTTTCGCTCTTGCCTTCATTCCCCAGGCTCCATGCCCCCATTGCCTTGTTGGAGGTCCACGAGCCTGTTCTGCAAGACTGGGTAGCGGGTGCGCATGAGATTGTGCAGGATGCAGCAAGCTTCCACGATCCTCCTCACGGTCTGTGGGCGATGCTGCATGGTGGTGAGAAGTACCTGGAACCTGTTGGCTAGGATGCCAAAGGCGTTCTCCACCACCCGCCTTGCCCTGGACAGCCTGTAGTTGAAGATCCTCTCTTCACAGGTGAGGAGGCTGGAAGTGTAGGGCTTCATGAAGTAGGTTCTGAGGGAGAAGGCGTCATCCCCCACGATGAAGTAGGGCACATCTTGCATGTCGTTGGGCGGGGGTCTGGATCTGGGAAGCCCATGATGAGGTTGCGTTCCAGCCCCTCCTTGAGGTGACTGGCATTGTATACCTGGGCATCTGAAGCTGACCCGTTGCCTGAAGCATCAGTGTACATGAACTTGTAGTCAGCATCGACCATGGCGAAGAGGATGATGCTGAAGAAGCCGTTGTAGTTGAAATAAGTGGACCCCGACTTGGCTGGCGCTTTGCAGGCCATGTGCTTGCCATCTATGGCTCCAACGGTGTGTGGGAAGTTCCACTTCTGATACCACTGCTCTGCAACTTTCTTCCAGCCTTCTTCAGTGGAGGGGCACTGGAGGAGCTCCTCCAGGTATTCTTCGATGATGGCCTGTACCACTTCTCTGACCACAATGCTGATGGTGTTGTGTGGCACCCTCCAGCCATACTGCATGCTCCTGTAGGTGGTCCCTGAGGCCAGGTGGCGCAGAGTCAGTGCCACCTTGAGCCCAGGGTCCAGGCTGGGCCGGAAGTTGGTGTTTGCCTTGGTCAACCTGGGTCTCAGCTGCTCCACAACTTTGTCAAACATGGCTGGAGGCATCCTCATGAAGTTCTGGAATGCACGAGGGTCTCCGTTCCTCAGCTCCACAATCAGCTTGTTGTACAGTCCGTACTCTGCTCTTCTCCCGATCCATCTTCGGACCCAGACACTTCTTGGCCGCCTCCTTTTCTTCCCATAGAACAGTTGAAAGAGCCTGTAGATGGCTTCGCACTGTTGCAGAACGATGGTGGCTACCAAAAGGACTGTGTTACGATCCATGGTGGACATGACTGGATGCTGTGGAAGAGCAAGAGGCAGATGAAGGCTGCAGAGGTCTGCACAGCAGGGCTGCTGGACTGAAAGTGAGATCCAGGTGAGTTCCTCCCCCTTTTTATAGGCAATATAGGTTTTCCACTAGGTGTCCTTTTGCATCCTCTAGGCATCCTGCAGACATCCTAAATATCCAAGATAGGTCCCCTCTGCGAACATTTTTTCCATTTTAAATGCTTTGTATGCGAGCTGCACCCACTTTCATCCTTTCTCATCCGTGCTACTAACGCTGCGCATCCGTTTCGCTTCCTCCCTGTGTCCGTTTTCTGCTGGAGCGGATTTGAGTTGCGCGGATGCGCAGCGGATGCCTAGCAGATATAGCGGATGCGTAAAGGATGACAACGGATGTAGAACGGATGTTCCCCGTATGCGTTGCGAATGCAGAACGGACACGTTGGATACATTTTCCGCTCAAAAAGTTTCGAGCAGCTCAAAACTTTTTGAGCGGATGGAACCTCAGTCGACGGATGCTGGACGGATAGAGAGGATGAAAAACGGAAGCAGTGAGTACAGAACGGATGAATCGTGTTAACCAACGGATGGCAAGTGTTTCTCTCCGTTTTACATCCTCTTTCCATCCATTAGTGCAGTGTGACATGGGCTTAACTTTGCATTTCTAAATTTTCACCAATAACTTGATGAGAGAACCTCTTTCAGACCAAGATAAAAACAAAAGGGCCATTGTTTTGTCAGGGAAGGATGTATGTATTTGTTCACTGGTATTTTATTGCAATACTTTTTCACTACATTAAGTTTAAACCCACAATTTGTTTCTTGCAATAGTAAAATAATAAATGAGAGCCAATGCAACATTTGTGACTTTGACAGCAATCTTCTCCTAAGCTCTTCAAATAGTGAAAACTAACTGGCACAAAACATTTTATTCTACTTTATTTTGGTGATTAAGGCTAAATTTTTTACAAAGTACTCTATTCCTAGATTCCAAAAATGCTTTGTTGAAATGTTCAATTCCTTCACCCAGAATGCTTAAGCAGATACGAGAATATCTGTCTTTCTTTGGTACAGAATTGGTATGTAATACAACTCATAATAATATTGACTATATTGCATAAATAACACAAATTATATAATTTACAGCAGTTGCATTATGCTGAAAATGCAAACCACAAGATTCACATCATTTGCATGATGAATCACAAGTACACTTGTTCTCCTTGCCCCATTGTATGTATATCTCTGCCCTTCGCTCTCCTTTTTATTTCCCAATTTGAGGAGCCCTGTCCTGTTGTTTGAGTCTAATACTAGTCTAAAGAACTTACAGATTCTCTTTACAGCCTTTTATTCTATAAACCCTTATATAATAAGGTAAATATCCTGGGCAATACATTTGTTTGATGCAGGTGCATGCTATCTGAATCCCTTTGGTAACTGTATTCATCAGGTATTCAACATGAGCAAGCAAGAAATGAAATTTTGTTATTAGCAATTTTTGCAAGTCTTTTATGACTTACACTCTGACCATGGCAATACTAAACTCAGAAATAAATCTCTTAATGTTTGGAAATAACAAGAAACCAGAATTCACACAATGGATTTTTGGCTGATGTTTTCAATCTGCACTATGAAAGTTCGAAAACTATAGTATTTGCTCACAAGATAAATTAGGAACTCTGGCTTTTTTTTTTTTTTTTTTTTTGCTAAAATAGCCTCTGAGTTCAGAATTTAATCTTACTAAATAGTCATTATTCTATAGTAAAATTCAGTTGAATAAAAAAAATCAATCTGTATAAAATTAGGAAGATTTGGTGCCGATTATGGTGCACAAATATCAATATCTTCAACTTGTAATGAGGTATTTCTGATATTTAACAAAAGATTCTGCCATATAATAACAAAAATATCTAATGTTCAGTGATCTGAAGTTAGCCAATATCATTATTTTGTTTGCTTTAAGAAAATATTTTAAATTAAGATATAAGAAGAAAAGAAAGGCAAAAAACTAGATCATTTGTTTTTTCCATGTAACAGTGGACAAAAAAAATCTTATTTGGAGCATTTTGAACTTGCAACAGCTTGTGTCAAGTTTAAAACAGCTGTTTTGAGCGTGAAATTGACTGTTTTACTCATTTTGGAATTTTTGTGTTTCAATTTGAAAACAGTTTGTCCATATATTTATTTATTTGTTTGTTAATTTAATAACTTTTTCATAACTTTAATTTAGGAGCTTTTAGTTTCATAATAACCATTTTCTCCCTGCACAACATCAGTCCTATGAGATTGGTTGTAATGAGAGGAAGAAAATGACTGAGCCAGTCGTTCAACAAACTTCCATGGTTAGGATGGACAGCCTGTTTCTGTTGTAATTGTAGCATGGGTTTCATAGATCAAGATCTGAATGTTTGAAAAGTTTTAAATATTGATTTGAATTTTGAAGCTATTTTATACCTAGAAGCTAAACTATAGTTAAACAAGCCTAAAGCCGTATTACAATTCTTCAAATGTTATTTAACCAGGAAGGAAAGAGTACAGGGTCACTCAGGAGAAGCCAAGATCTCAGTGTCTGTACAGAAGAACTTCACTGGGTATAAAGGTGTTTTAGATGATTTAGATTTATACATTAACTTTTATACCTCGTGATAAAAAGAATATTTCTAGGAATAATTTTTCATTGCTGGCACAATAGCCTTAGTTCAGATAGCTTATGTAGGTTATTAATAAGTTTAAAAATGACAACTTGTAAGATATTGACAAGTGTTTATAGGTGTATTTGCCACATATTTTGAATGTTATATATCCCAATTAAACAAAATATATGATTTTAGCTAATTTATCAAAGTATTGTAGCTATATAATTATATATACCAGAAGTAAATCATATACCCCAAATCAAGTGATTATATTAAAACATCAGTCTTTTGGGTCAGCCAGCCTAACTCTAATCCTATCACCTATTTCCAACTTGAAATAAAAATGTCTTCTGAAGAGGCCTGCTTTCCCTATACTGCATCTTTGAGTTGTGGTTAGAATGCAGTTTTCTGCTGACTGTCAGCAGTTTGGCAGTTCAAGTCTCACCGGCTCAAGGTTGACTCAGCTTTCCATTCTTCTGAAGTTGGTAAAATAAGGACCCAGATTGTTGAGAGCAATATGCTGACTCTGTAAACTGCTTAGAGGGGGCTGTAAAGCACTGTGAAACAGTATATAAGTCTAGGTGCTACTGCTATTGCTCTTGTATTCAGAAGCTGTGTCAGGCCTTGCCTGAATCATTGGAAATTCAAGGGACACACTTTCCCCCTATTTCAACTGTTTCTTTTCTTACATGTTAGGAAAAGTACAATAACTGTTACTTCTTGCACCTGACATACAGCCACAGAAGCATGGTATTTTTTCCTAATGGTCTTGTAACAGTTTAATCACATTAGGAGCAAAGATTCCAAACAGGTCATGTGCCAAAAATGTAGCATGCTGAAAAAAAGAGTAGCCTTTTACTTTCTTGTTAATCTGAAACAAGAAAGATGAACACTGAAAAGAAAGAGAAAGGATGGATGTGGGAAGCATTTCTCCATTAATATATTTATAGTTATGTAACCCTGTGCCTAAGTATGGGGTTCAATTTCTGAATTCTCCTTACCATTTAGAGGTTTTTCGAGCTATTCAGTTGAAACTACCTACCTATAACTTAAACCTGTGATTGCTTCTCTATTCTGTTTTCAATCTAACTATATGCAAAACTTTACCATTTTTATAGGGCTTACTTTCTTTTCCCCTGATCAGTTTTAACTTTTAAGGGTTAAGGTTCTAACACTGGTTCTCTTACAGTCAATATGCAAAAGCATGTGATGATTAGAATTGGACACAGTACTTAAGGTACTGTTGTGGTTAGCTGGCAGCAGGTGCAGAAGGCTGAAGAGAGTGAGGACTCAGATGAGGGGCCAGGACCCATTAGGAAGTGGACTGTTGCCTTCAGAGATTGTGGGGGCTGGCAGCAGCGATGAGGAGGTTCTCGAGGAGCCTGTGCCAAGTGTGTATGCGCACAGACCTGCTCGTAGGAAAGAGCAGCTGCAATAGCACGGGTGACTCGGGAGTAAGGCTGAAAGGTAATGGCCCCTCCTTTAAGAAGATAAAAGTCAGCTGTGAATCAGACGTTCTTTGTGGGAAGCAAAAACATTTTGAAACTCCAGCCTCATGGACATTGCAGTATCTTAAGTTGGTATTTGAAGACTCTTGTGTTGTAAAATATTTCTTGCCTGTTATTCTTGGCAGCCTTGCACAGTTTTGATGAGGCTTGTACTTATCAAAGTTAATTAGTTTGCAGCAACTTTTTAACTGGGGATTTGTAAGAATAATTAAAAGATTTCTGTTCCCTTTGGTTTGTGTTTGTTTTATTGGAAAAAGGTTTGGGTCAGAACAGGTATAGAACCTGACCATAGTAGAATAAAAATATTGCTTTCTCTGTTTGGAAGCTATTTTAAATAGAGCCTGAAAATTACACAGCTGATTGATTCTGACTGACTTTAAAAAGCTAAGGGTTAAGTCTGATTAATATTTGGGTGAGAGACCACAATGAAATTTCAGGACAAAGCAATAGGTGAGCACTTCTGTGTTATTGCCAAAAAAGCCTCAGCGAGGTATTGGTGAACTCATAAGAGTCAAGCTTGATTCAAAGGAAGCATAGCTTGATTTAAAAAAAGCATAGATTTAAACATACTTATATTTACTCTTTTTGCTGCAATTTCATGCTGTGATTCATATTCTGCTCTAATGATTCATATTGTTAAACTAAGTTCTCCAAGCTTAAAGTTGTGCATTTGATTTCATTTTTCTAAATTAAGAAATCGTGTTTGTACTGCTTTTCTAATTTTCGAGGCTGTTAAAAATCATTCTGAATTTTCTTTATATCTTTTAAGTCTTAATTAGAGAGCTTATTTGATGTAGCGGTTAAGGCACCAGACTAAAAATTGGGAGACTTAGTTCTACTCTTACCTTAGGAACAAATCCAGTTGAGTAATGTTGGACCAATCATTTCCACTAAGCTCTTGGAAGAAGGCAATAGCAAACCACTTCGGAAATCTTGCCAAGAAAAATCCAGGGACTTATCCAGGCGGTTACCAGGAATCAACATTGACTTGAACATTCCACCCCCCTCAGGTCTTAATTATTCCATCTAATCTTGCAATATCTGCAGTTTAGTAAGATTTTCATTCCAAGTCATGAGAAAAAATATTGAGCATGAGTCCAGAACCAAATCTAGTAATACAGCACTCAATTATTTTCTTTATTTTGGAGTCATTAAGCAGTCTTTGGAAATAGTTCTCCAGTAGATTGAGCTAATTATTAAAAATTGCCCTACAATACTTTATTTCTCACATGTGTAGCAATTGTTAATTGATTCTGCAAGTTTATTGAATACTTGGTCCATTTTTCTATCAGCCTCAAACTTGAGATGCTGCCTTTTCTGCAGATATGAAAAAAATATCAACAAACCTGGATTTTTTTACCATGTCTGATTATCTTCTGTGCCATTATCATTCTAGAATCCATATTAAATGCTAGAATCTTGGATATACAAAAGAATATGGCAAAATCCAGTAAAGCATGCATCAATCATTCCTACAATATCATAAACAAATCATTGTGTGCTTGGGCTCCAACCTCATTGTTTTACCTTAGTCAGATAAAGTGGCAATATTTGGCAACTTTTAGGAAAGTAATATATTTTTATATCTACTTTGCATGGATTTCTTCTATTTTGAAATTCTATA
Source organism: Laticauda colubrina (assembly GCA_015471245.1). NCBI lineage: Eukaryota > Metazoa > Chordata > Lepidosauria > Squamata > Elapidae > Laticauda > Laticauda colubrina. The sequence goes on along the minus strand of BLBF01000018.1, from coordinate 50,324,515 downwards.
AATATAAAGTTTTGAAATAAAAAATATTCATGTTAAAAATAATCTTAAATGTTTTATTGTGGGACATGTTCCTGGCTTCTATTAAGAATATGAATCAATATGGCATGAAGCAATGTTTTCATGCTTGTCTTAATTTAACAATGCATTGCTTAATTACCTTATGTGGATGTTTTATATCAAAAGTATTTATCTGCTTTTAATTTAAAAAAAATGTTTGTGAATTCTGGAATAAAAAGTGCTCTGACCTTAAATAAAATTTATCATTGCTTTTTCCTCATGGTGTGTACATGTATATTAATCTATAATATGATATAATTATAAAATATATCAGATACACCATGGCAATATATCTCTGTGGCTTTCTTGATAGCAGAAACACATTATTTAATACATGAATAGTGGCATCTTTATATAAATCCTAGAATATATATCATTGTACTGATTTTTAAAAAATGAACTAGGCTAGGTCCAGGACACAGCAATTAACACAACAGAAGACTTCTAACATTGAAGGAATTACACACATTTGATTTATGTTAAATAATAAAGGAAAAAAGGGATGGAATGAACTGCCAGTAAAAGCATATAATAATTATGCAAGCTTCAGTTTTCCTTTGTTTAAGAGGCCAAGAAAGGCAATTTTAAAAAAATCAAAAGCCCAAGTTTTAGGCTCATATCAAAGGCTGCTTTTTGGAATAGCACATCACTGTACTTGCACAGACGTTGATTAAGAAGGTCAAGTGGGTGATTTATAAAGGAAGAGTTTTGGAAGGCAATTTGATCTAATGAGGTATGGTGGAATTTGAAGAAGAGCATATGAGAGTAACTGGGATAAAAGAGAGGAAAAGAGAGGAAATATATGCCATGTTATTCTGAAGGAATAAAACACAGGCATTTTACATCTGATCTCTATTTGCTATAGTTTTCTTCTACTTTTTCCTCTAGCTTAATTAAAAATGGAATTTTTGTGTACTTCATTCTGAGAAATACTTCATATAATGATTTTATACTAGTTAAGCTTCTACTTTTTCCTCTAGCTTAATTAAAAATGGAATTTTTGTGTACTTCATTCTGAGAAATACTTCATATAATGATTTTATACTAGTTAACTTTAAGCGATGCAGTGCCATAATATTTCTTTCTCTTTTATTATGACATTTATGTTCAGTTTATTTTAAGATTAATCTGTTGAGACAGCACAAAGATGAGAGGCCTGTTGTAAATTCTTCAAAGAAATTGAAAGTAATTTGTGTGAACTTTTATAAATAGTACAGCTTCTGTGTATTTGAGAAGAACATAATATATTAGAAATCTGTTGCTTAACACATGAGAAATAAATATTACCAGCTTCCTTTAGTGTTAGTATCAATTATTTTCACATTATTTGAAGATCTGTTTATATTCTTCCTATGGTGCAAATAAAATTTGCAGGAGAAATCATATTCATGCGTGATAGAGACTTCAACTGTTCATGTTGTGCCTATTATTGTAAATTTCTAGAATTTACAGTTGCATAGTTTGCATCTCTATTTCGTTGCCAATCAAGGTATTGTAGGTGGCTTCTCTCCAGCAAGATAGGCTTGAGGTATCCTATTACATTCCTATTATAAGATATCATTGTTATTATTTTTTTAAAAAAAAGCTCCTTACTTTAAAATGTGACTTTTAGTTTTAAGAATATAGAAAATATGAATATAAAATATAGACTTATATCCAAGCAACTGCTTTTTCCAACTTGAAAGAGGGTGTGGAGGGATTAATAGAAAAGTGAGGAGGCAAACAAAATTAATTTCAGAGCTGTTATTTTCTTTCCATTATTTGATTTAAAAAACTGTAACTAGAGAAAGTATGGAACTGCCGCACTTCTGTGAAAGTGCAGTGGTAAGGCCTAGGTGTATCTCTTACTTCTAAAAGGGCCCCTTCATGTAACAATAGGAGATTAGCCTAGAGATGGGTCAACATGGAGGCTATGTTAAGTCCCTGTAAAGCAGAAGTGTTTGCCATCCGCCAGTGAAGATTTCTGCAGCATGCACAGCACAAACCAGGAGCGAGTCAAGTCTTTGCCTGACACCTTTTCCTCCACTCTTCTTGGTCTTTTGCAGTTGGAGGATGACAGGCATTCTCAACACTCTCTCCCGAGGTACAGCCCCCTAAGAAGACTGGCGTCCTCCGTTTTCTCCTCCTCAACCCTGGAGACAGAACAGTACCCTCACCTTGGCGGCACTTTCATACAGCGCAGCCGTTCGGCGGAGAGCAGCCCCGTGCGCATGCCCCACCGCAGGCACATGCCCCTCACAGCAGGAAACCACAGACTTATGCCTTCTGTCCTCCGCATTTCCAGATCCCAGCTCCAGCAGGTGTGGGCCCGCTTCACACACAAAACATAGCCTGTACTGGGGAAAGCAGCAGCCTTTGTAATGCAATAATAAAGCCCACCTGTCCCTTTGTCACCATTTAATGCAATATTGAATCCCAATCGACTTTTGGCCTAGAAGGTATTGTAAATGTCTAAATCCCCTGCCAAGAGAAGGACTCAGAACACCTGCCTCTCTCTAATTCTCCACTACATGGTTCAGAGGCTCATCATGGTTCATGAGTACAGGTAGAATTGCATACAGCTTATTAAATGCTGGTCACAGTACAGGACTGCAAGGGGATGGGGTAGCAAATATGAGGCTGTAACTGACTACAATTAAGCTATAGTAGTAAGGCTTGAACAAAGTGACAACACAGACATGAGAGAGAGGGGGGAGGAGGATATAGATATATATATATATTTACACTAAGATAAAATCACTGCAGAATTTTGCGTTGATCTGTGCTTATGTTGAGGCCTTATTTTCACATTTTACTTTTGTTAATTTAAGTAAACATGCATGAGAAATTGGAGTCAATTTTTAAGAAGGATTCACAGATGTGTATTTTAAAAATTACAATGTCAAAAATCTTGTGTCTTTTTACTAGTTTCAATACCACAGTCAGATTGCACATCTCGCTTCCCTTTGAGTTTGCCTTTACTTTGCAATTCACACAGCGTAGCTTGGGCTGCATTTCTACATCCCCAGCTCAGCCTTTTAGGCATGAGGATAGAATAGACATGATTCATATTTTTATCTTGATCCATGCAGTGAATGCTATGAAGGTATCTAATCCTTAGGAATGTTTACCTGCCAATTTCCTGGCCTGGCTTAGTGCATTCTTGACACTAAAATTATTCTGCTAGTGTATTAAGAAGGAACTAGCTGATTTATGAAGAGATTAATTATATTTAATTAGAATGCCCCCCCCTTTTTTTTCAATACTTATTTCATCAGTCAGTTTTTAGGACACTGTACAAAAATAAAAAATTGTTAGAACACCAACTGCTTTTAACTAGATAAAATTATTTTAAATTTTGGTCCTTCAGCATTCATTAATCAGAACCTGAGTTAAAATACATATCTGAAATGCTCAAGCATGTCATTGATACAGACTTTCAGTTAAGCAGAAGAGAGACTAATTGTAAAACAATAATAAAGAATGAAAAACTGATTGAGTAATGTAACATTTTGAAATGTCTGTTATGGAATTTCCATGGAATTTTCTGAGATAACTGGTATTTGCATTATGAACTCAGTATAATTAAAACTTTTCCGGATAAATTTGGAACTTCAATTTATCAGAAACTTGAAGTTGACTCCAAATCAGAATTGACTTAAACTTTTTACTTCATATTGAGTTTTTTTTTTTAAATGGTCAGTTTGTATGTTTTTTCAGATATTGCATGAAACTTCAATTATATTTTCCAATGTTTCCTGTACTTAAGAGGGGTAGAATTGTCTAAGCACAAGCTGGCATGCTTCCCCTATTGAGTTATGTTTATTGTCACAGCATTTCATAGTTATTGCTCTTAGATGATGACAGTTTTTTATTGTAGATCTCTCATATTTGCTATATTAGTAAGACTGGAATGGCTAAGGCTGGATGTAGGAAATGTATGTCCTATTTTACAGATAACAGTCCTGCATTTGAAGACATCCTCTGTAAAAAGGGCTATATCCAAATTTAATGTGAACAAATGGAACCCAAAGAAGAGATAGCCAAAGGTGTTGAAGTTTCACATTAGCACCTGCCCAAAAGGCTGTGCAGGCACAAGTCTCTTGTCAGTCTTCCTGAATATGTTGAGATTATGTAGTTATTTTTAAATTAGAACAATGATTTCTACATTTGTACAGGTGCATACAATACATATAAGCACATGTAAAGTTCATGTAAATTTGTGTTATTTTTTGTCTCTTTGTTGGTAATATATAACTTGACAGCTCAGGTGTCAACAACAGTCAAAGAAAGCTTTGCTTCTTGTGTAATGCTTTTCCTTCATATTATGTCTTAATAGACAGCAGTCACGATCTTGTGATTCAGTGGAATGGAAACTATGGTAAAAAGTACAAATTTGTTAAGGGAAAAGTTAATTACATTATATTTATTCCAAAGATTATGTAATTTGGGGATTTTATATCTTCAATCCAAAGGCAACATTTGTGCTTAAACATAGACTTATCTTGGCATCAACTGGAAAGGATTATGTTTAAAATGGCATACTAACAAATCTATTTTGGTTATCTGACTTGCTTTCAAAAAGTGAATGAAGTCTAAAATGGTGGCACCAATTTAGAATGTCAGCATTTTGGTGCAGGTTGTCATTTACCTTCCACCTCTCAAAAAAGCATACTCAACAAAAATTCTGGGAGATGTAGAACAAAACAAAAGCACCAAAGTGGCCCATAAAATGCCCTTCTCTCATAGTTGCACAGTTCCTATTTATGAACTTGTCCATGACTGGTGGATAGCCTGCAGATATAACAATAGAAAGCTTATTAGTGCAAATCAGAATATATGATCAGTGTCTAGAATTTAGAGAGATCGGATAAAATAATGACTTGTAGTCTGAAAGATGATGGAAAAGAGGCAATTCCCAATATAACATCATGTGGCCATGTGGTCAGAGGCCAACATAATTCTGATATGTATTTAGAGTTCTTCTGGACACAAAGAATAATTAAGATACAGTAGGTCTAACAAAATTGTGTATTTCTTTTGAAGTTGATTATTTACAGTGCCCTTATTAAAAAGAAGCCTCCAAGACAAAAACTTTCAAACCCAAATAAAGAATTTGTGAATTTTGCTAATTAATTAATTAGTCAATCTTATATACCAATCCAACTTTAACTCACTTGGAATAGTTTGCATATTTCTTATCAGACTGCTTTTTAAATGAAAACCATAACACAAGCCCACTGTACAATGTATGAAATAAGAGCTCCAAAATGTCTTGTTTATGTATTAAATTTATTGGCTGCCCATCTTACTACAGGGTAACTCTGGGTAGCTTACAATATTAAAAAGATAAAACTATACATAACTTATACACAATACAAATAATATACTAAAATATACAAATATAAATACTTAACCCTAACTAAAAGATGGTGAGGAAGAAAGTAGGATGTGGGGGGGAGATGGGATCTGTTATTAATCTATCAACCAGCTGCGATATGAAACCCTATCCTCAATTGTGGTCCTGAGCCAACTGTCAGGGTCAGGTCTTTTAGCGTTTGGGGAAGGTCAGGAGCTCTGGGGGGCAAAATGTTCCAAAGGGCTGGAGCAATGGCAAAGAAATATTTTTTAAACAATCTGAACCTATGGCATGAAGGCTTTAAAGGTGATTATCAACACTTTGAATTGCACCTGGAAGCAAACTAGCAGCCAGTGCAGTTCGCAGAGCAGTAGGGTTACATGGGCCACTCTTATGGCCCCAAAAGCTGCCCATACCACTGCACTTGCACCAGCTGTAGTTTCTGAATGTTCTTCAAGGGTAGTTCTGTGTAGAGCGTGTTGCAGTAGTCCAAATGCAAGATGACTAGGTTTTGAATGACTTGAGAGCAGCAACTCAAGAAGATTGTCTCATATAATATGCTGTTTGGAATTTTCTGGTGTGGTCATAGTCCCCGCATCCCTTTGTAATCTTAATTTTGCTTGAGAATGCTACCTGCTTCTAAAGGCTTACAAAATATATTTAGATGTTCATCAAGTCATTCATGTGTTTTTAAAACCATTTCTTATGTGCTGTAAGACATGGTATAAACACTATGGAGCAGTACAGTGAAAAGAAGTCATACATCACCTTAATATTTCCTTGTAACATGCTTTGTGTATTTGCATGTGCACAATTTATAGATTTTTAAAATGACTTTGCACTTTAAGGCACAAATTGGTTGCACCTTTCTGTAGCATAATCTTCACCGAAACCATTGTAGCCTACTTCTCAACTTCCCATCATGTCTTGCCAGTCATAACTACACATCATGGATGATGAGTGTTGTGGTTTAATATATCTGCAAAGGTCCTAGTTAGACAAAAGTCTGAAGCTGTACTATAGTACATTCTAATCTCCAGTTTGATATTATACAGGATACAAAGTGGTAAGTGAAATGTACAATTTGAGAAGGCAGTTTAGCAAGTTATTAAAAACAAAATAATTAAATACAATAATAATTTTAATAAAGCCTATGAGAAATTTATTCCTTGAAGCTTATTCCATGAATGATTAAAAGGGGGGAAAACAATTCCATTGATCACAATGTGGTATGTTATTAAAATACCCCCAGCTGCATGGTAATAGCCAATCAACAATGTTGAAAATACCTCATTGATGCAACCTTGATTTGTAATGAATGGAGATTGAACCCATTATGCTGCTCTAATTGAAAACTAGTTTTTTGAGTTCAATTTCTAAGATTTCCAGATCTTAACATAATTGATAAAATCTTTTGTATAGGATTCTTAGCTCTGTGTTTCATAATATATAACACCTCTTTGTCTATGAACTGATTTACCATGTTATTTTTTTTCAAAACTGCCGAAAGTGACTGCAGTTCTTGAATAAGACAAAAATCATAGCTCTCTAAGAGCACACTGGCCTATAAAAGGCGTTTTCATTGAATAGTAGAAATGAACTCCTTTTTCTCCTTGGACTTTCTTGTTGTATCTTTCCTTTTATCTCATGTTCCATAGTTTTTTGCCTAGTTTTCCTCAGCTTACATTCTTGCAATTTCTGTTCTCCTTTCTTCTGTATCTGTTGTATCTGTTTTCTTTCTTCCAAATTTCCCTTTAGGGATGTTTCCACTCCATTACATTAATATCTAGAATTCTGCATAAATATTCCTGAATCTGTTTCTAGGCTATTTTTTCTTACAAAAATAGTTCTAATTCTCAACCTCCTTTTAAAGGTGCTTGCTTCTTATAAATCACAATGTTTGTGAATACAATTTCATACTCAATCATTTGGGCTGGTAGGTGATACAATAAGCAAATGATGTGTATATGATAATATATTGGCTTTTTATAGTATCTTTCATCCAAATGTTCTAAAGTGCTTTACAAAACATGTGCACAATATATGCAGTACACACATAGTATCTATTTATTTAACACAGCTGCTCCATAGTGGTTTTTTAAAAACTTGGTTCTGCTATCTGTGATAGTAAAATAGGGTTACATTCAAAGCTCCTTATGCTGCTGCTGAACACCAATCAGTCATAGATTGTGGCCTGATAGGAAAATTGATATTCTAGAGATGAGTGCAAACTAGATTTGGTTTAAGCTCTAAGGATGTTATTCTAATTGTGGGGAAAGACATCCAGTCATTTCCAAAGAAGGTCATGATCTTGTTTTTCATATCTATAGAATTTTTCATAGATCCAGTACTGTGAATCCACTATTATAGATTTGTGAACTGGCTTCTATTTTTCGGTCTTTCACATAAAATAGTCAAAACTTTATAATACTTTATAATACTATACCATTTTATATGAATGTCTAAAAATGAGATTATAGTCATGCACTTTCATTTCTTCCTTACTGAATTAGTGATGCTTCCCTCATTTGCCATTATTCTTAATTAAATCCCTTAGTATAAGAATATTAGAATCACGGGGGAAAAGTTTACCTTGTGTATTCATATGTTGTGGGTTTGGGATCAAATCAACTTCTATAAGTGGGTTATTTATAGCATAAATATATTAGAAATCCAAACAAATCAGATAATAAATTAATTTTAACTTAAACCAATCTCAACTTTTCTGATTATTTTCAATGTAGGTATCTAGAGATTTTCTTTAAAGATGCAATATATGCACATATACCGGGTATATCCCAGCTTATTTTGTATGTTGTGTTAACACAGTCAATAGGTATAATCTACCACACCATAAAAAAGCTTTGCTTTTATGGTCATCCCCCCCCCCCCGCAATGAATTTATACATTAAAAAAAAACCACTCATTTTTCTTCTACCAGATGTTGGGCTAGATAAAAATACTGGACAGCTCCCCTTTTCTAAAATATTTTTCCTCACTGGCCCAACATCAAATGTTTGTGGTTATTGGTGAATCACACCTACCATTTTGAGTAATTCCTTAGTATTTCAGCATCAAATGGCACTTTCGTCTTTGATTGTATATCTTGTCCATTATTATTTCTTCTGGTTTTCGATCTACTGAACAACTGAAAGAGTAGCATAGGATCAAAATCAGAGAATTTTATGCAGTTTTTGTTGTGTTGTTTCTCAGTGGGTTGGATCTGAGCTTATGATAGTACAAGTTGATAAATGCCTTATTATATGAGGTCTCATCTTGAAATTAACACTGCAAAGAAATTCAGTCAAATGGAAAACTACTTTTGGCAGTTTTTAGAAGAAACAAAATAATATACGATTCATGACATGTAGATAATTTTGCTTCTGAAATGCTTATAAAGCTTCCTTTTTATAAGTCACTACTCTCAAATGCTATCACTTCCTTAAGCACATCTGTGCTGATAAATGAGCTGAAGTTGTTGAAGTGCAGCTTCCCATTGCATTTGGATTTGGATTAAGCCATTTAATGGCTTTGAACTTGCAAATCAAAGTCAATCACTTTGAAGAGTTAGGTTATCATAATTTTATTTTTGTGCAGTTTTGTACAGCCTGCAATTTAAGTTACCTTATTTAACAAGGATTTATGATAGAAGCTACATAGTATTGAAAAATGATTTCCTGGATTTTATCTTTCCCCACAATGATATGAAACTGATGAAGAGTTTTTGTTGTTGTTGCTAGTTTTGGAAACACTTATGAAGTAACAGTTAATCCTTTCATTGCTCCTTTCATTGTTAGACTTCTGTATATTGAATCATGGTAATATTTAGTTCTGCTTTAGCAGTTTCACAATAGCACAAGGATAGCATTTATAGTAAATGTTTTTAACACTCCATTTGATGTATTGGTAGTCATTGTAGTATTCAAACTACTGAAAAAATGATATAATGAATGTAAAAAAAAACCACAAGCTGCTATAATTATGTAACTTGGAGTTGAAAGTTGATCTCCATTTTTGCATTAACCTGCATGTAATTTAACATTCAGAATCAAATTTATGATCTATTTTTTTTAAAACAATGTATTATGCTTTCTGATGAATCCTGTCTCTTCAGTGTACCTAGCTTAATTATATCTTCTTTGTAATAAATCACAGAGCTTCCTTATCAATAAATCATCACAAATGCAGGCAAACTTATCTCTAAACATAAAATGCATCTACATTGCAAAAGCTGTTCCATGTAACAATAGAATAAGAAGGATGCTCAGAGGACACTTACTTGCTCCTTCACTTTGGTCCTTCCTGAGAAAAAAACAGAACTTGCTTATATTTGGCCTTATCTCTGTACCAAAAATATACTGATATTTTCAGAATATATTCGAGTTTATTACTTCTTCTCAAGATTGGAACAAAGATAGTTAATGAAATTTCTCCTCTTCTCTGTCTTCCTATGTTTCCACCCCCCCCCCCCCCAAACCTGCGCAGGTAGAACCATAGCAATATATGAAGGGTTTCAAAATAAAATAATTGACTGAATGAAAGGCATATTCATAAGGGGTTAATTTCAATGTTTCTGATTCATACAATCTAGATTGCAGTGTACTTTAGTGATAGCAATGGTTGCTATTGTTGTGCAAGACTATGTTGATGAATCAGGTACAGAGAAAACATATCGGAACCTATCCTTAGCTTTGAGAAAAAACTATAAATGGAGGAAAAACTTCTGAAAGCCATCAAACAATACATGTGTCCAGAATTTAGAAAACTAAGTTGATGAGAATGGACATATTACAGTGCAATCATGCAATGTCTGGATTTGTATTTTACAAAGCAGATATCCTGCAAAATCTTTAACAATATTTTGAAATTGTAGATTTGCAATTTCTAAATGAATAACATATTCTGCCTGCAAAGGATCATACCAGTTTCATGATATATTAAACTCTTGCTTGTTAATTCTTGTGGGAGCTGGATGGTTATTGTTGAAATACATCTGTATTTCTCAGGATTAAGGCATCTTCAAATTTCTTATGCCTGAGATTACTTGATGAAACTTGTGTTGTGTTTCTTAGGCTTTCTAGTTTTCTCTCATAATCATTAGCACCCTCAGGGAGTAGAGTATCTTTCCTTTGCCTTATCCTAAGCCCAAACATTTGCTGCTACTGTTTATTAGGGGCCAGCAGTTGGCAGTATTAAAATTTTGAAGGCGAGAAGGCTTGGATATTTTTTTCTTCTTCTGTTTGCACGCTGGTCCCAATATGTATAGAAATGAAACAGTGATGATTTTATAGGATCAGTGTGCATACAAAAAACTAATTTCTAACTACAGTTTGGCTGAATGGTGGTATCATATTGTCTTTTCTCTAGAATAAATTCCTCCTTCTCTCACACACACATCTTACTCTGGCTGTGCAATCAAAACCTCTCCTCTGTTGTTCCAAGCATACAGACCAGAAGTCACATTCCAAAAAGATGAAAAAACAAAAGCTGATTTTGATTTCATTTCCATTTAAATTTAATAAAAAATAAATGTGGTTAATATAATTATTCCCTAGTCATATAGTTTTCTTCTATTGTAGTTTTTGAGGCTTCTAGAAAAAGCACTGGAAACTTGCAGGGGTTAAAATATAACACACAGTCCTGGGGCCTCAACTGTGCATATAACAGACTTCTAATGTCAAATCTTTAATTTTAAGGCTCATCACTTCTCAACTAAACCAGAGTGTCAGTCAGTATTGATGTATTTGCTGGATGCTCTTTAAAAAGAAATTTAGAAAGAATGGGATTCATGTAAGAAAATGAATGCTTGGTCTAGCAGTGAAGATACCATATTACATTTGTACCAGCTTTTTCTCCTATGGCAGCATACTATCTTGGTGTGTTTTCCTAAATGTCCAAGTTTTTTGTGTTGCTTTTTTCTTATATGGAGTGCCAATTCTTCATATTTTAAATATCTTTTTAATGAAAACCTCAGGAATTAGAATCATCCTGGTATTACTGCAGACTGATACATGTATATTTAGCATCGACTGAAAAGGCCTAAAACCCTTCCGAGGAGAGTTATGAGGTATAACTTTATTGTGGCATAGCAGGAATTAATTTGGAAGGACCGAGTTATCAGAAGGGGTTCAAAAGTTTGTTTTCCCTGAGCCTTTTTATTCTTTCTGTGTGTTGCCTGTTAGAACTGAAGATAATTTTCTGCGTCCCTGCCTTTCACCTTTTTGTACTGACATTGTATAATATGCTTGCACTATTTCCCTGGGCAAACCAAGCATGTAAGAAAAAAATTTAAGCTTCTTTTTTATATATAAGAGCACTGTATTACTTCTGTATATAAAAAGACTAATGGCAACACAGAACTTGAAATTCTATCTTATGTATAAAAGCATGCACTGAATTACTTGTATGTAGAATATGCTGTAAATGCTGCAGAGTACTGTAAGATCCTACACTTGAAATCACAAATAACAAGCAACTTCATCTTTTAAAACAAAACAAGAAACAAAAAAACCCGAAGCTGTGCAATGGATTTTGTGCCTTTTTTAAATCCATGTATGTTAATCCAGACAATCGGAAAAAAAGCTTGTATACTACCAAAACCTTATTAAAGAATCAAAGGCATAACTTGTGGCAGTGTTTTTTTTTAATCTCATTTTTCACTGGACCATCGCTCTTCTTGTAATGTAGATTTCAAATCCAAATGCAAACTCTCCTTACCTGGCATTATCATTGTGGATGATTTTTATTAGTGAAAGGGGGGGGGGATACATTTTGGATTTAATAGAGAGAAGGATATATCCTGCTCTACTATCCTAAAAGTTACATCTTATATATTACATAAGAGGATAGATTTTCTTGAACGTCCTTCTTTAGACACTGTATTATGATTTTGCTATTGTGTTCTCCCTCATTTCTCTGACTTCCTATTAGGCCTTGGGATGGAAAGAAACCAGTGTAGAAACGTGTCAGCCTAAAAAAAACAATTAATGGTTTGATGCTTGTGGAGTTAGCCAATCTTTCTAAATGGGGAGGGCAATGAAATATAATACTGACTAAGGCAGTGGTGAAGAGAACAACAACCACTAAGCATGCCAGGGCATCAAGATCAATTGTAGCAGGAAAACACATTGTGTGGGCTGACCAGACATGATGCACTCGCGAAAGGTAAAATGCATAAATGCAGCACTGATGCATAAATGAAGCTTGATTCCTGGCAATGACACTGACATGGTCAGATCATTTAGAAGTGGTTTGATATTGGCTTCATCTCAGATGTCTTTTCAGTTTTCAGTCTTGTTGATATACTTGGTATTTCCTATTTGGGCACTAAACAGATACAGCCTGCTTTTGGAAATCAGATAAGATCAACTATACAGACTTGTTGTACTTACACAATTTTATGAGCAATATTTCCTCAAGTGTGGATAAAGGTATATGCTGGTTTTTCAAAGATCAAATGTTTGAAAACAGAAATCTACTAAGTATTGAGTGTAGACTCAACTACAATGCAGCTTCGCTTATTTTTGTGAAGGTTTTTGCAGAATTTAGTAGAATAGCACTGCCCTGCATAAATGTTTCTAGTAATTTGTTATTTTGGCATTCCTCTGCTGTAATTTTTTTCTTCAAAAAATGACATCTCTGCCACTCCCCTCTCCCTAATTTTTACAGGAGTATTCAAATGGAATTGAAGAATCTTAATTTCTACGAAATGCTAACTTCTAATACATCAGGTGTTTTTAATGCTGAAAAAGCTGCAGGTCCAAACTCAGTTGTCAGTACAATTGTAAATATTGCTAGTAAATTATAATGGATAAATGATATTTATCTTTTTAACCCAGAATAAAAGAGAAAAACTAATTATCACCTAACTCTAAAGTAAATATATCCATCCAAATCTTTTATATAACAGTTTTAAAAATAAATTTTAAGATATGGTTTAATTCTAGAATCAATTTGTTTGACATGAAAAGAGGAATCAAAATAAAATTTTTGGAAATAGTATACCACAGTTTTTTAACTGATGGTGACAGGAGATATATTTGTTATAGTTTAACCCAAAGCTATGTAATGAACAAAAACTTCTGTATAAGAATATTCAAAAGGGTGCAGTGGTGGTATTCCATTTTTTTTTACTTTTACGGTTCTGTGGGCATGGCTTGGTGGGCTTGGGTGTGGCATAGCTTGGTGGGCATGGCAGGGGAAGGATACTGTAAGATCTACATTTCTACCCCACTCCAGGTGAAGGATACTGTAAAATCCCCTTTCCCTCCCCACCCCACTAACTGCTTTCCAGCTCCGTTCTCCTGTGCAGGGCAACAAAAGAAGACCCAGTCGATCAGCTGGGATTCAGGAGGCAGAGAATAAATGGGGGCGGGTCAAGCAGAGTTGGTATTTAACGGTTCTTCAGACTACTCAAAATGTCTGCTGCCGGTTCTCTAGAACCTGTCAGAACTGGCTGAATACCACCTCTGATGCATACCTTAAATGTATTTATACATTAAAAACATGATAAACCAACACAGAATATATTGCTGGGAATAAAAAATATTTTTTTAAAAAAGAACATATTGCTGGGTTCCACTCTGTTATTGTACATACATACATACATACATACATACATACATACATCCTTTTCTATACAAATGGAATCCAATAAATTATAGATATTATTTTCTCCCTTTTTATAACCCTGTAATCCCTTAATTTAGGATAGAGTTGAGGTGACTGGATGGAGCTGAATTTTGATTGGCCAGATGCCCTTCCTGACACCACACAGGGCTCACAGCAGATATTTTCTTTTTGCACCCTAATAGAGAAACATCTGCCATTACCTAGGATCAAACTCTCAGCCTTCCAGGTTTGAAGGAAGCATCTTCATCACTAGCCACCACACTGTTCTTATTGTATTATTGTATAAATCATAGTTTAAGATCCACTGACACTATAGAAATTAAGACACTTTTCCATTGTTTAAATCGGAATTTAATTCTTTATTTCATTCATCTCTTAACATCTTTATATCAAGTGGATTTATTGATAACAAATGTCTATAGAAACTAATAGGTATTTTAGTTTTAAAAGATTTAACTATTTGTTGTAGTAATTTGGATATCTTAGAAGTTGAAAATGTTGCTGGTACAAACCATGTTGTTAACAAATGTTGCAGCTGTAAATATTGCCACTGAGTTACATGGTCTGATAGATGAAATTTATCTCTTAGCACAGTGTATGTTAAAAATCAATCCTCATCATTATCAATTGGTCTAAAATCAATATTCTCCCTTCCATTCAATTTTTCTGCATCACGATCTTCCCAATTTTAATGTCAGATTTTCCTTTAGAGTCATGAGAAAAAGAATAACATATTTTTAGACATTCCATTCTATATCTTCCTGATATAATTGTTTCTAGGGATATTAGAATTCTCTTATATTTAAATCCTAAAACTGTCCATGTATTAGATCTAATCAAAGGTGTTATATATCTGTATTCCAACACATTTATATCTGCTATATGCATTAATATGATCAATTCACCTCCTTTGGATGATGCCTGATTTATCAAATACTTAGAGCTGCTGAAGTGACATGTCACTAATATAACATGAAAAATATAACTGAAGCCTTTTTGGAGCATATGCAATGCAGGGCACACTTTCTTAAAATTTTATCGAAAGTAGCTGTTAAAATTTTCTGGCATTAATTTCATAGAAATATATCACCTGTACATGCAAAAGCACAGATGATCACTTGAAGAATCACAGTTACATTAAGCAATTGTTATTATTATCTAATTGATGCTTAAGCGAACTGTACAGAAATCTAGTCTTATTTCCTGTGTAACATTTGCTTCCTACTCATTTCATGAGATATTCATCAATTTTCAGATAGTTTTTTTCAAAAAATAGAAGGATTTCCACATCAAAATAATGCCATATATGTTTCTCCTATCCCTGAACATCTCTGATTTTTTTCGACAGTTTTCCTTTTATTAAATGACCTCCTGCTACTGTGTGTTGCTAGAAACCATATAATGTTTATCTTTGCTGTGTATATTCTCTTTTTAACTGGTTTTCTTTCTGTTCCAGTTACGTTTTTCTTGTTTACAGGATGACCCATGGGGTTTGCTAGGGTATTTACTGAATAATAACCTTTTGCATTGTTACCTCTTAGGGGTGTTAATCAGACATCACACTAGTAGGAGGTGAAGGGCAAGTTTTGTTTTTAATAGCAGCAGCTTTGGATCAGTAGGAGGCAGTTGTCTCTCCTTCCTTCCTATATGTATTAGATCTGGATACTGAAGATGGAATACTGAAAAAGAATGAGGGGGAATTCTACTATTCTTCAGGCATCCCAGTAGATACCCTTGGGCTTTAAAGCAGGGTATTAATATCATGTGGTAAGGGATTTGTGAATACAGATTTTTTTCCCCTAAAAAATCTTTCTTCAAACATAACTTCATTAATTCCTTTATTTAACAAAACTAGGAAGGGGCATCTTGTGATTCTTGGTCTCTGCATAATTTTGAAAACCATGCATAAGTAGCATTCACATCGAAGGCAAATGTTTCTCCCTCAGAGAGAGAAAGATATAAGACCAAAAAGGAGACAAATCCTTCTACTTTCCACTCTGATTCTACTTGTTGCCAAGTGCCAAACAGATGCTGTTCCCCCCGCCCCCAAGTGGTGTGAAGCTGACAGGAAAGGGTCCCCAGCTCTTGGTCTCCATTCATTTATGGTTTTAATTCTCCCGGCTAATTTCAGATATTACAACATTGCTTATAGAGTTTTAACATTCTGGATAACCAACTATTTTTGTATGTCTTTTTCCAGATATTCCCACTGAAACCTTTTGAAATGAATGGTCTCCCCAGGGTGGTGCCTTTAAATTTGCCTTACCAAGATTTCAAAAGGGATGTATCAGAAAATAGGGAAAGATCCAAAATTCTCCAACGAATAAAAAAAGTGGATTTCTCAAATATTGTCTTAACTGCCCCCTGTAAACCACCTAATGCTCATCTTCAGCTGGCAAATGGCAGATACAAAGAAAAAAAGGAGGAAAAAGAAGAGGAGGAAGAGGATGATGATGAAGAATTTAATAATTTAGGGGAAGAACTTGTTACGCGGAGTGATTCAAGCAGTGATGTTAGTCAAAAAAGTACTGAGCATAGTCAGGAAGGTGCTCCATCCACTCTTTTAGCAGATGACCAGAAGGAATCCAAGGGTCGAGCATCAGCTGCAGAAGGAGACCTGGAACTTGAGGAAGGCTCGAAAACATTAGTTCTCTTTTCACCAGGTGACCTGAAAAAGTCTCCTGTGAATACAGACTTGGCTCCTGATATTGATCTTGGAACTCTTGCTGCACTGACTCCTCAAAGTGAGAAACCACAGCCTATGGGAAGCCAGCTCGATGTATCTGAGCCAGGAACTTTGTCTTCCATCCTTAAGTCTGAACCAAAGCCTCCTATGTCCGTGGCCACAACCTCCTCCCCTTTTACTAAAGTTGAACGCACATTTGTCCATATTGCTGAAAAGACACATCTAAACATCATGTCTTCCAGTGGCCAGCTTATGAGGCATGAGGAATACTCTAATGCAGGGCAATTTGAAGAGGTAATCATTGAGGAAGAATTAGAGGAAAATCAGGTACTGATAGAAAATGGGAGTGTGAATTCAGCGTTGGAAGGGGGAGAAATGGAAAGTTGTGCTTTCTCAGTGAATCATATTGAAACCACCTCTGAAGCTGCAGGGGAACTAGTATTCCTGAATGGTGTTAAAATGGGAGAAGAGGAGCTAGAATTTAAGGGCAAATTTATTCCCGAGTCAGACGTGGAGGAAGATAGTAAGTTAATTTCAGAAGAACCTGGCCTTGATAATAAAACCCTTGCAAGTGAATCCCTTAGACAACCAGAGTTGCTTCCACATATTCTAGCAGAAACTTCCAAAAAGCCACTGAATGTAAGGTATAGAAGCCGGATTCCTGTCTTGCTGTCTGAAGAAGACACTGGATCAGATGTTTCAGCTTCACACTCTGGCAAAGAAAGGCTATACAAGAGACTGAAACAGCAGGATTTGGCTCGGCTGGTGATGGAGAAAAGGCAAAGCCATCTGTTCAGGTTAGCTTCTGGAGCTTCATCTTCTGCTTCATCTAGCGATGAGAGGCAGCGGGCTTCAGAAACCTTATCAGCCACTGGTTCTGAGGAAGATACTCATGATTCCGATGATTTCACCCCAAGGAAGATTGGAAATCAGGAGAGAATTTCCCTGGTAAAGATGGAGGAGAGAAGTTTAAATATAAGGAGCAGAATCCCTCGCCCCATTGTACCTGTAAAGTCACCTGCGATAGAACTAAAATATGGGAGCCCTTCACCCCTTCCACCCGCAGCACCAAGTAGAAGTACCGGTGATGCAGCTGGGTCTGTAAGGTATGTAGTACTACTTTCTGATTCAGCAAGCAGTTGGATTTACAGTTACTTTTGCCCTTGCTATCTCCTCAGCTCCTTCTTTCTCCTCAGCTCCAGCCTATCCATGAGACCAGGGGTAGTCAACCTTTTTATACCTACCGCCCACTTTTGTATCTTTGTTAGTAGTAAAATTTTCTCTAACTGCCCACTGGTTCCATAGTAATGGTGATTTATAAGGTAGGGGACAAAACCTCTACCATCTACCATGAAAGCTGGAATGTCTACTAGTGGGCGGTAGGGACCAGGTTGACTACCACTGCACTAGACTGTAATCAACCATTTTTTCCCAGATTGATCTTGCTATGATGTTAGACAACAATTTAAAAATAGGGTGCCTACAAAGCCTTCCCCAATATCCCCTGGCTTTGCTTTCAAAATTAGATGAAAGTTGATATTTTTGCATTTAAAAGAGATTCCATTGGGGTCAAGGAAACTTTTTCAAACCAGATTGGAACACAATAAAATTCTTTGGGAGTATTTAGAAATAAAAGATATAAAAAAGGACATTTTAGGCAGGAATCACAACTGAAGGAGTAAGCCTATTTTATGCCCTCTTAGTTTAGTATTCCCTACTGGAGATTTTTTTCAAGTATAATATTGTATACTAGAAGTTCCTAGATATAAGGTTGTGGGTAACAATTCCAACATATGTATCAACTATTTGTGACTTTTATTATCTTAGTTAAAGTACGTAGCTGCATCACATTCTCTAATGTTTACTTTTCTTACAGGTAGTCCTCAACTTACAACTGGTCATTTAACTACCAGTTGAAGTTATAGCCTCAGATGGGATGTTTTACATCCTATAAAATGTCATAGTACATCCACTCCTAATCACATGACCACAATTCAGGTTCTTGGCAACCTTTTCACAATTATGATCAGCTTCCAAGCACCCTGCGATCATGTGATTATCATTTACAATCTTTTCTATTGGCATTCCCTGAAAGTCAATGGGGAAGCCTGCAGGGAAGGTTCCAAGTTGTTGCTGCCTGCTGAGAGGGCTCCCTCTTATCTTCGGGGACTGTCTGCCAAATGGAGCTCAGCCCCTTTGCTCCTCATAGAAACAAAAAACCATTTCTTGTGCATTTAATGTGTAACCTGCCTTTCTTCCAAATAATATATATTGTACAAGGCAGGGAATTAGAAAATAAATGCAAAATATCATTTAAATACTTCAATAAAAGAAACCAGTATCTTAAACAGAAATTATCTTCCTTTAAATGCTCAGTATGTAGTGTTTACTTCTTTAACAGAAGTGGCTTCTGTGCTTGGTTTATGTGACTTTCAGCAAAGATGATGCTGTTCCTTCAAAAACATAACCTGCATCTCACCTCTGCCATGCAAATAACATCTTGGCTGAAGCAAACACTGCATAAACATGTCCAAATATGGGTATCCATAGAGAAGGCAGGAATGACAAAATATACATAACCATGTCCCAGTGCAAATGTGAGTCACACACTAACAATAGACATTAGGACTCAAAAATACCCTAGTATTTTTTATATTTGCAGAATGACATCTCTGCATGCATTTTGCTATTTTGATATCACTTTGAATACTGCCATGTCAGATGCGTAGGGGCTCTTTTGTTGAAGGAGAAAGAAGCCTACAATTGTGCATCAGGGAATGGGTACATTGTTCAACTCCCCCAAAACATATGATGAAAGTGATAGCCTTGCTATCCTACCATATGAAGTTGGTATTGATGTGCAAAATGCATTAAGACTTAGTTATAAAGTCCTGTGACTGAGTATGTTGATAGTTGAACTTGGCGTCTTCTTTGTTGTGGTATGTGGTAGCACTTGGCCACCATATGTTTCCTTTTTAACCTGTTACAGACTATTAGTTTCTATCATATGTTGTAAAGTTTTAGAGTAAGAAAACTGCGGTGACCTGATTACAAAAAAAAACAAAACACACACATTGTGCTTTCTTCTGCTTTGCTTTTTACAGGATTCAGGGGCAAAGGCCATTTGGGAATATAGCTGGTGATCCTCGGCTGAAAGCAACCCCAACTCCTGCTACCCATTCCTTGAAGAGCAGCCCAAGGAAAGCCTCCCATCTTCCAGCTAGAAGCCCTGTTCTCCCTCCACGAAACTTCAGTGCTTCTCCCAAAAGCCAATCTCTATCCAGAAAGGAAAGCCCGTCACCATCTCGACCACATAGGCCTGGGACTACATTTCCTCCATGGGCTCAGTCTTCTCCCAAAGCATCATCCAGGGCTCAGGCTATAGGCCTATCGGGAGATATTCCTGTGTCACCAGGTATGCTCAGAAAAGGACCAAAAGGGAAAACCCATACTCCAGGAACCAAAGGAAAACATGTATTCCAAGAAGGCAAGTCTTCTGCTAGATAATGATCTGCTGCTGCCAGTCCATTAGGCCTACCGACCTACCCTCTTGCCAGGCTGGAAAAACCTCTGCGTATAATATATACTTGAGATGCTGCAGCACAGCCTTATGTGTCGGAAATATATGCATATAGCAGCTAGTTGTACTTCAGTGCTTCACTTGCCCACACATGCCCATGCTGTCTCAATCCCAGCTCTCTGTCTGGCTGAGAGCCTCCTGGCCAGCTCATGCTTGCTTTTGCCAGTCACCAAGCAACAACTCAGGCAGCCTGTCTAGTGCCCGATATTCTTTCCTTCATCTTCATTTCTTTCGTTTCTTGGTTAGCAATACCACAGAACCCTGAGAGATTGCTAGGAGAGATGGCTTTGTGTGGCACGCACCAGCCCCAGTCAATGGAGAAATTAAAGGGCTGCACAGAACCTGAAAGAGAAATCTTGGTGTGAGCTTCTCGGTGGTCTAGATGTATTGATGTCCCTGTCTGGCACCCGCTCGCTCTCTCTCTCTCTGTCTGACTTGCTTTTGTGTAGCTCTGGTGATGCTGGTGTATTGATAGAAAGAAAGTCACAATCAGACCCCTCAATTGCTATCCTGCCAATAGTTATATGAAGAGTTAATAGCAGCCAAGGGGAGATGAGCTGTTTCCTTTGCAGCTTCTTTTGGATGCATAGCATCTTTTAGCAGCAGTCCTGAGAAGGCTGCTAAAGAGAAGTGTTAAGTTTTTATTGAGAGACCCTGTTCCAGGGTGCCCTGAAGTAGAGAGGCATCATACTGCCCCCTTGGCAGTATGCTCATAAACTAAGATCCACCAGAAGTAGTGTTTTGTGTAAAGGCAGCAGTGAAAGCTTCTCAGGGAGCTCTACGTGGTCTCTTTATTGGTAAAAGCAGTGCAAAAGTGCAAGGAAAAGAGTTAAAGCCTAACTAATGACGTAGGCAACCAATAGGGCTCCACTGTAATTTTCAAAGTCCAAATATAAGGCATTTTAAAACATGGGCTGCCTTTCCTTCTGGAATATGTTGGACATGCAGTTTTAATTTTTTAAAAAAAAAACAGGCTTTCCATTTCTAAATGACTTGCAATGATAGTACCTGCTTATTTTAGAAATTCAGCTGCCATTGGTGTTTGCCACCTCTCAAATTATTTGGTTTTCAACCTGGCACTTGATAAATCTTGATAAAGCTTTTGAAGCTGGCTAATTTGGAAGGAGGATTTATGGTACCACTCCCTTCTGTGCTCTGGCCTGAAAAGTTATATGAACTTGCCATTATGATCAGGAAATACATTATAACTCAGTACTTATATCTAAGAATCTAGCTTTAGATATGGAGACTTGCAAAAAAAAAAAAAAGGAAATGTGTGAATGCTTGCCTCTTGTAATTGTACTGAATAATATTCTCCCCACCATCTATGTGAATCTATAAATCGCAATGATAGAAAGTAAGAAATGGAGGATTTGAGCAGATCAGGCCAATTTATTGTTACCCTTTTCTTGTTTTCTTTTCACCCCACAATTGTCAAGCAGAGTTACATGAAATATGAATGGAACTTGTTTCCTTCGTTCACATCTTTAAACTAATTTTGGTTGCTATGTAAACTTAATAAAATGACACCTGCAACTTCTTAGTAAGCGATAAATAGATTCTGGCTATTTAATATTACTACTTTTCCTGGTGATAATTCAGAACTGGTTGATTATTAATGGAAAATATCTGTGATAATTATTTTATCAATAGATATTCAAGGCCCAAGATTACCCATGAATGTTCTTGCATCAGAGAGATGTTGGCTATTTTTTATATTGTATTTGAAGATGATCTTTAAAAAAGATAATACACTGTTAATCTCATGCCCATCTTTTCAACAGAGGATAATTATGAGAATGTCTAGAATACACTATTTAATCAATAGCATGATTGTTATGACATACACCTGAGAAAACATGGGACTTGTGGTTCTATGAGAGGATTGTTAAAATTTAGATCAGAATTCTAGGACAGGGCTAAGAGCAATATAAGTCACAAGTCTTTGTTTTGGTAAAATCATGTTGATGAAACAACAAAGTAATAATAATAGAAACAGCACAGATTAGTTTTTTGGGTACATTTACATCAGTTGGGACTACAGTGTGATTTTAGTTGAGACACAGTTGCAATGAGTTTTTGATAAGAAACACTCTGATTTTACAATATTTCTTCCTTTATAATACATATCTATGTTTTTCCTTTTTCCTCATAACCTCCAGACTTTTCTGTTATGCAAGTCTGGGAACCCATAGTATGCAAGATCCTCTCAGTCATACTTCAGGCTATTCCTCGCTTCCAAGGCCATAACGGTGATATAGTTTGAAAAGTTCTTTGCTTTATATTTTTGAATAATTTCTGGTTTTTATTTCTTTCTTTGTTTAAGTGTTTACACAAATAATTTTATCCTCCCCATTCCCTTCATTAACTTTTCCACCTGCTCTCATTATTTCCTCAGTCCTCCACTAGATAGTCTCCACATCATAGTGGAAAGGGGCTGAGTTTCATGGCAGAGCACATGTCTTGCATATGGATAGGCTCAATTTATTTGAATGAAGTTTTTTTTATTTGAATATTTGAAATACAAAAATAGTAAGACCCCTGACTGGGACCCTTCATGGCTCCTGTAAATTTAGATGAATAATAATGCTACATGGACAAATGATTTTATTTGCAGGATGCCTAGATATGTCTGAAAAACAGGAAGATAGAAAGCATCTAGTGATCCATAAGAACGTCTAATCTAACCTGGTTCTTTTCCTTGGTAATAAACAAGACTGCCTTAGAATCTGGCCAAACTCTGCCAGTTGGGAACCACTGACAGGAGCTGAATTAGTGGATTTCATCCAGGATTTGAGAGGACAATTATAAATAATATTTCTGTAGTCATGAGTTTGAGATGTAGGAGCATAAAAATTATAAGGCTTATGTTGATAGAATTTATTATTCTGACAGTTATTTGAGTTTAATATTATTGAATATCTCATGTAAATGTTGGGGTTTATATCTGAAGAGAAGACTAGACCCTTTCATTGAGCTTGGCCATATTGTTCTTCAAGGACATTATTAGGCATAGAACATCTTGGCCTATTCAATCCTAGACCTCACATAAAATAAGGATGCGCCCATACCATTAGAAGATAGCTGTCAATCATCTTGATAATCCTTTGTGCTTGGTAGTAAAAAAGTAAAAAGTGGGAAGCTTACTGGTGCAATCTATAACATTGATTGATTACTTCAAGAGCCTCACTGCTTTAGACCTTTGTTTTTATATAAGCAAAGGATGATAGGGCAAGATATCATGACCCTCTTTTTATGTTTATTTGGATTTTTTTCAAAAAAACATGTTTATATATTGGCTTCACTCACATATTGTGCTAAGTCATAATATGGTTTGCTTGTTTGGATTATTTCTGTGAACCCAGCCTCTAAGGACAGGAAACGATCATTTATTGTTTAGCACAATATATGAAACCAGCCAACTGATATATGCACTCATTAATCTGTGGTTTATTAAATAAAACATGAACCCTTTCCCATAAATTCAGAAACCTGGATATTATTCAGGAAAAATGAATAGTATAAACTACTCTGTGCCAGCTAATTCTTGTCTCAAAATCAAGATGCTATTTAAACATTAGGTATAAATTTGAGCACAAGTCTGAGCAAAGGAGGCTTTTCCCTTCCCCTTCTGGTCTGTTTTTCAGAGTGTTATCCCTGTGATTTTTTTTGACCATATGAGAAATGGGATGTGGGGTATAGGAAGTTTCTATATATGTTCCTGATTCCAGTAAGAAAAATGGTTCAAAAACAGAATTAACAGTCTTTCTTGCCTCATTCTTCCTCCTCCTCTTCCTTCTCCCCCTCCTCTGTACCCCAAATATGGAAAAGGGAAAAAACCTGCATATTAATTTTTGCTTGAACCAGTGGTTATAGCTTCTTGAATGAAGAACATTTTGACATATTATGTCCTAGACCTCATGATGTAGGAGGCAGGGAGGCATTCATTTTACTCATATACAACCACAATTCTGCCCTACCCTCCTTCATGCAATGTGATAATAATATTACTTTCTGGTTTAATCCAGAATTAGTACTATTCTGTCTAGAGATGCCTGTGGTCAAGCATTGCTCATTGTAAATGAAATAGTTACTGTTTAGGAGACTTAAATTATTTTAATTGGGTGATATATGATAAGCAGATTTATTTTATTGGT
The DNA here is from genome assembly GCA_015471245.1 of Laticauda colubrina. Lineage (NCBI taxonomy): Eukaryota > Metazoa > Chordata > Lepidosauria > Squamata > Elapidae > Laticauda > Laticauda colubrina. Next base: position 50,300,066 of record BLBF01000018.1, on the reverse strand, counting down.
ATACAACACTAATTCTTAAATATGTCATATATCAGTGTATATGTATAGCAATACTGGAAGAGCAAGAAAGTCTTAGTCTGCTCTCCAAATAGTATTAGTGTTGGGCACAAACATGTTATACCTCTTGATACATAAAAAGAAACAAAGTACAGAATTAATAGCATGTACTGTATGCTGTAAATATAATTATCATGCAGGATGAGGAACTGTAGGAATCAATATTCCTCTAAGACATTTGTACATATTTACTTGAATATGTATCGAGCATAAGTGTTGATCATGAGCAGAAAAAAGGCAGCATAGGGACAAATAATATTACTTTAATTCGCAAGAAATAATATTGCTGTCGTAGCAGCAAGCCTGAACTGAATGACGCTTTCAGTCCTTTGTTGGTGACTGAGACAGCTGTGAACCCTAGTGGATTGAGTGCTTTGTTTTAGAGATCCAAATAATATTCCCTCAGGACTATGATCAAAACTCCAGGCCAAAAACGAGATTTCATGGTTTGCTAGTTGCTCTTGTTACATTTGGTGCCATGCTATATGGTAAGCAAGCATCACTCTAAAGTCAAAAAGCACTTGTATGTCTTCTTAGAGTTACAGATTGTTATATCTACTTCATTGTGTCCTTTAAATCCTGAATACTGTTTTTATGTCCTCAAGAATTCATAGTTCCTTCATATTTCCTTTTTATAGCATTTTGCTTATAATTGCTGAGTCTGATTTTTTTTTTTACCCAGAAGTGAACAAATGAGACAGCGCCAATTAATCTATTTCCTTAGCATCACAGTACATTATGCATTCACCCCATTCATTTTTCAGAGCTAGTAAAATGATATTAATTACAGAGGACAAGCTGTGATTATTGCTCCTAAGTACCTGTATTTCAGACCTGTTGATTGATGCTACACTTTTCTATTACATTTATAATAAATTAAATTGGTGTATTAACTGGGAATGGTGTGATCCCTGTTAATGTTAGCTACACAGGTTAATAGTGCAGCCTCAGTTTTTACAATATTTCTAACCTGGCTTTTGGGACTAAGCCTTTGCCAGGTAATTTATATTAAAAATGCATGTTTTTTTAAAATGAACAGATATAATAGATCAAACATGCATACAGGAATAATTCCGGGATTTATAAAATGATTGGCAGTTTTTTTTTTTAAAAAAAACAATCTTTGTGCCCTCTTCAGTTCCTCAAACCATCTCTAGCTCCCAAACCTATTTCTGTCTTTTCTTTCTAATTATTCAGTGAGAGCAGCAGGAACAGAAATTATCTCTCTTGCTATACTTGCTCACTTCCTTTCCTGTTGTTGCTAATTAAAAATTGGGGGTGTCTTCTGCAGATTCAGTTGAAATGATTTTTGGGAGTCAAGAAGGGAAATAGAATTGGGACAGGGGGAGAGGGAAATTCAGGAAATGTGTGCGAAAAGATGAATAAGTAAAGTAAAAGGACTTTGAAAACAAGGTTGTCTGAGGAGGCTTTCAGACTTCAGCACCTCCATAGATCTAATATTTTTACTGTATAACCCAGTCAGATCTTTGCCATTTTATTATTGTGTGAGTCAGCATGAACAATAAGGCTAGAATTGGTGGGGGCATTATCCAACTAAGAGTAGCATCTTTAATATGCTGCTTGCTTTAATGCCCCAGTCATCTGATTATGAACTCATTCTTCCCATCTATATTTCAACACAGCGACATTAAGAACAACTTTGTGTCCTAGGAAGAGCTTGTGAGAATTAAATATAAACAGCATAGCTTTTATTGAGATTTCCATGAAAAATAATTTCTATAACAACTTAAGCAAAACACCAAAAATACATTCTTTATATTACTTTTTAAACAATATAACATTGTGTGTTTCTGTTCAGAACTCCTGGTACCCCATCCCATTTCCCCTCATTTTAGTAATCAGCCATTCTGGACATCCTTCATTGTTGTTATTGTTTTCCTTCCCCCATTATATTATTTTCTTTTACACCTCTGTTTCCTTGTAGCGTATGGGTGATGGTTTAGTTTCATAAGCAACAGTGCTGATCAAAAGAAATGGGAAAAACACTTCACCATTATACAATTACAGCGGATAGGGTGGGTGGATGGGGGTGGGAGTGTTTTGAAAAGCAATCACTGGTAATTAAGCTCCTATTAACCCTCTGTATGGGAAAAAGCCTTGTAGTAGCTTCAATTCAAGTAGATTTGCAATGAGTTATCTTTTAAATAGCACTCAAAATTGTGAGGTGCAGTCCAGTACATACTTGTTTTCTCCTTACAACTGCAGCAATTATTATTAAAAAAATGAAAACGGAGGAGACAGCCAACAGTGGATTCTGAACAGGTTCACCCCACACACCCCTGATATAAGAGTGAAATGTATTTCAGACCAACAGCCCAAAGGCTTCATTATAAGGAAGAAAATATTTGTTAAATATTATACTGGCTGCCTGGAGAATAGACCCATGCAACTAGTCAGGATTGTGAAAAACAAATTTCTCAAGGAAAATAGTGGTGAGGGCAAAACCTTTTTCTCTGCTGCCCCAGATGATCAGACTAGGTTCCCTCAGCTAAGGAGACAGTGTTGTTAGAGGAACTTCTTAATGCTCAGAGCAATTTGAGAGTGGATTTGGGACTGTACCTGGGTGGTTGGGATATTCCTTTGCTGGAGGAAACTGGACAGTAGACAGCCATTTATCAAGAATGTCCTTGTGTCAGAATCTTTGCATTTATCTTATAGAATTACAATTTTTGTTTCAAAGGGGAATATAGAGTTAGTGCCATAGAAAGTAGTTATCTTGCCCCACACCTCTTTTCCCAGAACTTAGTACATATCACAATGCCACCTTTCTTTTTCTATCATCAACAAATCCAAAAATCGAATGGGTAAGAAGATGTGAAATACAGTAAAGTAGCAAGAGACACTGAATTATATTAGATCTTATTCAGGGGCTACAGAAACAAAATGATTTATTGGTGGAGTTTTTCTGGAATTTGCAATTTGGACTGGTACATTTAGCAGAATATGTATTTCTATAAAATACAGTATACAACTGGAGTTGTAAATGTGAGACAAAGGTTATGGACCCAGGAGGTTAAGCAACTTTATTCCCATGCTTAGTATAGTCATCTTTTTATGTTACTATGCACCCAGAGAAACTAACTTTTTAGAAACAAAATGCCATATTTCCTTGTTTTTCTGAATGGGAATAGGAAGAATTTGCTAACCCGGATGGCAGAATACCTGTAGACCAGGAAAGAGAGTTGGGGGGCGGGGTTTGGGGGAGATTTTGTGGGCTGAATTTTCCCATAGACTGTTCTTAATCTTTGGGTCACTTGGGAATGTATATAATCTCTTACAACTTTTGTTTCTCAGGCTAATCTGAAATATAGAGTAACTGCAAAACCAGGTGTGTTTCAGTCAAGAGATGAAAGATAGCATGAGCCATCTATTCTGATAAATGAAAAGCAAAGCAAAATGGGATACTCTATATATCTCCAGTGAAAGGCAACGTGTTGTGTAATGTAAACAATATGGGTATTTCTTTGGACTGAATTTAGTAGCAGACTGCTGATAACTTTGCATTTTTAATGGGTGATAGGGTGTGTTTTTTAAGATCATAAATATCCTACCCAGGAGAAGTTCTATATTAACACCGTGTCCCTCAGCACAGAAGAGATGTATCTGACTGGCAGACAGGATATCAGTTGATGATATCGTTTATTCAAAACATTGTCCGATTCCATGATAAACCACCTTTGTATTTTCTTCTTCTTTTTTATGGTTTTCTGAAAGCAGGTTTAGAATGTTTTACACATTACAACAAGAATGTACAATTGCAAATGAGAGTAAAAAAGTAAAAACCGTAAAAATCTGGTTTAAATGCATGGCAGTTCTTAGCTCCACAAGTTTGGCATGCATCACAAAGAAGCTGTGTACAGATTCACATGGCATTTTCCTAATTCTAAATCATGACTTAAAAATAAAAAGGAAAAAATCATTTTTTTGTTTGTATGAAAAATGATGGTCATTAACAGATTTGTTAATCAAAGAGAATTCTTGGTCATGCCATTAAAAAGCTCGCCGGCCTTTTCACCTATGTGTCTTTTACCATTTGTTTGATGAGCTGCTGAGTTGGATGTTAGACAGGGGCATAGAAGGTTCATCTTAGATGCCTGTGGTAAATTAATGTTCTTCATCGCCACCACCCAACATACTTTCCCCCCCTAGACAGTTGGGATGGAGTGAAGAGTGAAATGAATGCCTGATTGGAATTAAGAAGAAAATAATTTTGTGGAGAGCATATTGTTGATTGGCGCCATAAAATAATCTTTTCATAAATACAATCAAAATAAATATCAAAAACAAAGCACAGAAAAGTAAATTCTGTTTTTGTTTTTAAAAAAATGCAGTATGGATCCATCTTGAATAAGGAAAGTTACTCAAAGTAAGTTTTCTTTTATTGCTTTGAGTAAGCTGATAGGAAAAAATGCACTGCATGAATTTGCACTTTGAAGTGTTGTTCAGATGGAACTCAATTTAACATTAACAACTTTAGGTATCTTAGATTTGCCCATTCACCAAAAATTGGACATGAGGTTGTGCAGGATTATCAATTACAATACACTTCTCATTCTGGTGGGCTGTATTATGGTGCTATATAAATTTATAGGCAGTGTTTCCAAGTTTATATCTAATGTATTAGCAGTTAGTGTACAGATTTTAAGCCACTTTTTTTTGCCAAAGAAAAAATGATGATTTTACTACTGAATAAATAATTCTGCTACATAAGATGGAAAATGAAGTTTAAGTACAATGACTTTCTCAAGTTTGCCATTTCAGCAAGATTTTGAAATAACATGTCTACTTTGCCTCATATTCTTTTTCTTTCTTGCCAGTTAACTCTGATGGATGACCCTATCATGTCCATACTGCTCATGATATAGGTATAATTTCTAGATTGCAAGAAGGAAAAGCATATCATTTTAAATATCGTAATATTCAAAAAGGAAACAAAGCAAGCATTTCTTATAATATCTCAAAGCTATATTTTCTAAGTGAGGATATGCTAGTGCTAACAATAATGCAGAAATAATAATAGATTTGGCTATGAAAATTATATATGATATTTTTGAAAGCTATTATAAATGTCACTGAAAGTTTCTGCTGCTGCAAAGAAGCAAATTGAAAAGGAGAAAGAATTCAGAGCACGTACAAAAGAAACCATCATCTGTTTTCCTTGGGGTTTTCCCACTGGCGGGAATCTATCCAATTTTGGCACTTAATCTTTTAGCATATAACAAATGTGGGGACAGGGCTCTGGTGCTCAATTCTGATCCAACTGTCTTAATGCATATTTATTTGCACTTTTATTTAAACATTCTTACAATGAGCAAAAGAGCGTGATCTTTTTTATTATTTGATCATCTTAGAAATTCAGAGGAAAAGGTCAAGATTAAATATTGTTACTTGTCCAAAATTACACACAGTGGTTGGGTTGAAACAATGTGCTAAACCCTAAACCCAAGTTGACAGAACACATTACTCTTCACATAATATTGTATATTGGGACCCAATGTGAAGGCATATAATTTAACAATGGCCAAGTTCCTAAAACAACTGAATCACAAAATACTCAACCTTATTTTAGCATAACCTAGCATGGTGCATGGAATCACTGCATGTCAAAGCAGAATGGAAATTTGAACACTGATCTCTCCAGCTTTAATCCCGATCCTCAGCTTGAAATTCGGATTTGGTTAATGTCAACCCATGAAGAATTCTCTTTGAAAAAGAAAATGAATGCATTCCAAACAGTTATTCCTTAACTGCAAGATTGTGACAAATTCCCATTTGGGCAAAAGTGAAAACAGAGAGGAGATGCGAGGTATCCTATGGTCAAACCATGCAGTCTGTGAACAAGGGTGGGATTTTAATTTGCAGTTTCAACATAATTTAATAGCAATTTTTCCACTATCTTGATTATTGCAATGCATTTAGTATGTGTGCAATTTATATTTCAGGAATAGACATAAAAGAAATAAACTCAACATTTTAAAAAAGAAGTTGAATTGTTTTACTCCAAGCTTATTAAAATGTTTACAAAGTTTTTAGTTTCCTTAGAATAGAAAATTCCAAATGATTTGCTTTAAGTATATTTATATATTTAATTCAATTTTGAGATCTCTTAAGTCCTCAGTGATTCTGGGAGGCTTACAGGAAAAGAAAGAATATCTGTCAAAAATGCAACCAACTGGAAGACCAATTCCAAATAAATGTTGAACTTCAATATTTTCTCTTACAATAATTATCAATACTATACATTTAAGAAATATATTTGTGTTATATGGTTATCTGAATCTCTCAGGATCCAGATTAAACTGATCTGTAATGACTTAATCCTTTAACGCTCACAAACATTTATTCTCTCTTTTCAAGAAACAGGAAGACCCCTGATCTCGCCTTTCCACAGTGTGCGTGTTCTTCTGCTCACTTGTTTCACCTGCAAATTCTCTAAAAACAGTTTAATTTTATTCATTTTTTTATTTTATTTGGTTTGTCAATTGCTTATAAGATAATAGGTATAAGTAAAAATAAAATAAAAAGAAACAATAAAAATAAAAGAAAAATAAGAGAAACAATAGGACAGGGATGGTAGGCATGTTGGTGCGCTTATACATCCCCCCTAAAGTTTGCTGGTGATCCTGGTGATGTGATTTGTTCTTACTGACAATTTGTTGTGATATTTTGATCAGCTGCAGGTCCTGATGCAGCAACAAAAAATCAGCTGCAGGTCCTGATGCAGCTCACCCTCTCTCTCCACACCAAAAGACATGATGGGAAAGTCATGCTTAATGGTTTGGTGGTGGGAGGAAGGGAATATAATGATAAAATGCTGGCAATTTCCAATTTACTGGTTCCTTGGTCCTATGGAAAGGGGTGTACAAGATGTCAAAGAGGGATTTTTCTTACAGGTCCCAAACTTGGGTCCCAAGAGAAGGGGGTGGGACAAACTTTGTCCACCGAGAAACAAAGTCATGGTGAACTAACAAAATATGCACAAAACAAAGTCATAAAACTGCAAGGGTAAGTTGATGTCACTGGGATCTGGATCTGCTTTCAAACTGGTGCAGAATCTTTATGTGGAAGTGCACTGCTCATAAGGGCCAAGCAAGTATTTAGTTATAAAGTCCAACTTTCGGAACAAAAGATCCAAGCACATGGGACATGAAGCATTTGCTTCCAGGAATGTCAAATATCCCAACAAATCTATCCATTTATGATGTTCTGGTACTAGGAATAGTCTGTTTTAATCTCAGGATTTCTGAATGTCTAGAGAGTTACACAGTGTAGTTGGAGAAACTACACAGTACATCTGCAAAAACATGCTTTAAGCTCAAGAAATGAGGAAAGCATAACAAACTCAATCTGATTCTACTATAAAAGGGAAAGAAGGGGAAACAACCAGCAAAACGCACGCTCACTGAACTGGTGGTTATACACCCCTGAGCGACGCCCACCCAAGCCACATCCACAGAACCAGTAGTAATTTTTTTTGAATCCCACCACTGATATGTTCACAGCAGATAAGCACCTGTCAGTCAAAGAAAAGTCCTATCAATTCATGTGTCTTTTCCATATTTAGGGATCAGGACCCTGGCCACCTCCTTGGAGCTGCATTAGCTCAGTATGAAACAATACCTTCTTGGCAAAGTACTAAAGGCTACACAGGTCACACTGGCCGACGGATGCAAAACGTATGCAAAAAGGACACAGCGGACGAGCAAAATTTTGGGGGTGGCTCCATCCGTTGTTATCCGCTCTCAAAAGTGGCAAAAATTTGCATAAACAGAATGGAAAACAACGGAAAGGAATGGATGGGGGTAGTACGTAGCGAGGATGATAAGCGGATGTTTGTAGGAAGCCTAGCGGATGGAAGTGGATGACACATCTGCAAGGCTTCTGGGGAAGAATAGCGAAGCGGACGCATAGCAGAAGGAGCGGATGCGTAGCGGATACGCGGATGTATCACGGCCGCCTATAGGATGCATAGCGAATGCGTAGCGGATGCAAAGCGGTCACTGCGCATGCAGGGAGGATGAATTGCGTCAGCTCCGCAGATATAAAAGGATGCAGCTCGCAAGCAGTCAGCATTCAGAGGAAAGACCTGCTGCCAGAGACATCTTGAAAGAACACCTTGGTTCGACAGGGAAGAAGAGAAAACCTGTGCCTACTCCTGCCAGCCCTGGCAAGAAGGACAGAACCACCATCCCACCCCCTGGCGCTGACTCTGAAGCTGCTGGTGCTTCTGCTGCTGGTGCTTCTGCTGCTGGTGCTGCTGGTGCTTCTGCTGCTGGTGCTTCTTCTGGTGCTGCTGGTGCTGCTGGTGCTTCTCCTGCTGCTGCTGCTGCTGCTGTGATGGACCAGCCCCAAGGCCCTCAAAGCCCTGCTGCTGAAGGCCCTGAAGCCCCTGCCAGAGGGAGGAAGAGGCAAGTCAAGGACAAGGGAGAGAGGAAACAGTACTCCATTTCCGAGGACCATGAGAAGAAGGTGCTGGAATGGCTGAGGGAGAACGAGTACCTGTGGAGAAAGGGCCACAGGCTCTATCGTGACACCAAGAGGAAGCAGGCAGCATGGAGAGACAAGGCAGAGAGCCTGGGCTACACTTCAGACGTACTCCTGGGATGGTGGAAGCACATGCACACCTGGTATGGCAAGCTGCACCTGAAGAAATCTGGCCAGGCCGCTGTCAAACTCACTTACCGGGAGATGTACGTCATGGCCAAGTGCAGCTTCCTGGAGGGTGAGATCCGCCACCGAGGAGCAGCCCCTCTGTCAACCCTCTCCCTCAAACAGCCCACAGAGAGCCACTCCTCTTCCAGCCAGGAGACAGCTACCGTGTCCAGGCAGGTGTCTTTGGAGGGTCCCACGGCAGAGACGCCCCCGGCAGCTGCACTCCCCATGTCAGAGGATGTGGAGGATCCCCTGTCTCAAATGGAGCAAGAAGAAGCAGCAGCCAGAGACCAACCCACCCCCACCCCCAGCTCCACCTTCACCTCCACAGAAAGCAGAGAGGCAGACTGGAGGGCCAGAGCCACACTGTCCTGTTGGAGATCAGGGACACCATCAAGACCAGCATAGATCTTCTCTCTCAGCTGGTCCACAGCAATATGCCATCCTCTAACCGCAAGCCCTTCATCATGTACGTGAGCCAGACCCTCATGGACATGCCCGAGGCCCAGTACCAGGTGATGAAGGAGAAAATCACAGCACTGCTGCATCACCCTCCAGGCCCAGCTGAACCTGCTCCAACCCACTCCAGGTCTGCTCCTCCACCACAGGTGATGTCACAGCCTTTCCACAGCTTTCAACAGCCCCTCACCTACCAAGGCTACGAGTACCAGGACTTCCCACACCAGAGGCAGCCCTTCCCAGTCCAGGCACAGGTACATCGGACGCCACAGTCACCTCACCTGACCCAGATGCAGACCAGACAGCCCCACTACACTCCTCCTTCCTCCACCCCACAGCCAAGCCCCTCAACAGAAAATCTGTCTTCAGTCCTGTGCCTGACATCCCAGGTCCTTGAGGAAAGGCCTCTCAACCTCACGGGACTGAGTCAGCTCTCTGAGAGCTTCCTGAACACACCATCCCCTGTTGTATTCTTGGGGCCAAGCACCCCAATGGCGCCTCAGAGCAGCACTCCAGCAACAGCCACCTCCACAGTCCCTGGCCGCTCGACAGCTGAGACCATGGACATGCCTCAGAGTGACTGAGAATAGTGCCAGAGACTGTTACCTGTTCACCTTATCTTTGCTTAAAAACACTTTACTTGGGTCATTTTGCTTTTTTAATAAAGTCATACAGTTTACTTAAGACAGTTGTTAATAAAGGTTATCTTTGCTTCACACACTTGGTTCATTTTATTTACTGAATAAAGTGTTGGTGAAAACTTTGAAAAAATGGTTAAGCCTTTGCATGCTTGTGGGATAGGTAAGGATAGTTGTGGGATGGGTAAGGATAGTTGTGGGATAGGTAAGGATAGTTGTGGGATAGGAAAGGATAGCTGTGGGACGGGTAAGGATAGTTGTGGGATGGGTAAGGATAGTTGTGGGATAGATAAACCTCCAGTGCAAGCATAGTGGGACTGTATGGTCCACCCTCCCAGCTGCCACACATATGGCCCTTTATTATCAATGACAATTTATTCATTGATCAACACATTTCAAAATAAACACAACTCTTTATTAATGCCCTATTCATTGTAAGGCCACTCAACATACATGGCACAATCTCATCAGTGTGATGAGACAGGCTCAAGGAAGCATCCATTAAGCATCTACCATCCTGTCTTGCCACTCCACTGCTCCAGCTGGGGAGTTGCAGCAGTGTTTCAGGAGGTTGCGCTGCTTCTTCCCTTCATGTGAAGCTCTGTTGGGGCCTTGCACATCCTCAGTGTCTATCAGGTTTCGCCCTTGCCTCCATTCCCCAGGCTCCATGTCCCCATTGCCTTGCTGGAGGTCCACGAGCCTGTTCTGCAAGACTGGGTAGCGGGTGCGCATGAGATTGTGCAGGATGCAGCAAGCTTCCACGATGTTCCTCACAGTCCCTGGGTGATGCTGCATGGTGGTGAGAAGTACCTGGAACCTGTTGGCCAGGATGCCAAAGGCGGTCTCTACCACCCATCTTGCCCTGGACAGCCTGTAGTTGAAGATCCTCTCTTCAGGGGTGAGGTATCTGGAACTGTAGGGCTTCATGAGGTAGGTTCTGAGAGAGAAGGCTTCATCACCCACGATGAAGGTAGGGCACATCTTGTGTGTCATTGGATAGGGGGTCTGGATCTGGAAAACCCATGGTGAGGTTGTGTTCCAGCCCATCCTTGAGGTCGCTGGCGTTGTATACCTGGCTATCTGAAGCTGACCCATTGCCTGAAGCATCGATGTAGATGAACTTGTAGTCAGCATCAACCATGGCAAAGAGGACGATACTGAAGAAGCCCTTGTAGTTGTGATAAGAGGACCCTGAGTTGGGTGGAGCTTTGCAGGCCACATGCTTCTCATCTATGGCTCCAACAGTGTGGGGAAAGTTCCACCTCTGATACCACTGTTCTGCAACTTTCCTCCAGCCTTCTTCAGTGGTGGGGCACTGGAGGAGCTCCTCCACATATTCTTCGATGATGGCCTGCACCACTTCTCTGACCACTTTGCTGATGGTGTTGTGTGGCACCCTCCAGGCATACTGCATGTTTCTGTACGTGGTTCCAGAGGCCAGGTGGTGCAGAATCAGTGTCACCTTCAGTCCAGGGTCCAGGCTGGGACGGAAGTTGGTGCTTGGCTTGGTCAACCTGGGTCTCAGATGCTCCAAATTTCGTCAAACATGGCTGGTGGCATCCTCATGAAGTTCTGGAATGCACGAGTGTCTTCATTCCTCAGCTCTACCATCAGGTTGTCATAGAGTCCAAACTCCACTCTTCTCCCGATCCATCTTCAGACCCACACAGCTCTTGGACGTCTCCTTCTCTTTGCGTAGAAAAGGTGAAACAGTCTGAAGAGGGCTTGGTTCTGGTGTTGAATGATGGCTGCTATCATAAGGAGTGTGTGATGATCCATGGTGGAGATCAATGGATGATGTGGAAGAGCAAGAGCAAGGGTGAAGAGGTCTGTACACCACAGCTGCTGGACTGATAGTGAGATCCAGGTGATTTCCTCCCCCTTTTTATGGGAAATATCGGTTTTCCGCTAGGTGTCCTTCCACATACTCTAGGCATACTCCAGACATCCTAAATATGCGAGATACGTCCCATATACGAACGTTTTGTCCATTTTAATGCTTTATATATGAGATGCATCCGCTTACATCCTTTCTATTTCCGTGCTACTAACGCTGTGTAGACGTTCCGTGTACCTTTCGCTTCCTCCCTCTTTCTGCTTTCAGCTGCAGTGGATGTGAGTTGCGGGGATGCCCAGAGGATGCTGAGAGGATACAGCAGACGTGTAATGGATGACAATGGACGTAGAACGTTTGTTGCCCGTATGTGTCGCGGATGTAGATCGTACGCAGCGGAAAGTTCATCCGCTCAAAAAGTTTTGTGCAGCTCAAAACCTTTTGAGCGGATGGAATAGCAGTAGACGGATGTTTGACGGATAGAGCGTATGAAAGACGTACGCAGTGAGTACACAACGGATGCATCGCGTTTTCCAACGGATGGCAAGCTTTTTTGTCTATTTTACATCCTCTTTGCATCCGTTGGTGCAGTGGGACATGGGCTTAAGCCATTTATGGTTACAATATCTCTATGCAATGTCTCTTTCGGTCTCCATATAAAATGGAAATTATTCTAAAGAGCCTTTGCTTGTTCTTGAAAACGTTTTGGGGGTTTTTGGCCACCCTACAGATGTAGATATCATTTGACGCTGAGGCAAAGTGGAATGACCACATCTATAAACTAGAAGATGCAGGGGCATATGGTTAAGATCTCATCTACACCCAAGTAGAAAAGGTATGTTTCCTTTACATTGGTGACTTTCTCATTTAACAGGCAGCTTCAGAGCAATCTTTCTGAATCAGGCTGTTTTTGGATCCAATTCCCTATAATTTACATTGGGTAGAGCACACAAATTCATCTATGTATTTTTTGCACAAATCAGGGACAGAGCTTTCAAATTTATTTTTAGGTTCTGGTTATTACCTTAAAGCAAAACAAAACAAAGAATGAAACATTGATTTTTTAAAATATAGTCAAATGTGAGCATGTTATCCAAACAGGTAAGAATACTTCATACTTTTTTCCTCCAGAAAGCGGAAGGTCATAGGAACAATGAAGCTCAAAGTATGTGCATTCTTCCAATTACAGTTTTTGCAAGGATTCTCAAAATCTATATCCAGACTCTGTATAAAAATAAGGGTGGGAGTTGGATTCTTTGAACATTTTTCTTAGCTAAGCTTTTAAATTAAAGGTAAACAAGTAATGTTCAAAAGAAGACTGGGTGCGACTTGAAAAAAATGAAGTAAATAATAGAGATGCATCTGTATCTGTTGTTCCTCATCTCCACTGGGCCCAGTGCTTTAAATCTTCTCAGATCTGTACTAGAAGCACAAATAACTTCACCAGCCAGCTCAAAAAGCTGGATTGTACACACTTTCTTTTTACATATACATGCCTAAATTATAACATTTCTATTACAGATAATCATCACTTGAAGTGACATGTGATGAGTTCATTTAGCCACAAGAAGTCACTTTTGGCTTGTTCCAAGAATTCTGAAGTGAAAAAAATGATTGTAGCCTAAAATGACAACAAGAAGACTGCTGTTTTCTCTCTGCCTTCTTTATGGTTCTGCACTGTGATGAGACGTTCCATTGACAGCTGTAGGTCCTAACAGGTTGATCACTCTAGTGAGCAACATTTATTGCTCCTTTGTGCCCAGGACCCAGAAGTATTCTCTCATTACAGAATGCTGGGAGTTGTAGGCAGCCATATTTGAAATGTCACCAGTTATCTCTCTTCCTCTAGAGCAGAACGTGGAAAGTTAGGCATTTTGCTTTATCACCACTCCACACCATTGATCATGGAGCTTCAGCAATATAAATTTAGACCTCTGACTTTATTGTTTATAAAGGGGAAAAGATTCCTTTAGTCACCCAATGGTACCTAGGTAAGAGTCTACTGTTTCTGGAAAACAAAACATTTTAAAAGTAAATAAAATAAATGTTGTATCTGTAATTACAAATATGCAAGCTGATTGATCCCAGATAAGTCCCAGCAAGGGCATATAAATCTAATTATAGATGATAGGCCTGAATGCTACTGCCCCATCCACTATTTACCCTGGGAATTCAATTTATTGCTCTCTTGAGTATGGGGTCTTGAACCTCTACTATAAACTCAAGCAACAGCTGCACCACTAATAGACACCACTACTCCCAGCTCTTTACTTATTGCATGTTGCCTATGATATCAGCACTTTTAAGAGCTATACAAGGAACCCATACTATGAAATTGCTTTTAGGGAATCAAGATCTACTTCAGTGGGTCTTATTTAGAAATGAATTAGGTATACTGTCTATACTTAATTAGACAGCTTACATATGCCACTGTAGTCTTTGCATTGGTCTTAATTCCCCAAATCCCTCATCAGTAATGATTATATATGGTTAGAACTTCTTTAAAGTTATTGTGTGATTGAACCCTTTACCTTTGAGCACAAGAACCATGAGTCATAAATGGGACTAAAAATGATTACAGGTATTCCTCAACTTACAACCACAATTGAAGCCAAAATTGTTGTTGCTAAGCAGTCGTTAAATGAGTTTTGCTCCTTTTTATGGCCTTCCTTGCCATTGTTGGTTGAATCACTGCAGTTGTTAATTTAATTTGTTACGTGAATCTGTCTTCCCCTTTGACTTTACTTGTCAGAAGATCACAAAAGATGATCACATGACCCTGGGACACTGCAATTGTCATAAATACATGCCAGTTGCCAAGCCTCTGAATTTTGATCACATGACTTAAGTATCCTGAGTTTATTTTTGTTTTCTCTGAGCTCAAATTCTTCTCATAGGAAGGATCAGTATAATACACAAGGATCAAAGTAGACAGCATTTGGCTGTGTTCCCCTAACATGCTTAACAAGGTCAATGACCCTTGTTTATTTAATTAACCAGCTTTCTGAGTTGAAAATTGAACAATGAATATCTGGGACAAGTTTGCACAACCTGTTACATTAAACTGTGATCAGTTAGTTTACAGTTTAGTTTTGGGATATTATCTATGTCCCATTAAAATGTTTGAGCTGACCAGCAAGTCTCTCTTTAGAGAATGGACCTATTCCTATGCTTTGATTTACAAGCTTTTGTCTTTCCAATGTGTTTGATGACATCTCCCTTCTGTCTTCTGTTCATTTCTGTCTAAGTGAACAAGAACAGTGAGATGCTCCCAAAGAAAATTATTGGTCATAGGAAAGTATGGTAGCCTGTGTGCCTGGGCTAGTATTTAATTTTACAGATAAGGAGAGAGAAGAATATACTGTATGTCCAGCCTGACTTCTGGCAGCGTTAAAGGTTATTATTCAATCATTAATACTCATTGTGTTAAATGTTCTCCTAGCTTCCTGTCCTTATTTTTATGTTGGATTTCTTTCTTCATGTCTCAGTAATTATGACTTCACTGATTCTGACCCCATCCTCACTGTGAATAAACCCTTGGCATGTTTCTGCTGAAGGGGGAAAGGCATATTCTACATTTCAAAGTCCACAAAGACTTTGCGAAAAGTCATGGCATCTAGTTCATATAGAACCCAACATCAGCAAGATTTTTCTTCTTTGACATCTCAGCTGTTATGAACAAACAAGTGACTTGGCAAAGATGAACTTTGAAGAGCTCTTGAGGGAAGTCGGAGGCTTTGGGCGATTCCAGGTTTTAACACTGCTTCTGCTCTGCTTTCCAAGACTCTTGCTCCCCTTGCATTTCCTGCTGCATAACTTCCTAGCAGCCATACCAGGACATCACTGTGCCATCCCACATCAGCAACAATTTGCCAATCTTACCAAAGAAGAGGTGCTGATTATCAACATTCCAAGGGATTTTAATGGAGCCTTCAGCTCTTGTGAGATGTTTTCTGAACCTCAGTTTCATCTACTGCTTAACTCCTCACTTGAATTGACTAATGTATCTGTTCAGAGCTGCCAGTATGGATGGATCTATGATCAGTCCCAATTCATTTCTACAATAGCCACTCAGGTAAACTTCAAATTTGTTTTGATTATCTGAAAAACCATAATAAAAAAGGAGAATGTAATATTAAGGGATAAGAGAGAAAATGGTTTTTACATTATTCCTCCCTTCACTTTTTCCAAAATCTTTGGTTAGGGTAGTTTATGTGGGGAATGTATGTATCCTTCTTAGATAATCATCTCTGTAATCATATATTTGAATTTCTTATTCATTTAATTCTTATTTCCAGGTGAACATGCAAGGTTGCAGTCATTGCCATTCCTTCTTATCTTTCTGTTAAGTTACTTGACTGAAATTGTTAGCTACTTAAAAGCAAGTCCTATCTGATTTTTTCTATTCTTCAGAAGATGCTATTCCAGTTATGTTGCTTCTGGAAAATGTAACTGTCATGAGCATAAGGATTATACTCTGTTCACTCTTGCTCAGTTTCGCATTTCACCAATCTTAAATTTTATTTGTCGTCATTCAGCTTCAGTTTATGAAAAAATCATGCGCATGCATATGTGCCTTTTCATGTAATACATACAATTTTTGAATATACTTTTCTTAGCGTATATACTGTTGCAGTTTGAGTCCTTTTAATAAGCTGATCATGTTCTTTAAGCAAGCTCTTTACAGTATGTGCTGTTATGATATGATAGAAAATTTTGAGTGCCTGTATGTGTTTGAGTTGGGGTAAGGGGATAAGCTTCCTTTGTGTTCACTGAAAATATTTCACTTTTGACAAACAGCTTAATGACTGTGTTCACATGACACATAAGACCATAAGCTAGTCAACAATTTTAACATGAACCTAGCTCTTGTGGTTCACTTAATTCATTTATTTTATAGAAAATGTACATCCCAGTCTTCTAATGCATGTACATCATTGAAGGTGATTTATGGCAGTGCATTATGTGAGCCCAGAAAATTAGATTAATTCAGTAGACCATGTGTCAATTAATTATGAGTTTAGTTTGTCATGAGAACACAGCCATTCTGAGTTCTGGCAACAGTTTGGGGAATGGGCATGAAAACCTTTTTGTATAGTACAGTTGTTCTTCATTTGTGGTAAACAATAATTCTTCCATGATATTCTGAGACAGTAAATTTCTTACTTGATGTTCTGCTCCTGTTATCTGCAGCATATTCTATTGTGTTTTCTTTTTCCTGTTGATTTGTCAATCACTCATTTCCATTAAAGTAACAATAATCTGAAATGCTCTGTTGGTTTCTATCCCATAATTAGAAAAATGCCTGCCAAAGAAATGGTGCTGTTGATCCCAGAGCAAAGGTTAATTTAGTCTAGCATTCTGTTTCTTACAATGACCAAACAGATGCTTCAAGGAAGTCAGTTGGCACAGTGTGTCTACAATAGTTTTCCCTAGTATCTCTGCACCACCAGCAAGGTGGTCAGCAGACATAACTCACGCTCTTTGAGGAATCTATTCTCCATGGATGGACTGAATTGGGTTCCCATCTCAAATATTAAAACTTACACTCCCTAGCAGATTTAATGCCTGATTTCCTCAACACAGTTGTTCCTTAAGTGTTAAAGATTTAATGGTTTACCATTGCATAGCAAACTTCCATCCCAGAAAATTATCTGATGCATCTCAGAAGCTTTAGGGAAAATAAATGCACTAAAATTTAAAATACCTTCACTGGCAACTCTAAAAATAGACTGAATGCCTAAAAATCAAGACATTGGCAAAAAAAATTTATTCTGATAAAGAGTATTAGATGATTATATTATTATTCATTTGAATGAATGTTGTGGTGTTTGGATAATAGTTAAAGAAGGGTCATCACCTTGGTTTAACACATGGAAGGAAAGTATACTTCTCTACTGCTTATTCTGCCAACCAAAATTGGATCTATACTGCTAATTAAACTCTAATAAAATGTGGTGATTTCAGTAAAAGTGACTTTGTATATTCTGTAAGTTGTGACTTTTTGATAATTCCCTGATTTAAAATTATTTAGGTACAATACTGCTATACAGAGATCTTCAACTCCTCTCCCACTTGTGGAAACATAATGAGGGATTAGCGTTCAACAGTTGTCAAGGTGAATGCAAGAGTAGCCTAAGATCTTTTGGATTCTGAGCCAGCTGAGAACACAGTGCCTACCTCTCATTCTATGTAGAAAAGCCACAGTAATTGAATATTTAACTAACAGTGAATGTTTTTTCACCACAGACTATGGAACAGGATCTTCCACAACATCTGAAAGCAGCAGTTTGTTTTAGGAATGGACTGTATGTTGCTGCCACCTACAAATGGGTGGGATTCTACTGGTTTGGATTGGTTTGGGTGAACTGGTAGTTCTGGTGATCATTTGGCCCAGCCCATGCACCCCTGCCCTTTTCCTGTGCTTTATTTCCTTGTTTTTGAGCATAGCTGATTCGCACGGCAGAGCAATTTGCCGCACATCAGCTATTTTTCTCACCAGGGCTGCAGCATTGCAAGGTATTATAGCTAAAAATGATTTTTTCTAAATGCTGGGTGCTCATCGAACTGATTGTTACACCGGTTGAATCGCAACACTGCCTACAAACTCCATTTTTTTTACCATTTCCTAAAAACTTCCATTCACTTTGGTTAATGGTAGGACCAGCCATGGTGATATTGGGATTTCATTATGGCATAATAACATCTATTACCAGAATAGTTCCTTAGGATCCAATCCAGAAGTTGGAATCTATAAATTTAAAGTATTTTAAATCTTCTGTAATTATCATGAACATGAAACTTATTGGGCTACTGAAAAAGGAAACTATTAAATGAGTGTCTATTTTCCAGTGGAATCTGGTCTGTGAGCATAAAAGCTTGAACCAAGCAACTGCTACCTTCTTCTTCTTCGGGGTGATGTTTGGTGCTGTGATCTTTGGAGACCTCTCGGACAGGTAATTTCATTCTTACATTATTCTATCTAGATATGTGGACATTTAAGAATGTTGCAACAGTCTATGTGCAGGCAATAAAAATTGCATCAATGTGAGAATTCAATCCTCTAGATCATAATTTTTGAGGGAACACACTGCTCTTTTGGTCACCCATTTCAATTTTCAGCCCAACTTTAGAACAGCTTTGCAAAATTCCATATTTGCAACCCCATTCTACAAAGATAAAAACCTGGTTCATTTTAAAACTATTTACTCTAAAATAAATTAATAATATTATTGCTAAAACCTATAAACAACTTTATCAAACCTAGGGTGTAAAACTCTAGGCAACCACAAGATGACAGCAAATTATTGGTATTTTGTTAAATTTTTGCTGCCACCTAGTGATTGTTGGAGCTTTGCATCCTAAGTCTGGCATTGCTAATGTATCAGCCTTTTGTCGGGCAAATGATCAAGTGGACATTTTTTCAATAGCCAGGAAATAGCTGATGTTTTGGAAACGATCCACCCAACAGAACCTGTTGATGTAAATGTAACTTTCCTCATTCCATCGAACAACAATGTATGTGATGGAATAATGGAAACAGACAGATTCAAACAGCAAGGTGAAAACTAAATGAAGACCAAAAGACAAAAGCTTTTAGGAAGACACCAGGGCATTTCCCAAAGATCTAACTGGAGTTGAGGTTCTAGGCAATTGGTCTTCATTTACATGCGAATTAGAAGCTAATTGGGCAGCAAGCCAGAACCCAGGAGATCTTGAGTTCTAATCCTACCTTAAGCACAAAGCCACTGGACTGACTTTAGGCCAGTTACTTTCTATCTTAGCTTTAGGAAGCAAGCAAAGCATATCATTTCTGAAATCTTGTCAAGAAAACTGCAAGGAGTAGTCCAGGCTGGAATGGGACAACTCGCTGCAGCCAACTTGCCACAGGACAATTCAACAATTCACTTTAATTATTTAAATTAATGAAACATATTTTAATGTTTGTCACTGACATTTCATTTTGTCCCTCCTTTTGCATCCTTTCTTTAGTGGTTCTATTGCACCATTTCTTCCATATTACTATATCTCTTGTCCCACAGTGAGCTGTTCCATGATGAGTTGCTTGTGACAAGTTGTCCTAGACTCACAAATCACCAGGCACCAAGACTGACTCAAAGGCATCTATGCATTCATATTATTATTTTGAAGCACTAGACCAAAATGGTAAAAATGGTAAAAAATGTTATAGTCTTGAATGATTTTTGTGTCAACAGAAAGCACATCTGGGTACATCCTGTCTCTTGACATGTGCTTGACATTTTATCCCATATTTTTATGGGAGCAGAAGCATGAAGACCTTAGCTTCTAATTTTACATCTGGTGAAAAAGCTCCCATTTGTCCTCAACAATACCTATGAAGGACCAATTACTTAGGTTGCATGAAAAGACTAGCATAGATGTAATGGCACAGCAAACACAAAATAAGCCAAGAACAAATTAAATGGGTAATATACCCTTCCACATGTATTTATTTTGTTTCATTTATTTAAATGCAGTCCATCTATTTTCATTTGTGTACATATTCCACAGAACCCAGTAACTGCTCCAAAATAATTTCTGTGCTCTATTTTTTGTTCCATTTCCCAACAACTTCCATTCACTTAAAACAGTAAAAACAGACTTGTTTAACATACAAAATATTGCTTTTTTTGCCATGATAAAGATTATTATTACATGAAGCTTTTTGTCAATCAACCAGTCAACCAATGGAACAGCTTGCCCTCGGAAGTTGTGGGAGCACCATCACTTGAGACTTTCAAGAAGAGATTAGACTGCCATTTGTCAGAAATGGTATAGGGTCTCCTGCTTGGGCGGGGGGTTGGACTAGATGACTACAAGGTCCCTTCCAACTCTGTTTATCTATTATCTGTTAAGTGCTGATTCTGCTCCTTGAGCAACTCTTTACTTGCTTGGATAAAAAGTGAACTATTAGCCAATTTCTCTGAAAGGGCAATTTGCAACTCTCATGACCTTTGGTAGGAATCTGGAGATGACTTGGAAGTTGCCTCCTTGGTCACAGCAGTAATGCTTCTTTCTATGGTGCCTCAGGTTTGGTCGGAAGAGAATGCTTCTGGTGTCCTACTTGGCCACCCTCATCTTTGGGGTACTGAGTTCTGCCTCAGTTTCCTATAGTATGTTCGCAGTGACATGGACTCTGACAGGAATGTCTATCTGTGGACTCTCAATCATCGTGATACCTCTGGGTAAGCCAAAAAGAAGATCCAGGTGGGCCTTGAAAAAGCAGCTATGGATAAGCAGGAAACAATTGTGCAAAGGAATTCATGGATATGAAATATGCACTTATTTCTTCATGCTTCTTGTGAAAAGAGGAAAGGATCTAGTGTATTGTATGTAGTTATGAATCAGAGGTATATGCAGCATATGGTCAAAGGGCAAGATGGAAGCCATGATTGCACATAAAAAATAAGTGGAACTTTTATAGCTTTCCCTTACCATGCCCTGCACAAATATGGTATCCTTACAAATTGAAATCTATGAGTGAATAACAGTATGATACAGTCCTCAATTACAGGACTGAAAAACACATTCTAAGCCAAGCAATTACAGAAAGGCTCCAGATCCTTCAAGTGTGAGTCCCAATTTTGATGTTTTCCCAGTGAAAGATGATGAGATAACATATGAGGGTTTTCTTAATAGTTGTAAATGCTAAAAAAAAAAGTGAAGCATGGGGTGTTTCAGATGTACTCATTGGCCCTAAAAGTTTGCGAATCTTGATTTAAAACAAAATCTGAACTCAAATTATAAGCTAATTTCTAGATAAACCAGCAGTGAAAGCAACCATCAAGAAAAGGAATATAAGAGATTAAAAACAAGCTGATCAAGAAAACTGCAAGTCTGAGAAGGAAAAATTACATTTCAGTTCCCAGAGAATCAAAGGCAAAGATGAAGGGCTATAAAAATGCATCCTCTCTGCTGCCATATCTAGTTCTGTCGTCCTCTTCCAATAAAAGGGAGACCCCTGCACAGATGGACCTATTGAGCACTTTTTCTATCTTCTAGGCATGGAATGGGTGGATATAGAACATCGCACCATGTCAGGGGTTATAATCAGTCTCTATTGGAGTTTCGGAAATATGCTTCTTGCTCTGATTGCCTATTTGGTGCGGGATTGGCACTGGCTGCTTCTCACCACCTCTCTTCCATGTATAGTGGGCATCATCTCCGTGTGGTGGGTAAAAATGTTATTTCTCAAAAACTCCTTTGCAAAATCAGGTTAAAACTAGTAGAAAAAATGTTTTGTTTTGACTTCAGGCCAGGTTCTAGATCAGCATGTCCAAGATTTGGGGTATTTGAATGGCGGTGAAAGGATTCATAGTGCTTTTACTGGTGGGATTTTGGAAACACAAAGTTGAACGCAGCTTTGTTCAAACAGAAACAACTCTGTTTCTATGAAAGGGGCAGCATTAGGGATGTGCTCAGGGCATGGACAAAAGATCAAGATTGAAGCAATTGAAGCTCCATCCATTTTTATGTATGGGTCGTTAAAAAGAGAAATAAATTGATGCTTTTCTCTAGAAAAGCCTTCCATGGAAAGTCGGAGCAAAGTACACCAAAGGGAGTCGCCAACTTTGGCTCATGGCTTGCAATCTGGAAAAGCCCCAAAATTAAAATATTAAGAGAAGGATGTTAATCTGTGCCTAGCATGTTTGCTATAAACTGAAATGAGTGATCTAGCAGCTTGTCTCAAGTGCTAATGACCCAGTGTTTGGCATTTTTAAATAAACGATAACACAGTGATGGCTCACTAAGAACACAAAAATAATCTGGTTGAACAAGAATTAGGCGTTGCTCATACAAGTAAGAAGAATATTTTCTTTCGTGAAGCCTTTTAGGTGTCTGTGATTGAAATTTACATATCCATCACTTTAATATATCCAAATACTCAGATATGTTTATATATTTAATGCTTTTGGATCAGCATCCAATTAAGATTAACATAATCTTGCTTCAAAGTTCAGGTCAGAGGCGCCAAAATAAACAACAACTTTTTTCCCTCTATTCTTTAACGAAGATGGTACTCAGAAACAAACACTGATATGCTCAGGTTCTCGAGCTCAGTGGTCGTCAACTGGTGGCCACGGCCCACTGGTGGGTCACGAGAAAATCTTGGTGGGCCTCAGAGAAATGTTACTGCCAGAGCACCCCCCTAAAGCAATTAATCCAGGCTACACAGAAACAAAAGGCTGCACTGCCCACATGGCCTGCGGGAACCCTCCTCACCAACTCACTCCTTACCCAGCAAACTTGCCTGCTAAATTGCTATTTTTCCTTTTTCTGACCATCAGCGGTTCTGCTGTGCTGGGAGATTTAGATTAGCTAGGAAGCAGGAAATGGTTGGATTTCTTGCTTTCTAGATAGTCTTTAGATCTTCGGCTCTGCTTTTAAACATAGCTGAACCTCCCTTAGGAAGTAATCGATGGCAGATAGAATGATTCTGTGAGCAACTCAATCTGCCTGCCAGCTTTGCCTGATTTTGAGTAAATGCTGCTCTTTTTTATAAAAAAAATCAATATTTATATAAATATTTATAATATTTACATACAAGCCATGCCCAGCCTGTCACATGACCACCAAGCCATACCCACAAATCAGGCTATGCCCACAGGACCGGTTAGTAGTCCCTGGGATTTAAAATTATGAATTTGGTGGTCCCTGAGGTCCAAAAGGTTGGCAACCCCTGCTCTAGCCTATAGGAATAGACAGAAAGAAGCTTCAATATATGTACTCTTATTAATATATGTACTCTTATTAACTTCAATATATGTACTCTTATTAACCATTTCTACATAACTGTTGGTGTTTTACAAAAAAATAAGGAAACATGCATGCAAAAAAGCCAGGAGGGCACAACATCAAAACTACCTACAATCTGCAAACTAGTAAATTCCAAATAGTTGGAGGAAAAACTAGATTTTAAGCAATTTGTGAAAGCATTTTTCAACAGCATTTTTATTTGGTATGCATTTATGTCTAAATGTGGCATAAGTCTTTTTTTTCTTCCAATAGCTGCCCTGTGAAGTTGAGCTGAAGTTAAGCTGAGAGTGAGTGACTGGTTCAATGTCTGCCAATGAGCTTCCATGGCAAAGGGTGGACTAATGCTGGGGCTCCTCCTGGTTCAACACATTAATGCTACCCTGCACTGGCTAGTTTTGTAGATCATGGATGGAAAGCAAAATAGTCATGTATGGGGGCCAGATACAGAGAAGGCATGTGGCTAAACCCCTATTTATTGGACTTCATATTGGTTGAGACCTTTCCACATTGAATCCACATAAGACAGGCCAGATTTTGTTGGATCCTGAAGGTACCATTAATTGCCTTAAATTGCTAGAGGTTTCACTGTAACTACATACAGAGAGCTTTACTCCCAAAACAGCAACAACAATAGTAATTTGTAATGCAGTGGCCTTGAAAGCTAAAGTTTCAACCAAGAATGGAGAATGAAAGCATAGTGGACATATTCCACAAAGGGTTGTTTTCATTCTCTACTGCATTGCTCTTAATATAGTGAAGGGTAAGTTTGAGCATTAAAAAATCATCACAATTAATCACCCATCCTTGATCTCTCCTCCTACTTTAAAATAGTAGTCCTTGTGAGACAGATCTGAGTGTTCTGGTAGGATAAAGGATGAGTCAGCAGTAGAGACTCAATGAATCAATAGAGGTATAATGTTAACATCACAAGAAGGGATTGTTTCCCTCTGTGCTACATAACACAAGAAGAATGCTGAGAAACTGGAAAAAAATGGAGAGAAAGAGCAATAAAAGTGATAACAGACTTGGAAACTAAATCCAAAGAACAACAGTGAAAGGAAGTAATAACTGTTTTACAATGTTCTCTATCATTGAGGAGAAGGCATGGATTTATTCTGTAGAGTAACTGAGGGTAGGACAAACCAACGTGTGAAAGATTTACAGAGAGAAATCCAAACTTGAAATCAGGAATTTCCTGATTATAAAAGCTATTAAGGACAACACCACCTGCTCCATCACTGAAGGTTTTCAAACAAAGGTTGAGTAATCATTGTCTGGCATGGCCTGAGGGTTCCTGCATAGGGCAGGGGATTAAAATTGGAAGACCTTCAATGTCCCTTCCAACCCTATGATTCCATGAAGATCTCTATTTATCAAGTTCAGTATGCTTCTATTATTTTAAATAAGCCAGAAGAAACTTGTACACATCTGCAACTGGCTTGTGCAAAGCAAAGTTCTTTAGAAAACATATGAACTCTTTTTTTCATGAGCAAGAAAACAACCAGGCTGCACATTTTCAGATTTATGGGAAGCTTTGATGCTATGATTACAACAAAACAATGTATGTAACTGAATACTTTAAGCCCATGTCACACTGAACCAACGGATGCAAAGAGGATGTAAAATGGACAAAAAACCTTGCCATCCGTTCGAAAACGTGATGTTCTCACTGCCTCCGTTTTGCTTCCTCTCTATCCATCCAGCATCCGCTTATGGACGTTTCATCCGCTCAAAAAGTTTTAGGCTGCTTAAAACTTTTGCGCGGAAAATGTATCCAGTTTGTCTGTTCTGCATCCGCTTCGCATCTCTACGCATCCATTACGCATCCGCTATATCCGCTAGGCATCCACTACGCATCCGCGCAATTCCATCCGCCAAGACGTAGGGAGGAAGCGGAACGGACGCAGAACGGATGCAGAACGGATGCCTAGCAGATGCAGAATGGAAACAAAGCATTTAAAACGGAAAAAACGTTCGCAGAGGGGACCTATCTCGGATATTAAGGATGCCTAGAGGATGCCTAGAGGATGCCTAGCGGAAAACCTATACTGCCTATAAAAAGGGGGAGCAACTCACCTGCATTTCACTTTCAGAACAGCAGCCCAGCGGTGCAGACCTCTGCAGCCTTCATCTGGCTCTTCCTTTTCCACAGCATCCAGTCATGTCCACCGTGGATTGTAACAAAGTCCTTTCGGCAGCCACCATCGTTCTGCAACAGTGCGAAGCCATCTGCAGGCTCTGTGAACTCTACTGCGAGAAGAAAAGGAGCCACCCAAAAAGAGTCTGGATCCAAAGATGGTTCGCCAGAAGAGCAGAGGACGGACTTTACAACAAGCTGATGGTGGAGCTCAGGAACGAAGACACTCGGGCGTTCCAGAACTTCATGAGGATGCCTCCAGCCATGTTTGACGAAGTTGTGCAGCGCCTGACACCCAGGTTGACCAAGGCAAACACCAGCTTCCGGCCCAGCCTGGAGCCTGGGCTCAAGGTGGCACTCACTCTGCGCCAGCTGGCCTCAGGGACCTCCTACAGGAGCATGCAGTACGGCTGGAGGGTGCCATCCAACACCATCAGCATTGTGGTCAGAGATGTGGTGCAGGCCATCATCGAAGAATACCTGGAGGAGCTCCTTCAGTACCCCTCCACTGAAGAAGGATGGAAGAAAGTTGCAGAGCAGTGGTATCAGAAGTGGAACTTCCCACACACCGTTGGAGCCATAGATGGGAAGCACATGGCCTGCAAATCTCCAGCCAAGTTGGGGTCCACTTATTTCAACTCCAAGGGCTTCTTCAGCATCATCCTCTTCACCATGGTCGATGCTGACTACAAATTCATGTACATTGATGCTTCAGGCAACGGATCATCTTCAGATGCCCAGGTATACAATGCCAGTCACCTCAAGGAGGAGCTGGAAGGCAACCTCATTGTGGGCTTCCCAGATCCAGAACCCCTGCCCAACGACACACAAGATGTGCCCTACTTCATCGTGGGGGATGACGCCTTCTCCCTCAGAACCTACCTCATGAAGCCCTACACCTCCAGACTCCTCACCCGTGAAGAGAGGATCTTCAACTACAGGCTGTCCAGGGCAAAGCGGGTGGTGAACGCCTTTGGCATCCTGGCCAACAGGTTCCAGGTACTTATCACCACCATCCAGCATTGCCCAGAGACCATGAGGAGGATCATGGAAGCTTGCTGCATCCTGCACAATCTCATGTGCACCCGCTACCCAGTCTTGCAGAACAGGCTCGTGGACCTCCAGCAAGGCAATGGGGACATGGAGCCTGGGGAATGGAGGCAAGGGCGAAACCTGATTGACACTGAGGATGTGCAAGGCCCCAACAGAACCTCACATGAAGCAAAGAAGCAGCGCAACCTCCTGAGACACTGGTGCAACTCCCCAGCTGGAGCAGTGGATTGGCAAGACAGGATGGTAGATTCTTAATGGATGCTTCCTTCAGCCTGTCTCATCACACGGATGAGATTGGGCCATTTATGTTTGGTTGGCCTACAATGAACAGGGCGTTTAATAAAGAGTTGGGTTTATGTTGACATGTGTGGATAATTATTACATTATTATTGATAATAAAGGGCCGTAGGTGTGGCACCTGGGAGGGTGAACCATACAGTCCCACTATGCTTGCACTGGAGGTTTATCTATCCCACAACTATAACCCATCCCACAGGTATCCCTGCCCATCCCACAGCTATCTCAACCCATCCCACTGCTATCTTAACCCATCCCACAAGCATGCAAAGGCTTAAACCATTTCTAAAAGTTTCCAGCAAGACTTTATTAAAAAAAAGAAATGAAGCAAGTGTGTGAATCAAAAATAGACTTTATTAACAACAAGCTGTAAGACAAAAATGAGTCTCTGGCACTCCTCTTGGTCGCTCAGTCTCAGGGGTGAAGGGTGCAGGTGCTGTGGAGGTGGCTGGTGCTGGAGTGCTTGTCATCAGCTCCTCCAGAAGCAGAAGCAGCAGAAGCCCCAGCCCCAGAAGAGCGAGCCCGTGCTGCAGAAGCCCCAGTAGAACCAGAGTGAGGGCCAGCGGGCGGGATGGTAGCCCTGTCCCTCTTGCCAGGGCTGGCAGCAGATGGCTGAGGCTTGCTGTGCTTCAGCATGGTTGTGGGGTTGCTGGCTGGCAGGGAGGCTGGCAGGCACCAAGGCTGGCAGGAAGGCTGGCAGGGAGGCTGGCACCAAGGCAGCCACCAAGGCTGGCAGGGAGGCAGGCACCAAGGCTGGCAGGAAGGCTGGCTGGCAGGCAGGCAGGCAGGCACCAAGGCTGGCAGGCAGACATGAACCAAGGCTGGCAAGAAGGCAGGCAGCAAGGCTGGCAGGCAGACATGCAGGCAGGGCAGGCAAGGCAGTCGATGTGTCTGGCAGCAGGTCTTTCCTCTGAATGGCGACCTGCTTCCGAGCTGCTTCTGTCATATCCGCGGGGATAACGCAATGCATCCTCCCCGCATGCGCAATTAATGCCAGGCATCCATTACGCTTCTGCTGTGCATCCGCTAGGCTTCCGCTGTGCATCCGCTTCATCCGTTTGGCGTCCGCTCTGCATCCGCTGTATCTGTTCCGCGTCCACTTTGCTGAGCCCCCCCGGAAGCCTAGCTGTTGCGCCATCCACTCCCATCCGCTCCCATCCACTTCCATCCGCTGGGCTTCCGTTCCGCATCCGCTTTGCATCCACCCTGCGTCCTCCCCGCGTCCGTGTTATCCGCTCCGGTTATGCAAATTTTTGCCCCTTCTGAGAGCAGATAACAACGGATGGAACATTTTGCTCATCCGCTGTGTCCTTTTTGCATCCGTTGGCCAGTGTGACATGGGCTTTAGTCAGCTCCATACCTGCCCATCATATTCATAAAAAAGAATGACAGCTTGAGGAATTTTAGCTGGAGCAATATCTTTAAAATTTGGCAACTT
Organism: Laticauda colubrina; assembly: GCA_015471245.1. Lineage (NCBI taxonomy): Eukaryota > Metazoa > Chordata > Lepidosauria > Squamata > Elapidae > Laticauda > Laticauda colubrina. The sequence continues at coordinate 50,271,702 of BLBF01000018.1, read as the reverse complement.
TAAGATGTGTGGATTTCAACTCCCAGAATTCCCCAACATGTTGAGCTGCAGGTTACAGGCAGAGAATATGATCTTTTTATTTCATCCTTTAATAGGTGGCTCTCAGAATCTGCTAGGTGGTTGTTAATTAAAGGGAAACTGAAAGAAGCTCACAGACATTTAGAAAGATGTGCCAGAATGAACAGAAAAACAGACTTTGCTGACAAAATAAATCCTGAGGTATGTCAAGACATCAGTACCTAAAAACTCAAGAGATGAAACGGATTTTCTCTGTTCCCCTTGTCTCCCCCACTCCCATTCCTCCAACTGCTATGAAGTAGGATGGACAAATGAGTCACAGGCTCTCTGTTTCTCATTCTTGCAAATTTATTCAATTTGAATTTTTTTTTCCACTCTTTCATTCTCCATTCCATTTGGATTTGGCAATTAGTAATTTTACATTTCTAAAAAAAAAAGGTTGCATTTAAAAGTATATGTAATTTTGTACATTTCTCCAAGTAAAAGCTTCCCCCCCCTGCAGTTTTATCTAACATGCAGTTTTCCCAAACAATTTCTTTTTATGTTTACGAAAGTTTTTATCTAATAATGATGTACGTTGTTTTTGGAATTGCAAACTACACTCCACTATTTAGAGAGATGTTAATTTCAAGTAATAACCCAGATTAGAGATTAACAAAGTTGGAAGGAACCTTGTAGGGCATCTAGCTCAACCTGCCCCCCCCCCCCCCCCCCGCCCAAGCAGGAGCAGCTCCACCCAGATCTGTTGCATATTAAACAAATCTTTCTCCCAACTTTACATGAAAATGGCACCAAGGAGAGGCAGACTGGGTTCAGGCAGACCTTGGATATACAAGACAG
>BLBF01000018.1:50208675-50270834 GCA_015471245.1 Laticauda colubrina | reverse complement strand
ACAAATGCTAGGGTCGGTTAAAAATTGGTGGTAATGACAGAGTATGAACTCATGCTTCTAAAGATGTCAACTTGTTCTGACCCACGCCCTTTTCTGACAAATCAAACACAATTCAAAAATAACAGAAACTTTGTAATGCTTTTACAAAATAATTAGCTGTGTTAAGCACAAGCCTTGCCAAACTGTGTGAGACTTGCCAAAAGATAACAGACAAGAAATAATTTGCAAAATAAGAATCTTCAAATACAAACTCAGGATACTAGAATGTCCACGAGGCTGAAGTTTCAAAATGTCTTTGCCTTCTTCAAAGAAGGTTAGTTTCACAGCTGGCTTTTATCTTCTTCAAGGAGGGGCCATTACCTTGCAGCCTTACTTCCGAGTTACCCGTGCCATTGTAACTGCTCTTTCCTATGAGCAATCCTGCACCCATGCACACTTGGCACAGGCTCCTCGGGAACCTCCTCATCACTGCTGCCAGCTCCCACAATCTCTGAAGGCAGCAGTCCACTCCCTAATGGTCCCGGCCCCTCATCTGAGTCTTTGCTCTCCTCAGCCATGCGCACCTGCTGCCGGCTAACTACAACACAACTGTTTCTCATTCCAGCTCAGGGGATTTTGCGCTCAGTGATTGCCATCATAGGCAAAGGATTTGCTGAAGCTGCCTTCACTATAGTCTTCTTGTATTCTTCAGAACTCTATCCCACCATTCTTAGGTAAGAAAGAGATGCTTTCGAGATGAATAATTGATTGCATTATCAAATGATGGATCAAAAAGAACTTGGTCTGACTGAAAAGAGCTACTGCTATTTCCTACAATCCTAGATCCTGGTGTGTGCACCCCTTTTTCTCCAATACATTTTAAAAATTTGCTTTTCCACATTTAAGATCATGCAAGGCCTTTTGGGGCCTGAAACTGCAGGACTGAATAAAAATATCATCTAATCAATTAAAAACCATTTTAGTATTTTTAGTATTTATTTGTTTTGTCAATCGCTTACAAGATAATAGGTATAAGAATAAACATAGTTGTGAATACATGAGATAGATACTTATAAGAAAAATAAAAAGAAACAATAGGAGAGGGACGGTAGGCACGATTGGTGCACTTATGCACAGGCCTCTTAGGAAGGGGGTGAGGTCAATAGTAGATAGTCTAATGTTAAAGTTTTTGAGGTTTGGGGAAAAAACCACAGAGTCAGGTAGAGTATTCCAAACATTGACCCCTCTGTTGCTGAAGTTGTATTTTCTGCAATCACGTTTGGTGCGGTTAACCTTGAGTTTGTATCTATTGTGTGCTCTTGTATTGTTATGATTGAAGCTGAAGTATTCATTTGCAGGTAGGACATTGCAATGTATGATTTTTATATACTATATTTAGATTGGACTGGAGGCGGAGTAGTTCTAGGTTTTCTAGGTCTAGAATTTCAAGTTTGGTGGCATAAGGTATTCTGCAATGAGTAGAAGAACAGAAACTCTTCTTGTGAAATATTTCTGGACTTTTTCAATTGTGTTAATGTCAAATACATGATATGGGTTCCAGACTGATGAGCTGTATTCAAATATAGGTCTAGCAAATGTTTTGTATGCTCTAGTTAGTAGTGTGATATTACCAGAGAAAAAGCTACGTCAGATTAAGTTAACAACTCTTAATGCCTTTTTGGCTATGTAGTTACAGTGGGCTCTAGCACTTCGATCATTAGATATGAGTACTCCAAGGTCCTTGACAGAGTTTGGATCCTCAACAAGGTCTTGACTATTGAGCTTGTATTTTATTTTCTGATTTTTTTTTGCCAATATGTAAGACAGAGCATTTAATTGTTGAGATTTGAAGTTGCCATTTGATTGACCATTCTGATACATAGTCAATGTCTTTTTGGAGGGTAATAATATTGTCTGTGGTGTTGAATAGCTTTACATCATCAGTGAAGAGAATGCAGTTGCTCTTAATATGATCACAGAGATCATTTATGTAGAATATGAAGACAGTTGGTCCTAAAACACTGTCTTGGGGGACACCACCATTGACAGGTACAGAATTTGATAGATCACTCTCAATTTTGACCATTTGTTGTCTGTTTGACAGGAATGCTTCTATCCGGTTATGCAGTTGTCCAGAGATACCATAAGATTTTAGTTTTAGTAGTAGTTTGTCATGTACCGCTGAATCAAAGGCTTTACAGAAGTCTATGTAGATTGTGTCAATTGCTTTGCCCTGATTGAGTTGTGTAGTTCATATGTTTTTGCAGTGTAAGAGTTGCAGATTGCAGGATAGTTTTTTTCTGAAACCAAATTGTTTATTAGAGAATAGGTTGTTTGTCTCTAAGTGGAGGATAATGGATTGGTTAAGCCCATGTCACACTGGCCAACGGATGCAAAAAGGACACAGCGGAAGAGCAAAATGTTCCATCCGTTGTTATCCGCTCTTAAAAGGGGCAAAAATTTGCATAACTGGAGCGGATAACACGGACGCGGGGAGGATGCAGGGCGGATGCAAAGCGGATGCAGAATGGAAGCCCAGCGGATGCGGAACGGAAGCCCAGCGGATGGAAGCGGATGGGAGTGGATGGCACATCCGCTAGGCTTCCGGGGGGCCTCAGCAAAGCGGATGCGGAACGGATACAGCGGATGCAGAACGGACGCCGAACGGATGAAGCGGATGCACAGCGGATGCACAGTGGATAAAGCAAATGCACAGCGGAGGCCTAGCGGTGCACAGTGGAAGCGGAACGGATGCCAAGCGTTAATTGCGCATGCGGGGGGGAAGTATTACGTAAGCCCCCCGGATATAAAGGGAAGCAGCTCGCACATGGCCAGCATTCTGAGGAAAGACCTGCTGCTGGACACTTCGAATTCCATGCCTGCCCTGCCAGCCTGCCTTCCAGCCAGCCTTGGTGCCTGCCTGCCTGCCTGCCTTCCTGCCAGGCTTTCTGCCAGCCTTCCTGCCAGGCTTCCTGCCAGGCTTCCTGCCAGCCTTGGTGCCTGCCAGCCTCCCTGCCAGCCAGCAACCCCACAACCATGGGGAGGAAGCGAAAGCCTCAGCAACCTGCCGCCATCCCTGGCAAGAGGGACAGGGCCAACCTCCTGCCCCCTGCCCCTGACTCTGCTTCTGCTGGGGCTTCTGCTGAAGGTGCTCCTGGCGGTGGTGCTTCTGCTGGTGCTCGGGCTTCTGCTGGTGCTTACTCTGTTGAAGTTGCTCCTGGTACTGCTCGACTTGCTCGTGCTCCTGGACTTGCTCGTCCTGCTCGTGCTCCTGGTCTTGCTCGTCCTGCTCATGCTCCTGGTCCTGCTCGTGCTCCTGGACTTGCTGGCCCTGCTGGTGCTTACTCTACTGCTGCTGATCCTGGTCCTGCTGGTCCTGCTGCTGCTGCTGATCCTGCTGCCGCTGCTGCTGCTGCTGCTGCTGATAATCCTCCTGCTGCTGCTGCTGCTGATGATGATGATGATGCTGATTATGATCCTGCTGGTGAGCATGATGATGATGATGATGATGATGATGATGATGATGATGATGATTCTGCTGGTGCTGCTGCTGCTAGTGGTGTGGAGGAGCAGCCCCTACTACCTGGGAGCCCCTCTGATGAGGGCCCATCTGGTCCACCCAAAGGGAGGAAGAGGCATATGGGACAACAGGAGAGGAGGCAATACTATATTGAGGAGGCGCATGAGGATGAGGTGCTGGAGTGGCTGAGAGAGAACGACTATCTGTGGCGGAAGGGACACCAGCTGTACAGGGACACCAAGCGGAAGCAGGCTGCTTGGAGAGAGAGGGCACAGAGTATGGGTTACACTTCGGAGGTGCTCCTCGGCTGGTGGAAGCACATGCACACCTGGTACGGGAAGCTGCACCTCAAGAAATCTGGCCAGGCCACTGTTAAGCTGACAGACAGAGAGACCTACGTCATGGCCAGGTGCAGCTTCCTGGAGGGTGAGGTCTGCCACCGAGGAGCACCAGAAGCCCCTCTCCTGACCCTCTCTCTCCGGCAGCCTGCTGAGAGCCAGCCCTCTTCCGGCCGAGAGTCAGTCCCTGTCTCCAGGCAGGTTTCTGTGGAGTGCGCCGCGGCGGAGAACCCGCAGACAGGTGTGGTAAGCGTGGTGGAGTGCGTAGAGGACTCCCTGGTGCGGTGGGAGAAAGGAGACATCGAGTCCACCACACTCCTAGCCGCATCCACCCCCCCCAGCTCCACCTCCGCAGAAAGGCAGAGAGCCGGACAGCTGGAGGGGCAGAGCCACACTGTCCTGCTGGAGATCAGGGACACCATCCGGAGCAGCATAGATCTCCTCTCTCAGCTGGTCCACACCGACTCCTCATCCTCCAACCGCAAGCCCTTCCTCACCTGTCAACCAGACCCTCAAGGAAATGGCGGATCCACAGTACCAGCTGGTGAAGGACCGGATCACCAAGCTGCTTCACAACCCTCCAGACCCAGAGGAACCTGCTCCCACCCAGTCCAGGTCTGCTCCTCCACCCCAGGTGATGTCCCTCCCATTCCAAGGCTTCCCACAGGCCCTTAACTACCAGGGCTACGGCTACCAGGAGGTTCAGCAGCACAGGCAGCAGCCCTTCCCAGTCCAGGCACAGAGTCATCGGGCGACACCGTTGCCACCTGTTTCACTGATGCCACCGATGCCACCCACAACAATGATGCCACCGATGACAGCGATGCCACCCACGGCAATGATGCCACCGACGACAGCGATGCCACCCACGCCAATGATGCCACCCATGCCAGTCCTCACCCAGCTGCAGACCAGACAGCCCCACTACACTACTCCTTCCTCCACCCCACAGCCAAGCCCGGCCTCAGTACATCTGGCATCAGTACTGGAGCTGACACCCCATGGCATGGAGGAAGGACCTCTCAGCATCACGGGGCTGAGCCAGCTGTCCGAGAGCTTTCTCAACACACCGTCCCCTGTTGTTGTCTCGAGGCCAGGCACTCCAGCACCACCCACCACCACAGTACCTGGACCCTTCACCCCTGAGACTGGGCACACCTCCGAGTGACCAAGAAGAGTGCCAGAGACCGGGTAGCTGGCTACCTGTGGACTTTATTTGGACACTTGACTTGGGTCATATTTTTTTTACAGCTTGTTGTTCAATAAAGTTTATCTTTGATTCACACACTTGCTTCATTTGTTTTTTTAAAAAAAGTCTTGGTGGAAACTTTTAGAATTGGCTTAAGCCTTTGCATGCTTGTGGGATGGGTTAAGATAGCAGTGGGGTGGGCAGGGATACCTGTGGAATGAGCAGGGATACCTTTGGGATGGCTAATAGCTGTGGGATAGATAAACCTCCAGTGCAAGCATAGTGGGACTGTATGGTCCACCCTCCCAGGTGCCACACCTAGGGCCCTTTTTTATCAATAACAATGTAAACATTGATCCACACATTTGAACACAAACACAACTCTTTATTAAATGCCCTGTTCAATGTAGGCCCACCCAGCATACATGGCCCAATCTCATCCGTGTGATGAGACAGGCTGAAGGAAGCATCCATTAAGCATCTACCATCCTGTCTTGCCACTCCACTGCTCCAGCTGGGGAGGTGCACCAGTGTTTCAGGAGGTTGCGCTGCTTCTTCCCTTCCCGTGAGGCTCTGTTGTGGCCTTGCACATCCTGAGTGTTGTTCAGGTTTCGCCCTTGCCTCCATTCCCCAGGCTCCATGTCCCCATTGCCTTGTTGATGGTCCACCAGCCTGTTCTGCAAGACTGGATAGCGGGTGCGCATGAGATTGTGTAGGATGCAGCAAGCTTCCACGATCCTCCTCACGGTCTCTGGGTGATGCTGCATGGTGGTGAGAAGTACCTGGAACCTGTTGGCCAGGATGCCAAAGGCGTTCTCCACCATCCGCCTTGTCCTGGACAGCCTGTAGTTGAAGATCCTCTCTTCATGGGTCAGGAGTCTGGAAGTGTCTGGCTTCATGAGGTCGGTTCTGAGGGAGAAGGCGTCATCCCCCACGATGAAGTAGGGCACATCTTGCATGTCGTTGGGCAAGGGGTCTGGATCTGGGAAGCCCATGATGAGGTTGCCTTCCAGCCCCTCCTTGAGGTGACTGGCGTTGTATACCTGGCTATCTGAAGATGAGCCGTAGCCTGAAGCATCGATGTACATGAATTTGTAGTCAGCATCGACCATGGCGAAGAGGTCAATGCTGAAGAAGCCGTTGTAGTTGAAATAAGTGGACCCCGACTTGGCTGGAGCTTTGCAGGCAACGTGATTGCCATCTATGGCTCCAACGGTGTGTGGAGCTGATACCACTGCTCTGCAACTTTCTTCCATCCTTCTTCAGTGGAGGGGCACTGGAGGAGCTCCTCCTTGTATTCTTCGATGATGGCCTGCACCACTTCTCTGACCACAATGCTGATGGTGTTGTATAGCACCCTCCAGCCGTACTGCATGCTTTTGTAGGTGGTCCCTGATGCCAGGTGGCGCACAGTGAGTGCCACCTTGAGCCCAGGTTCCAGGCTGGGCCGGAAGTTGGTGTTTGCCTTGGTCAACCTGGGTGTCAGGCGCTACACAACTTTGTCAAACATGGCTGGAGGCATCCTCATGAAGTTCTGGAATGCCCGAGTGTCTTCGTTCTTGAGCTCCACCATCAGCTTGTTGTACAGTCCATCCTCTGCTCTTCTCCCGATCCATTTTCAGACCCAGACGCTTCTTGGCCGCCTCTTTTTCTTCCCATAGTAGAGTTCACAGAGCCTGTAGATGGCTTCGTTCTGTTGCAGAAGGAGGGTGGCTGCCAAAAGGACTGTGGTACGATCCACGATGGACATGACCGGATGCTGTGGAAGAGGAAGAGTCAGATGAAGGCTGCAGAGGTCTGCACAGGTGGGCTGCTGGTCTGAAAGTGAGATGCAGACGAGTTGCTCTCCCTTTTTATAGGCAGTATAGGTGTCCCTTTGCATCCTCTAGGCATCCTCTAGGCATCCTCTAGACTTCCTTAATATCCGAGATAGGTCCCCTCTGCGAACATTTTTTCCGCTTTAAATGCTTTGTTTCCCTGCTGCATCTGTTCTGTATCCGTTCTGCATCTGTTCCGCATCCGTTTCACTTCGTCCCTGTGTCCGGGCGGATGCAAGTTGCGCGGATGCGCAGCGGATGCCAAGCAGATATAGCAGATGCATAACGGATGCGTAGCGGATGCGTAGCGGATGCGTAGCGGATGCAGAACGGACGAACTGGATCCATTTTCCGCGCAAAAGTTTTAGGCAGCCCAAAACTTTAGGAGCGGATGAAACGTCCATAAACTGATGCTGGACGGATAGAGAGGAAGCAAAACGGAGGCAGTGAGTACATCTCGTTTTCGAACGGATGGCAAGGTTTTTTGTCCGTTTTACATTCTCTTTGCATCCGTTGGTTCAGTGTGACATAGGTTTAATAATTGATTCCATGACTTTACAGGTGACGCAGCATAAGGAGATTGGTCTGTAATTTTCAACTAGGCTGGGGTCTCCCTTTTTGAAGATGGGGATGACCGTGGCTTGTGACCATAGGTTAGGCAAGGAGCTGGTCCAGAAAGATTTTTGAAATATTATGCTTAGAGGTTCGGCTATGGCAGTGGATAGCTTTTTTAAGAAATAGGCACATATTCCATATGGTCCAATAGATAGGGATGGTTTTAGATTGCACAGTGCTTTTTTTACAATGTCTTCTGTAAAATCGATATGTATTAGATCATTGTAGTTGTCTGTGGTTCGACGAGGAAATACTGGGCTTGATCCATTGCTGCTTACAAATACTGAACCAAAGAATGTGTTAAAGAGGTTGGCTTTAACAGTATCGTCATTGCAGTCTTTACCATTATTGTCCTTTCAGGGGTGGGATGAACCTTGAGTCTTTTAGTTTGTTATTTACAAAATTGTAGAAAGCACAGGTGGAATTTGTGCATGGAAGGTTTTCCTCTTGTTTAATGTGATAATTAGTGCATTCAGTTTTTATCTGGTGGCAAAGATTTTTGTATTGTCTTTTAAAGTTGGCAATGTGACCAGATTTGTTTTTTCGCCAAAGTGATCTCTTTTTGGATTGAAGCTTCCTTATTGTTATGGGTAATCTATTTTTCCTGGTTTTGGGAGTTGTTATTGGTACATATAGTTTGATGGCTCTTTTGATTTCTAGTTAAGAATATGTTGTAATGGTCTTCAGCAGTACTGCATCCAGTGAATAGAAATTGCCAATCAAGGGAAGAGAGATTGTTGATTATAAGATCATGGTTGACTTTTTCTTTCAGAACTATTGTTTTTAATTGAAATAGAAATCACTTAATGATTGAATTCACTTGTTTTTAGAGTGGTGCGATGGCCTAGACATGGTGCTTTCACCTCACATTCAGGATGCTGTGGGTTTGATCCTGGGTAGAGGCAGATATTTCTCTCTGGGCACAATGAGAATGTATCTGCTGAATAAAATTCCACATTGGGAACAGGAAGGGCATCCGGCTAGTAAGCACTCAGTTCCATTCAGTTGCCAAGACTCTCCTTGGCAAGGGATTATGAGGTCATTAAAAGGAGATGATGATTGAACTCACTTGTTTTTACTTAACGGTGGCATAAAAAACCCATAAATGAGCAACTATGTGTGCATTTGTATTCGGTACATTATCAAGTCTTTAATATCAGGATGTGTTTAGATTCTGCTTGTTAGCTTGCTTCTCTTATAATGTGTACTATGTTCTTAATAGATAAGCAGAGGGATGCAGATGTGGGCTCAAAGCCAGACTATCATTTGTGTCCTTTGAATTCAGGTTTCAATCTCATTTTGATTTCTTCCTGCCTTTGCTTCTAGACAGAGTGGACAAGGATACTGCTCCTTTGTGGCCCGTTTAGGGGCATCTGTGGCTCCGCTTGCCTTTCTGTTGAATGGCATATGGAAGCCTCTGCCCCAAGTGGCAGCTTTTGCCATTGCAGTGCTGTGTGGTTCATCAGCCTTCTTCCTCCCAGAGACCCGAGGCATCCATCTTCCAGAAACGATAGAGGACATCGAAAAACAAAGGTGTGAATGGGATTCTCCAAGAATTAGGAGACTGTATGGCAGAGGTGTCAAACTCGCGGCATCATGGCGGCATCACAGGACATACTGCGACTTCCCTCCCTTTGCTAAACCAGGCATGGACATGGGCGTGGACGTGGCCAGCACATGACACATCTGGCCTGTGGTCCGTGAGTTTGACAGCAAAACGTAATCACCGAACCGGTAGTAACACTGGTTGAATCCCACCCCTGGACTAAGCTATACAACAATATGAGTAGTTCCCGATAAAGTATAAGAATGTGCTTTATGTCTGTACAGATGTGTGCATAAATAATGCACCATCTGGTTGTATCAGAGGTATCTGAAAAACGTATTCCTTTTGGGATACTCTTTATGGGATAAACTTTCTTGGGACTCTGCTCTTTATTATTTTCCTTCAGTCAATTTTTTTTTCAAATAGCTTCAATCTTCCCCCTTCCCTTTTTAAATTATAGTTCGAAAGGGAAGAAACATCTTCATGGAGATGCACCTGAAGTTGCACCACTCCAATTATCACACAACTGACCTGCTGAATGATTAGGTAAGTGAAGCTGCAGAAAGAAGCAAAGTAGAAACATTTGCTTGAAGGTCCTGATTTTTACAGGACAAATAAGCTGAATAATACAAGTATCCAATATAGTTATGTAGGGTGTTCCCTTATTATTCATCCATACCATACAGGTAGTCAGTCAGCATCCTCCATTTTGATACATAAAATGCCTTTAAAAACCAAAACAGAATCTATTTCTCATGAAAAGCTGTTTGTCTTTTAATTTTAATTCCAAAATTTTATTGTAAAAGAGTCAATATTCCAATTTTATCTGGATCCTGAGTCCATGTATAACTTTCTAAGATCAAAATCTTATTCAGCGTTTTCCGGTTTATTTCAGATTCTTTACATTTTTAAGCTTATGATTAATTTTTTCTTTCATTCGGGATTAAAGTCAGATTCACCCAGCATTTTCCAACTTGTCATTCCAAAGGTCTCTAATAGCATAAAAGTAGTTAATGAGCAATTTCCAAAAGTGGTTAGAAAATGAGATTTGTTAACTTAGTGTCCTTTAATGTTGCCAGCTAGATAACTGAGCCTGTTTGCTCCCAGCACTTAAACCCACAGAACCCCACTATCATGTGGTTTCCTGTTCAGAAGCAGTCTTCTGTACATATGAGAATGTATGCTGGATCTCTTGTCCTCTCCTTATCTGGAAAGGTTGCAAGAAATCAGTCTTCTCACTGGTTCATAGGTCTTTGCCATGGTCATTGGCTCTGTTTTGGCAGAGCCATCTTCAATCCTTCCCAAGACTTTTTCTGTTGTGAGTACCCTTGTATTCATTGCAATGCTGCTCTCTTTAAAAGCAAATCTATCGCTTTCCAAAGACTTATACTTTGGGAAGAGGGGCTAAAATCATAGATTAACAATGAAACATGTCAATTGAGCAAAAATGAACCCCATTAAGTTCAATAAGATTGACTTTTGTTAGTAAATGTGCTGAAGAATCAATTCAACACTCTGAAGAAATACATATGTGTGATAATTTCTTTCCAGTTTACTGTACTTATTTCAATCAGCAATAGTTCTTAGAGTTATATACTACCTCACAGTGCTTTATAGCCCTCTCTAAGAGGTTTAGAGTCAGTATATTGCCCCCAACAATCTGGGTCCTCATTTTACCCACCTCGGAAGGATAGAAGGATGAGTGAACCTTGAGCCTGGTGAGATTCGAACTGCCAAATTGCAGACAGCCAGCAGGCAGGCTCTTTCCTTACAATTTTTCAAAGATGCTATTACTTACACGTCGAGAAGAAGACTATTTTGAATACTCTGGGATTGGTGTGTGATTGAACCTTTTCTCTTATTAAACTTAAATGCCTCTTTCAGTTTCAGTGTTCTTGTAAGATATAAATATTCTCAGTGTGGATCTCATGAAATTTTGGCAATTTATTTGTAGATGGGAGGAGAAACTGATCCACCACATGATACCTAGAATGGGAAAGAATTGGCGAAGGTTTCATTCTTCTCAACTGATGGATAAATGGAGCAAACAAATACTACATCAGAACAATAGTTGAGCTGCCTCTTTCCACTATTGAATTATGTGCCAGCAGCAGACCAGAACCGAGAAGTACCAAATGTTCTTAAGGATCAACTTGAGCAGGCTAAGAAGGCCTATATGTTTTGTGAGAAGTTTTACCATCTGGATATATTTTGCTGATTGTAACTGATAGGAGATATTCCTGTAGAAAAAGGATTAGAAAGTCTTGCTGTCATTATTTCTGCATTCTTGAAATGATAGGTTCCTCAGCCAATTAATCTATAGATCAAGTCAACCCTGAGGCCTACATGTTATTGTTTCCTTCCTCATTGTGTTTCCACCCAACATTCCTTTGATGTTTACTAGTCTTTGACCCACCTTGTCACCCTGCTTATATGCCTGCCTCTTTTGCTGTCTAAAGGCCAGGTAGAATATGAAGAGGCTCACATCCTGGGATTTTCACTGATGCCAATGAAAGTTATATTATTTGGTGGGAAATACACCAGGATTTTTTTTTTTCTGGTGAATATATATACCAGGGGTCTCCAACCTTGGCAACTTTAAGCCTGGCAAACTTCAACAATTTGCTGGCTGGGGAATTCAGCGTGTTGAAGTCTGCCAGGCTTAAAGTTGCCAAGGTTGGAGACCCCTGACGTATGCCTACATATCAGTCTAGAATGGTCTTGTCGATTACTCTGTTAAAGTCAGCTGCCAAGACTATTTCCTGGAAACCTGATTCAGTTTGTTTTCTAATTCTTTCTTGTGTCTCCTTCGGAGACTGTTTGCCCTGCATCTTATTTCTGGGTGTATAAAACTGGGACTGAATTTATGATTTTCAGTTCTTGCTATCTTAAACCAGATAAACAGCCATTTGTGAGGTTCAGGCTGTGTGTTACTGTTGAGACTACTGGTTCCTAGTGAACCTACAGAGCTTAGGCCCTTGTATGAGATGCCTCTTCCTGGTTCTTGTTTGAGGCGGCATACAGAACAGGTAAAGAAACATATCATAATATGAATATTTTGTCTGAGTCAGATAAATGGGAAAGTCCAGAATGTTATTTGGGATATAGGATGTTTATATCTCTTCAAGTGGTCACAAAAATCCTTTAATTTGTCTTTCAAAATAAGGATCTGCTTTATTGTCCCCTTACTGGAGGCCTGAAAATTAATTTATACTGATTTATTTCCATTTAATTATATTAGGGACCTGTGGGATTTTTAGCATGCTGGAGCATGAAAGTACACCATAAAGAGTTATATTTTAAGTGACTTTCTATAACTCAAAACATTTAAATTGCATGTTTTCATTTTCCATTCATAAGAGTAGGCTGGCAACAACTATTTGCTTATATTTGGGATGTTAAGACACAGCCTACTCACTTACTTAAAAGAGAAAACTATAAAGAGGAAATGCTGCATAACCGCCTTTAAAGAAGGAACCCCACTGCTATCTTTTAGAGTGCTAATAATAAATCATTCTGGCTGTGATCTTCATATGTACTATCCAGCAGAGGGCAGCAAAAATCTACATTTGAATAAATATTAAACCACAACTAGGAAACTGTGTTACATATGCTGAATTCTTATAGGATAAGTGGATTCCCTTGCCTCCCTATGAAATCACAAATTCCTATTTCAAGAAACAATACATTGCTGATTATATGAAGAAACTACAAGCAAGAGAGCTCCAGTATTATCCCCAGGAACTCCTGCAGCTTGGACACAGAATGATGATGGAACAGATTAGGTACTAGGGTGGAGGAGCACTGGAAAGTTTCAGGGTTCTTGACTAGATTAGGATGATGAAAAAAACATCTTGGAAGATGGTAAAGACAAACTACTTCTGCATTTTTGCTCAGAAATACTACTGCTGCCAAAAGTTCAGCTTGATTTAGAGCAACTGTGATGACCTGGAGTGTAACACAAACGTAGCAAAATCCAAAACGTAAATAAATGTCCTTTAATGCCTCCAACTTGGCCCCACTGTTCAATAATTCTCAGTTGGAGATAAAATGTATTCAAAAATAGTCTTCAAAAGAAAGCAATACAGTCCGAAGTTAATGAGCAGATAGAGATGAAATAAAAAACCAAACAAATTACAATGATGAAATTACCATAATGGACCAGTAAATTACCGAATTCAAATTACCAAATTCAAGGAGATATCAAAGCACAGTCTGTTGGAAGGACACCAACCAAGATAACTTCAGCCCAAAATAAAACACGCTTTGCTTCTGGCAACACTGTGTTGTAATCATCTCTCTTATATGCTAGTCTCCCCAGCTGCAACCAATGAGGAGGATCATGGCCGCTTCCTCTCTTGTAAGCCAAGTTGTTTCCTTCTCCGTTCCTCCCTGTGTGTCCTAGGATGCAGAGGGGATGGGCCTGGTTCTTCCTCTGACTGCCCAGCTGACCTCTGCCTTTCCCCAGCCTCCTCCACAGCCTCCTGAGCCACACCTCCACTCCCTGTGGGCTGTTCCTCTTCTCCCTCAGAATCTGACTCTAACAAGGGCGTGACAGCAATTTCTACCTTTTCTTTATTGAAAGAGTTGAAGGCAGGTCATGTGCCTACTTTCCCTAAAGGACTGTTTTCTACTTGAAGAATGCCCAAACTAGTTGGGGGGAAATGACACTAAGAAGGGGGAAGGGGTCTGGAAGTTGCCTAGCTGTGATCATCTGGCAACAATCTCAGCAGCAAACGTACAACTCTCCTATTCAAAGTCTTTTCCATGTCATTCTTCCCCAACTGGCATCCCTCTGTATGAATTAGCAGACACTGAAATGATGCAAACCTCTCCAAACAGAGACCATGGCATGATGTGGTCTTAGAAAGTGGAAATGACATTGCATCTGCAAAAGACAAATGCTTCTTTCAGCAGAAAAGAGATTTTTTAAGAGGCCCTTTCAAGGAGAATGTTCCAATGGTTGTACCGGTCTTTTTATCACTCTGATACAAGCTGATTTCCCCTATGCAATATCCATTAACTGTTCATTTCAGGCACAAATCATTTTGTAACATTTTAAAAAGAAAAGAAGGAGCAGGATCCTGTTTATATCCTACCAGGAATATTAGAATGCTAACAGTGTTTTCTTCAAGTAGTCATGAAGGATTTCTCCTTTTTCAACAAATATACCCTGCCTCTTGCCCCAGAGCCTCCCCACACCTAAGTTTAGCAAAGTGCAATTTAATTGCTTTTCTTTCTCCTTGTATTTTGTCAGTCCAAGTCTTGTTTCCTCGCTCTAGGGCAATCAAGTTATTTTGGAGTATCTGCCTCCCACTTGTTTCTCAGTATAACTGTTAGGACATTTCCAACCACAGCTTTAGACTTCCCACCACTTCCTTGGGGAGGGACTAAGCCAATCCCTGTAAAATCCAAAATGAACTAGTGCTCACTTACCAGCAGTCAGGCAAGGAGAGCAAAATCCCAGGCAACTTTCATTCACGAATGAGAGACTTCACAGACAGCTTTTCTGCACATGACTTGGTGGCCAATCCCAGGTGCTGCTTTCCAGGCTGGAATTTTGAAGCCCAGATAAATATTTGTTGAGCTAAACACACACATGCTGGTAGCAGTGGGGAGTTGTCAGAAACAAACCATGTGAGAAGGGCAAGAGGAGGATGGAGAGTTTTAATTCATGTAACAGTAAAAGATTAAAGAAGAAGAAACATGCCTCCTCCTGCAGCAACATGCACACACAGTATGCACAGATTTAGATTTCCAGATGTGTTTTTTCAAGGTAGCCAGAAAACAATGTCATAGGTTTTAGAGATGGGTACCACAAGGATTATCTGTAACCATCTGCAATATGCAGAAAAGCTGATTATTTTATTATCCTTCTTCTTAAGAACCTCATAACCTACCCTATGTCCATAGTAGATTGTTCTACAGCTGTTCAGATCTCACTACCAGGAATATTGATGTTGCACTGGGTTTTCACATAAAAGATTATGAGCTGGTGTCCTAGAGTATGATAAACTTCTTGGACTGAGCATTGGATGAAATTCTTGTTCCTTCATTTTTGCTATATGCCTGCCCACACTAATGTTTAGAATGAAGCTTCAGTATTTGACATCAGGATTCTGTAGAAACACAAAATGGAACCTGCAAACTGGAAAACCAGAACCAGCCCAATACATCTTGCAGATAAGGTGGCACTGGTATCCTTTGCTGCCTGCTTGCTACCAGCTGAATCAACCCTGGCAATGGGAGCAGAGGTGGTATTCAGCAGGTTCTGAGCAGTTCTGGAGAACCGGTGGTGGAAATTTTGTGTAGTTTGGAGAACCAGCAAATACTGCCTCTGACTGGCCCCACCCCCATCTATTCTCTGCCTCCCAAGTCCCAGCTGATTGGCTGGGTCTTTCTTTTGTTGCCCTGAACAGGAGAATGGAGCTGGAAAGTAGGTTAGTGGAGTGTGGAGGGGAATGGTGATTTTGCATTATCCTTCCCCTGCCATGCCCACCAAGCCACACTCACCAAGCTACGCCCACAGAACCAGTATTAAAAGTTTTTGAATCCCACCACTGGTCTGAGAGTATCTTCAACCACCTTAAAGCCAGGGCTGACCCCTTCAAGGGAAAGAGCCCTTAGAGAGATGTGATGGAATGTATTTTGGATTCCCAGGAGGAAGGGACTAAATTCCAGAGGAGCAAAAGACAGTGAAGTTTAGGTAGCTTGTGTGGAGAAAGACAGTTAAGATGATGACTCTATTTCAGAGTGTACTTTTATACTTTATACTGTTTATACTGCTTTAGTTGGCAAGAGTTCTGCCAGTAAATGTGGAATAATAAAGGAAACTACTTAGAAGAACTTCAGTGTATCTTTCTTAGTTTTTGGAGGGTAAGAAAAGCTTTTGGGAACTTTAGCTAGTCCAAAATGCACTGGCATGTGTAGTATTGGGTGCACCAAAGTATGCCCACATAACAACATTGCTACATGAGGTACACTGGGTCCCTGCAGGCTTCCAGGTACAATTCAAGCTATTAGTTGCCACCTTTAAACCCTGTAAGACATGAGGCCAGATTTATGTGGGACTGCCTGTCCCTCATGGGGAGGCAATGTTGCCTGTTGGATTGGCAGAATGGACCTGCTCCAGGCCCCCTCACTGAAGCAGTTTCACCTGGTAGATTCTAGGAAGTGTGCCTTCTCTGTGGTGGCACTCGTGGAACAGCCTCCGGATAGCCCTACCCTCCTGGCCTTTTGGCATTGGTGCCATTGGAGCTATGCTGTGGATATTTGGAGAGATTGCCTTTTGTGGCTTCTAATGAGGGGGATCTTGAAAGGGGGTATTTTATGATTGTTGATATTTCCATATTTAGTTTGCTGCCCAAAGTTTCATTGGATAAGAAAGAAAAAGAAAGAAAGAAAGAAAGAAAGAGGGAAGGAGGGAGGAAGGAAAGTAGAGGGAGAGAAAGAAAGAAAGAAAGAAAGAAAGGGTTTTTTTTTTAAATGGATAGCTCAGATAGTAACTGATAGGTAACAAGGGCAATCCTCATCAATTTTTTGGCTGTTCCTCTCTACTGAAGAGACAAAGCTAGGCACAATAACTATCCTGAACCTCTAAAGCAATCTGTGTTTCGGGTATGCTTGAAGATGCCATCTGATCACCTTCATTTACGATTCACCTACAAGACATGGGAGTGTCTGCATGGGCTAGATGAGTGGTTGCCCACCGGTGGGCTGTGAGAAAATGTTGATAGGCTACAGAGAAATCTCACGCCTAGAGCACACACCCCAAAACAATTAATCCAGGCTATGCAGAAACACAAGGCTGTGCCGCCCACATGGCCCACGGAACCCTCCCCGCCCACTCACTCCTTATCTGCAAACTTGCCTGCTAAATTGCTATTTTTCTGACCATCAGCTATTCTGCTGTGCAGGGAGATTTAGATTATGTAGGAAGCAGGATTTCTTGCTTTCTAGCTAGTCTTTGGATCTTCGGCTCTGCTTTTAAGCACAGCTGAACCTCCCTTAGGACTGAAGGTTCTATTATTCAGTGCAGACTCACAGCAAGCAAATTTTATGTGACAGACTGAGCTAGCTGATGGCAGAGAGATGCTCACAGATAGATGTCTGAATGAATCTGTGATTCTGTGAGCAACTCAATCTGTCTGCCTGCTTTGGCTGATTTGGGGTAAAAGTTGCTCTGTTTTTTAAATAAAAAAATCAATATTTACATACATAGTATGTTGTGAGTTAAAACTGAGCTAGCTGATGGCAGATAGATCTCTGAATGAATCTGTGATTCTGTGAGCAACTCAATCTGCCTGCCTACTTTGTCTGATTTTGGATAAAAGTTGCTCTTATTTACATAAATAATAATATAAATATTTATAATATTTACATATAAACCATGCCCAGCCAGTCACATGACCACCAAGCCACATCCACAAATTAGGCCAAGGCCATAGAACTGGTTAGTGGTCCCTGGGATTTAAAATTATGAGTTTGGTGGTCCCTGAGATCCAAAAGGTTGGTGACCCCTGGGTCTAGAGAAAGGGTATCATTTTGTGTGCTACCTCTGACAAACAAAAATGTGGGTCAAGCTGATTGTTGAGGCAACAAACTAAATTAGGTGCCCATTGGATTGCCTATCTATACCTTCCCTTTCAATAGAGGGGAGCAGCTGAGGAATCCAAAAACCCCACCATCTCCTTCACTTTGCAGAATATGAGGCTGTCCCTGCAGACAACTGCCTATGCTGTGCAGCCTGGTAACAGATTCTGGACTGCTCCATACATGCCAAACGTCATTGCTTATCTGCTGAAAGTCTCTCTCCCCCTTCCCCTCCCCCTCCCCCACTCATTTAACCCAGGAGGTGATTAATTTGGGGCAGCAAAGAATATGCCATTTGAAACCACTGGAAGGCAGTCCTGCGATGACATGCTAAGTAATTAATGGCATTACTTTTAATAGATCCTCCAGAAAGTGCTAAGTCAGTGACATCTGCAGCAGTGTGGCAATGATACCTTCCAGGAGAATATTTTTAACCCGGTGATGCCTCAAAAGGAAGCCTGAGGGCAGGCTGAAAATGGCCACAGAAAGAAAGAGTAGCTTACATAGTCCTGAGTTCTCCTTTGGTCAGCTGAACCTGAAACACCCTCCTGGCTGTTAGGTATCTTAATCAAGAATTATGTTGCATGTATTTTCTTCTCCAGAGCGAAGAGAAAGTAAGTGAATGGCATGCCTCATCATCTGCTCCAGCAAGGGAGTCTTGTTGGCAGATGCAACGTTCCTTGTGCATGGCTGATGCAGATCAATTATCTGTGACCAAGAGCTGTATCAAAATCTTGGTCTCTTGCGGAAGAGAAAATTAAAATAAAGCTAGCTTGGTAGAATAAGAAGGAACAGAATAACCAAAACATCTTGCTGGAGGTCCAAAGTTGACTTATGAAAGCAGCCACCTCTTTTTTTCCTCCCAGCTTGCGTAGAAATTCAGGCTGTTTCAATGAATAGAATAAGAACAAATGTCCTGACAGTGAGAACAATTAATCAATGAAATGACTGAGAATCTTCATAGACATTCAGAGGTTTTAAAGAAGAGATTGGACAACCATTTGAAAAGGTATACGGCAGGGGTGTCAAATTTGATTTCATTGAGAGCCGCATCAGAGTTGTGTTTGACCTCAAAGAACTGGGATGGACATGGCCAACTTGCCATCACTCATTGAGGCTCCATTTATGGCTGTCACAGCCTCCTGCAGCCCTCAACGGAACTCGGGGACCAGGGCTCTGTTTTCAGCTGCGATGGCCTCCCCAGGCACCACTTTTGCTGGCATAAGGCTGCAAGAGGCTGTTGCGGCTGAAAAAGAAGCCTGGGAGGGCCACATGTGGCCTTCCCAAACACCCTTTTCGTTGGCAGAAGCACTGCGATCTGGTCCTTCGTTGTTTCCAGGGTGGCTCCGCAGGCCAGATCTAAGCACGGATCTGGCCCATGGGCCTTGAGTTTGACACTCCTGGTATAGGGTCTCCTTTTTAAGCAAGGGGTTGGACTAGAAGACCTCCAAGGTCCCTTCCAACTCTTATTTTCTATTATTCTGTTATTCAAGTAGTGTTGTACTCCTGTGAGGTCCAAAGGATTTCTTCTGAATGATTTTGAAGTATGGACAGCTCTAATCATTATCTGGGGCAGTTTAAGACCTAGTTGCTCCATCTGAAATTTTGCAGGGTTGAACTGGTAGTTTATGTGGTCATTCAGCTGTGTTTCTTTTTTATGGCTAAGTGCATTCAATAGACCAGGCTGACTTGGTTAGTTCATGGTACGCTGAAAATGAATGAATTCAATAATTGTGTTATGTGAATGCAGCTGCATGCTGTCATTGTAATTCCCAGGATTAAGGCAAAGGGTTTCTAAATCAAAAAGCAATATTATCGGGCAGATTTTTTCCCCAAACATATTTTTTCCTTTAAGTCAGAAAGTGTAATCTTCTGTTTGCTTGCTTATTTCACTGTTTTTCTCCTTTTATACAAAAGAAATGAGATCAAACAAAAGAATATATTTTCATCATTTCATTGCTACAATGGGGGGAAAATATCCCTATTTACGGTTACAGAGATCTATTAACTGATGCTTCTGCCAAGTTGGACTTTGTGAGTCAAAAGCTAGACAAATTGAATACCTAAGCATTCATCTCAATAGCAAGAATTTTTTATAGGTCTGGCTAGCTATCTCCTGAGATGAATAGACCACTGCAAAAAGCTCTGGTCCTGCAAATGTGTCCATAAATGACAGAAGGAAGGGGGGGGAAAGGCTTCAATACCACTCACTTTTATAGATGACTCATGCAATCATTAAAAGGACTTCTGTAGGGGCTGAATATGAAGGTGCATATTCCTTTGTTGCATGGAATTCAAGAGAGCGGCATTTCCTGCTGCTGAAAACCATATGATACAAGTCTGATCAGAAGCCTCAAAATGTGACAGCAGAGATGGCACTGAGAGTCAGTCTTACAAAAGTCTTTTTACTTTTGTATTACAATACAGATCACTCCACTGATGATGTTACCTAGTTGGTAATGAAATGTCTGCAAGGAAAAGACCTAGCACAGAGAACACCAAGGATCCCACAGTTTAAACTTGAGTTAACAAATGTTGCTGTCTATCAAACAAAGATCAACCAACCAACAAATCATATGTATTACAGTAGCTCAGATTTTCACATGTTTATATGAATATGTGCTATGATGTTTCTAGCTGTGTGGAATATCTCAAAATGTTCTGTTAAAAAAGTGTAAAGGGTTTATTTGATCTACTAATACATAAATAAATCTCAGGCATAATGAATGTTCTCTTCTTTACAGAGTTCCAAGAAGGAAAATTAGCTCAGTTTGTTGCAGCAAAATCAGCAAAGCAGCCAATCAACAAAAGCACAATTAAAGTTGTGAAACATAAATTGACATATTAGTTAAGCCAAAAACTGCCCAACAATAAAGATTCTTATCTATCTAGATTATTTGTCTCAGAGTCTTGACCTGAAAATGAGCTTAAAGCCACTCAAGCTCTTGGAAATTTTGCCATGACCTTTTCAACAAGTATGAGAGCATTTTAGACTTATCAAATCTGAGCTTTATTTTTAATTGCTTCAGAAAAACAAATAGTGTTTGATGGATACAGATTGAGTTGGATGGATTTTTTTATTTATCAAAACAATCCCATTTCCTCTTTACAGTAAGAAATTAACCCCTGCTACCTTAAATCCATAGTTAAAACTCTATTTAAAAGTTTGGAAAAAATGGTAACAGTTTTTGGCTTTCTGTCTTTCTTCTATTTTTGGAATTATATTTGGAAGCATGAGGATAATTTTGTTCAGAACAGGAATGGGTAGCTAGAGGATTTTATGGACTTATGAAAACCCTTTTATTGCTTAATATATTTTGTAAGAAGATTGATCAAAAGCTTCAACTTGCTTTCACATGAGTCAAGTTCAGCCATTTCATTCTTATCAATCACCACCAATTTACAGAGCTAAAGAATACAGCGACTTTAATAGTAAAATAATCTCACCCATATATATAACCCTGTTGTGTATACATTATACACAACAAATTATTTTCAAACCTTCTAAAAATGCTAGGAAAATAATTTTAGTTTTGAACTTGATGAATTTAATTAAATTCCTTTTAAATCTATTTTAGGAAATTATTAACAAATGACCAAGAGAATAATCCATAGATGGTAGTACTGGTACCTTCTGCTAAAATTTTTAGATTTTAGATTTAGATTTCCCTTACATTGGATTAATATTACTCTTATTTCTTAGAGATATAATTTCTTTAGACTTTTACATAATTCACTATTCAATCTTGCACATGCCTATTTGAAGTTAAGTCTTACCTAATTCAATAGGATTAATTTACAGATAAATTATACATTCTACAAATATTCACCTAGCAATGAGTCCAATTAATTAAATCAGTAGATTTACTAATTGTGAACCCCAATCTGTAGGTAATTTACCCAAGCTTTTTCTGCAGACTCCAGGCCTACTTCTCAATAATGCAGCCAAAATTTGGCACAAAGAGCTGAACAGAAATGATATGCTTTTCCCTGATTTTCAACAGGGAAGGATTATAGATGTGCTAAATCAGAGGTGTCCAAACTTGGCAACTTTAAGTCTTGTGGACATCAATTCCCAGAATTCTGGGAGTTGAAGTCCACAAGTATTAAAGTTGCCAAGTTTGGGGACCCCTGTGCTAAACTTTCAATAGGTGTAATGTATTTACTGACAGAGTGATGAGGTGATGAGGCCATGTAAACCTGCCTATTCTAAAGACATTATAGTCATCTCCTATCATTGTAATCCTTGGTGGGTAACCTCTTTGGAAACCATGTTTATTATCTCCTTTGATGCAGAGCAATGTACTCTCAGGACAGTTCCCCCTCTCAAACTACCAAAATCCCCCTCAAAAAATACCACTTGAAGTGTGTGCAAACACACATGCACACACACGCACGCACACACACACACAGCCATATATGGAGCTACCCTGAATAGTTAAAATGAAAACTGATTCAGCCTTAACCATGGTGGTATAGTCACACCACTACAATATTGTTTTATTATTATTACCCATATAATCAAGAATCAGAAAATTAGGAAAGTGGCTTAAAGCTGGCAGCAAAGGAAGGTCCTAAAATTGTAATAATTTCAGGGTGAGACAGTTCGCTCTGCAGGTCTTGGATCTCTGCCTGTAATTGTCATCTTATCACACAATGTGATTTAAAAGAACGAATTGCCAAGTGAAACAACGCAGGCAGAGAGAATAACCCTCAAAGCTGTGGCAAACATTTTAAATTTAGTAACTCGGTGACAGCTAATTTGGTCTTCTGCAGTTTCAGACAAAAGTGGAAGTGGGGAAAAAAAGAACCAGGAAGGAGAAGTTTTTCCTTGGTGTCATTCTATTTTTAGTTCAGTGGATTTTATTAGAATGATTAATTTGGCCGACTGTATCTCCTGTGTCGCTATAAATGCTAGTAATCCTAAGGGCTTGCATAGCTGAAGCAGAGGAAATCAACTTCCTTTGTTTGCGGATGGCACCTTCCCATCATTGGCCTGACACTACCAGGAACACCATCTCCATTCACACCATCTCCATTCATTTCCTCACTGGTATCTTCAAAAGCCCATCTAAAAGCGTCATCCAGCTATTGTTGTGGCAATGTAAAGGCTGCCTTCATTACTGTTATATCAGTGAAACAATGGTTGGATGACGCTAGAAAGAGCCATAAATCACTAGTGAGGAAATGACCTCTATCTCCTGAGTTGGAAGGAGGCAGAAAGGCCATGTTTTAATTTCTGCAATATTACACATAGGAAGTGTTCGGTTCGCGGGAATGAGACTCAGAGATCAACGTAATTTCAGCTCTTTTATTTAGTTCTGAAAGTCTTCTAACCAGGAGCCGCGGCAGCTCTTTTTATAGAGAGCTGCTCGTGGCTAGTGTCCAATGACGGCTACTTGTTTTTCCCGCCGGTTGAATTGGCCAATCATAAGCCCTGAGTACATCAGGTAACCCATGTGTAGTGAATAGCTTTCATAGCTGTTTGATGACTGCTTCGGTGGTCGTAGAGTGCACGATGCTTACTTCTAACAATTGGAGTAAGCATCTACTATGATTAGGTATGTATGCCCTTTTGTTGGCCCCGCGAAGTCTATATGTATTCATGACCAGGGACCCCTTGGTGTTTCCCAGTCCAGAATAGGGGCTGAAGGGGGTGCAGGGCGGGAGTGTTGACATTTCCCGCAGGTTTCGACCCATTTCCCAATATCTTTGTCCATCCCTGGCCACCATACATAGCTTCTGGCCAGGGTTTTCATTCGCACGATGCCCGGGTGGCCTTCGTACAACATACACAATACCTGGCCTTGTAATTTTTCTGGTATTATGACCCGATCACCCCAAAGTATACACCCTTTCAGTAATGACAGTTCGGTTTGTCTATTCTTATACGGTTTGAAAATAATGTCTGTCTCATTTTCTGGCCACCCTTTTCGTACCCAGTTCAAAACTTGTAACAATGTCTTGTCTTTTGCTATCATTCTGGAAATGTCGGCTGCGGTAATCGGTAGGTTTGTCAAAGTCTCGATTTGTAGGGTGGAAGTGGTTGGTGCCAGGTCAGTCTCTAGGTCTGGTAAGGGGCCGCAGCTCAAAGCGTTTTTTCCGGGCCGATGGATTAGTCTATAGTTGTATGCCACCAGAAATTCGGACCACCTTGTCATTCTTGGTGATAGTATGTTAGGGGTGGCTCTGTTTCCAGAGAGTATACCTAAAAGGGGTTTGTGATTGGTCACAAGGGTAAAAGTCCTACCATAAAGGTATTCGTGGAAACATTTTATGCTGGATATAGCCGCTAACGCCTCTCTGTCCAACTGGCTATAGTTCCTTTAAGTTTTTGAGAGGGTCTTTGAGTAGAAGGCAATGGGGGTTTCTCTTCCATCCAGGAGGACATGGCTAAGCATGGCCCCAATGCCAAACGGTGATGTGTCGCATGTAACTGTAAGCGGTAATGTCTTGCTATATTGCATCAATACCGCGTCAGAGGTGATGAGGTTCTTTATCTTCTGGAACGCTGTCTCTTCACGTCGTCCCCAGGTCCAGACGGCCGATTTGTCCAAGAGTCTATGTAGAGGTTCCGCCATAGTTGCCTTCTGTGGCAGAAAGATGTGGTAAAAGTTTATGAGTCCCAGAAAAGCTTGTAATTCAACCTTATTTTTTGGTCTAGGCACCTCTTTGCTAGCCTTGATCTTTTTTTCTGTGGGGTGGATGCCCTCTTTATCAATTTGGTACCCCAGGAATTCAATTTTTGATGTGGCCAATTTACACTTTTCGTTTTTTACCTTGAGTCCCACTTTTGGGAACCTTTGCAGGACCTCTCTGAGGTGGGCTTCTAATTGCCTCTCGTCGTTAGTTGAGATGAGCACATCATCAAAATATGGGACTACTCCTTTTATCCCTTGTAATAATCACTCCATTAGGCTTTGGAAGACCCCAGGGGCTACGCTGACTCCGAATTGTAATCTTGTACATTTGAATGCTCCCCCATGCATCACGATCATTTGGGCCTCTGCTGTTTCCGGGTCTACTGGCAATTGCTGGTAAGCTCGGGCAAGGTCGAGCTTTGCGAAGACCTTGCCCCTTCCCAGGGAGTGTAGTAGGTGTTGTACTGCCGGAACAGGATATGCACTTTGCTGTAGTGCATGGTTCAGGGTAGCCTTGTAGTCCCCACAAATTCTCATGGATCCATTTCTCTTAACTGGGGTCATGATTGGGGTCTCCCATTTAGCATGTCAATTGGTTCCAGGATGCCTTGTTCTATAAGTTTGTTTAATTCTTCGTCAGTTTTGGGTTTTAGTGCGAAGGGGACTCACCTCACCTTCAGCCTAATTGGAGCTATGGTTGGGTCTAAATTGAATGAGATAGGGGACCCTCAGTACTTGCCTAATTTTCCATCGAAGACATCCTGGAACTCTCTCATCAGGTTCTCCTTCCAGTCTGCGTCAGTGATGCGGTTAATGCCAGTCACTCCAATTCCTAGGGGCTCGAACCACTCGAGTCCCAGTAGGCTTGGTCGGTTCTGGTCTACGATGATTAGCGGAAATATTTTTTGGTGTTCCTTGAAGGTTACCTGGAAGTGTCCAAGCCCAACTACCGGTATTCTGTTGCCTTGCTAGTCTTTTAAAATCAGTGCTTGTTGTTCTAATTTGGTTTTGCCGATGTGTGGTACTAGTCTTTTGATGGTATCCCAGGATACCATCGATAGGTACAACCCGGAATTGACCTCCATTTTGCATTCTTGCCCCTCGATTCTGACCGCCACATGTACCTTTCGGCCATTAGTCATGTTGGAATGGCCGATGATGATGGTCTGATGCGTTTCTTCTTTCCTGTAGCTCTTGCTTGGCCGCTTCTCTTTGCCTTCGCAATTTTCTCAGTTCCACGTCGTCCTCTCTTTCTGTCTCAGGGGTGTGTTGTCCCTTTTTCTGGGGCTGTACCTTCTGCGGTTTCTGCATACACGTGCGATGTGGCCCCTCTGTTCGCAGTACCAGCAAACAGCATCTAAGAACCGGCACTCTGAACAGGGGTGGTCTCCTCCGCAACCGGCACAATGGAACCCCAACTTATGACCATTTTTCATTCGCCGCTCTTGCTCAGCCTGGAGACTATGGATTTCCTCTTCCTCGTCCTTGTCGATTCCGGACGATCCGCTGTCTGTGAAACATGCAACGGTCTTGTGTGTGCTTTCTACTTTCTTCTCGGCGCCCTGATTCATTTCAGTTGATGTCTTTGGCGGGTTGGCGTTCATTTGCTGCATTTTTGCTGCTGATTTTTTTGTTGCTTCTGCTGCCGTGACTACAGCAATAGCCTTGGTAACGGTGATCTTTGGTTGGGTCAGCAGTCGGCTTTGTAGGGTAAGGTCTCTCAGTCCAAGTACCACGCGATCCCTCATGGTTTCGTTCATGTTCAGGAATTCGCATGCTCTTCCAATGTCCCTGAGAGCGGCTACAAAATCTGTGATGCTCTCACCTTCCTTCTGGTCCCCTTTATAAAATTCATGTCTCCTGATGAGGCTGGAGACGGTCAGTGCGTAGTGAGCCCTCAACAGCTTCTCCAGGTCCGGCCAGGCCATTTGCTTAAGGTCGTCTGGTTTTGCTAGTGCCTTGGCCATCTTAAACACTGTGGGCCCACAGTGTGTTAGGAATACAGCTCTTTTGCGATTGTCCGAGATTCCTTGAAGGTCATTACTCTCCAAGAACACGAGGAATCTATTGATGTTGGATACCCAGTCCTCTGCTGCTGGGTTGAAGGGTGCGGGTGGCTAGTTGGTTCTGGTCATTTCGTCTGCTCGGTTCTCGATGCCACGTGCCCGACTGATCTGTTTCTCAGTATCCCACCTTCGTCGCCAGTGTTCAGTTCGCAGGAATGAGACTCAGAGATCAGTGTAACTTCAGCTCTTTTATTTAGTTCTGAAAGTCTGTTCTAACCAGGAGCCGCGGCAGCTCTCTATAAAAAGAGCTGCTATAAAAAGAGAGCTGCTCGCAGCTGGTGTCCAATGATAGCTACTTGTTTTTCCCACCGCTTGAATCAGCATCGAGAAAAGTAGCCAATCAGTGTCGGGTATTTATTGTCCAATAGGAATAGCCTATTTGAAGTATGTTAATATGGAACAGGAAGCTCTAGAGATTCCTCTAGCCCAGAAATTCTCACTTCACTTTAAACTCAAATCTTTGTCACTTTTATTCTTACTTCCATTCACTCTGTTAAAAGTTCCTTTTAAAATTGCTTTCACCCACTTCCAAAAAAAACCCCACCCCTTTTTCTTTTGTGAAAACCAGTCTACATTTTCTCTACAGCTTTTAATCTTAACCGGGCTTTGCAAGTGCCTGTATACCTGTTGGAAGTTATAACCCACCCCACTCCCAAGAAAATGAAATTTTTTAGAATAAACTAAAAAGGCAGAATATTTCCCCTAAAAGAGAAGTAGAAACTCAGAGAGGAAGAAACTCAGCTTCCCCTCCACCTTTGTCAATGGGCCATTAAGTCCGGAGACAGTTTATTCTACATAACTAAAGATCTATCTCCTCCAGGTAGAGCCATCATAGGAATTGCCCAAAGCCCTTTTATTACATCATCATCCAGCAAGGCTCAACTAAGCCTGGGACTCATGACAGCCTACAGAGTTGCCCCTGTATGGCCCCATGGGAGTCTGACAACCAATCAGAATACAAGTTCAAATTCAAATCTCAACAGGGGGCACAAAACCAAGGACTCTCAGCATTTTTCCCCTTTTCTCCCAGGAGCTCCAAGGCATGTGATCCTGTCCACCATGAAACCTTCTTTCCAAGCAACTTCCATTATTCCAGTGTCTTTTTCCCCACTTGGAACTGAACCCAGAAGGATATTTCTTCCAACATACCTTATATATTCTTCCTCTTCCACAACTCATGTTATCATTCCACCAATCACACTTTTGCAAATTTCCTAATCTCAAACATTTTTGTGGCACATGGGAAAAGAATTCTTTTCAATCTGTTACCAACAGATTTCACATGCCTTTTCCATACTCTTTCTATTCATTTTCTTCAGAGATTTAGCTACCTTATAAAAGTTTTTCATTTAGGACCTGTATATTATCTTCTACTATCACTCATCACTTTTACTTCTTTTCTTCCATGTCCATTTCTATTTTGTTGAGTATTACGAGAACAAATTCTGTACTGGTTTAGATTTCTGTTTTCTTGAATTCAACACAGATATTACAAAACTTATAAGCAGTGTAATTTGTTCTTACTGGTCTTGATAAATTTAAATAAAAAATAATCCCAGCTAGGAAATAAAACTGTAATAACAATTTCCTGGTCTATAATACAGAATCATAGATTTATAAAGTGAAATGAACTATTTAGATAATTGAATCAATCTCCTACTCAGTGGAGAAATGCTTTATGAGAGAACTTCATGCCTTTGAAAGCATCAGTGAAGAATACTGAATGCTTGGCCCTTATTCTTGGAGAGGAAGACATTTTATATACCTGAATTTGGAATGAACGCATAACCATCATAACATAATATTATTTTCCTTGCTTTAGTCTCTATATTGTCCTTTTCATCATATGCAAACTTCATTCAATCATAAGTTGTTCTACTTTTCCTTCTTTCTTGACCTAATGTTGCTTCCCTCATTTATCAGCATCATTTGTGAGTTGATGTCATACCTGTAACATCATCATAGCTTCTACTGGATAACTAGGCCAGTAGGGAAAACAATATAAGCTCTGATGTCATTTAAGAAAGCTCTTACTATGCTTTTATGTATTTTGTTCTTTCACTGTTACTCATAGCCTTTAACAGCATCTTGTCAAATTGAGTCTATGCACCTTGCTGCTTAGCCACAGATTGTTTACCACAATTTACTGAATAAATTACAACTGGATGGATTTGATGACAGCTTGCCTTGGAATCCTGAGACTTACAAACCCAACAACCATCTGGAGGCCATCAAATTGGAGAAGACTGTTAAAGCAACTAGATTGCAGAAATTGGGACAAGAAAGGGAGGTGATTTACTCTTTACTCCAGTATACTCCTTTACAGGTTTTTGAGTGAATTAATTGGGGAAAGGGACAGACCAGTAGGTAGCTGGTCAGTTTTATTGTTTGGGTTTACCTGAAAGAAAGACTATTTTCCCCAAATTTAATTATACTATGGGAAGGCATTCTGAAATTCACAGAGAACTTGTATCTTGTTGAAATGGGTGGTTATACTATGGAAAAGGCACACGAGGCCTTTTTCACATTTAATGTTTCCTTTGTGGGGAGAATTTCCTTGAATTCAGATAATTTTCTTTTCAGGTAACTATACAGTAGTAGTAGTAGTCAGTCCTTGAGTGTCCATGGAGATTCCTAGGACTTGAGTCCTTGAATATAATTTTATAAATAGAACTTTCCAGATCATGTATAGATTTGAATATTGACAATTAAGTAATTGTACATTAAACTCAGTACAATATTAATTTCTCCCTTGCCATCATTCTTACAATGTTATACACTGCTCAAAAAAATAAAGGGAACACAAAATAAGACATCCTAGATCTGAATGAATGAAATATTCTTATTAAATACTTTGTTCATTACATAGCTGAATGTGCTGACAACAAAATCACACAAAAATTATCAATGGAAATCAAATTTAATTTTGAGTTACTCTCAAAATTAAAGTGGAAAAAAACACTACAGGCTGATCCAACTTTGATGTAATGTCCTTAAAATAAGTCAAAATGAGGCTCAGTAGTGTGTGTGGCCTCCATGTACCTATATGACCTCCCTCCAATTCCTGGGCATGCTCCTGATGACATGGCGGATGGTCTCCTGAGGGATCTCCTCCCACACCTGGACTAAAGCATCCCCCAACTCCTGGACAGTCTGTGGTGCAATGTGGCGTTTGTGGATAGAGCGAGACATCATGTCCCAGATGTGCTTAATTGGATTCAGGTCTGGGGAATGGGTGGGCCAGTCCATAGCATCAATGCCTTAGTCTTGCAGGAACTGCTGACACACTCCAGCCACATGAAGTCTAGCATTGTCTTGCATTAGGAGGAACCCAGGGCCAACCGCACCAGCATATGGTCTCACAAGGGGTCTGAGGATCTCATCTCGGTACCTAATGGCAGTCAGGCTACCTCTAGCGAGCACCTGGAGGTCTGTGCAGCCCCTTAAAGAAATGCCACCCCACATCTTTACTGACCCACTTTACTGACAAACTGGTCATGCTGGAGGATGTTGCAGGCAGCAGAATGTTCTCCACGGTGTCTCCACCCTGTCACGTCTGTCACATGTGCTCAGTGTGAACCTGCTTTCATCTGTGAAGAGTACAGGGCATCAGTGGTGAATTTGCCAATCTTGGTGTCCTCTAGCAAATGCCAAATGACCTGCATGGTGTTGGACTGTAAATACAACCCCCACCTGTGGATGTCGGGCCCTCATATTACCCTCATGAAGTCTGTTTCTGACCGTTTGAGCAGCCACATGCACATTTGTGGCCTGCTGGAGGTCATTTTGCAGGGCTCTGGCAGTGCTCCTCCTGTCCCTCCTTGTACAAAGGTGGAGGTAGCGGTCCTGATGTTGGGTTATTGCCCTCCTACGGCCTTCTCCATGTCTCCTGATGTACTGACCTGTCTTCTGGTAGCACCTCCGTGCTCTGGACACTACGCTGACAGACACAGCAAACCTCCATCTCATGCTACCACTAGAGTGAAAGCACTGCCAGCATTCAAAAGTGACTAAACCATCAGCCATAAAGCATAGGAACTGAGAAGTGGCCTGTGGTCACCACCTGCAGAACCACTCCTTTATTGGGGATATCTTGCTAACTGCCTATGCTTTCCACCTGTTGTCTATTCCATTTGCACAACAGCATGTGAAATTGATTGTCAATCAGTGTTGCTACCTAAGTGAACAGTTTGATTTCACAGAACTGTGATTGACTTGGAGTTACATTGTGTTGTTTAAGTGTTCCCTTTATTTTTTTGAGCAGTGTATATTTCTGGTATCTTCTGCTTTATTCTGTAATGAAATAATATTCACTAAGGTAGTTTTGTATGGCTTTTTTATGGACAGAAACTAGGCTGGGTTTTATTTTACATGTAGGGATGACTAGAGTGAAGATTTTTAACTACCAGAAGCAAAGCAAGACAAAAGAACCTTTACCCTAGGTTAGGATATTTACTGTATGTACAGTATGTAGAGGAAATGAGAATGAATGAAAGAACTATCCTGGCACATTCTGGTCTGAGTATATGAGTAGATATTTTCTTAATTTTAAGTGAATGTTCTTTTTCCTCGGTTCTGATTCAGGGGCATCTGACAGAAGAGATATTACAAAAGACAAGGTGATGGACAGAGTGTTGAGATGCAAATCCCACCGCCTTTTGTATATACACCTCTTTGGTGACTCTCCTCTGATAGTGTTGGCCTAGAAACTGGATAGTTAGTTTTGGACCCCAAAAATCCTCTAGTCTCAAAGATGAAACAGGTAACCCTGAAATCTGGTCAATTGGAATAATGTTCATTCATGGTTACTCCAAGAATTTTTTTTGCATTTTGTGGGTTTGATTTGTTTTCTTTGAATTTCCCAGGACTTGATGACATCAGCCAAAATAAAAGAGAGAGGCAGATATATTTTAGTCTGAACCCCTAAAAGAAAATAATATCTGAATTTTGCTTTGGGTTCAGGTTTGAACCGTGTTGACCTCTTGTAATGGCTGTTCTATCTTTAGCTATCTTGGTCATGTTGCTGCTTTGGACAGAGCTTGTCTTGTAAAGAAACAGCAGGAAAAATGTTTTTCTACCAAGCAGGAGAATGACTCTTCCAGAAAAGAGACTATGCAATATCCATCTAAACATGTGCAAGAATAATGCATAAGTATCATTCACTGTTCTAATCTGAAATTTGCTACTTGAGAGATCAGACCACTGGAAATTACTATCATATTTTGTTTTTCACAGCACAGAGATGCCAAATATGCTACACAAGGAGCAGTGCACTCCAACCACATGAGAACCTAGATTTGGGCTGGATTTTCGGAACCATGGTTTTGAAGTTGGAATATTGGAATAAGCTTATATGGATTAGTTTTATTCTTCGATTGACATATTTGGAACTGAAATCCACAGAACTGTTCACGTGACTCCGGGATAATTTTTGCTTTTCAGGGCTGCACATGTTCTTTTTGGCTATGTCCCTGGTACCTGAAATGCTTGCCAAGAATTGTAGATTGTTTGTACAAGAAAATGGCCAAAAGAATTGCTACATACTACTGAAAGAAAAAATCTACATCTGATTTATAGCAATAGACTGCTGATGTATGCTGCTTGTCAACATTGGAATTTCCCACACTCTCTTTTTCCCATCACATTTCCCCTTCTTTGTTTTTCTTCATCTTTTACATTTTTTTATCCAACTTTATTATCTCCTATGAACGTGATGTGTAACAGAGCACAAAACAACAACAACAACCACTTGACCTAAATGTTCTCTTCCAATGGATGGCAAAATAGGTTTACCCTTGAAGAAATCCAACATAAGGAATATTGTAGGATGATAACATGAGTTTCCAAATATGAGCAATACTGCATTATAATATGTTGTATTGTGTTTAATTTGTTAATTTAATAAGGCCAACCCCCGTTTGAATGCTATTGGCCCTTGTTTGGTTTTACCCACATGCAAATCATTAGCCTGAAAAGGTTCCTGGGTATAGGCTTGAGCAATAAATCAATCCATTTCAAATCCTTTGTGTGTGGAGCTGGTTGTTGTGCCTTGCAACATACTATTGAAAATTTTTTTACTCAACTGAAAGCAAAAGCTGATAATTGTGAATTGGAGGAAGAAACACCAATAATCTCTTCTAAGCTGATTAATTATGAATAGTGTTTCCCTGGTAGCTTATGGAGGAACTGTTATATAGTCCTTGAGAATTATTTGAAAAGTCAAGATGCAAAGAAAACAAGATTGCTGTTTCATGTAACAAATCAGAGGTGGTATTCAGCAGGTTCTGACCAGTTCTGGAGAACTGGTAGCAGAAATTTTGAATAGTTTGGAGAACCGGCAAATATCACTGCTTGTAAAAAAATTTGAATCCCACTACTGCTAACAAATGTTCCAATTCCAACATTGGGAAATGCAGCTTGGGAAATTTTAACATCTTGTACAGCAGGTTGGTATGATGAACAAAGCCAAGCCATTAATTTGACATTAGTTGATCACTGTTTAATCTGATATGTTTGAAGACTTGGGTGACTCTGAAGGTCTTACCATATTCACATTGATCCAAAAGTTACTCCTGAGTGCAGAAAGGTTTGCTATATTGGATAGATTGAAAGACAATATTTTGTATGGAGAATATAGGAGTAACATCTAGTCACAGGACTTACAAACTGGGTTAGTAACTTGGTCACTACAGAAAAGAAAAATGACTTAAATATATATTTGGATTCTTGTGATCTAAATAAGGCTATATACACAGCATTACACCATTCCCACAAATGAAAAATTTTGGGGTCATTTGGCAGAAATAAAAATATTTGTTATTCTTGATGAGATGGATAGGTAAGTGAATTTAGCATCAGGTAAAAGAGTGATCATGGTGAGTGATATTTTATGGTCCTTGGGGAAGATGTTCTTTCCATTGTCTTCCATTTGGATTAAAGTCTTCTGCTGAATTATTTCAACAAAGAAGGAGAAGAGGAGAAAAAAAATGCCATGTAATATATCGTACATAACAGCAGATAATATAATTATTACAGCAAAGACTCCAGAAAGCCATGCTCATATTTTGCATCAGATAATGGCAATAGTGTATGCTAAAATATTAAGTTTAATAAAAGTAAGATCCAATTTAAGGTAGATTTTGTTAAATATATTGGCCCTGTAGTGACTGGGGGTAAGACTTGATGGGAACAGAATTATAAGGACATGGAGTCTCTTGAAGATAGACAAGATGTCTTTAGATTTCTTGACTCATTGTACACCAAGTTATGTGAAGGGGACTATACAGACACTATACAAAGCCTATTCTATTCTATTGTCTTATCTATTCTGCAGATTTAAACTGGACTACATAAGGTCTCCACAGAAGGAACAGCGAGAGGACGAATGGTTCCTTTAAGAGAAGGATTGAAAAGGGTACATATGGTATGAAGTTGTTTAAACAGCTTACAAGAATGAATAGTCTAAATTAAAATGATTTTTTTTTTTAATGAAGCATACGTTAAATGACTGTAGGTCAATGTTTCTCAGCTTTGGAATCTTTTGTTTGAGTAGACTTCAAATTCCAGAATTCCTCCATTAACCAGCTGAGAGCTTATCTCTTCTTGATTACTAGGGAATTTTGAGACTTGAAGTTTGCAGAACTTAAAGTTGCTGAAGTTGAGAAATACTGCTTTAGAGGGCTCCCTCCTACTCTGTTGTTGGGCTATGCAGCAGAGCTTTATGCAGTGCTGAGCAGCTAAATGTGGTTTAAGCCTGGTCTTTCCAATCACATCCTGACCTACAATGATGCTAGCTTATTCAGGGGGGAGGGGCTGGGGAGCTTGAAACTGTTTAAAGTGACAGGCCAGAAAATAAAGAAAATTGAGAGGAACCAACGGTGACCTCTGCTGAAAAGCTTTGGCTAGGTGCTGGTGGTAACCCATTGGCCTCCCTCTCTAAACCCTACCCAGATGGCATCTAGGATAAGCCCTCTTGGGTGATCTGTTCATTCCTGCTGCAGTGTTTTTTCATGATGAGAAACCCCCCCCCCAAAAAAAAAAAAAAAAAAAAAAACTAGGAGCACTGAGGAGGGAAATCTGCTAGTGAGCCTCAGGCACCCTCTGTGCTTCTGTTTGTTCTGTCTTTGGAACAGCTGGGGGATGGGGTGGGATGGGCCAATCTATTCTGTGATTGTCACAAGGATTAGACTAGATGTTTTTGCAATACATTCCTGTATTGTATTGAATGTAGCTCTGGACTATTATAGAGCACAATTGCAGCAGCTTCCTACTGGCAGAAAAAGGGATTTTATCTTCCAACCAGACAAAGGCACTTTGCTCATCAGCATCCCAAAGGATGCCATGCAGTCAAAAGTATAGTCTTGGCTCTTCAGAATCTAACATCCAGGGAAACCCCACCTAAAAGCGTATTTAAATATTCTCTGAACGATGCTGCCAGTTGGGAAGGCTGAGAGAGAAGAAGGAAACCGTCTAGATCACAATGGGGAGTCATTCTGCAGTCACACTACATGGAGGAGCAAGGCAAGAGCTTGGTGCATGCCCATTTTTTTTCTCTTTGAGAAAGGCTAATTTGCATACAAAAGAAAAATGAAACTGAAATGTTGTGACAATGAAAAGCAACAATGAATTGAACTACAACACCAAGAATTTCCCACAGGAAGACAGCTATTTCCATCCAGCAAAGTTTCTCTTGCTGTCTGTCTGTTTCCCTCTCTCCTTCCCTCCCTCCCTCTCTCTCTTTCTATTTCCCAGCATTTATTTCCATGCAGCTATTTCTGACAGCCCTCGTTCTTTTCAGTTTATATCCAGACGGAGCGTTTTACCCACCCAGCTTACTGCATTGCACCACCGAGTTAGTGAAGACATCACTCTCATCAGAATGCTCTCCTGATCCACCTCTCACATCTACTGGTCTTTCTCTTTCCAGCAATTAGGCTTAAATACACTGCACCAGAAGCACCCACTCCCACCTCCCAGGGTGCTTCTTGTGGCTTTTGAGGTGACAAATCACATTTACAAATTACTCTCACACACAAAGGCCAGCCCAGTTTTTAGTGATTTCTTTTCTTGATTTGTAACATGGTTCTGAACTAGAAATATATCCATCTCACCCACCTGCTATTGTCCCTCAAGGACTGGCTCAATCCTCCTCCCTAAATTCTATAAGATACTCATATTTCATATCAAACTCCCCTCCCCTTATTTAATTTTTTAAAACAGCAATGGGCAAAGAAAGCCAAGACATCAGCAGCAGGCAGGCCTGTTTTTCCAATGCTAAGATCCTCAAAATGTCACCTAATGTAAAAAAAACCCAAAACCTACACAGTGTTTTTTCAAAAGACATTTAGGGACTCTAGCTGCCCAAGTGATCAGCGCTGAAGGGGATTAATTCCCAGCTAAGCTACCTCCTGTTTTTACAATTGGAGGTGTGAGGGGGAAAAGGTGGGTTTCTTTCCCTTTGATTTTCAGTCAGCCGTAAAACATTAACATATTTCAGGTTATCCACGGCAGTATTTCCATTACATTGTTCCAGTTTTACAATGCCAGCCAATGTTTTAGGAGTTTAAAAAACTGCACAAAGATTGTTCTTTCTTGATGAGCAATTAATGCAAAGATAGATTTGCTATCAGTTCCAGGATGCTTTCCTTTGCACACAAAATTCACAATAACAATAGCAATAGCACTACTTAGACTTATATACCACTTCACAGTGCTTTACAGCCCTCTCTAAGTGTTGTGGTTAGCTGGCAGCAGGTGCAGACAGCTGAGGAGAGTGAGGACTCAGATGAGTGGCCAGGATCATTAGGGAGTGGATTGTTGCCTTCAGAGATTGTGGGGGCTGGCAGCAGCAATGAGGAGGTTCCCAAGGATCCTGTGCCAAGTGCGCGTGCATGCAGGATTGATCATAGGAGAGAGCAGTTACAACAGTGGGAGTAAGGCTGCAAGGTAATGGCCCCTCCTTCAAAGCCAGCTTTGTAGGAAGCAAAAATGTTTTGAAACTCCAGCCTCATGGACATTGCAGTATCTTAAGTTAGTAGTTGAAGACTCTTGTGTTGTAAAATATTTCTTATCTGTTATTCTTGGCAGCCTTGCACAATTTTGGGGAGGCTTGTGCTTATCAAAGTTAATTAGTTTGCAGCAACCTTTTAACCGGGGATTCGTAAGAATCACTAAAAGATTTCTGTTCCCTTTGGTTCCTGCTTGTTTTATTGGAAAAGGGTTTGGGTCAGAACATTAAACGGTTTACAGAATCAGCATATTACCCCCAACAATCCGGGTTCTCATTTTACTGACCTCAGAAGGATGGAAGGTGGAGTCAACCCTTAGATGATGAGGATCAAACTCCTGACCGTGAACTGAATTAGCCTGCAATTCTAACCACCCTGCCACCATGGCTCCTCCTGCTTGGAGGGAAGCTATGCTTTTCTATTTCTATGATCAATCCCACTTAGACGAGAGCTGGTGAGTGCAGTGCTGGTGGAAGACTTGGGCTCACTGGAAATTCACCTTCCACTATCTGAGGCCTTGCATGTAATTGTCAGTTTATAAGTGTTGGATTACAAATCTTATCATTCCTAGTCAACAAGATCAATGCTGATTGTAAAGAAGAAACATATACTATTCTTCATATAAAGAGCACCCGTTTGGGGAACTGGCACATGTTATAAAACATCTCTGGGCATATGCTTCTCTTGGAGATGCAACACCAGGAGATCAGGTTTATAACTCCTTGGAAGTCTATCTTCATGACATTGCAATGTCCTACCTGTCAATGAATACCTCAGCTTCAACCGTAACAATACAAGAGTTCACAATAGACACAAACTCAAGGTTAACTGCACTAAACTTGATTGCAGGAAATACAACTTCAGCAACAGAGTACTCAATGTCTGGAATACTCTGCCTGATTCTGTGGTTTCTCCCCCAAACCCTAAAAACTTTAGCCTTAGACTGTCTACAATTGACCTCACCCCTTTCCTAAGAAGTCTGTAGGGGGAATGCATAAGCGCACCAATGTGTCTACCATCCCTGTCCTATTGTTTCTTTTTATTCTTCTTATATCCATTTCATGTATTTATAACTATGTTTATACTTATACCTATTATCTTGTAAGCGATTGACAAATCAAATAAATAAATAAATAAATTTGGATCAATGTGTTTAGGCCATTCTTTACAAACATCTATGCCTAAAACCAGGGGTGGGATTCTTCAGGTTTGGACCGGTTCTATAGAACCAGTTGCTATGATTCTGCGCAGTTCGGAGAACCTGAAAATCATGCCCCTGGCTGGCTCCTCCCCTCCCTGTCAGTCCTTGTCATGCATGTACAACATTGCATGCATGCCTGACATTGCTGACTACGTTCTTCCCTGCCCAGTCACTCCTTAAAGTATTTCTTCCCCCCCCCTTCTGACGATCAATTGTTCCTACGACAAGCAGTGCCTGGATTCCCCTTACTTACTTACTGCTTTGCCCAGGAGGGTTCCTGGGCCCTAGGGAAGCCTTCTGGAAGCAAAAACGCCCCCCAGGAGACCTTCCTGAGGCACAGGAGCCCCTAAAATATGGGGGGGGGATTTGCTGCAAAAAAAGAAGAAGCCACGCTCATCCAATCACATGGCCATGCCCACCTAGCCACACCCACTTAGCTACGCCCACAAAACTACTTGTTACAAAATTTGAATCCCACGCCTGCCTAAACTGTGTTTCTTTATGACTCAAGTAATACAAGGATGGAATCATAACTCAAAAATCTTACTTAACACGTTCCTATACTTCCATAGTTTTCGCATCTCTGCCTTGGAGCAGGAATCATGGAGGTTTCCAATACCAATTTCTTTGGAATTAATATCATTTATATAATTCGTGTTCTTAATCCAGATAAAATCCCTAGCAAAAGAGTTGTGTTTAGGCTTTCTTCCCTTTGCCCAGTTTTATTTTGGAAAAAATTTATTGCTGTTTTTTCAACTTTTAATGCTATTGTAGCCCTGGGCATTCAGATGTAGTATGCCAAAGTATTCTTGAGTGATCTGGTTTTACTGAATACTTTCGTGTCTGCCTTTCTTTATTTTGATGCCATTACGTTTCAGACAGGCATAGTTCAAATATCACCAAGAAAACTCTTTTTGTGTTCATGTAAGATATACTGTAATTATTTGCAAGACGATAGTTGACAGACTCACAGAAAGGGCAGCTCTTTGGGGCCATCTGTTTGTTCCAAGGCAGGATTTGTTTTAAGAAATCTTAAGAGATATCTGTGGAAAAAGAAACCTTATTGAATAAAATTGAAATGCATTGATTTGTAACATGACAACAAATTGCTCCATCTTAATATGATTCTGTGTACAAAGCTGGACATAAATTTGCAATAGGCAGTACAGCAGAAATGTGGCTGAATGTTTTTAAATATGGGCACATCTTTAATCAATTTTATTTTAATCAGTCCATCTGTAGCTATATTGTGCAGGCCATTAAATATTCAAATGATAATTTTAATAATCATGCAGATGTACAATCATGCATAATTAAGTATTGTATTTCCATAAACACAACCACTTTTTCTGAATCCCTATTTAGATTCTCAGGTTGCTAAGCCATCATTATTTGGCTACAAAAATCCAGTTGAGCAAAGAGATAAAGGGAGTTAAGATTTTTATGAGTTTTTATTAAGTGGTGGATTTTCAAATTTATAAGCCACCTGGAATCCTCTATGTGTGAGTACAATACTTTTACTTCTATAACACACTGGAATTATCATTTGAAAATTCATGAGGCTATCTTACTAAGGTCTTTCTAGTAGTTAGCAAAGACTCCTTTGGCCTCATATATAGGGCTTGAATCTTCCCTCTGCTTGTTTTATTTCATTGTGAACAGTTTCAGAATGTGGTATTCAATTTGAATGCCAGATAATATTGTTTAAGAATTTTTAGGGCCAAAAATGGAGAATCTTTACTCACCAATGAATGCCTTCTGCATTTGATGGGTTTACTCAGCATTGCTCCGGGCTACTATAATCTGCTTGTTGTTGTCAATTCCTGCCAACTAATAGTAAGAGCTTGGTTTATTCTGTTAAGGGCAATATGTCCTGATACAATTGATGGCTGCTTATGGGTTGAGCAAGAAGCAAAAAGAGAATGGGGGCTTCCTAGAAAGTAGGAAGAAGAGTGGCTTTTTGGAAGACTTTTCTTCAAGAGGCTTTCACTCTCCCTGATTTATTTATCCATTTTACTTTACTCTCCAGATTCTTATGCTGCTGCCAGAGGTCAGTGAGAACAACCAACAATGGAACAACTTGTCCTTGGAAGTTTGTGGGAGTGCCATCACTTGAGACTTTCAAGAAGAGATTGGACTGCCAATTGTCAGAAATGATGTAGGGTCTCCTGCTTGGGTGAAGGGGTTGGACTACCTACAAGGTTCCTTCCAACTCTGATTATCTGTTGTCTGTTAGGTCTATACTGATGCCCCTTAGAGAAATCTTCTCTCTTCTTTCTGCATCAACTCCCTTCTGCTCATATTCTCACTCTGCCTATCTTCTTCCTCCAAGTCCTCCTCCCCTCACCTGGCCAGTATTATCAGAGGACATGTCAAAATAGGTGAATGGAAATGGTCATTCTTGGGGTGCAAATTCCTATTCCTGCGCTAGAAAAACTGAAAAGAACAAAAAGCAGATGTACTATAAACTGATTTCCAATGGAGAAAAAGACACCTGCAGATCTGCCAAGCCACTTTCAGAATGTACAATCTGCCTTTAGAGTGGAATTGAAATTGTGTTCATTCTTATCTAAATGAAATCCCAATGGACTTCCAATCCTTTAATATTTGAGAAGCTTGAGATCAGACACCATTAAAAAAAATCCTCCTTTGAGATTCTATATACAAATCATGTCAAGAAAAAAAAAATGACAGCTGACAATGGGTGTACAGAACTAAAGAGACAGGCTCAAAGTGTTGAGAGGAACTCTATCATTAATTGGACAAGAGCCTCAGAGCTAAAATATAAAATAAAACTTTTAAAGGAATATAGCCTGTGAAAGAAAAAAAACCTGAATTGTGAAGAATGATATAAAGAAGCAAAAATGTGGAATTGAGTGGTGTTGCAGTATCTAAAGGTACTCCTGTGCATAGTCACGTAGCAGAAAATGAAGGCAATAAACAACTCCATATTAGGCAAAAGGAACTGGCAGGAACAAATAAACTCCAATACACATCCTTGTCTCTAATCCAATACACATCCTGGTCTCTAAAACTACTCAATAAAAGAGAACGTGACCAGTCCTCTGGATGCTCTCATCAAGAAGATTCATTGTGTCCGTGTGGTTCTTCTTAATCGATGCGAGGTCCGGTCACCTAGGCGGGTGGTCGAAACTCTGCCAGTTCCCGCCGGGTGATCTCTTCCACTGCGGTATCTAACAAACTTCACAGAGTGGCATGAAAGTAATGCCAAAGGAGTAAAAGAGAATGACATCTGGCTGTGAATATTATATTGCATTAGTAGTTAGGCTTTGCAGAAAATGTTTATCTATAAAAAGAGTGGAAAAAGAAGATGCTTTAGGTCTATTTCCCCCAACAAATTTGGATTTCTACAGTTGTTCATGTTTAATCACGTCTGTCTTTATGGTTCGATAAACAGGAGTTTGCCCAAGTGGTGATCAGTAACTGCTTCTTTGACTTGAGTTTTTAAAAACTCATGCTTTTTGCCAAGTATCAAAAGGGTCTTCTCCAAAGACTCTTGCTTCCACATTGTATCCCAAATATTTAGGCTTATTTTCATTATTAGTGCTTTCAGTGAACTTGTTTTGATTTAATCTAGTGCAAGTATATTCTATTTGTAGTCTACCAAAGGAGCAGTTAACAAGCCTATTGATCTAGATCCAGGATATGAATATGTAAGAAACCAGACTATTCGAATGACCAATCAACCAGAGAACCAATCAGCTGAATCAGAATTTAAATATAGCTCTAATCAAACAACCAATCAAATGACCAACTGACCACACTGGCACACATTTATAAGCTATGGAAAATAGGTCAAGAAAATCCTGATGTTATCTAGTCTGGTAATGAAACCAGTGATGTTATTCTACTGGTTCGGCCTGGTTCTGGAATACCAGTAGCACCAAAGATCAGCTGAGACTGAACCGGTTCTTTCTGATGAGCTGCTATTGGGACCCGCCTGCCCAGGCTCCCATACTGACCATTAGTCCCTGCTTTTGGCAAATCACTACCAAAATCTAGTGCAAGTGTCTTTGGTTAATGACCACTTATTCAGTGGTTGTTCAAATTTATAACGGTGTGGAATGAGTGTTTCTTATAACTAGTCCTCCAAATTTTATCTTCACAATGTTCCTCTGGTCACACAATTGTGATCTTACCAACCAGCCCAGATTTCCAATCGCTGCAGTGCCCCACAGTTATGTGATTAAGATTTAGACCTTCCTTGCTCACAACCAAGCTCAGTGGTGAAACTGACAGGAAGTTGGAAGTAAAGCCCCTGTCACACTGCACCAACAGATGGAAAGAGGATGTAAAATGGGGAAAAACACTTGCCATCCATTGGTTAACGCGATGCTTCCGTTCTGTACTCACTGCCTCCGTTTTGCTTCCTC
Organism: Laticauda colubrina; assembly: GCA_015471245.1. NCBI lineage: Eukaryota > Metazoa > Chordata > Lepidosauria > Squamata > Elapidae > Laticauda > Laticauda colubrina. Next base: position 50,228,929 of record BLBF01000018.1, on the reverse strand, counting down.
TCTATCCATCCAGCATCCGTCTATGGACGTTTCATCCGCTCAGAGGGTTTTGAGCTGCTCAAAACTTTTGAGCGGAAAATGTATCCAATGTGTCCGTTCTGCATCCGCTAGGCATATGGGGGACATCCATTCTGCATCTGTTACGCATCCGCTATATCCGCTAGGGATCCGCTGCGCATCCGCGCAACTTGCATCAAGTCAGACGTAGGGAGGAAGCGGAACGGATGCGGAATGGACGCGCAGCATTAGTAGCATGGATGGAGAAAGGATGAAAGTGCATGCAGCATGCAAAGAAAGCATTTAAAATGAAAAAAACGTTCGCAGAGGGGACCTATCTCGGATATTAACGATGTAAAGAGGATGCCTAGAGGATGCAAAGGGACACATAGGGGAAAACCTATATTGCCTATAAAAAGGGAGAGCAACTCACCTGGATCTCACTTTCAGAACAGCAGCCCTGCTGTGCAGACCTCTGCAGCCTTCATCTGCCTCTTCCTCTTCCACAGCATCCAGTCATGTCCACCATGGATCGTAACAAATTCCTTTTGGTAGCCACCATCGTTCTGCAACAGTGCGAAGCCATCTACAGGCTCTGTGAACTCTACTACGGGAAGAAAAAGAGGCGGCCAAGAAGCGTCTGGGTCCGAAGATGGATCGGGAGAAGAGCAGAGTACGGACTGTACAGCAAGCTGATGGTGGAGCTCAGGAACGAAGACACTCGTGCATTCCAGAACTTCATGAGGATGCCTCCAGCCATGTTTGACAAAGTTGTGCAGCGGCTGACACCCAGGTTGACCAAGCAGAGCACCAACTTCCATCCCAGCCTGGACCCTGGTCTCAAGGTGCCACTGACTCTGCGCCAGCTGGCCTCAGGGACCTCCTACAGGAGCATGCAGTAGGGCTGGAGGGTGCCACACAACACCATCAGCATTGTGGTCAGAGAAGTGGTGCAGGCCATCATCGAAGAATACCTGGAGGAGCTCCTCCAGTGCCCCTCCACTGAAGAAGGATGGAAGAGAGTTGCAGAGCAGTGGTATCAGAAGTGGAACTTCCCACACACCGTTGGAGCCATAGATGGGAAGCACGTGGCCTGCAAAGCGCCAGCCAAGTCGGGGTCCACTTATTTCAACTACAAGGGCTTCTTCAGCATCGTTCTCTTCGCCATGGTCGATGCTGACTACAAGTTCCTGTACATCGATGCTTCAGGCAACGGGTCATCTTCAGATGCCCAGGTATACAATGCCAGTCACCTCAAGGAGGGGCTGGAATGCAACCTCATCATGGGCTTCCCAGATCCAGACCCCCTGCCCAACGACACACAAGATGTGCCCTACTTCATCACGGGGGATGATGCCTTCTCCCTCAAAACCTACCTCATGAAGCCCTACACTTCCAGACTTCTCACCCGTGAAGAGAGGATCTTCAACTACAGGCTGTCCAGGGCAAGGCGGGTGGTGGAGAATGCCTTTGGCATCCTGGCCAACAGGTTCCAGGTACTTCTCACCACCATGCAGCATCGCCCACAGACAGTGAGGAGGATCGTGGAAGCTTGCTGCATCCTGCACAATCTCATGCGCACCCGCTACCCAGTCTTGCAGAACAGGCTCGTGGACCTCCAGCAAGGCAATGGGGACATGGAGCCTGGGGAATGGAGGCAAGGACGAAACCTGATAGACACTGAGGATGTGCAAGGCCCCAACAGAGCCTCACGTGAAGGGAAGAAGCAGAGCAACCTCCTGAAACACTGGTGCACCTCCCCAGCTGGAGCAGTGGAGTGGCAAGACAGGATGGTAGATTATTAATGGATGCTTCCTTCAGCCTGTCTCATCACACTGATGAGATTGGGCCATGTATGTTGGGTGGGCCTAAAATGAACAGGGCATTTAATAAAGAGTTCTGTTTATGTTGGCATGTGTGGATCAATGCTTACATTAGTATTGATAATGAAGGGCCATAGGTGTGGCACCTGGGAGGGTGGACCATACAGTCCCACTATGCTTGCACTGGAGGTTTATCTATCCCACAGCTATCTTACCCCATCCCACAGGTATCCCTGCCCATCCCACTGCTATCCTAACCCATCCCACAAGCATGCAAAGGCTTAAACCATTTCTAAAAGTTTCCACCAAGACTTTATTTACATAAATAAATGAAGCAAGTGTGTGAAGCAAAGATAAACTTTATTAATCACAAGCTGTAAAAGAAAAATGACCCAAGTCAAGTGTCCAAATAAAGACTACAGGTAGCCGCCCAGTCTCTGGCACTCCTCTTGGTCACTCGGAGGTGTGCCCAGTCTCAGGGGTGAAGGGTCCAGGTGCTGTGGAGGTGGATGCTGCTGGAGTGCTGGTCTGAAGCGCCACTGGGATGCCTGGCCTCGAGAGGACAACAGGTGACGGTGTGTTGAGGAAGCTCTCGGACAGCTGGCTCAGCCCCGTGATGTTGAGAGCTCCTTCCTCCATGCCATGGGGTGTCAGCCCCAGTACCAAGGACAGATGTACTGAGGCCGGGTTTGGCTGTGGGGTGGAGGAAGGAGCAGTGTAGTGGGGCTGTCTGGTTTGCAGTTGGGTGAGGACTGGTGCTGGTGGCATCATTGGCGTGGGTGGCATCGATGGCATCGGTGGAACCGGTGGCAACGGTGCCATCTCATGACTCTGTGCCTGGACTGGGAAGGGCTGCTGCCTGTGCTGCTGGACCTCCTGTTAGCCGTAGCCCTGGTAGGTGAGGGCCTGTGGAAAGCCTTGGAATGGGAGGGACATCACCTGGGGTGGAGGAGCAGACCAGGACTGGGTGGGAGCAGGTTCCTCTGGATCTGGAGGGTTAAAACACGCTCCACCATGGTTAAAACACCTGTCCGTGGGTTCTCCGCCATGGCACGCTCCCCAGAAACCTGCCTGGAGACAGGAGCTGACTCTCGGCCAGAAGAGGACTGGCTCTCAGCCGGCTGCCGGAGAGAGAGGGTCGTGAGAGGGGCTGCTGCTGCTCCTCCATGGCAGATCTCACCCTCCAGGAAGCTGCACCTGGCCATGACATAGGTCTCTCTGTCCGTCAGCTTAACCGTGGCCTGGCCAGATTTCTTGAGGTGCAGCTTCCCGTACCAGGTGTGCATGTGCTTTCACCAGCTGAGGAGCACATCCGATGTGTAGCCCAGACTCTCCGCCTTCTCTCTCCAAGCAGCCTGCTTCCTTTTGGTGTCCCTGTAGAGCCGGTGTCCCTTCCGCCACAGATAGTCATTCTCTCTCAGCCATTCCAGCACCTCATCCTCGTGTTCCTCCTCAATGGAGTATTGCCTCCTCTCCCGTTCCCGCATATGCCTCTTCCTCCCTTTGGCAGGACTAGATGGGCCCTCATCAGAGGGGCTTCCAGTTTGTAGGGGCTGCTCCTCCACACCACCACCACCACCAGCAGCAGCAGGATCATCATCATCATCAGCAGCAGCAGCAGCAGCAGCATCACCAGCAGGATCATAATCAGCATCAGCATCATCATCAGCAGCAGCACCAGCCCCAGCAGGATCATCATCATCATCATCAGCAGCAGCAGCAGCAGCACAAGCAGGACCAGGAGTACGAGCAGGACCAGCAGGACGAGCAGGACGAGCAAGACCAGGAGCACGAGCAGTACGAGCAGTATGAGCAAGTCCAGGAGCACGAGCAGGACGAGCAGGACTAGCAGGACGAGGAGCAGCTTCAGCAGAGTAAGCACCAGCAGAAGCACCACCGCCAGGAGCAGCCTCAGCAGAGTAAGCACCAGCAGAATCACCACCGCCAGGAGCAGCATCAGCAGAGTAAGCACGAGCAGAAGCACCACCGCCATAAGCATCATCATCAGCTCCTCCAGAAGCAGCAGAAGCCTCAGCCGCAGAAGAGCGAGCCCGTGCTACAGAAGCCCCAGCAGAAGCAGAGTGAGAGCCAGGGGGCAGGAGGGTGGCCCTGTCCCTCTTGCCAGGGCTGGCAGCAGATGGCTGAGGCTTTCTCTTTTTCCCCATGGTTGTGGGGTTACTGGCTGGCAGGGAGGCTGGCAGGGAGGTGGCAGGGAGGCTGGCAGGAAGGCAGGCAGCAAAGCTGGCAGGCAGCAAGGCTGGCAGGCAGGCAGACAGCAAGGCTGGCAGGATGGCAGGCAGCAAGGCAGGTAGGCAAGGCACTCAATGCGTCTGGCAGCAGGTCTTTCCTCCGCTTCTCTTTATATCCGCGGGGCTGACGCAATAAATCCCCCCCGCATGCGCAATTAATGCTAGGCATCCGCTAGGCTTCCGCTGTGCATCCGCTTCATCCGCTGTGCATCCGCTGTGCATCTGCTTCATCCGTTCCGCGTCTGCTCTGCATCCGCTTCATCCGTTCCGCGTCCGCTTTGCTGAGGTCCCCCGGAAGCCTTGCGGATGTGCCATCCGCTCTCATCTGCTTCCATCGGCTAGGCTTCCGCTCTGCATCTGCTTTCCATCCGCCCTGCGTCCTCCCCCCATCCATTCCTTTCCGTGTTGTCCACTCTGGTTATGCAAATTTTTGCCCCTTTTGAGAGCGGATAACAACGGATGGAACATTTTTCTCGTCCGCTGTGTCCTTTTTTCAAATGTTTTGCATCCGTTGGGCAGTGTGACAGGGCCTTTACGATCGTGTGAGGTTTTGCTTAATGATCCACAGTGATTCAATGTCATTGACTTTAACCAGAGACCGCTGGAGCTGCTTTTAGCAATAGCAATAGCACTTGAATTTATAGACGGCTTCATAGTGCTTTATAGCCTTCTCTAAGCAATTTACAGAATCAGCATATTGCCCCCAACAATCTGGGCCCTTATTTTACTGACCTTGGAAGGATGGAAAGCTGAATCAACCTTGAGCCCATCAGGATCAAACTCCTGACAGTGGGCAGAGTTTGCCTCTAATACTGCATTATAACACCTGGGCCACCACAGCTCTATTACTAGGCAGCATGGTCATGTGATATTTCACTTTATGACCTCATCAATTAGCAATGAAAATTCTGCTCCCCCAATTATTTTGTTAAGGGAGAACTACCTGTATTGAGTAAAAATGTCTTATGGTCCAGGATACTCTCAGCAATTTTCTCCAGTTCACATATATCAATTTTTCTTCATTCACTCTTTCAGATGTTCTAGCTTTCATATGCTGAGATTAGTAAAACTGTGACCTTGAAATACTTACCTCTGTTGTCATAACGAAGTCTCTATGATTTAATAGTTTGTCTAGATTTGTCACAGTTGTCCTCCCAAGAAACAAATAGCACTTTATTTCAAGGTTACAGTCACCATTCTTGTAGATATTTGAGCCCAAAAGGATAAAGTTTCTATTACTTCCACTAATTTGCACTGGGTTGGTAGTAGACATTGTTTCAATCAGAAGAGCTTTTGAACACTCCTCTTTTACCTTCAACAAAAGTTTGAAGGTAAAAATGTCAGTTTCAGCCACTGACATTTTTTAAAATATTGAATATCAGAATTGCTTTTGAACATCATCTTTTACTGTCTACAAAATGTTTGCTCACTTCCAGCCACTAAAGTGATGTTTTCAGCATATTCCTTTTCCAGGAATATTAATTCTAACTTGTGATTCTCTTAGTCTAGCATTTTTCAATAAAGCAAAAATGAATGTATTTTTGAAGTTTTATTGTCCATTACACTTTACCTAGATTAGGAGTACAGAACATGCCTCAGAAGGGAACTTTTGTTCTCCCAAAAATTTTATTAATTGATGATATAAAAACCTGAAAACCTAACAAGGTGTCCTGGAGAACTTGAAAGTTTGTATCCATGTTGGTTGGTCTTAGAAAAATAAACTATTTGCATTTCTATGTGAATCTATTGAGTTGAAATATAGAGGGAAATATATATGTGATTTATTAGAACATAATTCAATTTGAATTTGTCTGTGCCATTAAATTAGTGGCATAGTATTACTTCCTATCCTTTCCAGTCCATCCACCTCACCAACATAAACAGCAAAGGAGATGGAAGGGTGAGAAATCATGTGACAGGTTGTTCATCTATGAGAGAGCAATGACATAAAAAGGGACCTGAGTTTTATTAAGATCAGCTTGGATTCAACTTTGACTTTGAACAAAAATGAATTTTAACAAATTACAAGGAACGTAGGAAAACTTCCCTTTAACCTGAATAGGTTCGATTTTTAGTAAATAATAATTTTGTCAAGTTCCCTCTTTCTAAATAAAATAACAGATACATGCAACATAACATCATCTATTACTCTGTCTTGCTCTTGATTAGATAGCATTCCATGTAACTCAGATAAGTAGTATCTGGATACCTTATGTCTCTCTCAGTTGATACTGGCCTATCTGAGCTTTTGGCTGGATGTTACGTTGTGTGTTTTTATTTTCAACTGGCTCTGGAAGATGTTTTTGAGTACACTGAATAGGAATACTTTGACATATACCGCTTCACAATGCTTTACAGCCCTCTCTAAGCAGTTTACAGAGTCAGCATATTGGGTCCAACAATCTGGGTCCTCATTTCATCAACCTCAGAAGGATGGAAGGCTGAGTCAACCTTAAGCTTGGTGAGATTTGAACTGTTAAATTGCAGGCAGCCAGCGGTCAGCAAAAGTAGCCTGCAGTACTGCATTTTAACCAATGTGCCACCATGGCTCTGAAACAATTGTTTTGAATCTGTTTTGACAATTAGCTTTTCAAATATCACTTTGGCTGAACTAATAGTATATTTTGGACTGATCTTTGATTTGGACACTTACTTGGTAAGAGTAGATGAAGAAATATGGATCTGTCGTTTGTGTGTTTTGCAAAGTTTTTTGCTCAATATTACAGAGTTCTAATAGGTCTTCCATACATATATTAGCTATATATATATATAGAGAGAAAAAAACAAGAGAGAGAGGGAGAGAGAGAGACAGGAAGATCTGTGTTGCAGTGCTAAGGCATATGTGTGTGTGTACGTGTGTTTGTCTGTCAGTGTGTTGGTATGTATCTGGTGGGTTCTGTTAGGAATATAAGTCACCTAACAGGTATTTGGGTTAGAAATATATAAACCAGGATAGATATTTTAATACTGTCTCTTTAAAAGGAATGCAAGAGACTGCAATTGGGTGTGGTTTCTCAAACGGTCATAAAATGGAGCCAGAAACCTGGATTGTTTAATCTGAGTCTCAGAAGAGAATGTGAGCGTATATTTGTTTCCCTCTGTTGGAAAGTATTGCTGTTGCTCCATTTCTTCTAATTGACTGATATTACTGGATTTAATGTAAGTCTAATACTGAACTGTTTTTGACACTGGACTTTGTTACTGGATTATCCCTGGATTGAAAAACTGACTGATTAACTTGTGAATGACTTTTAGACTGCTTATTTTGGACTTTGCTCAAACCTTTCTGGAAATAAAAACCTACATTTACTGTACAGTATCTGTGTACTGTGTGTGTATTATTCAAACACTACTCTCTATACGTCTCCCTGTATGCGCTCATTCTCCTAACGGAGAATTACCTAAACAGGTTCCATTTGAACCTGTGAATATGTTGACAGACCTTGTGCTGCGCAATTTGTGCTTCAGTGTTGAAATTCATGGCAGGCCATTATGGTGTTTATAGCACATCTCTTTAGATTCCTGAAAAAAATTAATACAAACAAACTAAAATTATGAGCTGACATGTATGAGGTATAATGATATAGTAATTTTATATCCCCAAATCTCAGACAAGAAAGACCAAATTTGTCTATGCTTTGTGTGCTTTTACCTCATGGCCCACCTTAACACCGTTTTTGTAGTCACCATTTCCAAAGATTCTGGGCACCAGGAGACATATGTTGTATTTTTTATGGTTTTAATCCTTATATACAACCCATGTCACCAGTGTGAGATAGGGGGTCATATAAATAAATTAATAAAATAAATAAAATAACATGTTTCAAGTATTTTTCTATTTCGATAAAGATGAGATTTTTGAAGCAGTTTCAGACCACATTTGCTTTTGCTGCATTGTATTGTTGGCTCATATTCAGCTTATGAGCCATCAAAAATCCTTTTGACATATATTAATGTCCTTGATTTTTCTTATTCAAATTAATGTTTTTGCTTCTGTCTCTTGAGATTCTTCATTCTTCCAGTTTGTTAAGGTCCTCCTGAGTCCTGGAACTGTTCTCTAGGGTATTTGCTTTCAACACATTTTTATGCAGATCTGTAATAGGACAGTGCAGAAAGTCTTGTCCAAATGCTTCATTCAAAATTCTAAGAGTGACTTCGAACTACGTTAACATGCAACACCTGATTATGCATCCTTCTTATAAACAAACACACACCATCTGCATAATTCAACAGGAAGACCCATTGTGTTGCAGTGGTGAGCCAGCATTTTGCTAAGCTTTTCAAGTTAGCTCTTTGACTGCAGTGTTTTCTTCTAACTGATAGTGCAGCACACTTTGCCCCTGATTTAAAACAGAAAAGAAAAAAATGCAAATGCAAATAGGGCAGTCCCTGTCTATTATGTTGGAACAGAACTGCTTGCCAAAAGTACTGGACTAAAATAGTGTTGTGCTAAGGAGAATAGATGCTTTGTTGTAGAAAGAGCTTTGGCTTGCCAGGATATAGGCAACTATTTTAGCCTAAGGGCCACTTCCTAAAAGGCTAACAAGCTGAAAGGGGCTGTTCAGTGACACAGTTTCCTCACCAGAAGGAACTGAGGTGTGTGTGTGTGTATGTGTGTGTAATTTTTCCTATTTTTGGATTTATGGAGGGGATGAGGGTGGGAATAAAATTATTACATCTCTCAGAGGCTTTCACTTCCCTTTCAGTGCTTGTTTTCCCATTTTAAAACTAAAAAAGTATACTACCAAAATTATTCCATATTGCCACCAAATTCCAGCAGTATCTTAAATCAATTTTTCAGGGCTTTGGGGATGGTGGAGTTAAAAGTAAGAATGGGAATATTTCACCTCTTAGAAATTTGGCACTTTTATTACTTCCTTTATTTTCTCACCTGTTCTCTGTGAAGCACAACTGAGAACAGTGAGAGTGTGGGGGCTTGCATGCATGTGGCTTGTTAGCCAAAGTCTCCCAGCCCTGGATCCCAGTATAGGTATCAATCCAAAGCATTTCCTAACATTAACTGTATGCTGGATTGTTTTACTAAAAAATGCTATCAAGATGTATTCTACAACACTGTCTTCATTTCTGTACCCATTGAGGCTTCAAGAAACAAGTTGTTGGCAAGATTCAAAGCAATAAGAAAATTATTGATCCAAGGGGAGAATGACCTCTTTTATCTGCCATTACAGAAAAAAAAAATTACTGTGCAACAACTGAAACATGTAGCTGCCAAACTGATTTTCTTCTGTCATTTATTCATACTGTGTGTGATACTAACAGTTGATAATGATCTGATTTCAAAAGGATTTGGTAAGATAGAGAATCTAGGGCAAGCTACTGGCAAAAGATGTCAGTTTATGATTCCTCCGAGCTAGTCTGTCAGGCTCAACAGAGCCCCTCCCAAACACCCTGTCTGTATACTTTAAGCCCCTGTCACACAGCACCAACGGATGGAAAGAGGATGTAAAACGGAGAGAAACACTTGCCATCCGTTGGTTAACGCGATGCATCCGTTTTTCATACTCTCTATCTGTCCAGCATCCGTCTACTGACATTTCATCCACTCAAAAAGTTTTGAGCTGCACAAAACTTTTTGAGCGGAAAATGTATCCAACGCATCCGTTCTACATCTGCTACGCACACCGGGAACATCCGTCAGACGTCCGTCGTCATCCGTTACATGTCCGCTATATCCGCTAGGCATCCGCTGCGCATCTGCGCAACTTGCATCCGCTCCAGCAGAAAACAGACACAGGGAGGAAGCAAAACGGACGCGGAACGGGCATGCAGCATTAGTAGCACAGACGTAGAAAGGATGAAAGCGGATGCAGCTCAAATACAAAGCATTAAAACGGAAAAAATGTTCGTATAGGGGACGTATCTCGGATATTTAGAATGTCTGCAGGATATCTAGAGGATCCAAAAGGACACCGAGTGGAAAACCTATGTTTCCTATAAAAAGGGGGAGAAATCACCTGGATCTCACTTTCAGTCCAGCAGCCCTGCTGTGCAGACCTCTTCAGCCTTCATCTGGCTCTTGTTCTTCCACAGCATCCAGTCATCTCCACCATGGATCATCACACACTCCTTTTGGTAGCCGCCATTGTTCTACAACAGTGCGAAACCCTCTACAGGCTCTTTCACCTGTTCTACACGAAGAAAAGGAGGTGGCCAAGAAGTGTCTGGGTCCGAAAATGGATCGTGAGAAGAGCCGAGTACGGACTGTATAACAAGCTGATGGTGGAGCTGAGGAACGAAGACTCTCGTGCATTCCAGAACTTCATGAGGATGCCGCCAGCCATGTTTGATGAACTTGTGGAGTGGCTGAGACCCAGGTTGACCAAGCAGAGCACCAACTTCCATCCCAGCCTGGACCCTGGTCTCAAGGTGGCACTGACTCTGCGCCACCTGGCCTCTGGGACCATGTACAGGAGCATGCAGTACTCCTGGAGGGTGCCACACAACACCATCAGCATTGTGGTCAGAGAAGTGGTGCAGGCCATCATCGAAGAATACCTGGAGGAGCTCCTCCAGTGCCCCTCCACTGAAGAAGGCTGGAAGAAAGTTGCAGAGCAGTGGTATCAGAAGTGGAATTTTCCCCACACCGTTGGAGCCATAGATGGGAAGCACGTGGCCTGCAAAGCTCCAGCCAACTCAGGGTCCACTTATTACAACTATAAGGGCTTCTTCAGTATCATCCTCTTCGCCATGGTCAATGCTGACTACAAGTTCATGTACATCGATGTTTCAGGCAACGGGTCATCTTCAGATGCTCAGGTATACAATGCCAATCACCTCAAGGAGGTGCTGGAACGCAACCTCATCATGGGCTTCCCAGATCCAGACCCCCTGCCCAACGACACACAAGATGTGCCCTACTTCATCATGGGGGATGACACCTTCTCCCTCAGAACCTACCTCATGAAGCCCTACACTTCCAGATGCCTCACCCATGAAGAGAGGATCTTCAACTACAGGCTGTCCAGGGCAAGGCGGGTGGTGGAGAAAGCCTTTGGCATCCTGGCCAACAGGTTCCAGGTACTTCTCACCACCATGCAGCATCGCCCACAGACCGTGAGGAACATTGTGGAAGCTTGCTGCATCCTGCACAATCTCATGTGCACCCGCTACCCAGTGTTGCAGAACAGGCTCGTGGACCTCCAACAAGGCAATGGGGACATGGAGCCTGGGGAATGGAGGCAAGGGTGAAACCTGATAGAAACTGTGGATGTGCAAGGCCCCAACAGAGCTTCATGTGAAGGGAAGAAGCAGCGCAACCTCCTGAAACACTGGTGCAACTCCCCAGCTGGAGCAGTGGAGTGGCAAGACAGGATGGTAGATGCTTAATGGATGCTTCCTTCAGCCTGTCTCATCACACTGATGAGATTGGGCCATGTATGTTGAGTGGCCCTACAATGAACAGGGCATTTAATAAAGAATTGTGTTTATGTTTAAATGTGTTGATGAATGATTAAATTGTTATTGATAATAAAGAGCCATAGGTGTGGCACCTGGGAGGGTGGACCATAGAGTCCCACTATGCTTGCACTGGAGGTTTATCTATCCCACAGCTATATTTCCCATTCCACAGGTATCCCTGCCCATCCCACTGCTATCCTAACCCATCCCACAGCTATTACCCATCCCACAGGTATCCCTGCCCATCCCACTGCTATTCTTACCCATCCCACAAGCATGCAAAGGCTTAAACCATTTCTAAAAGTTTCCACCAAGACTTTATTTACTAAAATAAATGAACCAAGTGTGTGAAGCAAAGATAAACTTTATTAATAACAAACTGTAAAAGCAAAATGACCCAAGTAAAGTGTCCCAAGCAAAGATAAAGTCAACAGATAGCAACCCAGTCTCTGGCACTCTTCTCAGTCACTCTGAGGTGTGCCCATCGTCTCAAGGGTGAAGGGTCCAGGTGCTGTGGAGGTGGCTGCTGCTGGAGTGCTGGTCTGAGGCGCCATTGGGGTGCCTGGCCTCGAGAGGACAACAGGGGATGGTGTGTGGAGGAAGCTCTCAGAGAGCTGGCTGAGTCCTGTGATGTTGAGACCCCCTTCCTCCATGATATGGGGTGTCAGTCCCAAGACCGATGACAGATGTTCCGAGGCCGGGCTTGGCTGTGGGGTGGAGGAAGGAGGAGTGTAGTGGGGCTGTCTGGTCTGCAGGTGAGCGAGGTGAGGCATGGGTGGCATCTGTGGCATGGGTGGCATCGGTGGCATCGATGAACCTGTGCCTGGACTGGGAAGGGCTGCCTGTGCTGCTGGAACTCCTGGTAGCCATAGCTTTGGTAGGTGAGGGCCTGTGGAAAGCCTTGGAAGGGCTGTGACATCACCTGGGGTGGAGGACCAGACCTGGATTGGGTTGGAGCAGGTTCAGCTGGGCCTGGAGGGTTGTGCAGAAGACCGGTGATCCTCTCCTTTATCACCTGGTTCTATGATTCGGACATGTCCATGAGGGTCTGGTTGACGTAGGTGAGGAAGGGCTTGCGGTTTGAGGATGGTATGTTGGTGTGTACCAGCTGAGAGAGGAGATCTACTCTGCTTTTGATGGTGTCCCTGATCTCCAGCAGGACAGTGTGTCTCAGTCCCTCCGGTCTGGCTCTCTGCCTACTTTCTCTGGAGGTGGAGCTGGGGGTGGGGGTGGGTTGGTCTCTGGTGAAAGTGCCCTCTCCTTGCTTCCACTCTGTCAGGGGGTCCTCCATGTGCTCCGCCATGGGGAGTGCAGTTGTCGCCATCGTGGGACGCTCCACAGATACCTGCCTGGACACAGGAGCTGACTCTTGGCCAGAAGAGAACTGGCTCTCTGTGGGCTGCCTGAGAGAGAGGGTTGTCAGAGGGGCTGCTCCTCGGTGGCGGATCTCATCCTCCAAGAAGCTGCACTTGGCCATCACGTAGGTCTCCTGGTCGGTGAGCTTGACCGCGGCCTGGCCAGACTTCTTGAGGTGCAGCTTCCCATACCAGGTGTGCATGTGCTTCCACCACCCGAGGAGGACCTCCGAAGTGTAGCCCAGGCTCTCCGCCTTCTCTCTCCAAGCAGCCTGCTTCCTTTTGGTGTCTCGATAGAGCCTGTGTCCATTCCGCCATCGGTACTCGTTCTCCCTCAACCATTCGAGCACCTCATCCTCATGTTCTTCTTCAATGGAGTATTGCCTCCTCTCCCGTTCTCGCATATGCCTCTTCCTCCCTCTGGCAGGGCCAGCTGGGCCCTCATCAGAGGGGCTTCGAGGTTCTAGGGGCTGCTCCACCACACCACCACCAGCAGCACCAGCAACAACAACAGTAGCAACAAAAGCAGCACCAGCAGCACTAGGATCAGCAGCACCAGAGTAAGCACCAGCAGCACCAGCAGGACCAGGAGCAGCGCCAGCAGAGTAAGCACCAGCAGAAGCACCAGCACCAGGAGCAGCGCCAGCAGAGTAAGTCCCAGCAGAAGCCCCAGCACCAGAAGAGTCAGCCCGAGCAGCAGAAGCCCCAGCAGAAGCAGAGTCAGGGCCAGGGGGTGGGATGGTGGCCTTGTCCTTCTTGCTAGGGCTGGCAGCAGATGGCATAGGCTTCCTCTTTTTCCCCATGGTTGTTGGCTCGAGATGTGTCTGGCAGCAGGTCTTTCCTCTGAATGTTGACCTGCTTGTGAGCTGCATCCTTTTATATCTGCAGGGCTGATGCAATGCATCCTCCCCGCATGCGCAGTGAATGCTTTGCATCCGCTAGGCATCCGCTAGGCATCCGCTAGGCATCCGCTAGGCATCCGCTAGGCTTCCGTGATGCATCCGCTGTATCTGCTAGGCATTCGCTCTGCATCCGTTCCTTCCACTATGCGTCCACTTCGCTGTGCTCCCCCGGAAGCCCTGCGGATGTGCCATCCGCTTCCATCCGCTTCCATCCACTAGGCTTCCGTGGAGCATCCTCATTACATCCTGGCTACATCCTCTCCCCGTCCATTCCTTTCCGTTGTTGTCCGCTCTCTTTATGCAAATTCGGGGCACTTTTGAGAGCAGATAACAACGGATGGAAAATTTGCTCGTCCGCTGTGTCCTTTTTCCATACATTTTGCATCCATCGGCCAATGTGACAGGCCCTTTAGCCAGTGTTTTAAATCCATAGTAGCCACAGTATCAACAATATCAGTAATATAATCTGTTTCTGTGGTTAAACAATGTCCAAAAGTGTTATTGAAGAAATGACAAGCGTAGAACAAATTTTATCTAACACATTAGAGATGGTATCAAAAGTAGACTGATAGCTGACAGCCAAGGAGAACAATTTCAAAAAAGATGTTTCACTAGATCTGCAAAAGAAACAAACTGAGGTTTTAAAATTTTAAAGGGAAATACAAATGACAAACCAAGATGACAATTATTTCCTTTGGATGTAAGAGTCGTAGTGATGTAGGAATGCAGTATTGCAGGCTAACTCACTGCTCACTGCTAGGAGTTTGATTCTGACCAGCTCAGTATTGACTCAGCCTTCCATCCTTATGAGGTCAGTAAAACTTGGATTGTTGGGGGAAATATGCTGACATTGTAAATCACCCAGATAGTTCTGTAAAAGCACAACGAAGCGGTATATAAGTCTAAGTTCTATTATATTGCTATTGCAGATTTTGGTGAAAGAACAAAGAAAAAACTAAGAAAAACCAAATCCTAGGGGAACATTTGAATATATTAAAAATGAAAGACTGTTAGAAGTAAAAGGAAGGAATATAATGTTGATTTATTTCATCAAGGCTCAAACAAGATATGTTGAAACTAAGTTTGCTTATACTTGTGTTTAATGTTGGAAGTAATTTCTTTATATATACCATATTATTTCTCTTTATCATGTTCTTAGTTTGCACTTTCTTTTTTCTTTGTCTTTGTACTTTTTATACCTTTCCTCTATTCTTTTTTCTATAGTTTAGTATGCATTAGACTTTACTATTGTAATCAAAGTTCTTATAGGTATAACTATATAAGTCACAGCAGTCAAAAGTTTCCAAAGTTTCTGGCTCAATCTTTCCCTAGTCTGCTTCCCTCCAAATATAATAGACTGAAAATCTCAATATTCTCAAAATTCTGTATGGAAATGATAAGCATTATTATACACTTTGAAACCATTAAACAGTATTTTTTTCCTGGATGCTGTAGGAAGTTAGCACCCACCCCTCTCCTAGGAAAATGAAATATTTTAGGATATACTAAAAGGCAGAATATTTTCCCTAAAAGATAAGTAGAAACTCAGAGAGGCAGAATTCTTCCACCTTTGTTAATGGGCCATTAAGGCCTGGACCAGTCTCTTCTATATAACTAAAGCCAGCAAAGCTCAACAAAGCCTGGGACTCAGGACAGTCTAAAGTATTGTCCCTGCATGGCCCCATGAAAGTCTGACAACCAATCAGAATACAAGCTCAAATTCAAATCCTAACAGAGGACATAAAACCAAGGGACTCTCAACATTTCTTCCCTTTTCTTCACCCAAGAGCTCCAAGGCATGTGATCCTGTCCACCATGAAACCTTTCCAAGCAACTTCCATGAATCCAGTGTCCCAGAAGGATATTTCTTCCAACAATTCTTACTAAACTTATTGCTGTTTCAGAAATTATTGCTGAAAGAAGAAACAAGCCAGAAAGCCAAAATGATAATTTTAAAGAAAAACAATAATTTCTTTGGATATAATTATGAATTAAGGTTTTGCATAACATTCATGGCCCTTAGATTGATGCCTTCCTGACTTCTCCTTTGATATAATCATTATAGTTTTTGCTTCCATTTCCAACTGGTTAGAATTCAGAGTCCAAGTCATAAAGTATGGTTAAGCTGTTTTTAAATCAAGCTGTCTCATAGACCATATTTTGAAATTGTTTGTTTTGTTAGTAAGCCATGAAGATCAGCTATAGTCAGGGTTAGGGTAAGAATGAAAGAGGAAGTACTTGATATTCTGACAGCCTCAGAAGAGGAAATGCATCAATCAAAGTTCATGAAATGGCAATATTTATACTGGTTTCTTATCTAAGAACATGATGATCTGTTTTCCAATAGTTACAGGGTGATTGTTACTTACAGGCCAGGAAATTCCAATTTAGTAGCCCCCTCCTCTTACTGTCAAGCCATGATTTAAGTATTAGCCTATTTTTCTTGAAGGAGAAAAAAGGAGCTAGCTGGGCGAAACAGCTCATTTCCGCTTTCTTTCCCCACTTCACTTTTCCTCAGCCTCTTAGAGAAGCAATAAAAATGTCAGTACAGTCGTAAAAATGCATAGAAAGCAAAGGAAAGTTGATAACAAGGAGAAGGGCTACTTGGGGGCAAGGAAAGCTGTGGGAAGCAAGGACAAAGGAGATAACAAGAGCAGGAACATCAGAGAGTAATAATGATTTTAACACACATTTTCTGTATTATTAGTAAAGCTATTATTTTTATAGTCCCAGCTTGGTTATGTCACAAGTTCAGACCTCATGGATTACATGTATAAGTTGATTTGCATGTATACTTTGATAAACTTAAGCAACAGAGTTGCCACATTTTGGTTTATGCAATCTCTGTACCGAATAAATGCAGGTTCTGCTTCTGCTGATAGGTATTCTGGTCTCTGTTATTAAGCAAAGTCATGGCGGAGAAATTCCTTTTACAATTTGGTATGAAATTTAAAAATACAAGCATGGGTGGCTGGAGAATTCTGGGAGTTGAAGTCCATCTTAAAGTAGCTTAAGATTGACAAACTCTGATCTATGATGATGCAGTATTTGTATGATTCCCTAGTCATTCATACTTTACAAATGGTAAGCCTGCACTGATCCACTCATGAATTCCAATTTTTGTTTGCAGGAAACATTGATTTGCAACATCCATACTTTGGATGGAAGCAGAGTTTTTCAAAACCACATTCTGCAGACTCCTAGGATACTCTTGATTGAAGTTCAAATAAAACCCATTTTAAATGAAACCCATTTTCTCTCACTAGAGTTTTGTACTTATCAGAGGTTCTGGAATTTTTTCTTTTTAAACAGATCCCATGACCTGAAAAGTCTTGAAAATGCTCATCCTAAGCAGTTGAAGTTGAGGAAGCTTTTGGTAGCCCTTAGCAAAACTGATACAGAAGCAGCAGCAGCTTGCAGCTCTGCTTCCACTCTTTTATGTGAATGACCAGGTTCTGCCTCAATATTGAATTTGGCTTCATCTCCAGCAGGACTTTTTGTGTCCTAGACTGATCAGTGCTCTAAAATTGTGCCCAGATCCACCTGTTAAAGTTTGTAGATGAACATTTCAAGCAGGGTTTCATCAAGGGGTTTTTAAGGTGTGATTCTTCCTTCCGTACCAATACCTTCGGGGAAGTTGGAAGCTGAAAATGCCCGCTCCAATTGCAACTGCCAGCTCCTCTCCCCACCGACTTCTGTTCACAACTGCTCTTCTATTAAACAAAATCACATAGGAAAAATTTATCCAAAACCATATCATAAAATAGCAGCCAACAGATAATTAGAGAAGAGCAAAGACAGTCAGGACAGTGCATCCCTGGGTCAGATGTACACAAGCAAAAGTTGTATACAAGCAAAAGTTTGGTTCTATTATCAATCAGAATAGAGCTGGAAGGGACTTTGGAGATCTTCTAGTTCAACCTCCGGCTCAAGCAGGAGACCCTATTCCATTCCAGTCCTTTCTTAAAAATCTCCAGTGATGAAGCACTTACAACAAGATGTTCCACTGGTTAATTGTTCTCAAGTTAGGAAGTTTCTCCTTAATTCCAGGTTGCTTTTTTTCCTCAATTAGTTTCCATCCATTGTTGTTAAAAAACATTCATGAGGAAAAGATCACTGTTGACCTCCATGATTGAAACTACTTGTATCAGTCAATATAGTTCACTCTTCCCAGTATTTTCTTAATGAGATCAGCTTCTTAGGCCACAATTTCCAACAGGGAATTAGCATCAGGTGAGGAATTTACATTCTTCTGCTTTGTTTTTAAACTTCAAAATCTCACTTCTCCAACAACACACAAGCTTCCTTATGGTTCATTGGGAGAAGTACACTGTGTAAGAATCTGTCCAATTCTACCACTGAAAAGTTCAAATATCTGGGAGAGCATTTCAAAATGAAAATCAAATCAGGGAGGAAGCAGCAGTTATGATGTGCCTTCTTCTATGACTGTTCATTTTGCCGATTTTGTTAAAAGAAAACATTGCAGAGTTGGAAGCTAAATTTTGTTTCATCCATGTCAACGTATGTATTATGTCATTATGTAACTTACAGGCTAATTTGCATAATTATATATAATTTAAATGTGTAACTTATAAGCTAATAGAGCCTTGGTGGCACAGTGGTTAGAGTGCAGTGCTGCAAGCTACTTCTGCTGCAGCCAGCTACCTGCAATTTGGCAGATCGAATCTCACCAGGCTCAAAGTTGACTCAGCCTTCCATCCTTCTGAGGTGGGTAAAATGAGGGTCCAAATTGTTGTGGGCAATACGCTGACTCTGTAAACCATTTAGAGAGGGCTGTAAAAGCACTATAAAGTGGTATATAAGTCTAAGTGCTATTGCTATTGTTAATATGCATGATTCATACCAGAGTATCAGGTGGCCCCAGATACATGGAAAATTGGTCATAGTCTTTCTTTACAATTGCTTGGAAGATCCTCCCTTGCTAGCTTTATAACTTTGCTGCTCTATAGGAATGTCCTTCCAAGAGAACTTGAAACTAGGCATATGTAGGATTTTCCCTCAGTTGATAATAGCTTACATGAAAAAGATTTGTCCTGTGAACTTCCTGATGTGTACTTTAAAATTCCATCTATCATTATTTTGCTTTCATGTGAAGGGAAAAGGATTTATAAGTCGAAAACAAGTGCATATACAGTACGTACTATAAATTATCTGCAATGGCTTTCTGCAAAGTCTCGGAATGAATTTTATGAGTAATTTTCTCACACTCATTTATTTAAAACATTTATGTGCTGCCTTTCCATTCTTCATAACCCTCATATTATGACACTCCACAATAATAACCTGCAACTCAAGTGGCAGATGTCAGATGTAACTTCATTTGAAAAATTCAATTTAATGAGGACAAATTCATTTTAAATTCATGTTGAACAGGAGAGAATGACAAACAAGAATTAAGAGGCCAATCTTTTAACTGCAGCTTTTAAAAAATATCATCTTAACAACGATGTTCTATTTTTATAAAAAAAAACTGGGGGGGGGAAACAGGGTAAAAGAAAAAAATATTTTGATATTTTGCAAAAGAGTAGGACTTGAAAGTCCATGTCTGCCAACAAATTCAAGACCCAGCAAAAAAGAATATTAAAATTGTTTGTTTGTTTAATGAACCTTTGCCCATCTACTACTAACCCCCATGACTTGGAGATAATTCAGCTACTGTATGTAACAGGCAAGCTTCAGAGGCAGGATTCCATAAGCAAATTCTACTATATTTTTGGGTTCTAAATAAGAGTTATGGGCAATCTTCTTACGACCTGATTCAGCAACACATTCATGTTCAATTTTCCAGAAATGCATTTCCATAGTTTTTTTTTTAGTTCTCAACTTTTCAGTGTGGAGAATATATTTGAGAGAACGTATTTAAGAGAATGAGCACTGATTTGCTCTGCAGTAGTCAGTGTGAACCAGGCAACTACTGTTCTTATTAGAGGACAGCCGAATTTACAATTGTATTGATAACTGCTGTAAAGAATACCATTAGCTTTGTACCTTTTTACTTTCTTTCTTTTCTATTTTTTCCTTTTTTTTGCACTTTTAACTTTCTGATTTCTTTCATTTTCTTATTGCATTACATATGATATATATATATATATATATATATATATATATATATATATATGTTTTTTTAAGTTATCGCGGGTACTTACATGTGTGCTGTTCAGCTTCCTTCGGGTATTATCCCACGTCATTGTAGTTCTGTTAAAGTTGTAGCAACGTTTCAGCAGAATCTCATCTGCCATCATCAGGCTTCTGTATGGATGTGGGTCTTACAGCTCCTGGTTTTTAAATTTGAGGCTGGTTCATTCTGATTGGCTGGGAGCCTGGACCTGTTTCATTGGACTTGGAGTTTGATTGATTGGTGTTCCTGGTTTCTTCTGTCTGTTTTGTGGCTTTGATTGGCTGGCAACAGTCTGTTCTTGTGTTGGAGGCTTTCAGTGCAGTTTGGCTCCGTGTGAAGGGACGGCTGCTCTTCATTAGCAAGCTGGGTT
>BLBF01000018.1:50163187-50203675 GCA_015471245.1 Laticauda colubrina | reverse complement strand
CAGTATACTTCTCCAATTTTGGTGATAGCTTTCAGTTGTATTCTTGCTTTGTTTGGTTTGGTAGATTGGAAATCCAGGGATATTCATTTATTTTTTGTCTTTCCAGGTTGGGTCCGAGTTGGTGTTTAATTTGGGTTTCTTAGTTTGATCATTTTTATAGTCTCTTGGATAGGTTGTTTTTTCTTAAACATGCATAACTTGCATAAATTATATTCCAGGAGAAGCATATGCTTCCAGGAGTTTATTGGCAATTCTGGGGCTGAGGAAATACCATAGTGCAGCAATTTTAGGATCTGTGGACATCAATATCCAGAATTCCTCATCCAAGCATGCTGTCTGGGCAATTCTGGGACCTGAAGTCCAAACATTTTTAAAGTTGCTGAGGTTTAGCAATACTGCTATAGGGGGACTAATGCTGATGGCTTTTCAAGGAGACAAGTCAGGCAACCTGTGCTGCTTCTATGTATGGTGACAGATCTCAGTTGCAAAAATCCAGGTGCCTATTAGATGGCCACAAGGAGTTAAATTTCCTTTATGATTTTGCTGGCAGCCAGGGGCTGTCAAGAGTTTTGCACCCCAAATCTGGTGGAAATATTCAAGAAGCAGAAAACCTTTCCTTTGCATTTGCTTACAGTTAACTGTGATTGTGATGTTTATTTGAAAGCTTCTTGTTTAGATATTGGCATTTCTTTCAGGAGAACTGAAATTGTCAAGCTATTATGGATGCATTTACACATAGCAGAAATCCAGCTAAGTGACTGACACCTAATAAGGTACTTACTTTGAATACAACTCTGCAGCAGTAGAATTTGTGGATACCTTGCAAATAGAAATGACATTTCCGCAAAATGTAATAACATTAAGATAGACCCACACAGTACTTTTATTGCTCTGCAAGGATTTATCTGTAACAAGAACAGCATCTTTTAAAACAAACAAATAATTTGGGGAACAGTTTTGATAAAAGGAGCAGAATGTTGAAAGTAAACTGAACTAAATGTTATCTCTGTAAGATTTATTATTTTTTAGAATAGAGTCAATAGATCAATTCTTTCCAGAAGGCCAGATGGACTGTCATGACACTAATGCTATTTGTTCATTTATTTTGCACACTGAGAACAAGTGTAATAGGATGGTTAAAGTGTCAGATAGTTACTGCTGAGACTTTGATTCAAGCCCACCTCAACTATGGAGTTTACTGGATGTTTTGAGACTTTTGAATAGTTGGGACTCTTAAATTTGTAAGATTTAAATATAGGTAAAAGACATAAATACTTATAAATATGTAAGGTGTTTGTTTAAAATTTTTGATTACAATTGTTCTTTTTTGTTTCGATCTTGATGCACTTCAAAGGACATTTAAAATATGCAAAATATGCATTAAATTATGAAATGAGGCAGATTTAATAAATTGAGGCATACAATTCATGGTAGCAGAATATCCTATCTTTAATCACTTATGAATGCTTCATTAGAAAACAGATTTATTATTTAAAATGCCTTTTAGAGATTGTTCAGATTTAATAGAAAATCCTTATCCACCATTATTTTATGATTTTTAAATATTTGCCACACAAACTCAACTCTGTAGCTAAACTTAATAGCATTCTAGATGTGCACCTGTTTGAAATGTAAATGGTATAGTATATAGAATTTTTCCCATAATGAAGAATTAATGATTCAGCAAAACTTGCTAAGCTGCTTTATGTTTAGATCCCCCTTGCCCTTTAAAAAGCACCTTTGTTCCTCTGGATAAAGGGTCTCCAACCTTGACAAATTTAAGACTTGTGGCCTGCAATTCCCAGAATTCCTCAGCCAGCTTTGCCAACTTTTAAGACTTGTGGACCTCTGGGAGTTGAAGTCCACAAGTGTTAAAGTTGCCAAGGTTGAAGACCCCTGCTCTGGATCATAACAATATGTTTACATAGAATTTCCAATGAATTTCGAATGAAAACCATATCAGGTATATCTGGAATACCTACTCAATTTTAATTCCTAATATTTCTAATATCAATTACCTATTTAATATGAATGTAATTAATATTATCTAACATTGAAATAAAATTTCTAATATCTATTCTAGGAAAGAAATTAACTTAATCCTCATTTCGATCTTTTTAACATCTTTTCATTTTGAAAATAAAAATATGTTTGTAGATTTTGGGACCATCACATCAAAAATTCATCTTCCCATATGAAACATATTCATATTGTATGACTGCATAAGAAATAAGCCAAACTGTCAAATGTCATCATATTTAAAATGTTTGCAAGAATTATATTATTGAAACCTTGAGGTCTTTAGCATGACATCAATGGACATCAGAGTGGCTACTACACTTCCTTTAGTACACATTATGCTTATTTTCTCCTTTTATTTTGACTTTTAAAGACATTGTTTTTAACTGGGATACTGACATATTGAAAATGAAATGTACAATTTCAGAACAATCTTTATTTCCAAGAATAACTCTGGGTTCCTTATAGGCACCAAAATGTTTCTAAAAATTAAAAATAATAGTTTCAATCTAATAAATGTTACTCTACATTTTAGAGGTTTATTTTGGCATACTTGACATTTTATTTTTCTGTTGATATATTCTCTTTCTTCTTGGGATTGTAGATTCCTCAGAATGTCATGTGTATGCCTTCTGGGCAGAGATATTCTGTTGTAGTGTATGATTTGGCACCAGGAGCTCAGACAAGCATTATGCTAAGGTCTAGGACCACAAGGCTCATTTGTTTTCTGTGAAACAGAGTTAAAAAGATCATTTTAATGGATAAGGCTTTAGATTTCCATCTCTGCTTTAAACTTAAAATTTGGTTATATTATTTTATGTTTACACTTTAGAAAATGCGCTTTGATTTCAGTCCCAGTATTTATTTGTGAATGGATAAGCTCTTCCACTGCAGCCATTTTGTGCTATCTACAACACACAGCCAAAATATTACTGGCTCCAAACAAGCAATGATCTAACATGTTAGTAGGACATTGACAAAAACAGTGTTGATGGGGCCAGGGAATTAAAAATCTATTGAGATGTCTGCAAATTAATTCTGATTTCAAAATTTCTATTTACTTTCACCGCTTTAACCCACCAAATTACAAGACTATTTGTATATGTATAAAATCTAAAAACAGATATACCCCGCTCTTCCTGTTTATTGGCTGCAACACCTGATAATTTAAAAAGACTACTTTCACCAGATCCCTAATACATACCCAATTCTTGTCCACATACTACTAAAGATGCATACACCATACAACATTCAGAGTCGTTTCCCCTTCTATTATACCCTTACAATTTCTACACTGAATTAATCATACTGGAAGAAAGACTGGCCAACACCTACTTTACAAACTGCCTCTGAAGCTAATATTCAAGTTTGTATGCCAGGGGGAAAAAAAAATCCTTTCAAGTCTTTTGAACAGATTATTTCATTGTTTCCCCTTCCTATAGGAAACCCCCGTATAGGAAACCCAAGACAACCTTCCTGATTCTTCTCTCAGCCTTCGCCCTCTCTTTCCAGCCTTGTTTTCTACTAGAAAACAGTTGGCAGTTTTGGACGATATTTTACTATCACTACTGCATCCAACTTGCTCCCTCTGTCTCTTCGCATTGCACAAAAGCACGTGAGCCACCACATTTCCCACATCCCACACGTCTGCTACATACTGCAGTAACAGCAGGTACGTGTATCCAAACTTTTGACATGAAATGGCCGGTGGGGGGGGGGGGGAAGAAAAAAGAAAAGAGTATGTGGTAACCCTTCTGACCCTCCCGCTTTAAAGGAGAGCCGAGTTGCAGTGACGGGGGAACGCAGCGCCCTTGCTTTTCCATTCATTAAAATTCGGTGGGTCCCCGTCAAGGTCTTTTTTGTTATCTCCTTTCGCTCATTTCTAACGGGACCCTCCTCCACCCTCTGTGATCCCCCCCGAAGAACGGAGCCGGCCGGTATTTGTTCCGACGACCTAAGTCCTCAGCAAATCTATTCGCCTCTTCCCAAGTTTTATTTTCCACCCAAGGCTTGCCCGGAACCTACATCTGGGCGGTTGGGTTGACACAATTGTTGGCTTATGAAAAGGGAAGCCCCGTTGGATGTTGGTCGCATTGTTAGCCGCCTCGAGTGGTGCAGGAGCAGCTGGCTCTGCATGTTGAGTAAATCCCATTATGCTTCTGGGGAAAACGCGCTCCAGGCTGCACAGCTTTGCAATGTTGGCGAGGGCAGGACGACGATACAAGCGCACTATGCATTTCGGCTCCACCTCCAGCCCCATCCTCAAAACAACTGAGGCTCGGGAACTGGTCTGCTTTGCATGTTGCCCTCCAGGACCTTAATTGTCACTCACAATCTTCCACATCCAAGTAAATCTCCTTTCCTCTTTTCCCAGGAAGGCTCGCTCCTCTCTTCCCTTCAGCCCGAGAACTTTCTATTCAGCGCCAAAAGCCCGCCAGTCGCGGTGCGCGTGTTGCGCCAGCGCCGCTTTTCCCTCAGACTCAAAAACGGCCTCAACCGCCTCCCAGTTAACACTCCCACCCGCCCCCGCCTGCGCCTACATGGACTCCTCAATAGAGGGCGCACGGCTCCCGAGCCAGACTGTGCATGCCCGAGTGACGCATTGCAGGTACGAAGCCACCAATCAGAGGAGCCTGTTCATTGTTCACTCACTCACAACGTTTTCCTTCGTCCATCTTCTTTCGCCGAGCTAAAAAAGTCCCTCGTTAATAAATAATTAACTAAACCCTACTCAACAATCTTACTTTAAGACACCTACTCTTTTACCAAGCTCTTTTTATCTTTAGGGACAGGAACCTATTCGTATGTCTGAGGCAAAAAAAAAAAATGAAATTCGTGGAGAACGAAGGGAATATATTGCGGGAGCGACGGTTGATACGCTAGTTGCGGAACCGGATCTCCTTTATTGCGCGCTTTTCATTTTCGCTATGGTGGAGGGGAGGTGGGGGAGGAGGCGCGGATGGATTTGAGAAAGCAGTGAGGTGGTTTATGAGGCGCTGCCGGCAGGCGTGCTTCGTTCAGTGTGAGGTGAATCGCTGAGGCGTTTGGGTTTTAGGAGCTGAAGAGGCAACGGACGGCGCGCCACTCCTGTCTTCTGTGCCGAACAAGGCGACACCAGTCGTGATCCTTAGCCTGCAGTAATCGCCGCCAGGCCCGGCAAAAGCCAAAATGGTTAGCAAATGACTCGGGAGGGCGAGAATCTATCGTGGGGGAAGTGAGGCGATTTGACGTGATCGCGGCAGTTGAGTAGAAATGGATTGCTTTAATGTCGCTTTTTTAAACTTTAGCGGGGCGATGCGGGGATCCGGGTAGGCATCGTCTGCGTTGGGGAGGGGGAGTCGATCCGATGGGAGGACAGCGGATACATGGAGACCGGTTGAGAAAGAGCGCGCTGAAGCCCGACGTCCTCGCGCGCTCGTGTCAGCGTTCTCCGTCAACTTCAGCATTCAAACGGACGCCGACTGCTTTTCTCGGCGCCATTCTGGGAGGGGAGGGGAGGAGGGGGAAAGGAACAGAAGGTCTGTGGTAACTCTTCCCTTGTTCGATTCGTTTAAGGAAGGGGGTGTCCTGAGAACACCATTTGCGGTTGGGAGTGGGGGGGGGGGCCCACGGGTAAAATTCCGTTGCTGTAGCAACCGAGTTGTCGCCGCTACTCGTGCAACGTTCGAGGCGTCGCGGGTGGGAGGGCGGGAGTTAGCAGAAATGTGACGGCGCCCCGGCTTGCTTTTTTTTGGTGGCGCAGGGTGGAAATCGGGAGCAGTTTGTGTTCGCAGAGGATGTTTGGGGAAGAAAGTAAGTGGGGGTCGCCTTTTGCAAAGATCACATCTGAAGCTTAAACCGCTTTGCGTTTTCTTTAAAAAAAGAAATGCAAAGTTTCTGCTTCCCTTGAAAAGTAAGACTCATTTAACATAAAAAGGTGCAATTGCGCCACGGGGGGGGGGGGGGAAATCAAAGGGGTTAAAGCGTGGAGTTACAGTGGAATATTTTTTTGTGTGCAGAGAGTTTTTTTCCTTCCTACTCCAGGAATTTCAAGAAGCTAAAATAGGAATCTCAGTAAAAAAACTGTAGGAGAAAAAACTTTTTGTAAGATTTCTGTAGCACTCCTTTTTTTTTTTTGCATAGGCTGTTGAGTAGGGTGCATTATACTCTTGAGGTTTCTAAGTTAATGTAAGTGAAGCCATATTAAGGAATTTTGAGGAGTGTTATGAAGTATGAGGAGAAATAATCATGAGAAAGTTGTGTATGATTTGGATATAGGCACTTACCCCCCAAAAATCTGGTAATCTAAAATACTCCTAAAATCAGAATGTTAAGTTGCTATTACATGTATTCCCTCCATTTCAAAAAGATTTGATTGTACTTTATTTTAACAAGTAATGTGCTTTAATGAGTAATATATTTTATTTTCATACCCATAAAGAAACGCTTGAAGTTTGAAAAGACTGGGAATTGAGCAAGAAAGTCCTATTACTAAAATAGGGTTCTGCTGGATGTTGAAATAAATGTGGATTTTGTGCTCTTTCCACCTTTCAGGGTGAATTTTATCCTCCTGAGAGGAAATAGTTTAGATGACTGATTTTTTTTATCAATGATACTAAATAATTTCTTTTAATATTAAAGCTGAATGAAAGTTTATCCAGGACAACAAACTTCTCAGTGGCCATAAAAAGTATAGACACTCAGAGCACAGGATAAATTTAGATGTTCTTAACATCAGTATCAGGATTCTAATTTCTACATCCTCAGCAGCTAGACAGGGCCAATCACTTCATTTTCTCTTACCCTGCAGAACATTTCAAGTTGACTCTTATATTTATGAATTTAAAACAATCTTTTGTTCTCTGATTGTAAACCTTTGTGCTGTATAATTTTTTCACTGAAATAATGGAGTATGAAGAAACTGAAGAATCTCAGGAATGCAGATGATTTTCTTAGCAACTTGCAAACATTTGTGCAAGTAACCTATATACAGATTTCTAGTTTTGCTACACTACCTCAGTGATAATTGCTCTTCAGAATGGTCCCCATAAACTATGATAGATTGCTTTAAAGCAATGCTTAGAATATAAATATTTGGCTAGAGTTTGGAAAAATGCCAGATACCAGATCACATCGGCTAAAAAATATGTTATGGTCATGTGTAGGACTTCATGTGTAACTTCCTTATCTGTAGCATGGTTTTAAAAGTATTAAAGTCATTCTGTACTGATTCCATATTTATGACACTTTGCATCTTAATTTAGTTAAATGGCCAATTGAAGAATCCGTATTGAATTCTTAAAATGGAGTGAATAAACAATGTATATTCAAATTAGAAATATTGGCTAAGTAGAGATATTTTTATATTATATATTTATATGATATATATATTCATTATATGATATATATATTCATATATGATGATTTTTGAAAGCATAACATATTCCAAGGATGCTTCA
This sequence comes from Laticauda colubrina, assembly GCA_015471245.1. Taxonomy (NCBI): domain Eukaryota; kingdom Metazoa; phylum Chordata; class Lepidosauria; order Squamata; family Elapidae; genus Laticauda; species Laticauda colubrina. The sequence goes on along the minus strand of BLBF01000018.1, from coordinate 50,196,218 downwards.
TCATCCATGACAGCTGTAAAATATAATATTCCCCTATGGTACTTTGAATTTAACAGGCTTTAGCCTCTTTGATCTTTTTAGAATTGCTGAAATATTTCTTGAGTGTTTTCTATTACAGAATTATTTCTGTTCTCAGCCTTGTGGATTTTTTGGATGAAATTTCAGATTGTTGCTTTATATTCCAGGGAGAAATCAAGATCTTAACAGATTTTCACCTGGAAATTTAGAATTTGTTATGAAGGCCATAGTGTAGTTATGCCTATAGAAGGTCACAAGTGATTATAGTAGTGAAGAATAAAGTACATGGTGTAAAAGGCAGATTTGAGTAATTGGTAGCAATAGCTGAATAATTTATTTCCAATGTCTGCTAAAGGTTTTTTTTTTGCTTTTTATGTATTGGGAGAGCTATCCTCTAATAGATGGGTTATTTATCTAACACCAGTTTACTATTTGTATTCTTTTTCATGAGCCCAGTCCTCGTAATAGCAATTATACAACTTTATTGAAGAACCCACTGTTAGCATGCATATTTTTCTGTTAAACATTTTTACATTCCCTGTGGTATTTGATACAATGCAGTTGTGTTATGCTTACATGCTGCATTTAAGACATCTTAGTTTTAATTAATAAAGCTTTATTTATATCCCACCTTTACTTTTAGGGGTAACTCAAAGCAGTAAACATCTAATATCCCTTCCTCATACCACTGCTCTATACTCTTTTTTTCTTTTAAAGAAAAAGGTGACAAGTCAAAGAATAGACTCATTCTAATTGTGCATCTAGAATGTTCTGTTTTCTAGAATTCAAGAATAGGTAGATGGGAAATTATTTAGGGAAGGGAACCAAGTTTTACTCCCTGACTATTGACCAGTTATAGTTGTTTTCATTAGATTAAGTTTCTTGAAAGGCACTTTCCCATTGTAGAAATGAAGAACAGCAGATTTTAAATTATACAACAGGATTTTATTTTTCTTTAATTGTTGTACCCTCAAATCTCCTTGGAAGAGGCTTCCAACTTGCAGAATACATTTGTGGGTGGTTGGGAATGTAAAAATCATCTACTGGAGAATTTGGTTCTATGAATTGACAGGCACAACTGGACTATCAGCTAGCAATTTTATGGGCCTTCAGGAGATGCCCTATTAAAGCTATCTTGAGTGAGGGGATCGTGGTGATGATACTGTACAACATTTAAGGTTTTTTTTTTCCTCCAGCTGATTTACTTACTAGCATAACCTTCTCTTGTCTGCCCCCTTTAATTCAATAGGTATGGGTAAATGAGTAGTTTGATATCTGACATGACTATAGAAAACTTTTTGAAGGTTTGCAGCAGCTTCATCTTTCTGAAGCTTCTGAATATTATTTTAAAGGCTTCCCCAACTTAAGTGAGTCTGCATTCATCCTTGGTCAGTTTCTATTTGTACTTCTGACAGAGTTGCAGTGTGTGCCCATGTGGAAACTGATACCCTTAAATATTCCAGCCTTCCAGAAAATGATGTTCCCTGTTTTAAGGAAGAGCCCTTTTCACAATCTTTGTATAACTTCACTTAATAAACCATGATTTATACAGCAGTTTTTAAAGCCTTGATATGCATAATAATTGTGTATTTATGGGGGTTGTAATTGAAAATTTCAGAAATATATCCAGTTGCCTAACTTTGCATAATTTCAGCTCCAACATGAGTTGTACCAGGGTGTGGATAAAATGACCAATGTAGTTAGTTATATATAGTGCTCCCAAGATTTGAAAAAGCTGTTTCGATTTTATATCACTAGAATACCTATTAAATCCAAAGGATGTGACTTAATTTGCTGCTTAATCATAAGAATTGAGATTACACAAAATAAAAATAAGTTGTAGGTAAAATATAATATAAACATAATATGAGATCAAATTAATAAATACAGTTTTGTATAGAAGCATGATGTTGGTAGAGGTGGTGAAGTCAGTATAGTGGCACAGTGCTTTTCATGAAAGTTACTGCTGCTCTCTTTTGCTCTCTTTGCATCATATTCCATTCCTAATTCTGACTTCCATATTTTCTTTTGTTCTATAATTCACAAGCCCTTTTTCTAAAGTCTTTTAATAAAGTAAAACCAGTTCAGATGCCATAAATTCTTATTTGTTGAAAGAATCAAAATATGGGCTTTTAGGAGATATCTTTGCACTTCATTATCAAGGCAGAATGAACTTATGAATTAAATTTACTCAACTTGAAGTTGAAGTTTGTAAAAAAAGCTAAGCTGATAGACCTTAAAGATATGATTGATTGTAGGTTCAAGTAAATGTGATTAAAACAATAACATTTCATTGATGTTCCAGCCTCACTTATTATTTTTCATCTATGCAATGCAGAGAACATTCTGAGAATCCTAACAGCCATTTTCTATTTGCTTTTCCAGGCCGTAATATTTTAAATTTTCCACATTGATTTATCCTTTTGAGAACATTTGGAATCTACATTTGAGTCCCTCTATGATACAGTGAAATATGTATATGCATGCCTTGTATATTAGGCATGTTATTCATAATTTGAAGTAAGATTTGAATATATTGAATTGTTTAAAGAGAAAAATTATAACGAGACTTGGTTTATCAACCATTAGTTTCACAATCAAGCTCCCAAATGACTAGATTTTTTTTTAACTTGAGCTGACAAATTTGCTGCAGGGTTTTATTTTGGTATACTGAAAAGTTTAGGCAATATATATGTAAATTGATAGTCTCTAAAGATGTTTAGGTAAAGTTAGATACTTGATTCAGGAGGCGGAGTTGTTTAAAATTTAGTATATATTGGCTAATATTTCATGTTTGAGGAAAGTGTCCCAAACCATTTTGCTTGTGGAGAGCATTTCATAGGAAACTGCATTATGCTTGAGGATAACCATTGTTCTTTATAACAGCAGATTTTCTGAATTGTTACATGCTTAGGATTAATCTTGTATATGCTATATTCCATATTTTCTATGAGGTAAATCTGATCTACATTATACTATCTTAAGTATTATTAGGATCCTGTTGCATAGGTGCAAATTAATATATTTTGGCAAAGTGTCCAGAACATTTTTCAAACACAACTACAGGTATTTATGCAAAATTGTGCAAATGAGTCATAAACTTTTCTAATATGCATCAGAGTGCTATCTGGAAATTAAAGTTACCTTATTTAACTAGCTTGCTTATTTGCTTGTCCATAGATAGTGAAAATGAACAAATTCTCATTATTTCACATATTGAAATCATTTTTTTTCTGATTTCTTATAACTTTATTATGGCTCATATGCATTTTGCCAAATTGTGTAATCTTCTGTAAATGTGAGGTGGCTCTGTTTAGAGCAGGAGTCCCCAAAACCTGGTCCATGGACCGGCACTGGTCTTTGGCATACCAGAAACCAGGCCGTACAAACAAGTGAAGCCCCATTCGTGGGATGCAGTAGGCAAAACCACGCCCCCTCCTGTGTGTAGAAAAAAACTCAATGGAACCAGTCCCTGGTGCCCAAAGATTGGAGGACACTGGTTTAGAGTCCACTGACATGAATAGAATGAAGTTAAATTAATACTCAGTGAATTTGCTTTTGTAATTTAATGCTACTATTTAATGGAAAAGGTAGTTTAATGGAAAAGAGGTAGTTGGTAAGTCTTTCCTTACTGTTGATCTGAGGACTGCTGGCTGTATAGAACTTGTTTCCTTTTCTCTATATCAAGAATACAACTGGAGCCATCAGTTGACTGGAGCCATTTGGTTTTTTTCTAGCAGTAATTAGAAAACCCATGTCAAAGGTATTGGGCTATCTTTGTGGGTTGAAGGTCCAGCTTTTTGTCATGGGGAAGCCTTCCTAAGACATTTACTTATCTTATTTAGCAACTAAATCAGCAAAAAATAGCAGGACAGTACTCTTCAATGGTTTGCATTTGTTTTTCAATATTGTGCTGAAAAAGATGTAGAATACTCTGCAGGATGCATATTGCCTATTTCCTTCCTTTCAAGAAATACAGCTACATTTAAATGTCTATTCATAGTTTGGTTCTGGCTCTGTATTCGCAAAGTTTCTTTATCTTTTCATTCCCTCTTAGATTGTTCGCTTTGTTTTCAGAATTATAAGCCTGAATGCAGAGCCTTGTGTATATTCTGCAAAAAAAGTAAGAATGGTAAATATAAAACTAATTTGCCAAGATAAATTAACATCATTATGTTTACATATTCTAGGCTGATCAACTGACAGAAGAGCAGATCGCAGGTGAGATGCCAGATTTATATTACATGGTGTTACTGTGTAATTTCCATAGATTTCAGTAAAACTATAATACTAAAACTTGAATATTTTGTCTACTAATTGGATCATTTTTATTCATAACTGTAAACTTCAACTACTATGTTTTTAATTCTACCATATAGCTATAATTTAATTTCAGGAAATGTTTAAACATGAAATGAGAATATTGCATTACCTACATGCCTTAAATTTGAAGTGCATGAATTATATCACTTCTATATTATAACAACATATGCCTGCACTCCTTACACAGAACTTCTGAAGGAGCATATATTCTTTGTTACTTTCAGTTAAATAAGGTACATAAATGTGTGTTGGATGTATATATTTGGGTTATATTCCTTGAGTAGAATGATGGTATTTGCAAATGCCATTTCTATAGACTCTTATTCCACTTGCTCACAGTGATCATAAATCTTCCCTTCCTAAGCAAATTTCAATATGGATGTTTGGTACCCTATGGAGAAGAGGAATAGGCAGAAATAAAATTCATTTCCTGCTTGCAAATCTCAGAAGGTTGATCCAGAAATATATCTATGGATCACAGTTATGTGTAATTCCGTATTTACACCTGATCTTTATATTTGTTCCTTAGTTTAACATTTTAAAGAATTGATAAAATAATAAAATAGAATAGTGTGCTTTCAAAGCATGTTATATGTTCTGTTAGATGCTTATTATACTGAAAGAGCTAACATTAACTTATTGCTAACCAGTTAAGCAGTTACTTTGGTGTTCTAATGTAGATGAAATGGAATAAGCATTAAAGAAAGAAAATTTAGAAGTATCTGTCCTAATTGATCAAAAGGTTAAAAGTGGTGGCAGGAACATTGCACCTTCAGACTTGCAAGATTTTAATGTAGCCTTAACTTAATAGATTTAGCTGGCCTAGTTGTATTTTCTCTCTGATTTAACTAGGTGGCTGCCAGAAATTTATTAACTTCGTTATGGGAAGTTTATTTATTTGATGGATAGCTAGACCATAACCAGAGTTAAGGCATTAAAATCAATAAATTATCATGTTAAAATTTCTTTAAATCTTGAAACATTACAAATATCCCATGATAGTTCAAATCTAATTACACTTATTAAAATTGTGCATATTAATCAAGACTCATAAAAACTGTACCCAATTGTGTATTAAATAAAGTGTATAAGATGCTGAGTGAAACTGCTATCATACTAGTTTCTCGAAATGAAATATACCTATTTCCTTATTCCAGAGTAGCTCTGAACTGGGAAAATTATTTGGCATAAAAAGATAATCAGGATTTGAGATTTATATTCACATTTGACATCCTACCAAGATGTGCAGAATAAGTATTAGAAAATCCAAATTTCTCCCACAGCAATATAACTTTTCTACTAGTCTTTTGAGAAACCCATAGTTTTTGTTGGTATATCTTAGGAAGGTGTTATTCTGACATTGTTTAATTTATAGGCAATAATGAAAGATTACCTGGTAAAAGTTCCAGTCCTGTAACAAGGCTCTGCTTTTTTGCCTGAAGAAAGAGGCACAGTCCAAAGTATTTGAAGATAGCCTGTGTGTCAGCATTTCAGCAAACCTCCATCCCAATCAGTAACTCCAAGACAAGCATAATCTCAAAAGTACTTTTATTAGAATAGCACCTGGCACATCTGTGGAATCTCGAAACTAAAAGTTTCTTGGATTTCCCACAATGTCCCAAACTACAACCCATCCCGTTAGCTTGTACGATCAAAGGTTTGGGGGGGAACGTGGAATATGGCTTCCAAAGCTGGCACTGATTTTTTAACAAAAATGGGAGTACTTGCTGATATCAGCTATTATCTATACCCAAATGGGAATAAGAAATTATAGCATTTTCAGCCAGATCTCAAGGAAAGAGGATGCAAAATTATGGAATACTTGCATTCTAATAATTCTCACCAAACTCTAGATCTATGCTTCAGATGGCATAGCAGCACAGTAAAAGTCAATATCAGATCTATTCTCATGGAAACAAGTGTGATGATGCTCTTTTCATTTTGCTAAGATTTTTTTATTATTATTTTAAAAGCTAGTCTTGTTGAAGCTTTTGTAGACGCACAACATGACACAGGAATACTTTTTATTTACTCAAATTTTGGCTTACATACCATATTTCTGCTTGAGGACTTGAAATGATAATCTTGAATATAGGTAGTCATCTACTTACAAGCACAAGAGAGCTCAAAATCTTTGCTATGTTATGAAGTGAGTTCTGCCCATTTTACCACAGTTGTTAAGTGAATCGTGATTCACTTCACAGTTGTTAAGTGAATCTGGTTTTCCCCATTGACTTTGTCAGAAGCCAGCTGGGAAGGTTACAAATGGTGATCACATGGCCTGGGACAGTGTAACTCACAAATACATGCCATTTGCCAAACACCCAATTTTTTATCATGTGACCATAGAGATACTGCAACCATCATAAATGTGAAAACTTGGTTGTAAGTCTTTTTTTCAATGCTTACTAAACAAATGATAAGGATCACCTATATGCAGAATTATAGAATCACGCAGTAATAAGTAACAGCATAGCAATAATATACACAAGAAAGCCAAGGTAAGTTGGGGGTGTGATATTAAGCTAATAAAGCAATCTTATGCATATTGTCAATTATGCATAATAAATTGTCAAAATATGTTCTTTAATGAAAGGGCTATACAAGGAGATGGAATTTTCTTATGAAATGAAAGAACATGAGAAAAATGTTTTTAGTATTCTGTAATAGAATTCCTGAATTTTTAATCAATATATTGGGGCATAGCCGTCCTTTTAACATTTGTGCCTGGCTACATGCCTTTTAAAGAGATTAGAATATCTTCTGTAAAACATGTTAAAACGATGCATCCTTTAAAGGGAGGTTGATGATGCGATATAAAACTATTTCTAGTATTTTTAATGAGTATATTGAAAGTTAGTTTCTTAGTTGTTACCAGTTCCCTCCTTGAAAATCTTTTTTACTCTGGGAATTTTTTCTCTATTAAGTTCTCTTCTTTAAATATAGTTTTTTATCTAAACAAAAAGTAATCTTTAAAAATGAACAGATGATAGTATATCAAACTGATTTATTGGGTATATTATATCTACATCTATGCTCTGGTATTTTGGGGAGTTAAACAGTGTTATAGAAACCGATTATCATTGGTTCAACTTTAGACTTATATTACTGTGATATCTTTCCCTGTCTAAGTGTAGTTACATGTTTATTATACATGTTTATTACAATATTAATATTGCATTTTGAGAATAACATGCAAAGTCCAAAAAGGAATTAGAAATAGAAATCCAAAGTAATGAAAGGTGTGATATGAGAAAAAAGAAAACACAGATCTAATTTATTTTTTCTTTTCATTATGTTTCTTTTAAAGGAAACCTCTCTAACCAACTCTCCCTCAACACATTTACTCTTCATATATTTGATTTGCAATTTAAATCTTGTTTATTCATTTCATACAAATACTTTCAAAACTATTTTCAGTTTTGTACTCAGTACATTCATATGTATTGACCCTAACTGATTCCTTGTCAAGCTCCGTAAGTAGGGCATTTGAAGAAGTAACCATTAGGTAAATTTAATACGTTTTAAAGCAGAAATTAAGTCTTAGTAACCCAGTCCTCTTTTATTAGTGAAGTCTTCCAGAGAAAGTCTGTTTGAAAGTTTTAAATATCTTCCTCCTGGGCTTTGTGCTACCAGACTGAGCTACTATTTACTAGATAAACTGTTAACGAACTTCCCACCTGTTGATTGTTTATATCAAGAGGTCCTTAATTTTTCTTTTTGAACTTCTGGAGCACATTTCACATTCCCACTCTCCACTTTACCAGTGATATTAGGCAAGTTCTCGACTTAACAACCACAGCTGACTAAAATTTCCATTATTAAGCAAGATCATTCATTGTTAAGTGAGCTTTATCCCATTTTATAACCTTTCTTGCCACAGTTATTAGGTGAATCACTGCAGATGTTAAGTTGGTAACACGGTTGTTAAGTGAATCTGGCATCCCCATTGACTTTCCTTGTCAGAATGTCGCAAAAGGTGATCAGATAATCCTGTGACGCTTCAACAGTCATAAACACTTGTCAGTTACCAAACACCCAAGTTCTGATCACATGATCATAGGGATGCTGCAAAAGTGGTAAACATGAAAAAGTGTCATAAGTCACATTTTTCTATGCCATTTTAACTTCATACTTTTACAACTAAACAGTTTAAGCCAAGGTTTGCCTGCAGGCAGTTCTTCCTTCAATACAATAAATTGGATAGCAGCTTGCATTTATGCATAACCATTTCTATCGTATATTCTTAGTGGATTCACTTCTGACGAATCCATCATGGTTATAAATCTTCTCATAAACTCTAAATCTTATTACATGTCTAAATCAGTAAATATAACAATACCTTTTTTCACGTTCATACATTTCACTGGCTTCCTTAGTTTACTCAAAATGGTTTGTCCTATAGCTTCTGTTCATGCTTGAATCAAATTGTTGGGACATTCTGTCGTTTTAAATATTGAAACAGGTCTGCATAAATGATAATAGTTTTATATGAATCCTATTAAAAATTGGGGCATTTTATGTTCTGGAGAGACAGTTAAACACTTTAAACATCAAATACAAAGAGTTTAAGCCTCCATGATAAATTAACTAGTGTTTAGAAATATAAAAATAATGGGAATGTGTGAAACAGTGGTAATTAAGGAAGTAAATCTGATATTCAAAGCAGGAGCAACTATGACCCTATATATAGATAAACTACAATTTTGGTTATAGTTTTTCTGTGACAACATAGTAGCAGGCTTCCTACTGGTGGTAACTTAAAACCAATTAGGCAATAGTTCGCTTGTACTTATTTTGGATAGGTATTATAATATGTTCTTAAAGCTAAATAAGGCTTAAATGTAATTGATCCAATAAGAGGTGTATTAATTGATTAATATTAGAATGTTACAATTAATGAGCTATGGAAATGTTGTAAAACACTTGAACGGTAATCACAATACTTTGAATGGAAAAAAATGAGGTTATTCAAAAGAGATTTCCTAAGCCAGAATTTAAAAACTTAAGTTCAAAGGAATAGTCGAGATGGAGAAAACAAAATCCTATGAAACTGATGGTTAAAGTTTGAATTGACTCAAGAATTCAATTACTAAAAGACCGTAAATAATTGCAGAATACTTCCATTCTCCATGATGAAAATTTCTTTGAAGCAAGCTGAAACTTTATTAAAATAAGCCCATGTTCTTCAGCCTTGGCAACTTTTAAGTTTTCTCACCAGAATTCTGAGAGTTGGTCCAGATACCTGAAAAGTTGCTAACTTCGAAAATCATGGATGTAAGCACAACCCTTTTTTAAAAAAAGAGCTTGCCTTTTTTGTGGTGGGTGTTGTGAGGTTTAGAAGATTTTATGTATTTATTAAATAATGTTAAACAAATTTATATATGTGCCTATCTCACACTTAGCTATGTATATCACACATAGCAATCAATCACACATAGGTGACTTTACAGTAGATGCTGTTTTAGCATCGGATATCTTTTTTCAGGGCTCCAAAACAGGGTCCAAAGGTAGGGAACACGTAATAGATAAGAGTATAAAGGATATCTGGGAACTTCAAAAGAGAAGTGATATACCAATTCCATTCTGGAAGTAGCTTTCTGAGCATCAAATGAGAAAAGGATTTTTTCATCTGATGGTAATAAAGGGATTTCACATTTCAAAAAGAAAAGTACTTTCCTTTGGAACTGGTACATGTTTTTGTCTCATTTCCTGCAACTAAATTAGCTGTACAAAAGATGGGAGAAACTTATGGAATTCTTAGTCACATTCAATTTAAGGATGGTTTCATGGTCTTAACCAATAGTTTTCTTGACAAGAGTACAAAAATGTCCTCTTGATTATTTTGTTGTATTTAATTTCAATTTGATATTGCCTGGTGGTTTCTGTTTACATATTAATCAGGGTTAATCCTGTTTGTTTTCAAGTTTAAGCTAAGATTGGCTAATTGCTTCCTAATTTTAAAAAGTTGGTTAGTTGACCCATCACAAAGTTTTGCTATGGAAATTAATTATATAAATTTTGAAAATATCAGACACACAGTACCCTATTGAAAGCAGTATGTGTTTTACTGTGATGTAATCTGCTTGGATTTTATTCGTTTTATTCATAGTCTTATCCCTTACATTGGTTTTTGAGCAATTGAATTAAAATTTTAATAAAAATAAGTTGAATGGTTTGCATATGTAAATGGTTTGCTGTTTTGTGTTACAGAATTCAAGGAAGCCTTTTCACTATTCGACAAAGATGGAGATGGCACAATAACAACAAAAGAATTGGGGACAGTGATGAGGTCACTTGGTCAGAATCCCACAGAAGCAGAATTACAGGACATGATCAATGAAGTAGATGCTGATGGTAAATTTTATTTAAAATAATTCAGTAGTTAAAATTAAATCTTCATTAATACCTGGATATAACCGAAAGGAATTTTATTGATATATAAATTATTTTTCAGGTAATGGCACAATTGACTTCCCAGAATTTTTGACAATGATGGCAAGAAAAATGAAGGACACAGACAGTGAGGAAGAAATTAGAGAAGCATTCCGTGTATTTGATAAGGTATTCCAGATATTTTTATAAGCTTTCAAAGTACTGTGTGTCTTAAACCAAGGGAAATTTCAATTTCGATAAAAACAAGTTCTGTACTCATGCCAGTGAGCAATGATGTAAAGTTCTCAGGGAATTACAGTTGACTTTTAATGCAAGCCTTTCTAACTTGCAGGCAATCTGTTCTATAAAATTTCAGAAAAGTTGGTGCTACCAATAATGGTGCATTTTTTTTCCATTCCTACCAACTCAGTTAAAGTATCTAATGTCAAATAATGTCAGTTAAATAATTTGGTCTATAATACAGTCTAAAAACAAAGATTTCCCAGGTATGCATATATAAAAAAGTTCAAAATACATGGAACAATAATTGGCTCTCTTCCTTGACTGTTATATGCAGTGCTAATTGTCCTTGTTCATGCCTAATTTTTAACTTCCTTTTAGTAGAAACAAGTTATTTCTGATTGAGTAATTGTTAAAATATGAGTTTAAAACAATTAAATATAATTAAGTGATCACCAAATATTTTCCAGGATGGTAACGGTTATATTAGTGCTGCAGAACTTCGCCATGTGATGACAAATCTTGGAGAGAAGCTAACAGATGAAGAAGTTGATGAGATGATTAGAGAAGCAGATATTGATGGTGACGGTCAAGTAAACTATGAAGGTAAAAGTTATAGTTTTTAGTAATAAACGTCTTGAACCTGTCAGCAAACAGTCAAACCCATTGGCCTCAACACATCTGCATAATTAAGGCTGAAGAAGTGATAAAATGGTTTCTGTTTAAAAGCAGTAAAAAACAATTTCTTTTCTGTTGGTTAGAGGATGTGCATTTGTTTTTGCATTTGGCAGTCTGAAAACCCAGTAAAACTATTTGCAATGTGCAGTTTCTCCTTTTGAAAGCTTGCATTAAAATGCAGGGGTGATACAAGGGAATAGCACGGTTAAAATCCATTTATCTCATAACACATAATTTCAAAGAAGCAATAAATTAGTTGCAAATCAGGTAAATAGTCTTTTTCTAGCCGCTGGCCAATCAAATAAAGTTGTTAGTATTCTCATATCCCCTAATGTGATCTCAGAAGATTGGTACCATTTTATTTTCACTTTAGAAAAAGCTTTAAGGAATTATCTGCAACAATAATTGTTGGAATAAATCATGTCTGTGCCAAATATATCTGTAAAGTGTCAATGCAAAGTTTTAACTGGAACTAAAAATTGTGCTATTTGCAGGCTTTATGTTTCTTAATTACTTGCTTATGATCTTTCAAAAAATACTTTGTCTTATAAATATTGAAATGCATCTTTAGTAGCTTGCAATTCATACCTGACAATATTCCAATTATGGTAGCTCCCATAATGCTTGAGATAATAGGAATTGAGAAAATAAAAGTTACTGTTACTGTATTCCCGAGCTAGACAAGTTAGTGTCCCAGTAAGGCTTGCAATATATCAGCAAGGATTCTGATAGTTATTGAGTGATTGAGCTTATGGATGAAAATATCATCTAGAAATATACATAATAAGTAAATGAATACAAAATAAGAGAGTTGAAAAGGAGGTCTTAAACCTCTTAAAGAGGTTGGTTTCTTATGTTTGAACAAGGACTTTTGAGATAGACAATAGGTTTTATACTGAGGAGCTAAACTGTGTTTAGCTCTTTGCTTAAGCAAAATTTTTCATTGCGTAGCAGCTTTTGATAAATTGGTTATGGATCTGTAGAAGATAGAGCGCAAACATGAAGGTGGTCTATCTAATAAATATTTTGTGATATTTAAATTAAAACATTTGTAATGCTGCAGTTTTTTAAATTGCTTTAATAGAAACTTTGATAATTGTATTTGGAAAAAGTATTTTAATGTGACACTTAAATGATAATGTTTTGAGTAACCAGCAAATTTTGGACATAGCAAGACTTAGTATTTTAGTTAGGTATCTTAAAAAATAGAGCTGAACACACAATATTAATGAACTTATCACATGAATTCTTCATTTATTAGAAAGAATTACTGCTGCTAATTAAATGAAGCATGAGTTAAAATAATTATTTAGAAATAATAGCTTTCTAAAACGAACCACCTCTTAAAATTCATAAATGGTGAGAACACTGCATAAATATTATACAGAAAACAAGATAGCAGTATAAAACTGGCATAAATTTCTTGGCTAATGTGGTAGATTTTATTTGAATATTTACACAGATACTTGAATAACATCATCTTTTTTCTTCTACAGAGTTTGTACAAATGATGACAGCGAAGTGAAGACACTGCACAGAATGTGTTAAATTTCTTGTACAAATTGTTTATTTGCCTTTTTCTCTGTTTGTAACTTATCTGTAAAAGGTTTTCCCCTTCTGTTGAGAGAGATGCATGTATAGTAACAAACTCATTCCTCCATGTTTTCCCCTTTATCTGTCATCCTGATATTTTGGGAAAATGATCAAAGTAACAAATGTTTGCATGTGGCTTACTCTGGATATTTAAGTCCTTCCACACTTCTAAAGTTAGATGGTGTTGGTTAAATGAGGGATCATCTAGGTTATGCCTGTTGAAATTAGTTATTTTAGGAAATTTAGCATGTTGTTGAAATGTAGTCTTAACTCTGTGGACTATGGACAGTCAACAATATGGAACTTTAAAAAGTTTGCACTATTGCAAAACGGGTGTATTATCCAGGTACTCGTACACTATTTTTTGTACTCCTGGTCATGTACCAGAAGACATTTTTCTTCTATAGTTACTATGCTTTTAAAAACTTTTGTTCAGCCACTTATTTTAAAAAGAATCCGCTTATGGCACAACTTGCCTCAAATCCATTCCAAGTTGTATATTTGTTTTCCAATAAAAAATAATTAACTCATATTGTCTAAATCTTTTTTTTAATGCTTATACATTGTTTTTTAATCTGTCTCCTGAAATTAATCCTTGTACCTTTAAGACACTAAAGGGAGGCTGTGTTTAGGCATTGCAAAAGTAGCAGCTTTTGCCTTCTAGGCTTGAACTTGCTGAAGTTCTATCTAGCATATATAGCAAGGCATGGCGGGTTTCAAAACAAAACCTGTGGGAGACATGGGCTGTGCAGGAATGAGATTTGAAGGTGAAAGGTTATTAGAAGAGTGCATGAGCAAGCATGTTGCAACCGTTTTCATTCCTTTAATTGTATCAAAGGTAGTTCTTTAAGGAATTTCAGGCAGGTATAGCACCCCTGAATCAACTTTTCCCCTTTCAAATCTAGAAAAATCTATATAATGAATTCAGATAATATTAACAGTATTGTGCAAACATTTTAGGTAGTTGTGCAAAAATGCTGTAAATAAGAATGTTTTTTTAAAATATATTTTATTTTGATCAATTTATAAAATGCAAAGTGAGCAAATAGAAGAAAAATCTAAATTAAATCAATATTGGGTGACTGTCTTTTGGTTCAAATCATCATCAATTCTTAACATTTTGTACACATGCCAAGGATTTTGGAGGATTTAGCAGATTAACCAGTTATACCAAGCAGGTGCTAATGATCATCAATTCCATATATAGGTTGAAACAGTCATTAACTGAAACTGAAACAGTAGTGTAGGAGGCTTAAAACTGGGCAAGGGACAGCCAAATTCTGCGACTGAGGTTGTGGAAGACAGTTTTATGTCACAGGTCATACACCAGAGCAAAACAGCACAGAAACAAGACGCATGGTAATTACACCGCATCAACAAAGTATCTGTCAGGCAAAGATTGCAAAGCAGATGCGTTTGAAGATGTGCTGTTCAAGGTCTTTTGAAGAAGCACAAAGAATCGGACAACGTTGATTGTAGACATTACACAGCGGTCAGCCAAGAAAACGTAGCAGATGAAAGATACATCAGGCTTCCCTTGGACATCAGAAGATGTCCAGCAGTGCCATCAGCATAGAACTGCAGGAATCAGCGGGATCCGGGTACAGAGGAGTCTGGCCAGAAGTGGTCTTCATGGAAGAATTTTTGTGGCAAAAAAGCCATACCTCCAAAGTAGAAATGAGACTAAATGACTCAACTGTGAAGTGTGCAGAAGAATGGCAACATGCTCTGGACTGGAGTCAAAATATGAAAGATGTGGCTGTAGCAGGAGGCAGTTTGCCGAAGAGCAGTACAATAATGAGTCTCAGCAGGCAACAATGGTGGAGGTTCCTTGCAAGTTTGGGGCTGCATTTCTGCAAATTTCTGCAAATACAAGTGAAACTCGAAAAATTAGAATATCGTGCAAAAGTTCTTTTGTTTCAGTAATGCAACTTAAAAGGTGAACCTAGTACATGAGATAGACTCATTACTTGCAAAGCAAGCCATGATATGTCATAATTGAGATGATTATGGCTTACAGCTCATGAAAACTCCAAATCCACAATCTCAGAAAATTAGAAGATTGTGAAAAGGTTCAATATTCTAGGCTCAAAGTGTCCCACTCTAATCATCTAATTAAGCCATAACACCTGCAAAGGGTTCCTGAGCCTTTAAATGGTCTCTCAGTCTGGTTCAGTAGGAAGCACAATCGTGGGAAAGACTGCTGACCTGACAGTTGTGCAGAAAACCATCACTGACACCCTTCATAAGGAGGAAAAGCCTCCAAAGGGAATTGCAAAAGAAGTTGGATGTTCCCAAAGTGCTGTATATATTCATGTTTCACATGAATAGAAAGTTATGTGGAAGGGAAAAGTGTGGAAGAAAAAGGTGCGCAAGCAGCAGGGATGACCACAGCCTGGAGAGGATTGTCAGGAAAAGATCATTCAAAAGTGTTGGAGACTTTCACAAGGAATGGACTGAGGCTGGAGTCAGTGCATCAAGAGCCACCACACGCAGATGGATCCTGGACATGGGCTTCAAATGTCGTATTCCTCTTGTCAAGCTGCTCCTGAACAACCAACAATGTCAGAAGCGTCTTACCTGGGCTAACTGGTCTGTTGCTCAGTGGTCCAAAGTCCTCTTTTCTGATGAGAGCAACTTTTCAATCTCATTTGGAAACCAAGGACCCAGAGTCTGGAGGAAGAATGGAGAGGCACACACTGCAAAATGCTTGAAGTCCAGTGTGAAGTTTCCACAGTCGGTGTAGATTTGGGGAGCCGTGTCATCTGCTGGTGTTGGTCCACTGTGCTTCATTAAGTCCAGGGTCAACGCAGCCACCTACCAGGAGATTTTGGAGCACTTCATGCTTCCTTCCGCAGACGAGCTTTACGGGGATGCATCCTTCATTTTCCAGCAGGACTTGGCACCTGCCCACACTGCCCAAAGCACCAAACCATGATTCAATGACCGTGGGATTACTGGGCTTGATTGGCCAGCAAACTCACCTGACCTGAACCCCATAGAGAATCTATGGGGCATTGCCAAGAGAAAGATGAGAGACATGAGACCGAACAATGCAGAAGAGCTGAAGGTCTTCCATAACACCTCAGCAGTGCCACAGGCTGAGCGCTTCCATGCCACACCGCATTGAGGCATTAATTGCTGCAAAAGGGGCCCAAACCAAGTGTACATATGCATCTGATACTTTTCAGGGGTCCGATATTGTTCTATGTACAATCCTTGTTTTATGGATTGCATGTAATATTCTAATTTTCTGAGATTGTGGATTTGGGGTTTTCATGAGCTGTAAGCCATAATCATCTCAATTATGACAAATCACGGCTTGAACTAACTATCTTGCTTTGCATGTAATGAGTTTATCTCATATATTAGGTTCACCTTTTAAGTTGCATTACTGAAATAAATGAACTTTTGCACAATATTCTAATTTTTCGAGTTTCACCTGTAGATTTAGTCAGGATCAATGGTGTTGTCAATGCTGAGAAATACAGGCAGATAATTATCCACCAAGTCATCTATTAAGGAGGCGTGTGATTGGCACCAAATTCTGCAACAGGACAATATAGAGCCCATGTCATTAAGAACTACAGTGTAAAGAACAAATTCTGAAAGTGATAGTCTGGCCCCACAGAGAGCCGATCTCAATATCATTGAGACTCTGGGATTATTTGAAGAGACCGAAGGATTTGAGGCAACCTATATACACGGAAGATCTGTGGTTCTCCAAGATGTTTGGAACAACCTTGAGGGAACTTTGCTGAGTTCCTTCAAAAACTGCAAATGCACCCAGAAGAATTGAAGCCATTTTGAAGGTAAAAGGTGGTCATACCAAATTTTGATTAGATTTGGATTTCTCTTCTGTTCATTTACTTTCCATTTTGTTAATTTATGCTATTAACACTTATTTCTGAAAGCATTATTAATTTACAGCATTTTTACACAACTGCCTAACTACCTCTTGCATGGATACGTCTCATTGTCTAATATTGGAATCGGTGTAATTAAATGAGAAATGTATACATGTATTTATTAAATTTTAAATTTTTAAATGTTATTAATTTGTTGTCCATCTCACCACAAGGTGATTGGGTGGTTTACAACATTAAAATGAAACTGTGTGTGTGTGTGTGTGTGTGTGTGTGTGTGTGTGAAAATTGCATTAAAATTGCAATAAAATACAAGTTATAAATGCTGCAAAGGAAGGAAGCAGAATACACAGGAGTGGGGAGATGGCCAGTGTGATATTCCTCCATTGGGGACCTCAGGCCAACTGATAGAACCACGTCTTCAGGCTCTTGAAGAAAAGTGAGGAGGGTGAGAGCCAAGCAAATTCTGTATTCTTGATGCATGGTTGTGTAATGAAGACAAACTGATCGGGGCTTTTCATTAAAGCTGCCCCCACTGATTGGAAGTTAATTCATTACATCATAGTTGTGATTGTGATATTGCTAATACCTTGAAAATGAGTCAAGGGCACTTGTGTACCCCTTTCTTTAAAACAAGCACATCAATTTTGTTAGTCACGCCACAGGATGGGAGCAGGACATAACAAAAATCTGCTTCTAGACCACAATACACTTAAGATCAAGAAGTAAAAATGATTGGTGGCCGCTTCGCAAGTCAAAAGGGAGGACCAACAGCTGCAACTTCTGTGGAAAGGCTGAGTGTGAGTGATGCTTTTTGTTTTCATTTGGGCTGTGTTCCAAAGGAAATTTCGCTAAAATTTTCTGGATCAATGGACCCATGGTTTCTTCTAAATTTGTTAAATGCCTCAGAAAATAGTAATACAGTCTATTGCTCTTGTTGTCATATTGGGACTTTTCCCCCCCTTCGCTAAACTGGGTGGGGGCGGGGGTAGCAACGTGGTTCGTGGGCCGCAGGTTTGACACCCTGATCTAAGTACAAAGCTAAGTACAAAGCACAGGTAAGCCAAAAAGAGTGCAGTACTTTCTATCCCTACCTAAACTTTTTTTAATGGACAGGAAGGTAAATTAAAATATTAGTTGATCCTAGTATTTATATTTTGTAAGAATGCCTTTGGAACCATGTTTGGAATAGAGATGATTCTTACCAGGTGAAAAAGGCTAAGGATATTGAAATAAAATTTTTAGAACAAATGGGTATTTAAGTAAAATACCTGCTCACGGAAAATGTAACCATTTAGGAAGCATCAACTCACAGTGTTACTTGCTCCTTTCCCTACTGTCCTGATCATCTTTGCTCTTTTCTGAAAGAAAAGAACAGGGGTGTCAAACTTGATTTCACTGAAGACCGCATTAGAGTTGTGTTTGACCTCATGGGCCCGGGGGGCCGTGGCCAGCTCGATGTCACTCATTGAAGCTCTGATTTTGGCCACAACAGGCCTCCTGGGCTCTCTTTGGCTGTGATGGCATCCTGCAGTCTTCTGCCAGCAAAAATGCTGTCCTGTCAGCTCCTTTTTTGCTGGCAGAGGTACCGCAGGCCAGTCTGTCTGTTTCCAGGGTGGGCCCGCAGGCCAAATCTCAGAGCATCTGCCCCGGGTCCTTGAATGTTAGAAAAATAAAACACAAGTTGCATTAAAAAATGTCTTTGATTTATCTTCCATGAATGGATCTTCAATTTCACTTAAAAATATTCTGTTTTGATATACATGGTATGATGCACACAAATTTATGGTGAATCAGTGATTTCAAGTGTTTGATAATACTATGTCTCCAGCAATCCCTGTCCTATTTGCTTTTAAACAAAAAACAGATTTTATTCCAAATAAGTCGCAATTTGCCATTTATCTAAACTTTAGTACAACCTTCAGTGTTGTTGCTTCTAATATCATCTTGTGGTCCTGACATGATTCCCAAAGGGGTTTTCCTTTTTTTTTTTTAAAAAAAATCTAGTTTCAATGTAACATAACCTTCCTGCCTATTAAAAAAATTTACAGAGGACCAGAAGTGGAAAATACTGAACACTGAGTCTTTTGGCACATCAGTGTTTTTTATTTGGTAATATATGGTTTGATCACTAAAAATGCAGAGCCCTTAATTCATTGTACATCTGTGGTGTCACTCTTCCCTTGTTCCATTTCATCAGTCTTTGGATGTGGAAAGGGGTATTAATAGCATCAGCTCGTAAACTCCATGTAAATGAGAGACTTGTCAAGGGAAGATGGATGCTAATACAAAATCAATAATGCAAGGGATCATTCAAATGTGGTATGTTATAATTTTTTTTAACCTAGAATACATAATTCTCTCTGGGTGTAAAACTGATATGTGACTACAACTATGATCTCACAATCTACTTAACTGAATTAACAGGGGAAGTACCAAAATAGGTGAAATGCTGTAATCATTTAACTTCCCTTTCCCCAGTAATGAAATGTAACTCCAGCATGTCCCGCCACAAAAAGGGTTAAGCTAACTCCATATAGCTTAACTCCATATAGTAATACTTTGGGAACAGTGTTTTTTTTTTACTACCGGTTCTGTAGGAATGGCTTGGTAGGCATGGCAGGGGAAGGATACTGTAAAATCTCCATTCCCTCCCACTCCTGGGGGAAGGTTATTGCAAAGTCCCATTCCCTTCCCACTCCACTAACCTGCTTTCCACACCATTCTTCTCTGCAGGGCAACAAAAGAAGACCCAGATGATCAGCTGGGACTCGGGAGGCAGAGAACAGATGGGGGCAGGGCCAGTCAGAGGTGGGATTTGCCGGTTCTCTGAAATACTCAAAATTTCCACTACTGGTTCTCCAGAACTGGTCAGAACCTGCTGAATACCACCTCTGCTTGGAGACACCTAGCACAGACATCATATGTCTACTGATAGAATCAAGAATTGGAAAGAACTTAAATTATCCAGTGAAATTCCCTGCTCAGTGCAGGACCACCTTAAGCATTTTGGACAAATGACTATTTGTAGTTGCTAAACTGTTCCATTGATTGGACAGCAATTACCACCAGGAAAGTTATTCTAATATTTAACATGAAATCTACTTCCCTATTGTTTCAGCTCACCACTGGCTCTGGTCCTGTCTGATTCTGCCTTCTTTTCATAGACCTCTGGACACCTGGAGATTGCCATTGCATCTCTTCTCAGTCTTTTCTTCAGGCCAATAATTCCAATTCCTCTATCTGTTCTTCATAGGACTTGGTTTCCAGTTCCCTTACTATCTTGGTATTGTCTTCTAAACTCTAGGGGTTCCCCCCCCCCCAACTGTTGAGAATTGCAGTGCCGAGAAGTCGAAATGCTATTCCAAACACTGTTCCAAGATGAGACAATGACTCGATGCTCATGCTGTTCATCCAGTTCAATTTATCTAATTACAGTACCTAGATTGTTTTGTCAAGTTTTTTTTGCCAGGTCTCTCCTATATACTTGTGCCTTTCCTCTCCACTGCTTTGATGTAAAACTTTATATTTTTTAAATATTATATTCATTTTGGCTCATTGCTTAAGTTTGTCTAGATCCTTATTAATTTTATCTTGCCATTTTGGTAATTATCTCATCAGTCTCTTCATCCAGGTCATCAATAGAAATGTTAAACAACACAAGTCCCAGGATTTTGTCATTTGATACAACTTTTGAGGTGGTGTGGAGCTATTTATGAGCACGCTCTGGGTGCAGTCATTTAAGCCAATACAATTATATCATCTAATCCTCTCTTCTTTTTGTATCTCAGAGTTAATCTTGATTCCTGGTTAGTACATAGACAAGACCATGCAGTTTTCTTGCAATGGCTTCAGAACTGATTTCCTATTGTCCTCTTGCTACAGTTAAGAGAGACAGGGACGAATTCAAATGTTTTGCAGAGGTTTAAATACTCTGTCCATTGTGTTTTCCTGGTAACTCTTGTCAAAAAAGAAGATATGGTTAGTGTGATTTATTTGTGACAAGCCCCAGTTACCATGGACATCTATAAGCTTTGCAACGTAATCCAGACCAGAAGCACAAGTAGGAGAGTACTAGAACTATCTTTAAAGTAACATTAAACAGAATCTTGGGTTTCTTCCATCTTTTGTTCTGCAGAAGAAAAGCTCTCCCAAGGTCATTCTCACATTCAATTACATCTGAAGGGTTGGGCCAAGGGAATAATGCCCTGTATAATTACATAATCACTCAAATCCTGGAATTTACATACGTGTCCAATGTTCTGACACAAGCATATAATTGGGGTATTTGCATGATTATGTAATGATATGTTCAGGCTCAACTCATTCTGTGCTTTAGTTTATGCCAACTTCTTGTTTCCTTCTTTGGTTATACATCTCTGCTATTTTCTATTTTTTCTTTTCAGCATTTTGCAAACCCTGTGTTTATCTATACTGGTGTCTTTAGATCTGTCCCATTTTAATTTCCACTGTTTGCAATTAGACCTTCAATACCCATTTTTCAGAATTTCTCACCCTTTACAGAAAGTTTTCCCCTTCAGAATGTCAAACCATTGGATGACTTCACCAAAATCCACTTTTCTGAAATCTAGTATGCAAATATTTTCTCTATCTTTGATAGCACAAGCTCAAGGATAACAAGAACCCTATCTCTCATTTCTGGTCACCTTCACTTCTTCAGTTAATTCCTTCCTTTTGGTAGGGTTTATGTGTGGTGTAGCAGACTCCCTTTGTTCCTTCTTTGAGCTTCTAACAAATGACAATGCCAAGAGAGGACAACATTTTGGGAATCTCTGACTCTTGGCTGAGTGAAATCTCCCATTGTCATTATTTTCTTTTTAAAAAGTTTGTTAGCAGACCCAATAAGATTCATCCAAATCTTTCACCTGTCTACATAGTTTTACAATATTTCTCTCCCTGGGGTAAATAGTGCTTGAGAAAGCAAACTGCCCTATTATCAAAATCATTGTTAGTCCTAATAGCACATAACGTACCTCTAAAATATTAATAGGCTGCAGTTCCTAAAATCAGTGCTGTCTGAGCTCCAACAATCAGAAGGTGGTGGGCAAAGAGACACACAAAAAAAACCTCTCTTTGCTGCCATTCCATGAACATCTGCTTTTTTACAGTCCTAAGTCAAGTTTCACTCATTGCCTTGTTTCTGGTAAATGGGAAATGTTTGGAGATATCATAAAAACCTCAATCATTTCTGGGGAAGGACACCTTTTGGAGAAAAAATGAGACCTCTGGGTTTTCCAATTGATGATTCTAATCTCCTTAGTGTGTCAACATGCTGCTAGAAAGGTATGCATGTGTGAATGGGCTAATCACTGATTGGACTAAGCATGCTGTGTCATCAATGTCTATTTATCTGCATAACTTATTACCAAGTTATGTGAAAAAAAGAAATTGCAAGCCAACCACCTTGCTAAAAGAACAAAATAGAACTGGATTCCTTAGGACTAGGCAGAACAGGGTTTTAAAATATACTTGTCCCATTTTAGAAGGTCATTGAGGGAGGAATAATTTGCTTGTCCTAATGAACAGATTTTAAAAATCCATCTTTTGCTTCTGATTGACATTTTCACAGGTTTATGGAAACAAACCCAGAACAAATTCCTGTTATGGAGTTTACAAATTGTCAGATCCCCGCTAGAACACTGCCTTTCTGAAGGGGAGGGGGATGCTTCTTGGGGTTGGATGCTTTGAATGCTTTCCCTTTTGCTGTAACCACATGGGAATTAGGAAGGGGGACTCAGGATGGACTCCCTCCCAGCTGATTCCAGCCTGTTACCTAAGGTTGCAGCGTCCTGAGGAGGACCTACTATCACCATCTCACCTCAGAATTTTCATAACACCTTTGCCGCATCGTATTGGCTACTGGTGGGCATGGGGCACTGGGTGGGGATTGAACAGGGGAAATTAACTTAAGGTTTCACTTAGGAATCTTCAGACTCTGCCTGACTTCTCTGCAATCACTTCTCTCAGTGTAAGTTCCTTTCGAAATACCAATTGTTTTAAGAGCCATACTCTCCTGAGAAGATAGCTGAGGTAGGTTCTTACACAAATACACATTTCTCAATTTGAAAGCAGAAACCCATTCTTAAAATCTTGTATCAGTTCTTTATCTGAAGCAACATTTTGTTCCCAGATGCTTGTATCTTCTTCCAAGTAAGAATACTCAAATCCTTAGCACGTGGATTGTGATGTCATAGACAACTATTGCTGATTTGATGCAATAATCTGTTAAAAAAACCCAGAGGGAGAGCATGGTTGGCAGCATCGCGGGCAGTAGATCAAGCAAACATTCTACAGTAAATGTTGTACGGCTATCTTATTGCAATTGTAGCTCTTATTATATTTTCTCTTATAAGATTAAACATTTTAAATGTATAGTAAAACTAAACATTTCATCAAGTGAGATTCCTAGTGACTTCCAGGAGACATTGTTAAAATTTTCTTGGCAGCAGCATGGAAATATTCTGCCAATTTCTTCTTCAGGCTGTTTTTCAAGTTCTTAATTTAGCCCTAAAGCCTTTGACTTGCTGATTGACTTCCATTTAAGTTCTGATCAGATTGTCACCTTGCTTCAGTAATCAGCCCTGTGTGGTCAGGTGCTAAACCTAACCTGCTATTTTAAATATGAAACCATTTTAATTTTTTCCTGAAAAAATATTAAGGTGCTCACTTACGCTTTAAGTCATTCTTGAACAATCCTGATTTTTCCCCCTAGGTAGTAGAACATGACAAAATACCATATCAAAGAAGAGATACATGGTGGAGAGAATCACTAAAGGTGTGTAATATATCTATTTATTCTTGTGTTCTTAATTTACAAGCATAAAAATTATTTACTTACCAAATTTGTATAGCTACCAAAATATTGCATGGTACTGAATTACATTCCAATTTGGAAACTAGTGCAGTTAAGACAAGTGAAATTGTTTAATAGGTTTGCATTCTCATTCTTCAACAGAGTAGAATTTAGGGATATCATCTGATATTTTAGAACAGCCTTCTCCAACCTGACATCCTACAATTTCCAAAACTAGTTAGTTTGGAATTTTGATAGGTAAAGGTGAAGGTTTCCCTTGCACCTATGTGCTAGTTGTTTCCGGCTCTAGGGGGATGGTGCTCATGTCCGTTACAAAGCCAAAGAGCCAGCACTGTCCAAAGATTTCTCCGTTGTCATGTGGCCGGTATGACTAAATGTCAAAGGTGCATGAAACGCTGTTACCTTCCCACCAAAGTGGTCCCTATTTTTCTACTTGCATTTTTAACATTCTTTCGAACTGCTAGGTTGGCAGAAGCTGGAACAACTAATGGGAGCTCACTCACAATTTTGATAATTGTAGCCTTATATACATATGGAAGGCATGAGATTAAGACAAGTCAATTGAGAATTATTCTTAGTCTATTGAAAATGCTATTATATTCATAAATGTCATTGCAGTCATATTCCCAGAAATATCTACCATGTTTCTCACAAAGATGGCTAGGACGTCTTTTCCAGGGGTGAATTAATTTCTTCCCCCCCTGCGCACCAGCGCCGTCTCCAACAACAGCGTCTGAGTCGCTCCCGCTTTTCCCCTGTTCCCGTAACAACAGGAAAAAAAAGATTTTGAGGTACCCCTGGGAGTGCCGTGCATTGTGTTTTGGTTTTATCCTGAGTGACTGGGTGGGCGTGAGAAGAGCCGAGTGAGTGTCTCTGCTGCTACTACCCTTGGTGCTCCAGCCTCAGGCTCTGCAAGTCTGCAAAAGTCCCGGTGTGCAGCCCGTTCCTGCATTCCAAGCACCCAGGCCGAGCTGCAGCTGTCCTTCTCTCGCCAGCGCCATCTCCAATAACAGCGGCAGCAGTGGCGGGAACCGTGGAAGTTATGGAGGCAGCTCCCCCACCTGAAAAGTAGCTAAAACTCTTCCACAGTTCCCACCACTGCTGCCACTGTAGTAGCAGCAGAAACGCTCGCTCGGCTCTTCTCACACACCCCCAGCCACTCAGGATTAAACCAAAACACAGCGCACAGCACTCCCAGGTACCTCAAAATCTTTTTTTTCCTGTTGTTACGGGGACGGGGGAAAAGCGGGAGTGACTCAGACATTGTTGTTGGAGAAGGCGCTGGTGAAAGAGGCGCCTGCACCGGTGGGAACCATGGATGCTAAGGAGGCCTGAGAAGCAGCTGAAATGCTGCTGGACATCCACGCCGCCACCACCCACCTGCTGACCCGGGTAAGGGAGGGGTAAGGGAGCCCTCTGGGCTCCACCATGGTGTTAGGAGTGCTTGATGGTGAGGCGTAGCTGCCCGCAGGGCACTCCTAATGGCAAGTTCCCCCCGCCTCACCCCCAATTTTGCATGTTTTGAACGTGACCTAAATTTGGGGGGAAGGGCTTAATTTCATTTTATGCCTAGAAAACATGCTGGGTCTTCCTATGGTGGGGGCTGTATTGTTGGAGAAACACGGTAGTTCTGTGTGCATAGAATGTTGTACTAATTAGTCCTTGAGATGCACTAGTATAGCTCCTCTTATAATCTATATACTCTTTTGAATAATTGAAAATAAAGGACTGGCCTCTCTCCATCCCACCCTTTGCAGAAGTTTTCACTGAGATGTCTACATTGACTAGGGATTGTTCAGTTTACAGCCTGTGGCCCAGCAATAAAAAATAATTAATGAATGTTAGTGCAAAGCTTCCCCGGGTTTCCGTCCACAGTCTGAGCTACTTCCCTCAAGCTTTTCCCTCCAAGAAAAGTCCTGGATAAAATTGTCCTGGATAGACCTTTGCCATCCCTCCAATTTTACTTCTGTGAATCCTTTATTTTACATTATAAATCAACATTGATCTGTTAGCCTCTATTTCCTTGTTGACCTGGGCAACGGTTGATCTGTTCTTTCTAAAAACAACTGAATAAAAATATTTTCCTTGTCTTCTAAGCCATATATTTGAATTGAGCCACAGATACTGATGCCTGAATTTTTAACATGAACATTTAGACACTGGACTCTTGAATTATTAAGGAAATTAAATGAAATAAGAAGTGCTGGGCTATCCAACTGAATTATTAGCCCATAAATAAAATATGTCCCCAACTAAACTGCCCTTTTGAAGATTTGCTATTACTTCTTTCAAGAGGACCATTACCTACACTGTAGGTTATGTTAATTTCCCTGGGGTACCAAGAATGGTCAGTCTAGCCCAGTGTTTCACAATCTCAGCAAGGTGAGCTGAGGAATTTTGGGAGTTAAAATTCATACATCCTAAAGTTGCTGATCAACTTCAGCAAAAAAATAATGATACATCACGATCTGCTTGAAGACTCTGCTAAAATCCATATTTATATTTTCAGATATGCAAAACATATTATACTTGCTTTATTTCTTTCTATTAGCCAACCCCAATCCCAGGGTCTTATCCTGTACGAGATTTTCTTGAAGAAGCTCAGTTGAACCCAGTGAAAGCAACCTATAATTTTAAAAGTGAAGGGAGAAAGCGAGCGTCCATCTATGAGCAACTACCTGATTTGACCTTGCCAAATACTTTCATGTATTATCCTCCTTCATTTGTGGAACTGGCAGAGAAAAGACTTGCTACTTATTCCTTTAAGAGTACTTCAAGGCAAAGCAACTATCCAGTCAGCAGAGATAAGGTAAAATGAAGTTAGGAATGGGGCTCTATAACAATAATTGCCATTTTAAAAGAAAAGACACATAGCCAAAATGTGCCTTTTCAAGACCTACCATTAATATCCTGATCCTGTCTTATATCCAAATGGCAAATTCTTCCAGGTGGGTTTAATGGCCAACAAATAAGGAGTAGGGAATGGAAAAACCAAAGAGAGTTAGAAATGGAATGGAGCATCTCAAAATAGGTTACCACCATCACCTTAGAATAAATAAATAATCATAATAGTCCAAACTAAAAATCTGGTGACAATCCGATAAACAAATAATAATCATGTCCACTGAGGTATTACCTTGAGATGGTTGTGGGGCTTGTGTGCTCTAAGGAGAATGAGAGCTATGCCAGAAGTTCAACCATAGTCTTCTCATCAGAAAACCAGACAAAGATTGTCTTTTCCATAAAACATATGATGAGACATAATTTACAGAAACCTATAGCAGCTCAGTCATTGATCAAGAAATGAGAAGGAATCATAAAAAACAAAACAAAACAAAAATTACTGGATCAACGTCTATTTATAATACAAACTAAGGTTCTAACAGAAATAGAATTGGAAGAACTACAAAGGTCTATCCAGGGCAAAGAAATCAAAGCCTTGTCAGAAGTAGCTAAATGGTAAAGGGAAATCAGGCAAAGTTGACTTAAGAGGGGTCAACATAGCTATTGAATTGTTTTCACTCCCAAACCAGGTACCCTCTCATCTTCCAAGATCCTCTAACTAAAAGGCAAGAGGAACTGGAACAAAGAATAATTGAGTGTCTTGAATAGCACACACACAACCAAATAAGGCTGTCCACCTTGAAATTCATTACAAAGAAGCAGCTAGCACAAATTTTAAATGATGACAATACTGTAATATGAGCAACTACTCACTACAAGAACCAAACCAACTATTATATAATACAGCTGCAGTTGCAACTGACAATCTGGGCTGCAAAATCAACAAACAAGAAATAAAAAGCCAAACAGTACACCACAAAAATGGAAGATTAGGCTGGAAAATAAGATCAGTATGCTAAGATCAGATGCAAGCAAGCTAGAACAGATGAAAGAAAGGTAAAGAATCAGAAGATGAATATTTCAAGGAAACTCACTCTCATCACTACTGCTTATCATTGCACTGATTTCTCCATAAATGATACTGAATACATCAGGCTACAAACATGAAAAATATCTGCCAGGCTATACTACTTCATTTACATGGATGATCTGAAGCTGTGTGGAAAAACTCCATCTGAAATAGAATTGCTGCTCATCAACATATACACTGCCAAATTATTGCAATGGAATTCTGATTAGACAACTGTGCCACCCTCACTATCAACAGGGGAAAATAGTGAAAACTGAAGGAATCAAGATGCCCTTTGGAAATAATATCAAGAGTTTGGATGAAGATAATCACTACAAATACCTGAGCATCTTTCAAGCTGACAAGCATACTGAAGTCAAAAAGAAGATTAGAAGTGAATACATTATGAGAGGGAATAATATCTTAAAATCCAAACTCAGTGAAGGAAATTCCATCAAGGCAATTGACTCCTGGACAATTCCAGGCATTAAATATACAGCTGGAATACTGGATTGGACTCAAGCAAAAGTGAAAGCCCTGGACAGGGAGAACAGAAATATAACAACAATGAATCATGTCCTTCATCCATGCAGTGATGTTGACAAACTCTATCAAGAAAAAGAAAGTTAGTGTGGAATGTTGCAAGTACAACAGACAGTTGAAGAAAAAAAAAGTGCATTGGAAGAACATTTGAAGGGCAGTGAAAAAAATAATATGCCAGAAACAGAAAAGAGATTCTGTTTCAAAACAGAAAAGAGGCGTACAAAGTATACATGAGCAATACATGAAAACTAGCAGGCAGAGCAGGTAACAGCAAGACCTGAAACTGATTCAGAGCAGAAAAGTTAAGAAAGTTAAGTAAGAGACAGAAAGTCTAATTCTGATTGCAAAGACCAGGTCTTATGAACAAATGCATACAAAGTCAGATTTGAGAAGACAGCAACAGACAGCAAATGCATCCCTGCAAAGAAGCTGAAGAAATAATGGATCGCTTTGTTAGCTGCTGCAAGAAGATCCTACAGACTGACTATAAATAATGACTTGAGAAAGCAACAACTATGGTGCATTGGAATATCTGCAAGGAATATAATTTGCTTCAAGCAGGAACTGGTGAGACCACAAAATGGGCAATAAAGAAGCAAAACTGCTCTGGGACTTTAGAATCCAATTAAACAGTTATAGGAATGATAGTAAAATCAGTAAAACATAAAAGATAAAAAGAGACAAGGGTGGAGAAAGAGGTTTCTTTCTATCTCTCACCAAAGGTCTGGTTGAAGAACCAGATCCCATTGGCTCTTCTAAACCAGGGGTCTCCAACCTTGGCAACTTTAAGACTTATGGACTTCAACTTAAAGTTGCCAAGGTTGGAGACCCCTGTTGTAAACAATGGCAAAATGAGGATCACTTGGATCTGGAGTGGAGGGGGAACCTAGTTTCAGAGGGTAAGCACTAATATTGGGAAGTTATGCTTCAGGGTCATGATAGATTATTTTGTTTAATTGAAGGAGCCCAGAGCATCCCAGTCCTGTAGGAATGAATTGGCAGATGCTATGGGAGACAGACCCTCGGCTGTGTATGGCTTTGTAGGTAAAGATCATCCCCTTGAATCACACTTGGAAGCAAAGTAGCAACCCGTGCAGTTTATCAATACATAATAAGATTCCACATAGGAAGTTTGTTTGTTCCTAGTCAACACTTGAAGAATCAAAGTAATGAAGGATGTCGTGGCATCTTATCATTTCAAGACATCAAAAAAAGAAATGTAAAATATCCAAATGGTAGAATGAATTGTAGCATCTCTGAATGCATATGGTGAATACAACTTCACTGTCCTCAGCAAGGTAGTAACTAAAAGTAAGCAAACATTACCTAAAAATGTGTAAGTAAAACCTATTTGCAAATAGAAAATTAAGACCTTAGAGGGGGGGAAATAAGACCTTAGAAGGATGGCTTCTTAGTTTTCTATTTGCAAAGGTGTTTAAAGATAAAGGGAAAAGTGACTTCACATCTGCACTCGAGTACAACAGTCCATTAGTTTATTTAATCCATGCCAAGACAAGGAAGGACAAGGCAAACTCGATCTCTTGGAAAAGTTGATCAATAAATTAACTTCAAAACAAAGCTTAGATTCTTACATTTGTACACTGTATTTTTGATTCCTCACAGAATATAAACACTGATCCTGGACAGTATGATCTTTTCCCTCGTCCAGTCCCAACTTTTCCTACGAAGTAAGTATACTTTCTAATCTCATTTTCTTTTTGAACAGACTATTTTGGCATGTAAAATCTTAATATTTCTTGAATATGGGTACATTTCCAAGCAGTAGCATAGCCCTTGCCTGAACAAAGAGCATTGTGGCCAGAGGCCAAAATAGATTCTTGCTGATTTCCATTAAAAATTAGATTTTTTCGAGATCCTTTCTTACTGGGGAAATGCCTTCCATTTTCTCTGAAGTTGATGAAAAAAAGTCAGCAGGAGGTAAAGATCTTAAAGAAGTGACAAGATGAAAAAGAAGTAGTCAAAGCAATTATTCATCTTGCCAGGCTGGTTAGTTACAGGGCAAGTTCATATTTTTGAAACTGTAATTCTCATAAATCCATCCAGAGAGATTAGTGATTGATTTATGGAAAGTGTTATCCAGACATTTTACACACAATTGGTTGTTTATCCTTTCTTACTCTGTTCACCTTACTGTGATTAGTTGGACAAACACATTGCATCGGTATAGAAATAGTTAGAGAAAATACAGATGTTCAAAGACATTGTAGACTCACTGGAACAAGCATCTCCAACCTTGGCAACTTTTTGTTTTTTTAAACAAATTTTATTCAGTTTTTCACATTAAAAACAAAAATCTCTTTTTAGTGGACAACATATTTCCGGGTCATTACCTTGACATACAAATATGACAGCAATTATACATTCATATATGCATACTTAATTCTATTATTACCTTTTTCATTCCAAATTTTCAGTTAGGAGAGAAACAAACACATTAATTCTAGCTACTTTCATTAATCTCAATCGAAACATATTTTTGTTTCATTTCAATTATTTCAGATATAATCCTTTAATATTTATTTTAAAAATAAAGATAAACAATATGTGTTTTAATAATAATAATAATAATAATAATAATAATAATAATAATAATAAAGTTACCAATGTCTCGCCTTGCTTTTAATAGTCTATATTAACTTATTATTTAGTTGGTTCTTTCGTCTGTCATATTCCCTTTCCATTACACATTCTTTTTATAAATTCTAGATGAATACAAATTTTAACACTAAAAAAAAAGTATAGGTTCCCCCACTTTTACTGTTTTGAGTGTGACACCTCAGTGATTAAAATATACCTTTATTCTCTCATCTTGATTCCCAATAAACCATAATTTTTAAGAAGCTACAATAATCATTACATCTTTTCATTTGGATTCCGCAGCATATTTTCCTCCCTTGATTTTTAATAAGAGTTATCAGTATCTATATTACCCTATTTTCTAAATATTTTTAATTGCAGAAATATTCTTATTACCCCTTGTCACCCTGCAGAATCCCCTTTTTAATTCAAACCATTATCTCTGAAAAAACAATTCCTTTTCAACATTTTACTATTTCTGTATTTCTTTATTTCATGCACCTGTTTCTTATTGCTTCTCCCCCCCATCTTTTCCCCATATCTTTTCTCATTCCAGTATACATCCCTCTCTTTCTTAATATCTTCCTTTCCCATTTTTTGCTGGGTCTTTCTGCCTTTCCTGACTTCACAGGTATTTCCCCTCCAACCTTGGCACCTTTAAGACTTGTGGATTTCAAGTCCCAGAATTCCTCAGCAAAGCTGGCTGAAGAATTCTGGGAGTTGAAGTCCACAAATCTTAAAGTTGCTAAGGTTGGAGACCCCTGCACTAGAAGGAGAAAAGGTTGGTTCTAGAATAATCATTGACACTCCTGCTGCAACGCTGTGTCTTGGATTTCCAACTATTTTGGCATATTATCAAGGCTAGGCTCTTTTGTGAATGAAATATCAAGGAATGAAATGTAATGCATGTGTTTTTAAAAATAATGGCATGCACATATGTCAATTGAATATAATTTTATGAAATTATACTGTATCTATGTAACTTGTAAGAATCAGTTAAACTTAATTTCTGGGACTGTAGGTTTGAATCTTCCTTTGAGTCTCAGTGTTAGGAAGGCCTTAGTCATTTCTTCCCTCCATTTGACTTCAGTTGGATGGTGAGAAAAGAACTATAACTCAATAGCCTTGAAATATGCTGGTGGGGGAGGGCGGAGCTGGTGTCACGATATGGCATGCGATCTTGGAGGTCTGAGATTGCTGCCGATATCTTTGCTCCTGGATGGTCCAATTGGATCTAAACCGTCCCGAAGAGATGGTGAATGTAAAGAGTGCATCCTGACGATCCCAGGGATATCGCAAAGTCCCTGGTAGATCCAGGAGAAGCTCTTTTTGCCAGCGTCAAAGAGGCAGCCATTAAAGCTGCTGAAGTTGGGACAGCTTCGAAATGGAAGAGAACAGAAAGAGAGAGTGTGCTGGTTTGGTGAGAACTTTTTTTATATTTTAAGATTTGAAAGGACACCCTAAAGGAAAGAAAGAATCTGTAGAAGTTTTGACAGAAGTGATTAAGTGGCAATTTTAAACAAGAATGTCAAAGTAATATTTTTTTCTCATTGCTGGATTTTTTATACACGATCTTATATTTTGAAACTGGACTGATTTCTTTTTTTTTCTTGTTATTTATTCTTTTCTCCCTTTTGATTTTATAATATTTTAAGTCAGAGATTCCCTTATAGTTATTTTTTAAATACCTTTTTTCTTTTTTAATTAATTTTTATTATATTCTGCTTGGAAATGGAGAGGGGGAAAGTGAAAGCTAAAGAAACTTTGTAACACTGCCAATTAGAGGCTTGGAAGTATCCTGGTTTTTTCTACCAGACAAAGCTGAGAAAGAACTGAGACTTTGCTTCAAGGACATTGCCTGGTTGATAAGATAGAGGGAAGGGCATTGGAGAGTATTATTGCAGGTGCTCTTCTGAGTTTCCATTTGCAGCTGGAGGCTGGTGTTGAAACTTAGGAAAAGAAAAGGTGATAAGCCTTTGGAGAAGAGAGCTATAATAAGAGCCTTGGATAATTAAACAAAGTGCAGTGTGCTTTTTTTTTTTTTTTTCT
>BLBF01000018.1:50146729-50163087 GCA_015471245.1 Laticauda colubrina | reverse complement strand
TTTTTTTTGTTTTTAGTCTTTTTCCTCATCTCTTTGCCTTTTTTGGGACTTTACAATTATTTTTTTCGTGTCTGTTTATGGTGTGCTTATACCCTTTTTCTTAAGGTATACAAGAGCCAGAAGCATTTTTTTCTTTTTAGTTATTATTACCAATTGTTTTTTTGTTTTTTTCCACTATTTTTTCTTGGAATTGTAATTGGTTATTTCACAACTGGATTAAGGTCTAGAAGAATTTGAAAGATTTTGAATTCCTCAAAATGAGTAGGAAGTTAACAACTCCTGGTTCTTCAACTTCTGCTTCCTCCTCTCCACCATCTGGAGGACAATGCTCAATACAGACAATGTTAAAGCAAGAAAAAGAATAAGAAAAAGGACCCTGCAGATGATTATGCAAGGAATTCAAAATATTCAAACAAGATCAGAGAATATTGAAAAGAGAATTGAGAACATTGAACAAAGAACAGAGAACATTGAACAAAGAACAGAGAACAAAGAACAAAGAACAGGGAAAACCAATGAAAAAGTGGAGAGCACCCAACAAATGATGATGAAGTATGATGAGAGGCTCCAAGAAATTGAAGAAGGTAAACAAAGAGATAAGAAGATTGGAGACATTGATAACAGATTAACTGTGGTTGAACAAGATAAAAGTGGTATGTTGAGATGGGAGATGGACAGATCAGAATTTTATTTCAGATTTCAAACATAGAGGAAGAAAAAAGACAAAATCTAGCTGAGATAATGATAGAAATACTGGCTGAAGTTTTGGAAACAACAAAGATGATGGATAGAATAGACAAGGTTTATCAAGTCTTTACAAGATATGCGATGAGAAATAGTTTACCAAGAGAAGTTCACATCAGATTTACAAAGAAAGCCATTAAAACGCAAATATTGCAAGTGGCAAGAGAAAAAACATTGAAATACAAAGATAAGGAGATTGTGGTCTTGAAACAAGTGCCCAGAAGAGTGAGAAAGATGAGAAGAGAATATCGATTCTTGACCAAATTGTTACTTAAAAAGGAGGTGAATTAAAGATGGCTGATTCCAGAAAGTTTAATGTTCACATGGCAAGAAAAGAGATATAGAATTGACTCAATTGAGAAAGCTGAATCATTTTATGCAGAACTTTTTAAAGAGGAGAAAGAGGCAGAAAAAGAAATTTCACTAATTGAATTCCAAGAGGACTACCAAATGACGACTGGAAAAGAAGAAGGTGCAGTAGGCGGAAAGAAGGAGGCTAAAGAACTACGCGAACCAAGATCTACGAGAGCTGTTAAACCTAACTACAAAATTTAACCATGGAAGAAAAAAAAATTAATTACAATTAACATAAATTGACTTAATTCAGCTGTTAAAAGAAGGAAATTTTTTCATAAATTAGAGAAATTAAAATTTGATATAATTTGTCTCCAAGAAGTACATATTAAAAAGCAACATGAACAATTGCTGAGACAGCCAAAATTAGGGAAAATATTTACTTCTTTGACACAATGCAAGAAAAGAGGAGTGGTCCTATATATTAAAGATATTATCCCAATGAAATTGATATATACTGATGATGATGGAAGAATACTACTGGTGGAAATAATAGATAATAATATAAAAGCACTCCTGATTGCAATTTATGCCCCGAATGACAATCAAGAAGAATTTTATAAAAAATTACACATGAAAACAATTGAACTGGACTATGCTAATATAGTTTTGATGGAAGATTTTAATGGAATTGTAGATAATAAACTGGATTATACAGCACAGAAAACAACAAAGCAAAGCAGTAAGATCCTCCCTAAATCCTTTTTTTAAATGGTGAATGAAATAAACTTAAAAGATACACGGAGAGAAAGAATTGCTAAAACCAATCAATACACTTTCTATTCAAATAGACATTTATCATGGTCCAGAATAGATATGATATGAATGTCAACAGAATTGTTAACCAATATTCAAGAAGTAGACATTGCAACAAGTATTTGGGCATATCACAATCCAATGACAATTAAATGGAAAGGACAAAGAAGATCTAGATGGACGTTAAATAATACTATTCTAAAGGAAAAAGACTTTACACAGTGGATGGAGAAAGAACTGGCTTTTTTCTTTTGAGAAAACAAAAAAGAAGATACATCAATTCAGAATGTATGGGATACAGTGAAGGCATATGCCAGAGGCTTGATAATAGACTATACAAGGAAAAGAAATACTATGAAAAGATTAGCCTCTAAGGCATTAGAGGATGAGTATAAAGGACTTGAAAAAGAGTTCCAGAAAATGCCACAGAAAAAGGATATCAAGTTAAAAATGGATATAACTAAACATAAAATGGGTCTAATAGAAAAAGAAGAGCTAGCACAAAAAATTAGAGGTGTTAAACAGAACTATTTTGAAGATACAAATAAACCAGGGAGATGGTTAGCATATAAACTGAGAAAGGAAAAAGAATCAAGGAAAATATTGCAATTAATAGATGAACAAGGCCAAGTTTACTATGGTAGCAAAGAGAAGAAGGAAATCATATGAGACTATTATAAGAAATTATTTGCAGAAGAGAATATTGATGAGGAAAGAGTTAAACAGTATCTACAGAATGCTAATCTACCCCAGATACCTAAAGAGATTGAAACAATGTTAGAAAACAATATAAGGATGATGGAGCTAACTGAAGCACTCAAGAAGCAAAATAATGGAAAGGCACCAGGTCCAGATGGACCTCCGGCAGAATTTTATAAAATATTACAAGAATCGTTGAACCTTCCATTGTTAGAAGTTATGAATGAAGTTATGTTAAAGAAGAGGATACCTAAAACATGATTAGAAGCTTATATTACACTTATTCCAAAAGAGGAGGCCAATCCATAACAAATTAAGAACTATAGACCTATTTCTTTACTAAATGCAGATTATAACATTTTTGCTTCAATATTGGCAGAAAGACTTATAAAATATTTAAACAGTTTTATTCATCCTGATCAAAATGGATTTCTGCCAAAGAAACAAATTAAAGACAATATGAGAGTCATTTTGGACACTTTGGAATACATTGAGGCTCACCCTGAAAAACAAATTTCTAGATGCACAGAAGGCATTTGATAATGTGAACTGGCGATTCATGTTGTTACTGCTGGAACAGATGGGCTTTACTAAAAAATTTAGGCTTTAGTAAAGTATTGAATATTGCTTGAGTATTGCTACTCAAGCAATAGAAGCTATATATTATAAGCAAACAGCAAAGGTAATGATAGAAGGAGAACTGACAGACTCCATTGATATAAGAAAAGGAACAAGACAAGGATGCCCACTGTCACCTTTGTTGTTTGTGTTAACCTTGGAAGTGTTAAACAGAAATATTACAGAAGAAAAGGATATAAAAGGGATGAAAATTAAAAAAGAATTTAAACTGCAAGCATTTGCAGATGACTTGGTTTTCATCTTAGAAGATCCACTAGAAACAGCATTAAAATTGATAGAAAAGATAGAGACATGGAATGGTGGCTGACTTGAAAATAAATAAAGATAAGACAAAGATTCTGACAAAGAACATGTTATCAAGACAAAAGGAAGAATTAGCAGACCTATTGAAAATCCAGGTCACAAATAAGATCAAATACTTGGGGATATATTTGACAGCAAGATGCAGTACACTAAAAGAGAATAATTATATTAAACTTAAGCAGCAGATAGATTTGGCAAAATGGGAAAATTTACAACTGTCACTACTAGGGAGAATATCAACAATCAATATGAATATATTACCCAGAATTTTATATTTGTTTCAAACAATTCCAATCGGACTTGGCAAAGATTATTTTGAAGATTTAAATAAAATCGTGTTGAAATATATATGGCAAGGCAAGAAGGTGAGAATAAAGTTAAAACTTTTGTAAGATGCTAGAAAAAGAGGAGGATTTGGCTTGCCGAATTGGGAGTTGTACTATCAAGCTATGAAATTGATGTGGGTAAAGGAATGGATAAAATTAAGAAATACTAGATTGTTGACATTAGAAGGACATGATCTGTTGTTGGGGTGGCATGCTTTTTTATGGTATAAAGGAACGAAAACATAGGGGTACTTTAGAAGACATTATATACGGGAGTCTCTGTGGTTAAATTGGGAGAAGACTAAAAGACAATGTTATTTGAAAATTCCAGTCTGGTTATCGACTATTGAGGCATTTTCTTATCCTATAATATACAAAAAAGGAATAAACAGATATGGTGAAATACTGAATGAAAAGGATGAACTTAAATCTATGCAAAAATTAGAGGAACAAGGTATAAAGATGAATTGGTTCTCATATGCGCAAATACAATCAAGGTATGATAAAGATTTTAAAACAGAAGGTTTTTATGATAAATTGACTGATTTAGATAAGATTTTGACAGGTGCTGATGAAAAGGTGATTAAAAAATTATATGGATATTTATTAGAAATTAAATTAAAGCAAGAACAAGTTAAAGAAATTATGATTGCTTGGGGGAAGAATTTTGGATATGGGATTGATTTAGAGAAATGGCAAAAATTGTGGTCTCAAAATTATAAAATGACAATGTCAACAGCATATAAAGAAAATTTGTATAAGATGTTTTACAGGTGGCACTTTTCCCCGACAAGAATAGCAAGAATGTCCAAGAATAAGTCTGAAAAGTGTTGGAAATGTCATCAGACACCTGGCTCATATTACCATATGTGGTGGACATGTTCGGACGCTAAAAAATATTGTACTAAAATCCACATATGGCTGGAAAAAATGACAAATAAGCATATAGACTTGAAACCAGAGATTTTTTTATTGGGAATTTTGCCTGAAATATATAGTAAAGATTTGAAATATCTGATTATAAATGTATTAACAGTGGCTAGGATTGTATTTGCTAAAAACTGGAAAAATGAGAAGATACCATCATAGGAGGAGATCATTAAGAAAATATTGGAATGTGTTGAAATGAGTAGATTGACATTTGAAATGAGAGAATAAGATGATAAACAATGTTATAAAATTTGGGATCTATTCTATCAATGGTTAGATAATAAAACATAGTAATGAAATATGTAAATTTTTAGAAAATAAATATATAAAGATGTATTTCCCTTTTTTTCTTTTTTTTAATTATATCTACAAAATGATTCTAGGATAGGTCTGGGAGGATAATATGAATTGTTATAAAATAAATTAAGTGAAATATGATTATTTTATAAAACATGAATGAATAAAAGTATAGTCAACAATTGATTAATAAAGATATTAATGTACTTGATATTTGACTGAAAGTATGAGAGGATATATAATGTAATTGTAATTGAAGACTACACAAAACAATTTATAAACCAACCGGCACACTGTATGTATATATATGGAAGATGGC
Source organism: Laticauda colubrina (assembly GCA_015471245.1). Lineage (NCBI taxonomy): Eukaryota > Metazoa > Chordata > Lepidosauria > Squamata > Elapidae > Laticauda > Laticauda colubrina. The sequence continues at coordinate 50,157,720 of BLBF01000018.1, read as the reverse complement.
TTAATGTTTTTATGTTTTGTTTGTTTATGTTTTTTTTAAAACCAATAAAAAATTTTTTTTTAAAAAAAGAAATATGCTGGTGGGGTTAAATGATGATGTTAAAGTAACTTTAATTTTACTTTTGAGTAACCACTTTTGAGTGGTTCCTAGCAGTGGGTCCTTCGAATTAAAACCAGTGAATAAAAGCTAGTAATTAAAACAAGTAGAATACTATTAAAACAACTAAAATTAAAACAATAAATACACATTAAATCAGTTCAGTTTAAAAGCCATTCAGGTGTCCTGAACAAAATGTTTCACAGCAGACACTTGCATATAAACATAGACACAATCCATATCTTACATAATTGCCCCTGCCCAAGTTTAGCTGCAGAAGATGTTTTGAATATGGATCTTAAGTTTGGCACAAGACTCAAACCTTTACAATATAGCAACTCTCGCCTTTAGCCTTTTGGGAGATGACCATTAAGGGGGCAAAGCAGACCTTCCAGGAAAAGGTTTTGAAGAAGACTGAATTGAGAGTGAGGTTGGTACAGGCCATTCAAGGTTTTTTTTGCATATCCTGGATGGTACACAGGGGCATAGGAGCTTATGCTCTGTACACTGAAAAAGAAGAACCTTTGCATTCATTGAGATGTAGATAAAATTAAAATCCCCATTTTTTACTGAAACCACTGTTGTTTCAAAAGAACTGAAATGCTAAAATAATTTTATTTTCTTTCCTTATTCAATGCAGGAGCTATATGTTTCGATCTGCAGTTCAAAGACATCCCATTTTTCCTCTGGTAAGGTCTGTTGATTAATGACTATAAAATGTTGGGGTTTCATGCAAAGAAGAGAAAAATCCACTCTTAAATATTTCTTTTCTTCAAAGTAAACCATTAATACTTTCCCTTCACAGCTCTTCAACTTTAACATTTAGCTTTTTGGGGAATAATTAGATTTTTTCAAGACTAGCCCCATAGCTGTAAACTTTGCAACCACTCTTGTAGTGCCATTTCAAGTTTGTAACCCATCCCACAATCCGATGGATCCAAGTTTAATCACAATACCCACTGAAGAATGGTGTTATAAAAGTGTAAATAGAGGCCAGAAATCCTTTTTTTTCTCTAAACAAAAACCTTTTCTTTGAAACATGTCAGGAAAATGCATATCTCTCTTTAAGAACTCACTTTGCCCCCAAAAATAGTATATTGGAGAATTGACTTGCATGATAATTGCATTTGCTTCAGATACCTCCTCTTTCTTTTCTTGCTCCATCCTTTTCTCTTCCTCTTTCTTTCTTTTTTAGCCAGTCTAGTCACAAAGGATCGAATCCAATAATTTTATCCCATTTAGGGACTCCCCTGGAAAATTGTCCACCAAAAGTGACAGGAAACTATTCTATACCTTTTATGCAAAGAAAGTGGAAGAGCAGCATATTGCTAAAAAGAAGAATGGAAATTTACGAAGAGGCTTATAGAAAGAATGAAGATCATACAGTGGCTGTGTTAGCATGACATGGCTAACCTAGTTGCCCCGCTGATACATTTCTACCTGCCAGTAGCATATCATCCAGGTAGTCAGTTTCAACCATTTTTTCCTAGTTACGAAGGGGTGTGTGTGTGTGTCAAAAAAGCCAAGAGGATAGCCATAACATGCAATTGATGCCCTACCCTTATTTTTACATAAGTCAAAACATCAAGATCACTTGGAAAATAAGCGATGGAATATTATAATTGCTACACTTGCCCAGTAGAATGCTAGTTTCTTAAGAAACAAGATAAAACAGGCACTATGTTGGGGCTGTAGAATTGTTGACAACTATTAGATGGCAAAAAACCTGGTTTGGGGTTGTTGTTGTTTTTTTAGCTGCCATCTAATAATCATCTGGATTTTTACAATCCATATATACTAAATTGATAGAAGAGAATATTTATAGTTTAGGATTGACCTGTGAAGACCTTGGTGCTCTCTCAGCTTGCTTGTTTTCTTGCAGATTTTCCTCATCAAAATCATCATCAGTGCTAAATATATGCTAAAGTTATACTGAAACCATTAAAACCATAAGCATTCTAACAGTGTACCATCACCACTACTTACTAGTCAGATTGGTGGAACTATGTTTATGCAAATCCTGCCCAATCCAAAAGTTTTATTCTTCAAGATAACAATAAAAACCTATTATGTATATAAGAAGTTATAAAGCCAGGGTATTCACCTTCTCACTAGTCTTACTGCACTTCCAACTGGAGCTCTTGACATCTGTGTAACATCATCCTAATCCTTGTGTTGGACAGCCAATGTTTCCATGGATCAGTCACCATAACACAAAAGCACATATTGCCAACTGAGTAATACAGGTTCTTGAGTAAGAGAATCCATTTAGGAAACTCCAGCCTTCCTGAGAACGTGAACATTTTCATTGTAAGGTATCTAGGATCATGTCTTTCATGCTTGACAGATGTGTTGATTGCAATTGTCCAAATATGGATTGGAGGAACAAGCAGGCTGATATTATTGATGCATCTGTTCCCCAGTTAATAACACCTAGATTCAGAAGCCAAAGCAATGAGGAAGTAGTGAGAGCTTGTCATCAATATTAAGTAAGTGTATTAGATGGAGAGCCTATGAGTCACCCCACCATAATCTTGATAAATGACTCGATTCTGAAGGAACAGATAGGAGCATAGGCCTTATGAAACTCTTCAAAAGACTAATCAGTCATATTCTTGAAAAGCTGTCACTTTAGCAGAGTCAGAATTACACAGAAGACCTTGAACTATATAGCTGTTGTGCCTAAATGAGCCTCGCAAGCTCCCTTCCCAGTATTTATGATAGGAAGAAAAATTTGCTTGATGGCATTTTTCCTTTTGTAATCAGATCAAAGTTCACTTCAGTTTCCAAATTGTGTTAATCCAATGTAGAAAGATGCCCTTTTTTGAGGTTTGTTCATACTTTTTTTTGTTATCATATTCTAATATTTAAAAACATCCGAAAATAATACACTGTATGTGCTGTATATATACTGTATTTTTAAAAAAACTATAACAATGAAAGCATATAGAAAATGATTACATTTAATAGAAAACCCGTATTAGAAAAGTGAAGGTAAAAAGCAAGTATTCATATGTAATAGCATTCCAGAGGCCAAGGGACAATTTATTCTAGAGTAATCCCAGAATGCCAATCATCTTTGAAAAGCAGCATAGCTAGCAAGATCTCTAAAAATCACAGAGAAATAGAAAAGTGGATCTGCCTGGATCCTGAACATTTGGCAACTGGAGTAATTATGTCAACTCTGATGAGATGTATGCATGGCTAAGCACTCCACTTAACATTCTACATCATCTGCAGCTTCCAGCCTAGTAAGAGGAAACACACAAAAGAATAGTTTCACAAAAAGAGCTGTGGTAGAGCAATGATTAGAATACAGATCTATTCTTGCAGAGCAATTCTGCCAACTGTTTGATCCTGATTGGCTCAAGGTTGATTCAATCTTCCATCCTTCTGAGTTCGATAAAATGAGGTCCCAGATTGTTGTGGGCAATATGCTGACTGACTCTGTAAACTGCTTAGAGAGGGCTGTAAAAGCACTGTGAATTGGTATATAAGTCTCAGTGTTATTGCTATTGCTAAAAAGAATATCATAGTAACCTGAGTATAGTGGTTAAGCTGTCCTACCTAGAAAAGGGGCAATTGTACCCCAACAGAGTTTATATCATATGTTCCTTGTTGGTGTATGAACTGGAAAAAGAGATATAAAAAAACAACAGAAAAATCAGCACTAGCAATGATATTATAGAGAAGGTAATAATCAGGAGCAGCAGTTATAATGGTCGTAGATGGAATTTAATTCATTATAATAAAGTAGCAATATAATTGAAATTCCAAAAACATTGAAACAAGCAGAAAAAAACTTCAATTGATCTGTAATTGGAAAACTTGGGCAATTTCTGTTACAAGAGTAGGAATGTTAAGAAATAGGTTCTTTTTCGATGGGAAAAAAGCTTTTGCTTGACCCAGACCAAAATTTATTTGTGGAATTTGCTGCTTTCAAGTAGCATGATGACTGTGGTTTTCTGACTTGAAAAGTAGAATGAGAAAGGTATTATACATAGGTGTTGCCAACAGCTCTGAATCAAGGTGTATCTTGAGGCTTATATAGTAGTTCTGTGATGAACAAGCTGACCCATCTACAATTCCCAGGATTCTCCATATGTTGGGATAGAAGGGCATTGAATCAAAAGTACTTGCTCTGTATCTAGTTGACTTTTTCTGCTCCAAAATGCTGTGGAGCATCTGTAAAACAACACTATTGGTAGTCATGATGGGTTCCTGTATGCCTGGGGTTGGCCACAATTGAGTAACAGGAGTCTGGACTAGATTGTTCGTTGATTTAATACATTGTGACTTTTTAATGATTGTCAAATCAGTAAGAGTGTATTTAGGGAAGAGGTTTAAAAAAACGCACACTGTAATTATTGGGTTATGGTGCCTAGCAAGAATGTTATCTCCCTCGTTCTGAGGTAGTTTTCTAATTAAATGTGTCTGTCTTTTCCCTCTATTACAAAGCAGTGTTGTATTTCCCCACTTCATATTTGTCTGTGAAAATGTGTTATCAAGTGAAAGGCATTGTACCACAAAGGATTGGGGGGAATGAATGTGACAGTTCCGTCGCTCCTAACACATGTTCATGCACAGAAATGACAGTTTATGACAGTGATTCCCACATGCCTTTTACAGCTGAGCAGAAAAAAGGCATATTTTGCTGAAATTAGCCATCAAAAAATCTGAACTATGGAAAGGAAGAAAGCTATGCTATTGAGAAGGAATCTAGGCAAGCTGTTGGAAAGCAATAAATGTTTTTCTTTGGGTGGAAATGTCAGATTATACTGTTTTCTTCCTTTATATGATTAATTTTGTCTCCAGCTGGTCCATGATTAATAGTATTATGCTTTCATGCCACCATTCTCCAAGGATGAATTTATTATCTAAGGTGAGGGTCTTCAAACATGGCAAGTTTAAGACTTGTGGACTTCAACTCCCAGAATTCCTGAGCTAACATGACTGAAGGAGGAATTCTGGGAGTTGAAGTCCAAAAGTCTTTAAGCTGTCAAGTTTGAAAACCCTGATCTAAGGTATGCTTGTTTTGAAGTCACTTGTGGCTTTCTGGGTTTTTCCCCAATATGTATCTGAAATGATGGTAGTGGAAGGAGAGCTTGCAGCTTTTATATGCCAACAGGAACTGCTTCATGTTGAGGTTCTAGGGAGTGACCAATAACTTAAAAACAGGATTTCAAAGTTTCATGGTGCCCTCCAATGCAATCTTTGTCTTCTTCTAACTCTTGAACTTCTAACTTTTTATACCACATGTATTCATACATTTCAGAAGAAGAAAGGGAAAGTTGCGGGGGCAGAGGCAGTAAGGTGACCCTTCAAATATTTGCTCACCATTATTCTTGGTTTAGAAAGGAATGATGGTAGCTGTGATTAAACCCTATCAATTTTATCATAATCACATGTATGACACATGCTAAAAAGGAATATGCAATATGTAGTCCATGGTTGTAGGTAGTACCTTAAAGCTATGGCACATTTTCTCTCTTGTCATCAGTGAGGAGGTAAATTATATATGATTGATCTACACATTGTGCATTAAACTGATGTTGACTTGCATATTTTATGGATGGATACATAGGTTTATTTTTATTACCTATAGTTGCAATTTTAATAAACTTTAGTTGTTATTACACTAAACAAACCCATTTTAACTTTTGTTCTTCCTCTGCCTCTTCTTTGCTCTTGGGCTTGGTCACCTGCCAGCACACATGTAAAACCAACTGGTATGTGTCATATAAATAGCTTATGCAGCTCTGATTTAGCCAAATGGGAAATCACCTAGCTAAATTTATGATCTACCTTTTGGCAGCCCACCAAATCAAAATCTTTTACCAGTTGAGCCATTTGGCTGTGAGTGATCTCTGAGAGGTATGGACCACAAAACATAACCATTATAGTGTAATTTAAGCTAATACCTTTCATTTTTCCCCCTCAAAGGTTGCAAAATTCTGCTTTTAGCTATACTAAACCTGTATTTGGTAAATAAACAAGATATAACCTCACTTTAGATTCTGTTGATGGGAATTGCACACAAGCCTTACTTTCCCCCATTCCATTCAGCACTGAATAACTGCACAGAGACTATCACATATTTATTTATGAACCATGGTGGTTCATCGTGCTTAGAATGCAGGAATTTGATTCTGCCTTCCAGTTTGAGCTTCTTCAGCGACAGACCAAAACCTCGTCTCTGCGAGGCTTCGATCTGTGCTCACCGCTGGAGCTCCCTGAGCCAGCTGGTTTTGAGGCTAAGCCACCCCGTAGAGGTGGTGAAGAGGGGGCAGACTGCCTGCAGGGTTGGGGAGAGCTGCATCTCTCCTCCCCAGCTGGCCCTTACTCCCTTTCCCAAGGCAGTTGTAGTGGTGGTCAGAAATGGCCACCACAAAGAAGAACTCAACCGGAAAAGAATGTGCAGGAGGAAGATAAGAAGAGAAAGTTTTGGTTGACCGGGTCAAACAGCAAAAGCAACAAATAAGATACCCTGGAATTGAAACTGTTAAAAAACAATAACATTGTTCCCTAAGAAGATTTTTAAACTGCGAAGGAGAAAAAAAAGGGAAAATATTTGGTTTTCTCCTTTTCCTATACTGACAGCTAAGAGACTTCAACAAGAAATTGGAATAAAATCCACTTTGACATCAATAGGCATTTAATGCTGAAAATAAAAAGTCAAAGGGATAATAAATATTTTTGGATAATTAAAAGCTTTTGAAAACAGGAAAGGAGAGAAAAAGAATAAAAGGGTAGGATCTGGAAGGGAGGAGACTGCCCGGAATTAAAAAAGAACTTACACCAAATCTCAACAAGACTTCCAAAGGATACATTTTAACTGAAATATTACAACAAAAACCCCAGGAAGAGAAAGTCGAAAAATAAATAAGAAGATATAACTTGGGACTATCTGGATTACTTGATGATTTCTGGATTCTTGGTTATTGTTTTGAATGACTAAAATCAATCGGATGGCTGTTTAAAACTATTTAAAATGGCTCCACTTTTAGAAGAACTGAAAATGGAACTTAAAAAGTACAAAGAAGATGCACAAGAAGGGAGAGATTCTTTTGGCTTCGTATTTCAGTTTTTAGAAATGGAGATTTGGAATTATGAGAAACAACAAGAAATGCCTGCAGAACAAGAAGATTGCGACAAAGAAGAAGCCATCTTTCATGAACAAATAATCTTAGATGGGAGAAGAAAGGGGGGAAAGAGAATGGAAAGTTTAAGATTGGGAAAAACAACTCCAAAAAAAAAAAAATAAAGTGAAAAATAAGTATAAAATCAGAAAGCAACAGAAGAGGGAAATACAGAAGAGAGAATTAGAAGTACAGAGACAAGGGGGTAAAAAGGGGAGGGAGAAGATGAAAGGGAAAAAAAAAGGAAAATAAGTTATAAAGGACAGAAGCAAAATATAGAGAAACAGGACCTATTTAGAGATAATGGGTGAAAACTTTATGGAAAAAGGGATTCTGCAAAGGTACATAAGATAGTATGGTTATATTAGAAGCAGAAATAATTTTAGAAAATATGAAACAATGTATGATTAAAATGTCTGATAAAATAGCTATCATAATTCAATGGAATGCTTGTCAATAAATAAATGTAACAAAAGGTATATTTAATGATTTATAAATTAATGTGAAGAGAAATAAGAGAAAAATTAATTATGGAGATTATATGTGTTTTTAAGAAGTATGATATTTAATTGAAAAGAAGTGTTAAAGATGTTTAGATTTTAATGGTTATTAATGATATAACTGAACTGGAATGGAATGAGGGTTTATAATTACATATATTTATAATATTTCTTTCTTTTTTTTAAAGAATACAGTGTGTATTATAAGAATGTACCAAGCAGAATTTGATTGGAAGTTATGTATTATGCATTATATTGAAGGTCATAAACTTAAGGTATATATTGAAGTTTAAATAAGAGTTGAATGGATGTAATTAAAAGATATAAAGGTGTCATACTCCAATTAGTAACTACAGGAGAAAATTTGTTTAATGAGAAAAGGTAATATGAAATTGAAACAGAACAGACAAAATTATAAATACAATGATTTTAATTGAGATGAGATAATCAAAATAAAATTGAGAAAATTAAAAGAGGGGAAAAACTATATAGAAAATGTAAAATAGTATAAGATATGGAACAGAATACAAAAAGGAACATGAAAATGAGTTTGGTGTCTGTATAAAAAAGTTCAACCTGGGACCATGCTATTTTCAAAAAAGATATTTTACTTGTATTTTGTATGTGTGAAAACCCAAATAAAACTTTATTTAAAAAAAAAAAATGCAGGAGTTCAATTCTGACTGGTTCAACGTTGATTCAGCCTTCCATCCTTGTGAGGACTTTATAAACCACTTAGAGAGGGCTATAAAGCACTATGAAGTGATATATAAATCTTAAGTTTTGCTTTTGCTATTCAAATTTGTTATAGCTTTCCAACTTCAGTGGACTTATGCCTCTTCCCTCCCTTCTCTGACATATCTATTAGATTTGATAGGAAGGACTTCTCCAAGCACACAAATATATATGCAGGGAGTCAGATGCGAGATAAGAGTCTAGTGCTTAATCAGGGTACTTCCTTGGGGTCTGTTTACATATTAAAACAAACATGGATACTGTTCCGTCTGGAAATAAGGTGCGTGAGACTGGGTTCCAACAAACAGCTTTTTATTCAAACAGTTAAGTGACTTGTAACGGAACATTTGCCCAACATTTGACAAGTTTCCAGCTAGTCTCTCTTCGTTTCTGAGGGGGTGGGGTGCCGCCACGTCTTTATGGACTATAGCTCTTTTTGTTTTGGAAGACCCTTGCGATGTGCCCCCGTTTTTCACAAGCTCTGCAAATGGCATCTAGGAACCTGCATTCTGAGCGTGGGTGATTTCCTCCGCATCCAGCACACTGGAATTCTTGCCTGCTTCTTCTTTTTTCCCACCATTTTCTTTCCAACCATGTATATCTTCATGGTCGTCATCAGTGTCGCTCGGGGAGTCGAGTTCTTTATGGTGGGCAGTCGCTATGGGCTGTTTCTTGCTTCCTTCTGCCCTCTTTTCTCTGGGTTGATTCAGCGGATCTGGAATTGAATTCATCTGGCGCATAGTGGCTGTGGATTTCTTGGCTGCTTCAGCGGCGGTGGTTTCTGCGATGGCCTCGGCCACTGTGATATTCAGTCTGTTTAGCAGCTTGCTTTGGAGTGTAGGATCCTTCAATCCAAGGACCACGCAGTCCTTCATGGCCTCGTCCATGGTCTGGAACTCATAGGTTCCTCTGATGTGTCTTAGGGCTGCTACGAAGTCTCAGATGCTCTCGTCTTCCCGTTGGTCTCATTTGTAAAACTCGTGTCTTTTGATCAGGTTGGAGACCACAGGTGTGTAATGGGCTCGAAGCATTCTGTTCAGTTCAGGCCATGCCATCTGCTTAACGTCTCTCGGTTTAGCTAACGCCTTTGCCATTTTAAAAATGGCTGGCCCACAGTGCATGAGGAATACAGCCCTCTTCCTCTGGTCAGTTATCTCCTGTAGCTCGTTGCTTTCTAAGAACATCAGAAAGTGATCAATGTACGACTCCCAATCTTCCTCGGCTGGGTTGAACAGTGCGGGCAGCGCATTGTTACCGGCCATCTCTGTCACTCAGTTCTGGTTGCCACGTGCTTCAGTCTCACTATTCTAGGACGATCCCACCTTCATCGCCAGTGTTCTGTCTGGAAATAAGGTGCGCGAGACTGGGTTCCAACAAACAGCTCTTCATTTAAACAGTTAAGTGACTTGTAACGGAATGTTTGCCCAAGCCATGGCAGCCCTTCTTATAGTGGCTTGCTCACGGCTTGTGGCCAATGACAGTTGTTTGAGTGTTCCCGCCGTGAGACAAGCCAATCGGAATGCCGCTTAAGTAACCAATCTGAGAACAGCCTTTTCGGCCAATCAGTTAAGTTCTGTACACAACAGATACCTTCTCATGAACACCCAGTGGATTCTCCTTGAAGTGAGGCAATATGTTTATATAAAATTGAGTGAAACTATATACTTCTTAGGGCCTTGTAAACCTTTGTTGAAAACTGAGGAAAATGTGTATAATTTTCCCCCTCCGTTGTGTCACAACATCTTATGCTTTCAATTCTAAATTTTGTAGCTGGATTTATCTAATTGTTTGGAATCCCAAACTTCTTTCTGTCTTGCAATGGAGAAGCTAGAAAGTATGATGCTGCTTGTGTGCACATAATCACCTCGGTTTTGTATCCTATAGATAGGTTTAGTAAAGCTTTGTGTGGTTTCTTTCACCCTGAGGCAACAGCAAGAGAAAAGGTATAAGAGCATACACTCTGAAAAGCAAATCCTTTCTCAAACCATTCTCTAAGTTCTGTGTCTACATCAACTTTATCACCTATCAACTGAGTTCTAAATGGTCGCTGTCAGGTTGAAATGGTCCTGTTTTGAATCAAGGCAAAAAGTGCATTTAGGGAGAAGCATCATCACCATAGTGTTTATGCAATTAGAAGGATGCTGCCAGCAAGCTTTAAAACATACTGGATTTTTCATTGGCATGAAAGGCTTGGCCTCTTCCCTGGAAGACGAGATTCACCTTTTTCCTTTCAAGAAAGCTATCCTTGCCTGTATGATTCTTTTTAAAAATGCAACATATCACTGTTTAGTTGTTGTTTCGATTAGGATTTAAATACCTATAGTTTTTAAAATACATGGCTAATTCTGAGATATCAGCAAAGATCATAAGCTTTGGAAAAACAAGAGGACATATTTAACTTCAAGAACCAAGTTCTTCTATTTTTTCAGATTTTTGAAGGGTTATAATGGAAGAATATCTATCTATCTATCTATCTATCTATCTATCTATCTATCTATCTATCTATCTATCTATCTATCTA
>BLBF01000018.1:50128181-50146719 GCA_015471245.1 Laticauda colubrina | reverse complement strand
CTATCTATCTATCTATCTATCTATCTATCTATCTATCTATCTATCTACCTATCTACCTATCATCTATCTATTAACATTAGCTGTTTAGAATTTATTCTAAAGAGCAGCAGCAAACTACATATAATGTGAATTGTCTGAGGATTATTTTTTGGGCTTTTAAATAGATGTTAACCTTTCATTTGAAAATCCTTGAGGATCTCATTAATGACCTCATACCAGGTGGCCTCCTGTGACAGAAGAGCCTTTCCATGTAAACAACTACTCTTTAAATGAGTTATTGATACAGCTGCTATCCAATATTTTGCAACAAATGAACTGGAACTGATGTCTTAGTGTTTGCCTGTCTTGTAACAGCTGCAACCTGGGTGTTCTTTGCAGGTGAAAGCTATTGATGCCCAGAGCATGATTTTGCATGTGTTGTTCACTGTATTGGAAATAAATGACCATTGTTTTGGGATAGACATAGACAGGATGGAGATTCTGCATAAAGAGATAAGGTTGCAATGAACTTGTGTTTGTAGTTTCTGTCTCAGGTGTAGCAAGAAGATGGTTTAGAATGCAAAGCAAACCAACATTTAACAACTGTTTTTTATTTTATTTTATTTTATTTTTAGAGAAAAAATTTATTCAAGTTCACATCTATAAAGTCAATATTTCCCATTCTTTTCTCCTGAAACACATTTCAAGGTGGACTATGAAGAAAAAAAAGGCATTTTAAAAAAAGTAGTTTAAAAATAGAGGAATTCTGGGACCACCATACTGTATGTGGACTGGGAAAATCCAAAGAATAATTAGATTTATTAATTTAAACATATAAAATCAACAATAAAGAGAACATCTGTGAGCATCTCTTGAGTTCTTTGAGCCAAAGTACTGTTTTAATAGTCTTCCTCATCCCTTTACATCAGTGATGAGATTCAAATGTTTTTACTACTGGTTCTGTCAGTGTGACTTGATGGGTGTGGCAGGGGAAGGATACTGTAAAATCTTCAGTCAGAGATGGTATTTGCCAGTTCTCCAAACTACTCAAAATTTCTGCTACCTGTTCTCCAGAACTGGTAAGAACCTGCTGAATACCACCTCTGTTTTACATCCTTTACATGCTTTTGATCTTTTTAGATATGTCTGGTGTCAGGTTTCCAAGTAATGAAATCCATGTTAAAAGAAAAGTCCATCTTCAAAAATATTTCTTTTATTTAGGAAATCATTAAATTGACCATGTCCATGGAAATTCTGGATCTGACCCAACCCAGAATTACCCCACAATATTAGAAGTTAGAAGCATCCCCCCAAAAGTCACATTCCCCAATAGAAGTAATCTCCACCTCCAGGGCCCCAAGCCCAGACAGCTCATTTCCCATGGGAAAGAAGATACCCTAGCCATAACACTCTCTTTATCTCCACTCCTTCCATCTTAGGAATGTGTCAAGCCCGCAACTTTTCCCCCCATGACTACCACAGGGAAAAAAAGAAAAAGAATACATACTAAGACAAACTAAAATGGCTACACTTATGACAATTTCGTGCTTGACAGGCTGCCCTCCCTCATTGAAAAAGAAACCCCTGCAACGACATAAAACACAAAGATTTAAATTAGGCCAAACACAATCATACAATGCACATTTTTAACTTCCTCTGCCACCCACAGAATTCGGTTTTGGCTTGTGTGGATATTTTTCATGGAATCTCCCCACCAATCTATAAGCATTTACTTTCCAGCTATTAATCCAAGTTGCTTGTGAAAATGGATAGTCTTTCCAATAAAATAAATATTGTAACTTTCTCCTGAAAATCCTAGAATCCAAAATGTTCTTAATTTCATAATGTTCATGGTCTGCAATGAACAAAGGCTTTGGGGGTGCCTGTTCTGCAGGCCTCAAGGAAGAAGTAACAACCGGCTTTAATAAACTACTGTGAAACACCGGATGTATCTTCCCCAACAACTTAGGGAGATTAAGTTTCACAGTTACTGGGTTTATTACTTTATTTATCCGAAAGGTCCCTATAAATTTTGGAGTTAATTTTCTAGAAGGTAAATGTAACTTTAAATACTTTGTTGACAAATAAACTTTATCCCTCACTTTAAATTGTAGCTGCTAGGAACGGTGTTTGTCAGCTTGTATTTTTTAGATCTGTGCTGCCTTATTCAAAGCCTTTTTTGTGTTCTCACAAGAGTCTTTAATTGTGTCCATCCACTCAGTTACTGACATGGATGGGGTGTGTGTGTCCCTTTGGCAATTCAGGCATGGAAATGAACTCCATCCCAGTATTGATTTGTAAAGGTGTTAACCCAATACTACTTTGGACAGCATTATTATGAGCAGCCTCTGCAAATGGCAGCAAATCAGCCCAGTTGTTTGTTGATAATTTACATAACATCTCAAATATTGTCCAATCATTTGGTTAGTCTTCTCAGCCAATCCATTGGTCTGGGTGTGGAAAGCTGAACTCAGACCTTGAGAGGACCCAATTACTTGTATGAATTCTCTCCAGAATTTTGCAGTAAATTGAACTCCTATATCTGAAATGATGCTGCAAGGCACTCCATGTAGTCTACATACATATGATTCACAAACATTTTGGATTATTTTCTGGCTAATGGTAGACCTTTACATGGAATAAAATGAGCTTGTTTGGAGAATAAATCCATTACAGTCCAAATTACTGTGTGCTCCCCACTGTCAGGTAAATCTACTATGAAATCCATCCCTATCTCTTCCCAAGGCCGGGATGGCTCAGCTACAGATTGTAATAATCCTGGAGGTTTTCCTGTTCTGGTTTTCCTTGTGGCACAACTCTTTACATGATCCTCAATGTCTTGCTTCATTCTTGGCCACTAAAACTGGTGTTTGACCATATGGAGAGTTTTTAAATATCCAAAATGTCTTGCTTGTTTAATGTCATGCCTTTTTTGAAGCATAAGAAGACTTATGACAATTTCGAGCTTGACATCTGGTTGGTGAAGATATTCTGTGCAGTGAGGGAAAAACTGTGGCAGATATATCTCAGGAAGTATGTTGAAGAATTTCAGCATTTTCTGCCAACGTATTCCTTCTAATTTTAAATTTTAGGTAAGCTAAAATCAGTATGTGGCAGTTTTACCTCAAAATCATCTGGGGGCCACCATTTTGTAAAATCTGATTATCAAAAACTATATATTTCTACAACTGACAGAATAAAAATAAAAGTTGTATATTGTATATGTATTCATTATACTGATATACAAGTGGTCCTCACTTAAAAATTACTTGTTCAGCAACTGTTCAAAGTTGTGATGGTATTGAATGGTACTTACAACTGATCCTTCAGTAATTCCAGCCATCACAGTGTTCCAAGGTCATGTTGTTGCCATTTGTGACTTTCTTTACCAGCTTCCTATAAGCAAAATCAATGGGGAAGCTGGCAGGAGGTTGCAAATTGTGACATGATGTTCTTGCTTGATAAACTGCAGTGATTCGCTTAATGACCGGAAGGTGATAGAATTGATGTTTCACACACACAACATTGCACTTTTGACTGTGTCACTTAGTAATGGACATTATGACCCCCATTATGGTGATTAACCAAGGACAACCTGTGTTATAATTTGTATTTAGAACTAATTTGTATTTTATTATGATATAGTCCTGAAAGTTTCTATTTTGTCTTTTTCTTATAGCTACTTGATTTTTTTTTTTACCTAAAATGCACTATATGCTTATCAAAGGTTCTTAAATTATCTGTTGTTACAATCCATGACAATTCCTTATGATTTACTTCCCATTGGCTGCTTTTAAAAAAATGCCACTGTGTTATGCCTGCTTGAAAAATTCAGAAATATTTGAATGGAAAATCCTCCTAAACTTTTATCTTGGATAAACAGAATAAAACTGAGTTGCCCCAATGAAAAAAAGGTATGAACACACCTGCATAGAAAATGAGATTATTTCAAATATGCACAAAAGCAGGACTGTTATGCTCAAAGGAACATGACAGATGCTAACATAGGAGGACAGAAATAACAACAGACAAATATTAGCCTATGTCCAAATTATAAATAGATTTATTTTCTTGTCTTACAAGAATACATAAACTATTGCTTTACTAGTTGGTGTCACTTTTGTCCCCAGGTGGTTGAGAATGGATTGATCAGTGCAAATGCCTTTGTTAGCAAATTTAATTACTCCAGGGGCTTGCAAACCTGTCAAAACCAGTCAATGTTACTTAGCTCTTTCTAATCTTCCTAGAACAAAATAGCTCTTTTCCTCTGGGTTCCCTTTGCCCAGGGAGGCAGCGGGGTTGAATTAACTGGACCATTCTATTTCTCATCCCTTTCTATGTTCTCATAGATAGGCTCTCAGAGTGGTGGGGTCAAGGTGGTGTGGAGGGGGAAAAGGACAACCTGTGTGTGATGATGCAAAAGACATAGAGGTCCTAATGCAAATACATAATTGTATCATTTTCGTGATTACATAATTGTACTCATTATCATTTTGGCATCACTGTGGTTTGCTGTAGAGACTTGTGCAGAAGTCCACATGGAACGAGAGAAGCCACCATTGGATATGGCTCAGTTCTTTCTTGTCCTACCATCTTTGTCAACTCTGCCTAAACTGTCTGCGATACAAAAGATTCATAGCTTACTAATAGACAATACATGATCTCATGTTCTGTTCCTGGGATCTCCAGTTAAGAATGTGTCATATTGTAAGAAAGATTTCCTTCTAAGTTCCTGCAAAGGAGGTGCCAATTTAAAAGGACAATTCAGGATAAACAGACATGGAATGTTCACTTTGTTTATGTATAAAGATATGCTTTATACTTTTCTAGGTATGCACAGATTCAGTTGTTATAGTTTAATAAGTTTGTCTTGTGATCTTGACCAACAAATCAATGTAGGATTTTGAATCTATGTGAATAGCATTCATTAGGAAAGGTGCAAACTATTGAGTCCAATCTGATTAACCCCGGATGCTGGTCCTGCAAAGGATTCCTAAATCCAAATGTGTCTTTTACGTTAATTTTTATAGTCATCATGTGGTTGAAATCAAGTAGATGTACTGGAGGATGACTGCATAGAATTAGAAAATGCTATTTGGATAATTGATGGATGGACATCACTACTAGGCATCTTAAGTTAGATTTTCAGTTTCTATATTAGATTTTCAGAATCTGTTAATTGAATGAATATGGTGAGTGGGATCTGTACTGGTTCCATGGTTATTAATTTTATTTGGCATAATTCTCCAATAGTTCAAATAAAATGACCCACTGAAATGTTGCAAATGTTATCCATGCTATCAAATATGCTGCATGTATTTCATGTATTGAGCAGCTGTATTGCACTGAGTAAAAATATTGATTATTTTAGCAGAGTAATGTCTTTAAGACTACAGCATGCTAGAAATTACAGTGTTATGGAAGTATTTATATATATGGAACTTGTAAAAAAGAAGCATTTTATTACATTGTAGAAACACGGTCCAGGCCCAGGGGATTATGAAATAAAGGAAGTCCAACCAGTTCCAATACGTTCGTCCTTCATATCAAAAGTACCACGAATATTACCAGCCCACACGGTGAGTATAAAATTCAAAATGGCTCAATCTGTGCTTGTAGCTATAGGGCTGATTTGGGGTTCCTGACTTTCTTGGAGATATTCCATTTTCAGTCTTCGGATTTTCAGCTTTCTTTTGTGGGGTGAGGGACACCTAGTATTTGCAAGATGTAAAGGAAAACATGGAGACAGTAAAAGTTACTTAGATTCAGGCATTATTAATTTGTACCCATGGAAATAAAACCCAGTTATGGAGAAGTTCAGACTGGTTGCCTGATGAGACACTTAACAATATACCTGGGATATTTCTGAAGTTGGACAACCTGGAATAAGGAAGTGCTGTCATGCCCCTGGTGGAGACTGACTCTGAGGGAGAGGAGGAACAGCCGATAGGGAGTGGAAGTGTGATTCTGGAGGTTGTGGAGGAGGCTGAGGATAAGGGAGAGATGTGGTCTACTGGGAGAAGAAAGCCTTGATCCTCTTCATGGGCTGCAGCTGTGACAACTGGATAAGAGGACAGACATGTGTACGGGCGAGTGCTGTAAACAAAGCATGGAAATATCTCTAGTTTATTGTTCCTCTCTGAGTTTGGCATCCTTCCCAGTGTGTGTTCTAATATCTGTGGATGTCTTCAAGCCCTTATCTTGCCTGGTTTTGTTGTTTTTCACTCTATAATTTAAATGGCATTTCCTCCTTCTTGTAACTGCTTGTGTGGGAGTTTTTGTCTCCAGTCAAGGATATTTGGAACTTGGAAGCAAAGTGAAGGAATAAAGGGGCTTCACCTGTTTTTTGTTACTGTGTTTATTTTCTATCCCACCCTGGGTCATCACAAGTGTGCTCAGTTTTGAAAGATCAAAATGAAGCCCAAACATGGGGGAATTCTAGTCCATTTCAGTTAGTCCTTAACTTAACAACCACTTGTTTAGTGACCATTCAAAGTTACAATGGATCTGAAAAAGTGACTTATGATCATTTTTCTTTTTACTTACAACTGTTGCAA
This sequence comes from Laticauda colubrina, assembly GCA_015471245.1. Lineage (NCBI taxonomy): Eukaryota > Metazoa > Chordata > Lepidosauria > Squamata > Elapidae > Laticauda > Laticauda colubrina. The sequence continues at coordinate 50,140,183 of BLBF01000018.1, read as the reverse complement.
CATCTCCATGATCATGTAATCAAAATTTAGAAACTTGGCAACTGGTTCATATTTATGATGGTTGCAGTGTCCTGGGGTCATGTGATAATTACCTTTTGCGATCTTCTGGCGAGCAAAGTCAATGGGGAAGTCAGATTCACTCAACAGCCAGGTTACTCACTTAACAACTGCAGTGATTTACTGAACAGCTGTGGCAAGAAAGATCATAAAATGAGGCAAAACTTGCTTAATCTCACTTGGCAGTATAAATATTGGGCTCAATTGTGGCCGTAAATCTAGGACTACCTGTGTAATATTTCATTTAGCACTATTCATCCTGCAGTCGCAAGATTGTTCATCCTGCTTTCTAATATTCACTGGCAGCAAATATAAAGCTACTGTGAAAACTCGGCATGTTGTGATATTATATTTTAGTTTGGTAGATAATACAATCCATTATCTTTAATCATGTGAGTCATACTATAATGTTGGTATAATTTAATTTAGATTCTTGCACTGAGAAAAAAGTTGGACCTGATAGCCTGAATGGCCTGTTTCCAAGTCTATGTTTCAAGGACTGTAATTCTAATCAACTTGAATTTGGTTATGGTTGCTAAGGACATCTTAGACAAGCTTACTGTGCTGTAAACCTATGTTACTGCTTTGAGAATTCTAGGGGGTTGAAATCCAAGCATCTTAAAATTGCTGAGTTTGAGAGAAGATCAAGTAGCAGACAGGGAGAACCAAAAGAGTAGGAGATTCAGAATAGCTAGTTACCAGATCTGACATTCCCCATTTCAATATTTTAAAGAATACTCCTCAATGATGAAATTAACAGAATATTCCTACCTAGATGATCTTCTCTAACTCAGACTGATTCCAGATAGACCAGTCCAAGTAATACCTGCTCTGGAGGTGGGTTTTATTTTATATTTTTTGGTAGCAAGAAATTAAAAAAAAAGATCTCAGAGTGATTTAAAAAAGATCTGAGCTGTAAATACTAGCATTATTGTTTTCTTATAGAAATCTACCTTCATTTATTTCATAATGATCTTGTTTGTATCTTATTCTGTATAGAAAGTTCCTGGTCCAGGATATTATTGGCCTACCAAGCAGGCACCAAGACAGCCAAGAACTATTGCCAGCCTTGGACGGGAGCATACCATTTTCTTTAGCAACGTTCCTGAACTTTAGAATACAAAGATCATGTCGTTCTGACACTTTCATTAAGACAAGCTTGCTAATTTTTATTCTTCTTCATTTTAAATTATGTTGTTAATCTATGCAAATGCTATTTTGTTTGTTTCATTTTCTAGCATCCTAGGTTGTTTTTGGTTTTAAATCATGGCATGGCTTGTAACTGTGGTTAAATCATGGCATATCCTGTGACTGAATATTTTGTAATTTGCTGGAACTTAAATAATTCAGAGGCAGCAGTATTTGCAAGATGCAAGGTCGGCATTGGAAGAGAAAAAGAATAGAAATGACTTAAGTTAACCAAAAGGATCAGCCTTCATATCTTTTTCCTGATAAGGAAGGATAGTTTGGTGCCAGCATATCTAAATGCCAGACCTTTCTATTTTTCATTCAACCTTCTCAGATTGCCCAGGTGTTATCTATGATCAATGAATAGCTTATTTCAAAATAATGACATTGTAATCAATAGCATATGCTGGTCCCTTTGCAGAGTTTCAGACTTTGTAAAAATAATTTATACCCACCCAAAAGACTAAACTTAGGCCAAGAAAAGAGTAAAAAAAGAGTGGAAATGCTTATGTTTAAAATTAAACTAATCATTACTATAAGAAATCTAGAACTTCTTTCTTTGCAATCTTCTTTTTTTAATCCTGGAAAATATTCTATTTGGGAGAGCTGTATGTTGGAGAAATAGATATGGTTGTGGTTTGGCCTTTGCTTGCTTTGTTAGTTAGGCTAGGGCGAGATGATGGCTGTTGTTTCAAGGTCTCCTCATGCATTTGATGAGTAAGTTGTTATTGTTCCAGCTCTCCCTAAGTACAGGTAGATCTCGACTTACAACCATTCATTTAGTGACTGTTCAAAATTACAATGGCACTGAAAAAAGCGACTAATGGCTGTTTTTCACATTTATGTCTGTCACAGCATCTCCATGTGATTATGTGATCAGAATTCAGATGCTTGGCAACTGGCATGTATTTATGACAGTTGCAGTGCCTAGGGGTCATGTGACCACCTTTCATGACTTTCTGACAAGAAAAGTCAAAGGGGAAGCCAGATTCACATAACAATGTTGTTACTAACTTAATATCTTCAGTGATTCACTTGATACCTGGAGCAAGAAAAGTCATAAAATAGGGCAAAATTCACACTGTCTTGCTTAGCAACAGAAATTTTGGGCCTACTTGTGGGCAAGGACTATCTATCTATATTTGGCACAACAATGTGCAAAATGTAGGCATTGACTGTGGCAATCAAATAGTCATGAAACAAGCACACCAGGGTTGGTACAGGGAGGGAGTGATAATTGCTGATATTAGGCATCTGGAAAGGAGGGGAAGGACCCTTTGGGGTCTAGGCACTGCACACAAAAGCTTTGGAGTGGGCAGGGCTTGCAATTAAGTTTTGGCAGAACTTAAATGGGCTCTGGAAGCCATGAAAATGGGTTCAGCAGACTACCAGGGCAAGGCATTCAAAGAAGTGGATTAACTCATCTCCTCCCTTTTAAAAAATATGTGTTACTTTGACTGTGACATTGCAACCATCCTGATGGGCAGTTCTGGAGCCACAGACCAGTGGTGGGATTCAATTTTTTTACTACCGGCTCTGTGGGCGTGGCTTGGTGGGTGTGGTATGGTTTGGTGGGTATGGCGTGGCTTAGTGGGCGTGGCAGGGGAAGGATACTGTAAAATCTCCATTCCCATCTGACTCCTGGGGGAAGGTTACTGAAAAAATCCCATTCCCTCCCCCTTCCATTAACCTTCTTTCCAGTTCCATTCCCCTGTGCAGGGCAACAAAAGAAGACCCAGCCTATCTGCTGGGACTTGGGAGGCAGAGAATAGATGGGGGCGGGGCCAGTCAGAGGTGGTATTTGCTGGTTCTCTGAACAACTCAAAATTTCCGCTACTGGTTCTCCAGAACTGGTCAGAACCTGCTGAATACTACCTCTACCACAGACTATTTAGCTGGCTCAAGGCATCCAGCTGAAATCGAGACCTTTAATCTAGGAAAAAATTCTCCTTGTGTACAGTCCATTCATTGCATTTACTTCTAAGTTTCCAATAGTGTATTGCTCCCAAAGGACATTCCTGCCTCACTTTGTACAATATAACATTGAGAACCTGAGTCAGCAAAGAATTTCAGTGGAAGCAAATCATTGATAAATGGAACAAAGTCTCTCCAGTTTTCTAATCGTTATCAAAGCAGATTTTGCAAATCGACTTCTCAGAATAAAGTGTAGTCCTTTATTATTCCTTAACGTTAATTTACTACCTATCTCCCTAATCTTAATTACACTTCTAGCCCCCTCTCCCCCATGTGCTATTAAAATTCATTAACTTGAAAGCAAGCCACAAAGTTCAGAAAATTCAGCTGGCAGAACCCTTTCAGCACTTCTGTAGTCAAATGAGAATGTCAAGTGATAATATGAATATGGCAGAAAGGCTGCTTGTTCGCTTGTTGAAAAGGCTGCGGTAGCATGGTAGCAATGTTGCAGGATTTTTACAACTCTGCAGTTGGGTTGGGTTGAGTTTGACTTGAAGAAGATTTGAGAGCTGTGGCAATGATAAACCAATAGCACACTCTTGAGAACGAAGGCCAACTGAATGTAATAGAAGAGATCCATACCTTAGAATTCTGCTTGCATCTTTTCATAGCATCAACATGCTCCACCAACTTCTTTCTTTGCACCTTCTCATTTTCATCTGATTCTCTGTATATGCCAAAGGAAGCCTTAAATTAGCTTTCCTGGCTTAACAATATTCTTTTCTGTCTTAACCCAATAACTCTGGTATGCTTCCTTAGCTCTTTTGCTGGGTATGCAGTCACTTAACTCCTAGTGGTTGGGATTTGTCCTGTTCCTATTGCCTACTATAGATTGGGGCTGGTATAACTCTCTCCCCTCTTCTTCAGAGTCCTTCTGGTTTGGTAGTTCTTTGATAGTTCTTTCAGTTCAATATCTACCTTTGCATCCTAACCAATATTCAGTCCTAGCCGTAATCCTTTGGGCAAACACTTGTGATTGACCATGCCTACAGTGGCAGCCATTTTGTGAAAGGACATGCTGTATGACATTTTACTAAGTTGCCATTTCTTCTCATTTTGCCTCAGTGTTATTTACATGGAGTCTTTTGAGGGAAAAGATTATTCTTGTTACAGTTATTTGAGGCAGAAAGAGAATCTCTGGAAACATTACTTAATCAAAACAGATTCCTTGTATTTCCCAGAATCTCCAAACTCTGATAACCAATTTTGGCTTGATGATAAGTATGTTGAGTTCAAATTTTTAGAGAATCTGACCTAATTCTGCACATTTAACTACATGTACTGAGACACAATTCTTCCCTTTAATGTACCCTTTTCTGAACTTTGCTGTGTGCTTCAATCAAAAAAATATGTAGAAAGTTGCAGGTCCTAGGGAAAAGTAACCCTTCATGAATATATTACTGAAACAACAAAAAATATATTATATACAAAATATACAAAATTTTAACAAAAAAAAAGTTTCTTCGGGTTCTGGTGGCTCCTCTGTCCCAGGAACGTCTTGAGGGCCATCTGCAGACGAACTCCAACGCCTTCTAAGTTGATTGATATGGCGGCACCAAATGCGTCCGTCTTGCAGTTAGACCCCGTAAGACTTAGGACCGGTTACTGCCACAATCCGCCTAGGCATCCACAAACTCCCTTGTCTGGCTATTTGATCCTAGGGGCGTGACTATGGATGAAGTCTGTCTAAAGTAGTCCTCAGATGTCTACCCATGATAAGTTCAGCCGGAGACCTATTAGTGGTGGCACAAGGAGTCGTGTGCTGGGTTAGAGGATACTTAGCAAGCCTAGAGTGCCAATCTATGGGCCCAAGCCTTTCCAGGACCTCCTTAGCAGATATGATTGCTCTTTCAGCCAGACCATTACTGGTAGGATAGAAAGGAGCTGTAAGTGCATGCCTGATTCCCAGGTTAGCTTGTAAGACCTCAAACTCACAGTAAGTAAACTGGGGGCTGTTATCAGACACGATAGTGTCAGGGAGACCATGGGTAGCAAATATCCTTGATAGAGCCTTAGTGATGGCTTCTAAGTTGTGGTAGTCATCAAGTTCAGCTCTACCCATATAGAAAAAGTACGCCCATGAAAGGGGCCAGCCAGATCAATATGTACTCGGGACTAAGGGGTCCCAGAATCTTCCCACCTGCCTGGAGTGGATGTAGGTGGAGCAGGTCTGGTAACTTGGCATGGCTGACAAGCATTCACCCAACTTGTAATCTGAACATCCATGCCCGGCCACCAGACATAACTGCGAGCTAGGGCTTTCATTCTGACAATGCCGGGATGCCCTTCATGCAGGAACTTTAAAACTGAGGCTTGCAACTTGGAAGGGATAACTACTCTAGTTTCCCAAAGTAAACAGCCTTGCAAAGAAGACAGTTCTTGCTGGTGAGTTTTGAAAGGCACGAATTCGGGGGCATAAGGAATTGCAGGCCACCCCCTTCCCACCCAGTCAAGGACTTGGGCGATTACCTTGTCCCTGGCAGAGTGGGCAGCAATATCAAGGGTGGTGATGGGAAGGTTGAGATCGTTGATCAGAAACATAGCATTAGTTGGTGCAGGATCCTCCACAGGAACAGGCAGAGGGGCAGCGACTAAGAGCATCAGCGTGGCAGAGACTCTTGCCAGCTCGATGAACTAATGTATAGGAATAGGCAGCCAGAAATAAAGTCCACCTGGTCATTCTTGGAGACAAAATCTGAGGAGTTTGTTGATCGCCTGACAGAAGCCTAACAGAGGCTTGTGATCCATAACCAAGTTGAAATAGTGTCCATATAGAAACTCATGGAATTTTTTGACAGAAGCAACTGCAGCCAAAGCCTCCTTGTCAATTTGGCTATAGTTGCGCTCAGTTGAGAAAAAAGTTCTGGAGAAAAAGGCAATGGGTGCCTCAGAACCATTAGGCAGTCTATGACTTAAAATGGCACCTATGCCAAAAAGAGAAGCATCTGCTACTTTAACTAAAGGTAAATGCTCATTAAATTGGATCAGAACAGCATCGGATGTGAGCAATGATTTGACTGCATGGAAGGCATGGGTTTCCTTAGGTCCCCAGTGCCAGGGGGATTGCTTATCCAAGAGTCTGTGCAGAGGCTCTGCAACGGAAGCTTTATGTGGCAAAAACGAAGCATAAAAGTTAAGAAGTCCTAAAAAGGCCTGGAGCTCAGTTTTGTTAGTTGGTGTGGGTGCCTCGTGATTAGCCCTTCCTTTGGATTCAATTGGGTGAGTACCAGAGGCGTCAATTCTGTATCCCAAAAATTCTACCTGTGGGGTGGCAATAGTGCACTTCTCTTTTTTTAGCTTAAGACCATGCTTCCTGAAATTATCGAGGACTCCTCTGACTCTGTGCAGTAATTGAGACTTGTCAGAGGCAGATATTAAAATGTCATCAAAATACGGAATTACACCTGGTAATCCTTGAAGAAGTCTTTCCATTAAAGATTGGAAAATCCTTGGGGTCACACTTATGCCAAATTGGAGGTGCCTACATTTAAAAGCTCCCCTATGTGTTACAATAGTTTGCAGTTCAGCAGCTGTGTCATCAACAGGGAACTGTTGATAGGACTGTGACATGTCTAATTTCGCGAAAATGGTTCCTGGCTCAAAGGAATGTAGTAGGTGCTGGATAACAGGGACTGGATAAGCGCTGATTTGTAAATATTTATTCAATGATGTCTTGTAATCTGCACAGATTCTTACGCTACCATCTTTCTTCAGGGGTGTCACTATTGGGGTTTCCCATTTTGCAAAGTCCACAGGCTCTAATACACCCTGTTTAATTAATTTGTTAAGCTCCATGTCTAATTTGGGGCGGATTGCAAAAGGTACCCTTCAAGCTTTAAACAGATTGGTAATGCCTGAGGGTCCAAGTTGAAAGAAATTGGGGTTCCTGAAGAATAGCCCAGCCCCTCGCTGAACACATCAGCATGGTCATTAAACAAGGTGTCCACTTCAGCATTTGTGATAGAGTGGATTCCACTTATATGGAGGCCAAAGCAGGGAACCAGTCTAACCCAAACAAGCTAGGGAGGGCATCATCCACTACCACTAAAGGCAAGTGACCTTTAAAATTTTGAAATTGAACAAAAAACTTACCTTTTCCAATGACTGGGATGGTTCTGCCTTGGTAGTCAAATAGGGTTAACTGGCAGCCGTGAAGCTTCTTCTTAGCCGTTCTGGGAAGTAGTTGCTTCAAGGTGCTCCATGAGATGATGGACAGTGATGAGCCTGTGTCAACCTCCATCCTGCAGTTTTCCTTCTATAGAAACAAAAACACTGATTTTGTTAGAGCTTTTGTTAGTCAGCCTGGCTTGATAGCAGGTAAAACAGTCTTCAACTTGTTTTTGGAAATGTTGGGTTGTCTGAGGCTTTTGGGCAAAAGTCTTTCCTGCTTGACAGATCCTGGCTAAATGACCCTTCCTCTAGCATTTTAGACAAATGGCATTCCTGAACTTTCAGGATGCCCTGAGGTGGTTTCCCTCACAGCTTAGGCAAATGGGCTGAGGCTATGGAGGTAGATTGGGGTTTGGCCTGTTCTCCCTTTGACTGGTTTTTTGCTGCAGGAGGCGATTTACATCATTAGCCTCCTCATAGCCTTCTTCTGTGGAGGCTTCATCGTAATGGATGGCTGAGCTGCTCTGGCTAATTGGATTTCCCTGAATTTCTGCTGCTGAAAGTGCTGATAGTTTAGCAGCTTGAGACTCTTCAATTGATAATTTAAGGGTTAAATCCCCTTTAGCCAGTAAACGCCTTTATAGCCTTAAATCCTTGACTCCACAAACTAGTTGGTCTAATAACATGTCTTCCAGATAGTCTCTAAACCCACAATGCAAGGCAGCTGTTCGTAAGGCAGCCATGTACCCACTGATAGTCTCTCCCTCAGCCTGAATCCATCTCCTAAAAGCATGATGCCTGGCAATTCGGGATGGCTTAGGGGAATAGTGATTGGAAATAATTTCCTGCAATTCTTCCCATGGAACAGTCTTAATTGAATGTGGAGCCAATAATGCCATAACAGTGTCAAACACTGTGGGTCCACCAAAAGTTAAAAAGTAGGACTTTTTTCTATGGTCGGAAATGTCAGTGAGGTCTGTGGCATCTAGGAAACAGTCAAATCGGTTTCTGTAGGTTTCCCATGTTTCTGCTGTAGGTCTGAAAGGCGGGAATGCAGGGTTCGAAGTCATCTCAACTCAGTGGTTCCGGATCTTCCGAGGAAAGTTGAAATTCGCGCTCGCGAATAGTGACAGTGAGCTCTTAAAGTGACATTCAGCTTGATAATGACTTCAACTCTTTTTGTATTCCACCCTCATTGCCAGTGTTGTAGAGCAGTGGAATAACCTGAGGCGAACACAGAGTGAACTTCAGCTTTACTTTATTGTAACAATAAAGGGTTGCCGTGGCTGCCACGCTAAAAAGGCAGCCAGCTGGCGGACAACAGATGATGCCGTTTGACAACTCCCTTTTATTGCTGTCAAATGGCATCAGCCAATTGGTACAGTCTGTGCTCCCGCTGGAAACATGGACTGGAGTAAAGACTTCAGCTCAGTCTTTTCCAAATGCCACACAATTCTTCCCTTCAATGTACCCTTTTCTGAACTTTGCTGTGTACTTCAATCAAAAAAATATGTAGCAAGTTGCAGGTTCTAGGGAAAAGTAACCCTCTGTGAATATATTACTGAAACAACATAAAAATATATTGCAATAACAAAATTGCAAAAATGTATATAAAACCCAAGGCTGCATTGTAAAAATCCTCTCGTGTACAGGAGTAAAGAGAGGGGCACATAAGAAATTTTGTTGTACAATCAAACCAATCTCAAGCTGATATGGAAATGAGGCAAATGAGAGTGGAAACCTGAAAGCAATAAAATTATTTAAAGCAGAAATGGAGAGAAATTCATCAATTTCTGGGCAGCCTAGCATCTTTTCTCCTGGGTAGCACCATGTAGAATTTTTTAGAAAATGTAAACAAGAAAGTGAGATATAACCATCAATCGTGTAGTTTTCCTCCATAGACACTATTGCAGTGGACAATTCTTTGTTTTTCTGCTATCCAAATTATCTGGTACCTTCAACATCAAAAAATGGATGAAGCAGGAAAGATTATTTCATGGGAACACAGCTCTTTCTTGATTGATTTTTAATTGTATCTACTAATTATACACTGATTCCTAACTTTATAACAGTTTACTTGATAGTATTTTGTTTTATCTTATTTCACTTTATCAATTCATTTATTCACAAAAATAACAGCACAAGAGACAAAATAAAACCCCACAGTGTTAAACACAATGCATATAGCCGTTATTATACCATAATCAATAATATGGTTCCCCAATAATAATCAACTAAATGTTGAATGCCTCTTCAATACAGAATGGTTTAAAAAGAAAGGTTATTCCAAATGCCAAAACAGAAGTGTGTCTAGTTATATGTTCAAGGTCAGCATATTCCATAATATGTGAGCAACCACTGAGATAGTCCACCCCAGTGTCTTGAAGCTCTTGCACATGTCTCAGAGTCCTGGATCTTGAGTGGATTTTCTCTAAGTTTCCTTACAATCCATGCAGAATCCTGGCCTCCTAATTTCTATAAGGTATTATTTAGCAATAGTGGATTTATCTTGCTAAGAGCCTGACCTCGGCATTTTTATCACCTTATTATTACCTTACATTTTAAGAGCCTGAACTTGTGATAAGAGTCTGAGTTACTCTTGCCAGTACTTCCTCATTTAGGCAGGGCATATTAGCTAAAGAGGACAAAAGAATCCCTATCTACAGGCTCCATTTTCTTTTCAAACAGGAAACATGGATCCAAGAGACCCCCTCAAATCATAGACTTGCTCATTCAGAAGGAGAGATATCAGACTAGTGACTGTAATGAATATTCTGGAAAAACTAGATGTTTACAGAAAAACACAACCTCTATCTTACTACTAGGGTTCAGTCTGAATCTCTCATAGTTTACATCAGAGGTGGTATTCAGCAGGTTCTGAACAGTTTTGGAGAACCGGTAGCAGAAATTTTGAGTAATTTGGAGAACTGGCAAATACCACCTCTGACTGGCCCCATCCCCATCTATTCTCTGCCTCCCAAATCCCAGCTGATTGGCTGGGTCTTCTTTTGTTACCCTGCACAGGAGAATGGAGATGGAAAGCTGGTTAGTGGGATGGGGAGGGAGGGAATGGGAATTTTTCAGTAACCTTCCCCTGCCACACCCACCCTGTCCACCAAGCCATGCCACGCTCACGGAACTGGTAGTAAAAAGTTCTAAATCCCACCACTGGTCTATATACTTCCAAATCTTTATTTCCTGGCTTATGCTAGTCATCTGTGTTTTGATAATTCAGTTAGATAAACAAATGACTTCTTACAGCATTTTTACATAAATTCAATAGCATATGGAGAAGACATATGGAGCAATCACTAGTTTCATTGCTATGCCTCTTTTACAACCAAGTGGATCTGCTTATTGAAGAAGGAGTTAAAACACTCTAAAATGGTTCCTTCAGTTTTTCAACCCTAAATCCTTATCTAAAAAGATAAGAACAATAGCAAAATGCTGCTAAGTCCACATCGTCACAATGTTCTGTTCTGGGCTTGAATCCTAACTGAAATTCTTACAGGATTCTCTGTGGCTGATTCATCACTGCCTTCTCAAAAAAAAAAAAATCACTGAAAAAAGAAAATTGGAATTTGAGTAGATGTAGCAAAGTTTTCCTTCGAAGAGATATGGTCTCAAGAGAGGATGCACCACAGCCTCCTTCAAATGTACCTCATTTCCCTCGAGGCATATCAATCACTTTCCAGTTCTAGCTACACATATCGCATCTGGCAACCTGGAAGAGCCAGAAGTGACATGAATTCAACCCACAAGAGGCAAAGCTAATATTACTGAGCACCCTATCCATGTCCTCAGGCTCTACAAACTCAAAAGAATATTGTGAAGCACCATTGCTTCTCACCTCACATAATTCTGTCATGTTGGGCTTTGGACCTAAGAGAATTAGAGTGACTTTATTCTTAAAGAATCCTATAACAACAGCAGAATGAGGTCTTTTTTCTATGAGGTCTTTTTTCAATCTCTATTTCAATCAAAAGAGATTGAAAAAATACCTGACAGCATGAATAGAAGAGATGATTCCACCAGACTGTCAATCATTTGGAAGCCTGCACTCTCAAACAGAAAAATCTCCATGTCACAAGCCAGGCAAACACCTGGGCAAAAACAGACTCCCTCTGATAGCTCCAACCTAACCCCCCCACCAGGCACCCAGGTGAAACCCAGCTTGCTAATGAATAGCAGCTTGCTAATGAAGAGCAGCCGTCCCTTCACACGGAGCCAAGCTGCACTAAAAGCCTCCAACACAAGAACAGAGTGTTGCCAGCCAATCAAAGCCACAAAACAGACAGAAGAAACCAGGAACACCAATCAATCAAACTCCAAGTCCAATGAACACAGGTCCAGGCTCCCAACCAATCAGAATGGACCAGCCTCAAATTTAAAACCAGGAGCTGTAAGACCCACATCCATACAGAAGCCTGAGGATGGCAGATGAGATTCTGCTGAAATGTTGCTACAACTTTAACAGAACTACAATGACGTGGGATAATACCCGAAGGAAGCTAAACAGCACACATGTAAGTACCCCCGAAAACCTAAGAAAACAAACATACATATATATATATATATATTTATTTATTTATTTATTTATTTATTTATTTGCGGGTTTTTGCGGGTTCTGGATTCGAATTCTTCCATGAACAGGTTTGCAATGACGGGTGACA
>BLBF01000018.1:50093407-50123181 GCA_015471245.1 Laticauda colubrina | reverse complement strand
CAGGCACCCAGATGAAACCTGTTGATGTTGTTATAATGGGCTGTGTGATGGCCTTTTGAATTTTGTTGTGGAGATATCCTGGATCTTGTGTAACTAAGACGAACCTGAGCACAACCAAGGTCCCATCTGAACATAACACACCCCCAGCCAATCAGAACACAGCCAACCCCCCAACCAATCAGAACACAGCCAAGCCCCCACCCAATCAAGTCAGACCCCCACTAGCAGTTAAAAGGAAGAAGCAGCTGCAAGCTCACATTACTCTGAGAAGCACAGAGCTGAAGACACAAGCTTAAAGATGACGAATGAGATTTCATCAAAACATTGCCAAGATACTTCCAATTTTACACGGGAGAGAACCCGAATAACCAAAGATCTACAAATACCTGCAGAAACCTCAGAAAACAAATATTGCACCTCTATGGGGAGCAAAGCCACCATCTGACCAGGACTGATGAAAAACCTGAAGTCCAAAGAGCTTCCATTTTATGTGACCTCGCATTCCTACACAACTGCCGAGATCAAAATTTAATCCCCATAAGCTTCCAATTGAAATTCCATGCCAACACAGCAGCCACCAAACGCATCCTAAAAAGAACAGAATTGCCCTAATTAGAAATGAACTTCACACAAAAAGATTCCTCCTAGACCAAATCAACAAAGATCTCCTCACTCTTCACCTCAGACTCAGCAACAAGATTCACCCCACACTTTGGGACAAATCCAAACAACTCACTGTCTGCAGAGCCGAAACACAGACCACCCTCAAGACAGACACACACACCAACAAACTCAGAAAACTAAAAAAACGCCAGAAACAAACTCCTCCCCCCTCACAGCAACACATGAAACAAACAGTGCACAACATCTCAGACAAGATCCTCACCGAAGCCGAAACCAATGTCCTTTCAAAAGGATTCAACTTTGCTGTCACTCCAAAACACATCCCCACAGAAACCATTATATCCGGAGTTGAAACCAGCCTGACCAAAACCAACCTTGATGATGCTAACAGAATCAGATTCGAAATCACCAACATCCTCTGCATCAGCAAACCACCCAAAAGCAACTTATCCAAAGAAGAACAAACTGCACTACTTTACCTAAAAGAAGATACCAGCATAATAATCTTACCAGCAGACAAGGGCAACACAACAGTGGTTATGAACACATCTGACTACCAAACCAGGTTAACCAACCTACTCCAAGACCCCACATACAAACCCCTAAACACAGACCCCACCACCTACCTAGAAAAAACCACCAGATCCAAAATAAAAGCCTCCCCCATCAGCAAAGAAATCCAGCAAAGAATCATACCCAGAGAAAAATCATTCATATGCCCTAAGCTTTATGATCTCCCCAAGATACACAAAGAAGGAACCCTTCTTAGACCAATAGTCAGCTCCATAGGCTCACCTCGACAAAGCCTAGCCAAATTTCTCACCAAACAACTACAGCCCTATGCAGAATCCATCAGCTCACATGTAAGAAACTCATACCAGTTCATTGAGATCATAAAGAAACAAAATTTACAGCCCAGTGACCTACTAGTGAGCTTCGATGTCATATCTTTGTTCACCCAAGTGCCTATAAAAGAAGCCTTGATAGCCATTCAAAACAAATACAACCCTCCAAGCACATCCTAGATCTGACCAACCACTATCCAATACATACTTCACCTACATCGGACAAAAATACAAACAAATAGAAGGAGCACCCATGGGATCACCCTCTCACCTGTCATCGCAAACCTCTACATGAAACACTTTGAAACACAAGCTCTAGAAAAATATGATCACAAACCCAAACTCTGGCTCAGATACGTAGATGACACCTTCATGATCTGGCCACAAGGAAAAGAAAAACTGAACAACTTCTTCACACACCTCAACAGCCTACACCCCAAAATACAATTCACCATGGAAACAGAAGCTAACAATCAACTTCCCTTCCTAGATGTCTTAGCATACAAAAAAAATCCAATGGCTCCCTAGGAGACACCATCTACCAGAAGAAAACACATACAAACCACTATCTACATGCACTCTCACACCACCACCCAGAACAGATCAATTCCCTAGCCGAGACACTCATCTCCAGAACAAAATGCTTAGCCGACGAACAACACCTAAAAACCGAACTACACACTCTCACTAGCATACTAACAACCAATGGATTCCGAAGAAAGAATATTACCCACCTGATCAAAAAAGAAACCCCAACCAAAATCCAAGATAGAGAACAAGAGAAAGGCAAAACCCTCCTCCCATATATAAAAGGCACTACAGACAAAATCAACAAGATCCTCCCAAAACACAACATTAAGACAGCATTCTGCACAAACAGAAAAATATCCGCCATCCTAAGAAACCCTAAAGACAGAATTGAGTGAGAAAACCAAGGAGTATACGAAATCCCTTGCACTGCCTGCCCCACCATATACATTGGACAAACTAACTGAAGAATAAGTGCACACATTGAAGAACACAAGAACTCAATCAAAAAAGAACCAACCTCTTCCCTGGTCCAACACCTCAAAGCCACAGGACATGAGATTGACTTTAAAAATACCAGAACCATCGCCAAAACCGAACACTTCAACAACAGAATAATCAGAGAAGCCATCGAGATAGAAAAATGCCCACACAGCATGAATAAACGAGATGATACCTCCCGCCTTCCAGCCATTTGGAAACCCGCCCTCACTAACAAATGAGTACCTAACATGAAGAATGACACCAGACCCACACCCACGAGGGCCACACAAGATGCTACCACCACACTTCCACATAGAAATCAGACTCACACCCACACAGAAGATGAGACATGACCATGGATCAGAAGCTGTACCGCAGCTGCATCACTACCCGCTTCAAACTCCTCCGACCCATACATGAAGCAAACTGATGCCCACCATGAAGATGTGGCACAACCACAAACACGAAGCCAAACAACAGGATCACAGCTCACCAGCACAAATCCCCCAGCAACTAAGACTAACCTGAGCACAACCAAGCCCCCATCTGAACAGAACACACCCCCAGCCAATCAGAACACAGCCAACCCCCCAACCAATCAGAACACAGCCAAACCCCCAATCAATGAGAACACACCCCCAGCCAATCAGAACACAGCCAAGTCCCCACCCAATCAAGTCACACCCCTACTCGCAGTTAAAAGGAAGAAACAGCTGCAAAATCACATTACTCCAAGAAGCACAAAGTCAAAGACACAGCCTGAAGATGATGAATGAGACTTCATCGAAATGTCACCTAGATACTTCCAATTTTACGCAGGAGAATATGTATATTTCTTAAGTTTTCACGGGTACTTACATGTATGCTGTTCAGCTTCGTTTGGGTATTATCTCACGTCATTGTAGTTGTTCTTTTAAAGTTGTAGCAACGTTTCGAGAAAATCTCATTCGTTATCTTCAGGCTTGTGTCTTCAGCTTTGTGCTTCTTGGAGTAATGCCGAAGACACAAGCCTGAAGATGACGAATGAGATTTCATCAAAACATTGCCAAGATACTTCCAATTTTACACGGGAGAAAACCCGAATAACCAAAGATCCACATACAAATACCCACAAAAACCTCAGAAAACATATAGGTAGAGAGATATAGATAGATATAGATATAGATATAGATATAGATATAGATATAGATATAGATATAGATATAGATATAGATATAGATATAGATATAGATATAGATATAGATATAGATATAGATATAGATATAGGAACTCAATACAGAAGCCTGATGATGGCAGATGAGATTCTGCTGAAACGTTGCTACAACTTTAAAAGCACTACAATGACGTGGGATAATACCCGAAGGAGGCTGAACTGCATTCAAATGTAGATAGATATATACATTTTACGGCATATAATGAGCAATGGTTAATTTTTTTTTTATCATTGACATGATCTGCCTTGTTACGATAATGTTTTAATTTCTCTATACAGTTTATGATGAAATGCACGTCTTCTGTCATTTCCATAACTTATCCAAATATTGTTTTCTTTTCTTCTCCTAGCCATATTTTATCTAATTCTTGTGTCATATAATAAATCTTTATACCTGACAATATTTTCATAATCCAATATATTTGGATGTGTGACTGCTTCCAATGTAGATAGACACAATGGAACCTTTGGGTAGTGGTCTATTAAACTTCTATTACAAAATTATCTCATCTATTACATTACCATGGCTTTTTATCTAACTACTGATAAAACAAATCTCATATCATATAAAATTGTTTATCTTCTTGTTCTCTAATTTCAAATGTCAATTTAGTCATTTCAGCACAGTCCATAATTTTCTTAATAACTTCCTCCTGCATAGGTATTTTATCATTTTCCCAATTCTTAGCAAATACAATTCTAGCCACTGTTAAAATATTTGCAATCAAATATTTCAGTTCTTTGTTGTATATTTCCGGTATAATTCCCAATCAAAAGTTCTCTGGTTTAAAGTCTATATGTTGTTTATCATTTTTTCCAATCATGTGTGGATTTTAGTCCAATATTTCTTTGTGTCTGAGCATGTCCACCACATATGGTAATATGAACCAGGTATCTGAGGACATTTGCAACATTTATCCAATTTATTCTTATACATTCTCTCAAGTCTCATCGATGTAAAACATCTTATACAAATTTTCTTTATATGCAGTTGACATTGTCATTTTTTAATTTTGAGACCACAATTTTTGCCATTTTTCTAAGCCAATCCCGTATCCAAAATTTTCCCCCCATCAATCATCATTTCTTTACTTGTTCCTCCTCCAATTTAAATTCTAATAAATGTCCATAACGTTTTTTAATTACCTTTTCATCAGTACCAATCAAAATTTTATCTAAATCAGTCAACTTATCATAAATAACTTCTGTTTTAACATCTTTGTCAAATCTAGATTGTATTTGCAAATATGAAAACCAGTTCATTTTTACACCTTGTTCTTCCAACACTTGCATAGATTTAAGTTCACCCTTTTCA
Source organism: Laticauda colubrina (assembly GCA_015471245.1). Classification (NCBI taxonomy): domain Eukaryota; kingdom Metazoa; phylum Chordata; class Lepidosauria; order Squamata; family Elapidae; genus Laticauda; species Laticauda colubrina. Next base: position 50,118,173 of record BLBF01000018.1, on the reverse strand, counting down.
TACAAAATCTCATCATATCTAACTGTTTGTTCCTTTTTATATATTACTGGATAAGAAATGGCTTCAATAGTAGAAATCCATAATGGATTTTTTAAATAGTGTTGTCTTTTTATCTTCTCCCAATTCAAAAACATTGCCTCTCAAATGTAATGTTTTCTAAAATACTCCTGTGTTTTAGTTCCCTTGTACCAAAGGAAAGCATGCCATCCCAACAACAAGTCATGCCCTTCTAAAGTCAGTAGTCTACTGTTTCTTACTGTTATCCATTCCTTTACCCACATCAGACTTGTCGACTGGTAATTCAACTCCCAATTGGGCAAGGCAACCCTCCTCTTATTCTTGCATCTTGTAACAGTTTTAGTTTTATTCTTGCTTTTTTATTCTGCCAAATATATTTCAGCATAATACTATTTAAGTCATCAAAAAACTCTTTCCCTAGTCGAATTGGAATTGTCTGGAAAAGATATAAAATTCTAGGCAATACATTCATCTTAACTGTAGTTATTCTCCCAATCAATGATAATTGTAAGTTTTCCCATTTTGTCAAATCTGTCGCAATTTGCTGCTTGAGTTCAAGATAATTGTCCTCCTTCAGTGTGCTACATCTTGGTGTAATGTATATCCCTAAATACTTAAATTTGTTTGTGACCTGGATTTATAAAGCTTCTTCCAGCTCTTTCTTTCATCTTGCTAGCAAATTCTTTGTTAATATCTTTGTCTTATCTTTATTTATTTTCAAACCTGCTACTTTTCCATATTCTTCTATTTTTTCTATTAATTTAGGTGCTGTTTCCAATGGATCTTCTAATATGAATACCAGGTCATCTGCAAAGGCTTGCAATTTATACCCTTCCTTTTTGATTTTCATTCCTTTTATTTCTTTTTCTTCTCTAATGTTCCTATTCAACACTTTCAATGTTAACACAAACAGCAGAGGCGACAGTGGACAACCTTGCCTTGTCCCTTTTCTTATATCTATAGATTCTATTAGTTCTCCATTTACCATAATCTTTGCAGTTTGGTCATGGTATATTATTTCAATGGCTTGGATAATATTTTTTACCAAAGCCCATTTGTATCAATTGAAATAAAATAAATTGCCAACTCACATTGTCAAAGGCTTTTTGTGCATCTAGGAACATCAAGGCCATTTGCTTTTCAGGATGTGCCTCATAGTATTCCAGAGTATCCAGAATAATTCTTACATTATCTTTGATTTGTCTCTTTGGCAGAAATCCATTTTAGTCAATATGAATAAAGTTATTTAAATATCTTTTTAGTCTTTCTGCCAAAATTGAAGCAAAGATTTTATAGTCTGAATTTAATAGGGATATGGGTCTTTAATTTTTAACTTGCTGCAGGACTGTATCCTCCTTCAGTATAAGTGTAATGTATGCTTCTGTCCATGTTTTGGGTATTCTTTTTTTTAGCATGATTTCATTCATGACTTCTAACAGGTGAAGATTCAATATTTCCTGAAAAGTTTCCTGAAAAAAAGTTTTTTTCCTGAAAATTTTTTTTTTTACAATTTCTTGTAAAATTCTGCTGGCAAACCATCTGGATCTGATACTTTTCCAACATTCTACTTTTTTAAGGCTTCTGTTAATTCCATCATCGTAATATTCCCTTCTAGCATTGTTTCAATGTCAGTAGGTATCTGGGGTAAATTCACTTTCTGTAAATACTGCTTAACTTTTTCTTCTTGAATATTCTCTTGAAAATACAATTTTCCATAGTAATCTTGTATGACTTTTTTCTTCTCATTTCTAGAGCAAACATGTCCTTCTTCATTTCTTAATTGACTAATCCTTCTTGATTCTCTTTCCTTTCTCAGTTTAGAGGCTTGCCATCTGCCTGGTTTGTTTGCATATTCAAAGAAATTCTGTTTAGCATTTTTAATTGTTTGTGCTAGTTCCTCTTTTTCCATTAGTCCCATTTTATGTTTAATTATATCCATTTTATTTTTAATGTCTTTTTTTGTGAGGACTTCTGTAGGTCTTTTTCCAACCTTTTATGATCATCCTCCAATGTTTTGAAAGTCTTTTTCTGTTTTATATTTCTTTTCCTTGTATAGTCTATTATAAGCCTCTTGTGTAGGCCTTCATCATGTCCCAGAGGTTCTGTAAAGATGTATCCTCTTTTCTATTTTCTTTTAAAAAGAAAGCAAGTTCTTTTTCTATTTTCTGTTCAAAGTCTTTTTCTTTTAATATTGTGTTATTTAGAGTCCATCTAGATCTCCTCTTATATCCTTTCCAAATAACTGTCACAGGATTATGGTCTGCCCAGGTGCTTGTTTCTGTTTCAATCTCTCGTATGTTAGCCAGTAATTCTACTGACATCCATATCATGTCTATTCTAGATGATGATACATGCCTGTTTGAGTAAAAAGTGTATTGCTTACTTTCCACATTTCTCTTTCTCCATGCATCTTTTAAGTTAAATTCTTATGTTATTCGAAAGAAAGATTTTGGGAGTATCTTTCTAGCTTTCTTTTTTGATTTCTATGTTTTATAGTCCAACTGATCATTAATTATTCCATTAAGGTCTCCCATCATACAAATATTAACATAGTCCAGTTCAATTATTTTCGTATGTAATTTCCTGCAAAATTCTTCTTGATTATCATTCAGAGCATAAATTGCAATTAAAAGTGTTGTTCATTATTGTCCATTATTTATTGTCCATTATTATTGTCCATTATTTCCACCATCAAAATTCTTCCATCATCATCTGTGTAAATTAGTTCTGCCAAAATTGTATCCTTAATATACACTGCTCAAAAAAATAAAGGGAACACTTAAACAACCCAATGTAACTCCAAGTCAATCATACTTCTGTGAAGTCAAATGTCCACTTAGGTAGCAACACTGATTGACAATAAATTTCACATGCTGTTGTGCAAATGGAATAGACAACAGGTGAAAAGCATAGGCAGTTAGCAAGACATCCCCAATAAAGGAGTGGTTCCACAGAAGGAGTGGTGACCACAGATCACTTCTCAGTTCATATGCTTTCTGGTTGATGGTTTGGTCACTTTTGAATGATGGCAGTGCTTTCACTCTAGTGGTAGCATGAGACAGAGTCTACAACCCACACAAGTGGCTCAGGTAGTGCAGCTCATCCAGGATGGCACATCAATATGAGCTGTGGCAAGAAGGTTTTCTGTGTCTGTCAGCGTAGTTTCCAGAGCATGGAGGTGCTATGAGGAGACAGGCAAGTACATCAGGAGACATGGAGGAGGCTTTAAGAGGGCAACAACCCAGCATCAGGACCGCTACCTCCGCCCTTGTGGAAGGAGGGACAGGAGGAGCATTGCCAGAGCCCTGCAAAATGACCTCCAACAGGCCACAAATGTTCATGTGACTGCTCAAATGGTCAGAAACAGACTTCATGAGGGTGGTATGAGGGCCTGACGTCCATGGGGGTGTTTGTGCTTACAGCCCAACACCGTGCAGGATGTTTGGCATTTGCCAGAGAACACCAAGATTGCCAAATTCACTACTGATGCCCTGTGCTCTTCACAGATGAAAGCAGGTTCACACTGAGCATATGTGACAGATGTGACAGGGTCTGGAGACACCGTGGAGAATGTTCTGCTGCCTGCAACATCCTCCAGCATGACCGGTTTGACAGTAGGTCAGTAATGGTGTGGAGTGGCATTTCTTTAGGGGGCCGCACAGACCTCCATGTGCTTGCCAGAGGTAGCCTGACTGCCATTAGGTACTGAGATGAGATCCTCAGACCCCTTGTGAGACCATATGCTGGTGCAGTTGGCCCTGGGTTCCTCCTAATGCAAGACAATGCATGTGGCTGGAGTGTGTCAGTAGTTCCTGCAAGATGAAAGCATTGATGCTATGGACTGGCCCGCCCATTCCCCAGACCTGAATCCAATTGAGCACATCTGAGACATCATGTCTCACTCCATCCACCAATGCCACATTGCATCACACCCTGTCCAGGAGTTGGGGTATGCTTTAGTCCAGGTGTGGGAGGAGATCCCTCAGGAGACCATCCGCCACCTCATCAGGAGCATGCCCAGGCGTTGTAGGGAAGTCATACAGGCATGTGGAGGCCACACACACTACTGAGCCTCATTTTGACTTGTTTTAAGGAAATTACATCAAAGTTGGATTAGCCTGTAGTGTTTTTTTCCACTTTAATTTTGAGTGTAACTCCAAATCCAGACCTACATGCTAAATTTGCTAAATTTGATTTCCATTGATAATTTTTGTGTGATTTTGTTGTCAGCACATTCAATTATATAATGAACAAAGTATTTAATAAGAAAATTTCATTCATTCAGATCTAGGATGTCTTATTTTTGTGTTCCCTTTATTTTTTTGAGCAGTGTACAATACCATACCACTTTTTTAAGATTGTGCCAGTGATGTAAATAATTTGCTTAATTTTTTGGTGGTTTCAATTTTTGTTTCATGTTGTTTTTTGATATGTTTTGATAAGTTAACACTGAAAGGCCATGATTTACAATTGGGTTGGCATGCATTCTTATTGTATAAGGAAAGCAAAGCACATGGGTATTTTAGGAGACATTATATTCGAGATGCTTCTTTGTTAACATGGGAGAAAATAAGGAAACAATATTATATGAAAATATCAGTTTGGTTATCAACTATAGAGGCATTTGCATATCCAATTGTTTTTAAAATGGAACACATAGTTAGAAATTTTAAATGAAAAGGGTAAACTCAAAACAAAGCAAGAATTAGATGATCAAGAGATAAAGATGAATTGGTATTCATATGTGCAAATACATTCTAGATATGAGAAAGACAGTAAGACAGAAGGGTTTTATGAAGTATTTACTGAATTAGATAAAATTTTAACAGGTACTGAAGAGAGGATGATTAAAAAATTATATGGTTATTTATTAGGAGTGAAATTAGAAGAAGAACAAGTTAAAGAAACAATGATTGCTTGGGGGAAAATTTTGGATATGGGATAGATCTAGAAAAATGGCAGAAACTATGGAGAAACTAACAATGTTGACAGCAACAATGCTGACAGATAATTTGTATAAGATGTTTTACAGGTGACATTTACCCCCAGCAAGAATAGCAAGGATAAATTGGCAAGGTGTTGGAAATGTCATCAGACACCTGGATCATATTGCCAAATGTTGGTGGACGTGTGGAAGCTAAAAGCTACTGGACTAAAATATGGCTGGAACACATGGCTGGAAAAAATGCAAAACAGCATATTGATTTAAAACAAGATATATTTTTGTTGGGAATTTTACCTGAATGCTACAACAGAGAATTGACATATTTGATTATTAATATTTTAACTGCAACTAGAATAGCATTTGCTCAAAATTGGAAAAATAAGAAAATTTTGATAGAGGAGGAGGTGATTAAGAAAATAATGGAATGTGCAGAAATGAGCTGATTAGCATTAGCAATTAGAGAGCAAGAAGAAAAAGAGTACTTAAGTTGTGGGATTTATTTTACCGACGGTTAGACGGAAAAGTAGGAAACTGAAGTATAATACAACAGTACTGATCAGAGGTGGTATTCAGCGGGTTCTGACCAGTTCTGGAGAACTGGTAGCAGAAATTTTAAGTAGTTCGGAGAACCGGCAAATACCACCTCTGACTGGAGATTTTACAGAATCCATCCCCTGCCATGCCCACCATTCACACCCACAGAACTGGTAGTAAAAAAATTTGAATCCCACCACTGGTAATGATATGTTATAATTTATTATTCTGGAATGAATTCTAATATGAACTAAAATTAGTAAGAACTGAGATTTGCTCTAAAGGATAATGCAGATTTGAAATCAAAGTCTAATGATGATGTAATAATAACATAATATGACATGAGAACATAGATATTGTGCACAAGAAATATGTACCAACCAACACACTGTGTAATTGAAATATGGTTTTATGTTTATGTTTGTCTATGTTATTAAAAATAAAAAAACTTAAAAAAAATAAATAAATACTATGTGTGTTTTGTGTGTGTGTGTGAGAGAGAGAGAGAGAGAGAGAGAAAGAAAAGAAGAAGAAGAAGAAGAAGAAGAAGAAGAAGAAGAAGAAGAAGAAAAGAAGATTCCACTAAAAACAAGCTTGCAGAGCAAACTACTGCCAAAAACTCCAGTATCCATAACTGATGATTTGATTTGTTAGTAGAATCAAAGTACACAGCAGAATAATAATTTTGGAAGGTGACCAAATCGAGCACATCTGTTATGGAGGTATTTACACACAGAGATGCAGAGTTATAGTGCTTTGATTTTATTAGGTGTGGGATTTCCAAAAGGGCATGTGTTTGGAAATTGGTAATTACTCAAGGGGCAAAATTGTTGCATGTTCAAAGTCTTGCAACATGCAATAAAGGACAGATAAGAACAAGTCAAGGTTTACAGCTACGACATAATTATAATTGTATATTATTTCTAAACCAAACCCTATGAGATGATAAGATCATGAGAAATCAGCTAATTTTCTAGAGTATTAACTACTGGGATAAATGATACTTGCATTATTGGATGTCTTCAAAGAAGATAAAGTAACAGAAAATAGCAAGGGATCTGCAGAAAGGAAAATACAGTTCTGGACCATAGACCATGGAGAAGGTGGTTCAAGAGCTGGAGAACTAGGCAAGAAGGATTTTTGAAGGGTGAGAATAGTAAACTTGAATATTGTACAAAAGACAGGCAGGAAAAATTGTTAGCATGTGAGGAGTTGGGAAGAAATTAGCAGCTAAACATTTTATATTGATTAAATATGGTAAGCATATTTTCTTAGAAAAAAAATAAAGGAGAAACCTGAAAAGTGGGAAAATCTGAAAGAAGTTCTTATGGTTAAATATTTTAATTGTTTATGGTTATAACTTTGCTTTTCAAAGGAAATTTTTACAGTTGTCTGTGAGATGAGTGGTCATATACGTAAATATAATGAAATAAATAAACAAATTCAAGAGCAACCCAAACTATCTGTTCTTTCTCTACTAAATAATGTATAAATATGATCTCATATATATCCTCATTTGAGTATCCTTCTTTCAAGTCGTGCATCCTGTCATATAAGCCAACTCAGACAATTCAAACAGGGAGATCAACTCCTTATCAATTGCTTCTGTGACTGATTCCCTTTGAATACTCAGTAAAGGCCCGGTCCCACTGGCCGACGGACGCAGAACGTATGCATAAAGGACACAGCGGACGAGCAAAATTTCGGGGGTGGCTCCATCCGTTGTCATCTGCTCCAAAAAGTGATGAAAATTTGCATAAACAGAACGGAAAAGAATGGACGTGGGTAGTATATAGCGGGGATGTTAAACGGATGTTCATCGGAAGCCTAGCGGATGAAAGCGGATGGAAGGGGATGACACCTCCGAAGGGGTTATGGGGGATAATTGTGAAGCGGACACATAGCGGATGAAGCAGATGCATCATGTACGCCTAAAGGAAAGAAAGGGGATGCCACGTGGATGTATATCGGATACAAACCGTTCACTGCACAGCCTTTCTATTTCCATGCTACTAACGATGTATAGACGTTCCATGTACCTTTTCTTTCCTCCCCCTTTCCGTTTTCAGCTGCAGCGGATGTGAGTTGCGAGGATGCCCAGAGGATGCAGAGAGGATACAGCGGATGTTTAACGGATGATAAACGGACATAGAACGTTTGTTGCTCGTATGTCACGGATTTACATCATACATGGTGGAAAGTTCATCCGTTCACAAAGTTTTGTGCAGCTCAAAACTTCTTGAGCGGATGAAATCGCAGTGGATGGATGCTGGAGGGATAGAGCGTATGAAACACATATGCAATGAGTACACAATGGATGCATAGCGTTTTCCAACAGATGGCAAGCTTTTTTTAACGTTTTACATCCTCTTTGCATCCGTTGGTGCAGTGGGACCGGGCCTTAACATTCACAAACATTTGCCTAACCCAACTTCCAGTTGAGAACTATTCCTTTACCCATTAAAAAAAGCCACCTGTGAACAGTCCTATCTGCCCTCTTATCACAAATAGTTTCCCAACTTTTGCCTGAACAAGGACTCAGAGCTGGCATTAAACTACAGCTCTAAGTGTGATGAAGTCTCCTGACAAGTCTTGACCGTTATGCAGGACGTCAGTGGTGGGATTAATTCTTTTTTACTAACAGTTTTGTGGGCGTGGCCTGGTGGGTGTGGCAGGGGAAGGATACTGAAGGATCCAGTCAGAGGTGGTATTTGCCGGTTCTCCGAAATACTCAAAATTTCTGCTACTGGTTCTCCAGAACTGGTCAGAACCTGCTGAATATCACCTCTGCAGGGCACAGAGGATTAAACTCCATTTAATCCGTTCAGTCTTCCAATCTAGGTGTAAAATTTAGTTTGGGCTATTTGAATGCACACATGTTTATGTATTATGTTTAAATTAGCAAAATAGTATCCAATAAAAAGCACAAGGAAAAAAGAGTTTTAATCTCCCAAGGAGCTGCTGATACAGTTCTACAGAGGAATTATTGAATCTGTCATCTGCACCTCTATAATTGTCTGGTTTGATTCTGCAACCCAACAAGACAGACACAGACTTCAGAGAGTCATTAGGATTGCAGAAAAACAGTTACTACCAACCTGCCTTCCATCGAGGACCTGTATACTGCATGAGTCAAAAAGAGGACTGTGAAAATATTTACAGACTCCTCACATCCCGGACATAAACTGTTTCAACTCCTTCCCTCAAAATGACACTATAGAGCAGGGGTCTCCAACCTTGGCAACTTTAAGACTTGTGGACTTCAACTCCCAGAATTCCTCAGCCAGCTGGGGTTGGAGACCCCTGCTATAGAGCACTGCACACCAGAACAACTAGACAAGGACAGTTTTTTCCTGAATGCTATCACTCTGCTAAACAAATAATCACCTCAACACTGTCCAACTATTTACAAAATCTGCACTACTATTACTATTAATCTTCTCATCACACTTATCACCCACTCCATCCCACTTGTGACTGTAACTTTGTCGCTTGTATCCTTATGATTTATGTTGATTATTTCCTAGTATGATTTGATTGCTTATTATACACTATGACTATCATTAAGTGTTGTACCTTATGATTCTTGACTCTTGAATGTATCTTTCCTTTTACGTACACTGAGAGTATTTGCACCAAGATAAATTCCTTGTATGTCCAATCACACTTGGCCAATAAAGAATTCTATTTTATTCTATTCTATTTTGGGGGCAAGATTTAGTTCAAAATTAGAATAACTACTTTCTTTAAAACAATACTATACAAACACTACCTGTCTTTTTTGCATCAAGCATACACAATGAATTATCAACCAGCCTGTCCAATTCCTCATTCCAGTAAAAGATTTAAATACCTATCATATCCTGTAAATAGTAGAAGAGCTTGACTGCCTGTGACATTATGGAATCATGATGAATCAAGATGTATGATGAGTGCTAACTTGCACTTCTGTTCTCAGCTTGATTGGCACCCATCTCAAAAATGTGTTGTGCTCATTGCTAACCTTTTGCTTTATGCAGGTAAGTTATTCCTCTCAAGAGCAGTGGCATAGATATACATGAATGTTCAAACCTCTTATAGATATAAACCAGGGGTCTTCAAACTTGATAGCTTTAAGACTTGTGGATTTCAGCCCCCTATAATTCTTCCTTCAGTCATGTTAGCTCAGGAATTCTGGGAATTGAAGTCCACAAGTCTTAAACGTGCCAAGTTTGAAGACCCTTGATGTAAACAAATGCTCCAATGTCTTCTCTAGGATGCAAGAAGTGTTTTCAATAAACTGGGCAGTAAATGCCTGGACATAAACTAGCAGACAAAGAGCTAGTTAAATAAAATAAATTCATGTATATATACAGGCATTGGTTCATAGAATGAGAGAGGAAGATATCCAGCTAAACAAGTCAATTGATCCAATATATCTCTAAATATTTGTACCTGGAAGCACAGTATTTTGATTTTTCTTCTTGGCTCAATACTTGCTTGGATAGGTGAAATTCTGATTCACATGTTCAAAACGCTCTCATAGACAGTTCACTTCTATCTCTTCCATCCAGTCACAGTCTCAAAATATAGTTGGAGACAAATTGAAGACAGTGTTATAATTTGGGACTTCCGGTTTACAGGGCTTCAGCGGCAGGCAGGAATCCGTGATTGTGCGCTGTTTCTGCCTGGGCATGCCGCCGGAGCGCCCCGAGCCAGCTGGCTTCAGGGCTAAGCCACCCTGTAGAGGTCGGTGAAGATGGAGGAGATTCCAGTAGGGTTGAGGAAAGCCGTATCTTTCCTCCCCAGCTGGCTAAACTCCCTTTCCCGAAGGCGGTAGAACGGCGGTCAGAAATGGCCGCCTCAAAGAAGCCCTCATCCGGAAAAGAATGTGCAGGAGGAAGAAAGTGCTGAAGTGAAAGTTTTGGCTGACTGGAATAAGAAACAACAATGAAGGCATCCTGGAACTCAAATTTTAAAAAAGGATACATCGCTCCCAAAGAAGATTCGGAAGCAGCAAATGAAAGTGAAAAGGGAAAAAAATTTTTCACTCTCCTTCCTTACATTGACAGCAAACAGGGATGGATGAGAAATCAGAAAAATCTGCTTTGGCATCAGCGGGTATTTAAGCTGGAAAACTTAATGCCAAGGGGATAATAAAGATTTCTGATGATAAAAGAAAAAAAAAGAGAAGGATTTTTTTTTTTTTGCTGTAAGTGGGAAGGGAGAGGAAGAGAATAAGAACAGGATTTGGAAGGAGGGGATAGCCTGGAATCTAAAGAATCTAAAGTTAAATTTTAACAGGACTTCTAAAAGATACATTTTAACTGGAACTTTGTAACTAAATAATAACCCCAGGAAGAGAAAGTGAAAAAAGGAAGAAGGTGTCAAAAGAAACAGCTTGTGTATATTCGGATTGCTTGCTGACTTTGGGACTTTTGGAACTATATTTGAAGGATTAAAAACACTTGGGTGGTTGTTTTAAAAGAAAAAAAAACTCTACAATGGCATCACTTGTGGATGAACTGAGAATAGAATTTTAAAAACTTAAAGAAGAGGAACAAGAAGGGAAGGGCTCTCTTGGTTCCGTTTTTCAATTCTTAGAAATGGCGATCTCTACCTACAAGAAATTACAAGAAAAGGTTACGCAACAAGAAGATTGGGACAAAGAAGAAGCCATTTTAAATGAACAAGTAACTCTACTTGGGGAAGAAAGGGGAAAGAGGGGAAAGAGAATGGAGAATTTGAGACCTAAAAAAACAACCAAAAAAGGGAAAAATAAGGTGAAAAGTGGATATAATGTGAGAAAGCAACAGAAAAACGGAATACAGAAAAGGGAAATCAAGGTGGAGAGACAAGGGGTAAAAAGGGCAGAGAGAAGAAGCAAAGGAGGAGGGAAGGGAAGAGAAGCTACAAGGGTGTGAAGCAAGATGTAAAGAAACAGGATTTATTTAGAGATAATGGGTAAAAATTTAATTGAAAAAGTGATTCTGCAAAGGTACATATGATTGTATTGTTATATTTGTATTTAGAAATAATGTTAGAAAATTGGAAACAATGTATGATTTAGTGAAACATTTGTGAATAAAATAAATGGAATGAATTAAATGAGAGAATTAATTTAGAAAGGAATGGGAACATTTTAATGACATAATGTTTTAAAATGCAAGTGAAGTGGGGGGGAAGTAATTATGGAAAGTTTGTAAGCGTTCCCATAGAAGCATGATACCTACTTGAAAAGTAATGTGTTAAATGTTTCAAATTTAAATAAATATTAACATTAATGATAGAATTGAATTGGTATAGATCGTTGTTTTAATTATATTATATATTTATATTTTTCTTTTTTTTCTTTTTAAAATGTAGCGTGTAGCTACATTTATCTGTTTTGAAGGCAGTCTTGATGTGATGCCTGTGTAGTATCTTACTGATTTTGTCTGTAGTACCTCTTATGTAGGGCAGGACAGCTGTTCCATAGGTCTGTTGTACTACGCAGAATCCGAATGGAAGTTATGTTCTATATTAAGTGTTATAATTTTAGGGGAAAGATATAAAGGCGTCATACTCCAATCAGTGACCACAGGAGGATTTTTGTTCAATGAGAAAAGATAATAGACAGCTGAAATAGGACAGACAAAAAATATAAATATAATGATCTGATTTGAGATGAAACAAATAAAAATAAAATTAAGAAAGTTAAAAGAGGGGAGAAGCTATATAGAAAATGTAGAATGATAATAAGATATGGAATGGTATGTAAAAATGAGCATGAATTTGAACTGGTGTCTGTACAAAGAGATGTAACCCGGGATCAGGCTGCTTTCAGAAAAGAGGTTTTATGTTTTTCATGTTCTGTGTTGTGTTTGTTTATGTTTGTTTCTAAAAATCAATAAAATTCTCTTAAAAAAAAAAGACAGTGTTATAATTTTGATGCTGAATGTAGTAGGGTCTGGAGTTGATTTAACTTTGAAGAACTGGAGCTATTAAGAATATTAGAAGGTTGTTTTATGGGGCTGCTGAATAATCTTTCTGTATTCCTACCACTGTGTTTATTACATTATCCATAGTAAACTGAATACTTGTATATCCATGGTAACTTAGCAAGAATACAGTGAATGATATTTGATAGCTGGAAGTTCAGGGACAGCATCAGAATCATTAAAATATAGAATGGCTTATTTAGATCAGCACATGCAAATGGATGCAAATGCAGGTTTAGTGCCCAAAATGCAGCCATATTATGCCAGTAGGTGTGATGGCTATCAGAACTTTGTCATTAAGTACCTTTTGGGAAAGTATGCTGTAACTTGAGGATTACTTGTAGATTCAAAACTCTTCATAAACAGACAAATTCCAAATTGTTGGAATATAATTTAAATATAATGTAGATATATAAACCTTAATTTCCTTCCAAGAATCGGGTTCTCCATTGTAATAATAACTGATGAATAAGGAATTGTCAGTTATAATAATTTGACAAGTAAAATTGTTTATTGTTCTTGCAAGATTCAGGAATATTGTTTTGTGTATGTCTTTCTTTGGTAAACATACTTAAGCAATGACTGAGCTCCCTTGTGCAAAAGATTGCTGCCTTAAAAAGGGGAGCTGAGAGAGAAAAAGAGAGGGAAGGAAGGGGGGAGTTCCTCTACATTCCTCAGAGAATTGGGGAATTGGGGAAAATAAAGTTTTTTGAGAAAAAAAAGAGTTTCAGGGATGCTTTGATAAGTATCTTATCAGACGCTTATTATCAAGCCAAGCGGATTGGCCATTAAATAGCAATCTGTGAACGCATTCACCTTATTTCTGACCTCTCAAAGTCCTCTTCTTTATTCAGAAAGAACACAGCTCTTAATAGTCGGGGAAGAACCTTTGATTTCTAGGTCTCTAACTGGAAATGTTGTAAAAAAGGTAATAAGGAAATAAGAAATCATTGCAGAAACCTAGTTATATTGGCTTCTCAAATATTTTTTTCTTTGCATTTGGACTAGCTTAACCATTGGGCAAGGTGAAGTGCACTGATTGTTTTTAGCCAGTCCTCTTTCTTGAAAGTTAAAGTGGAAGATGCTACGCAGCTTCTCTAAACTATCCTCCTGAGGAAATAGGAGAGTCTGTTTCTCTGCTAATATTCCAGCAAGTTTCCATTTCAAACCCCTTTCAGAATGGAATGGAATCCTGGTATATCGTGTCCTAGAGTCAGCATAATCTTAATGCATGCTCTATTTCACTGATCTGGAAAATTGAACAGGGTAACAGGATCCTGGTAGCAATGAAAAATATATTAGGAGTATAATAAAAGTATATTGGGGGGGAAAGTTATATACATACAACACTTAAAATTAAAGAAGTTTCTTAAGTACTATTTACACAACTATTGGCCATGCTCAGCTATAATCAACACTAATTTCAGGCAATGGATTTAATGATATTTAGAAATGTGGTTTATTGATGTTTTCCTGCCCATTCTTAAAGGGATGTAGCCTATGAGATTAATTCTATTTTCGTTGTTAACTTCAAAATGTATTACAACAAAAACTTGATAAATTAAAGGGCAATGGTATTTAAATGTGGAGAAAAATATTTTGTTTGAAAAATTAACATAATGGTATTCTTGAAGAATGCTTAAATAAAATATTGTTTTACTCACATTTGTTTAAAAAAATATCAACAGAACTCCTGTTAGGCTTTCTGCCTGTACAAATTGTTCAGATTTTGAATAAATTGTTCAAATTGTTTCTTGTTCAGAAATATTAAATATTAAAATTGTATACCTTCCTTAAGATTTACAAAATATATATTTATATATGCTCTCAAACTATGCTTTTATGCATAGTTCCCCACTGCCATCACTCTATTGAAACCTAACTCTTAGAGTGCTATCTAATATCTTTGTACTGTATATTTATTTACCTATATATTTGTAGTAGTATTATTTATCCTTATTGTTACTTCTCCCTTTTACTGGTATTATTATGGCTCATCACACAGTCAGCCAGATGTTCAGACTGGATTTTGGCATTTTTTTTACCTATTAAGTCCTTGGTTGGAGACTGCTGTTCTAATCTAAGTGAATTAATGAGTATTCTTTTCTGAATTTTAAAGCATAGAAATTTAGGATCCATTGGGATTTCCCAATAGCAAACTTTTCCCTAGTCAGATAATGTAAAATTGGTTGCTTACTTGAAACAGATCCCTCTCAAAATTGAGTTGAAGTCCACAGAAAGTTATTATACAGGTTGGTAAATGTTGGCTAGACTATCTGGGGAAACGAGACTCCGGAAACGAGACTCTGTAGCCAGAAATGTTGTCATATATGTCATGACTGATAAAACAAAGGATGAGAACTCTCATCTCCAGTCTAGCAAATTCTGTAAATTGCAGTCCCAAAGTATCTGAAGGGCTTTATCTAATCATTTCACCTTGAGTATGGTCATATTATTTTAGAAAGAATGAAGTTAAAAAACTACCTAAAATGCCAACTTTATAAACAGTTGTATGAATAGAAGTAATTTCAGATCTATTTTTTTTTTTTAAATGAAATAGCACAAAGAATGGTATTATCTAGACTTATGTTAAAGTAAACTCTTCTGTGTTTTTTTTAAATCCTGTCATCTGCTATTCATAGTCTTATATATTGCAAGTTTCTTTAATTTATATGACTGCCCACTCCCCAAGTAACTCTGAATAGTTAACCTACGATGAAAAGTATCAAAAAGTGTATAAGGGTAATTAAAACACACAAAATATATACATTTACAAGGCCAGGAATAATAAGCCATATACCTCACACTAGGATGGGCTTGTGGAGCAGCTGGGGTCACTGCCCAGGAAGGAAGGAGGCAGGTCTTCAGGGCATAACTAAAACTGGCAGGGCTAGGGCCATATGAATTCATGGAAGATGCTCTTCCACAGGGAGGATGCTGTGATAGAGAGGCTATGCTTCCTGGGTCCCATAAGATAACCCCATGTAATAGATGGGGAAGACAATTTGCTGGATGGGCAGAAATAATTGGTGATAGTTTTGCAATTAATTAGACACAGTATTTGCCTTAAATAGACATAAATATTATATCTATATTATTCAGACCAAATAAAAGCTGCTGTATTCTAAAAGATAAGCCCCCCTCGTTTTGTGTGTGTGTGTGTGTGTGTGTGTGTGTGTGTGTGTGTGTGTATCTACTAAATGGATTGTTCTCCTGGTTATTATTCTACCTAGCCTTCTCACTTTTTGGATTCTTTCCTTAGCCAAAAACCACAATTTACAGTTTATTATTTTTTTAACTTTGAGAAAATTACACCGAGGTTGCCTTATCCAGCAATGCTACAAATTACAGTATGATTTTGCCTATTATAATGCATAAACTTAATGCATCAATATCTAGTTTGGCTCTCAAATCATTTTGTCTCTATCAATATGACAGAAAGTCTTGCACAGACATTCAGTGGGTTACATAAAGACAGTGAAAAATACATTCATTTCATCAACTTTAATTTCTTTTAAGATCTACCAATACCTTTCTATAGATGCATCTTTGGAGCCTAACTCTTGTTAATCCTTCAAGGATCATAAAGTTAAAGCTATTGTGATAGAAACAGACAAGCTATCCTCTTTAGACTAAAATGAAAAACTAGAATAGATTGGATTTATTTATCATGACCTCAGAGCACCATTTTCAAGGTAATGGGCAATAAAAAAAATCAAAAACAAGTTTAAAAGGATATAAAATATACCAAATATTGTTAAAAGAATCCACTTGAATCCCAAGCTAGCACTGAGAAGAAAATCTAAATTCTAAATAGGGGGTGGCTCAAGGCACTTAGTTGATGTGGTTAAAGATAAGATGTTCAATTTCCTATTCAACTGAAAGCTCACTGGCTTCATATTGGTGTGAAAATAATCCCTCATGTCAAATGTGATAAAACATATCCGCTACATGGCTTTATCACAGACATGGACTTTGGATAGAAGCAAAAGTCTAAGGGACAAAACATATCAGGAAAGATTGGAAGAACTAAAATATGTATTGCCTGTAGGACATAAGGAAAAGGGTGCCTTGATTGAAACCTCAAATATAACAAGGGTGTGAATAAAGTTCTAGAAGGCAGTGTTTTCAATATTAAGCAAAAATCAAGAACCTGGGGGCATGACCTGAAACTGATAGGTGGGAAGTTCAAAAGTAACATTAGAAAATATTATTTCACAGAAAGAAGAGTGGAAGCTTGGAACCAATTGCTAGAGGAGACAGTGGATCAATCATCAATAACTGAGTTGAAATATGCTTGAGATAAACACATATCCATTATCCAACAAAAAGTTAAAAAACAAAATGAAAAAGAAAGACATAAACATTATAATTAAAATAATAAACAAATAATAAACAAAACAAAAACAAATAAACTCAAAGGGCAGATTCAATGGACCTCTAGGTCTATTTAAGGCCTATTATTTCTATTTATTGTCTTTATACAGGGTTTATACAGAAATTTATGGTTTCTCATCCTGGAACTGCTTTGCAGCAGGTTTTAAGAAAGAGAAGACCAGGATCATACAGTGCTTTACTCGAACTTTATACATTTATTTCATGTATCCTTTAGAAATTGGTTTAGTTCTCTAGCCACATACCCTAACATTATGAAGCCCAGAACTCGCACGTTTGAGTTTATTTCATTTTTATCAACTTTTAATTTGCCAGAAACTCACACAGGTTGTGGGACTCCTATCTCTTTCACATACTAGTTAGAGAGAGTGAGGCATCTCCTTAAAGGCTAGGTCCCACTGGCCGATGGATGCAAAATGTATGCAAAAAGGACACAGCGGACGAGCAAAATTTTGGGGGTGGCTCCATCCGCTCTCAAAAGTGGCGAAAATTTGCATAAACAGAACAGAAAAGAACAGAAAGGAACGGACGGGAGTAGCATGTAGCGAGGATGTTAAGCGGATGTTCATAGGAAGCCTAGCGGATGACAGCTGATGGAAGCGGATGACACATCTAAAGGGCTTCCGGGGGAGAATTGCGAAGTGGATGCATAGCGGAAGGGGCGGATGCGTAGCGGATGACACGGATGCATCACGGACGCCTAGAGGAAGCAAAGCGGATGCATAGAGGATGTACATCGGATGCAAAGCGTTCACT
Organism: Laticauda colubrina; assembly: GCA_015471245.1. Classification (NCBI taxonomy): domain Eukaryota; kingdom Metazoa; phylum Chordata; class Lepidosauria; order Squamata; family Elapidae; genus Laticauda; species Laticauda colubrina. Next base: position 50,100,566 of record BLBF01000018.1, on the reverse strand, counting down.
GCGCATGCGGGGAGGATGAATTGCATCAGCTCTGCGGATATAAAAGGATGCAGCTTGCACGCAGTCAGCATTCAGAGGAAAGACGTGCTGCCACAGACATCTAGCAGGAACACCATGGTTTGTCAGTCGGGGAAGAAGAGGAAGCCTGTGCCTACTCCTGCCAGCCCTGGCAAGAAGGACAAAACCACCATCCCACCCCCTGGCACTGACTCTGAAGCTGCTGGTGCTTCTGCTGCTGCTGGTGGTGCTGCTGCTGCTGCTGGTGGTGCTGGTGTTGCTGGTGCTGCTGGTGGTGCTGGTGGTGCTGCTGGTGGTGCTTCTCCTGCTGCTGGTGCTGCTGGTGTTGCTGGTGCTTCTCCTATTGCTGCTGCTACTGCTGCTGCTGCTGCTACTGCTACTGCTGCTGCTGTGGTGGACAAGCCCCAAGGCCCTCAAAGCCCTGCTGCTCAAGCCCCTAAAGGCCCTGCTGCTGAAGCCCCTGCCAGAGGGAGGAAGAGGCAAGGGAAGGAGAAGGGAGAGAGGAAACAGTACACCCTTTCCGAGGAGCATGAGGAGGAGGTGATGGAATGGCTGAGGGAGAACGAGTACCTCTGGAGAAAGGGCCACAGGCTCTATCGCGACACCAATAGGAAGCAGGCAGCTTGGAGACACAAGGCAGAGAGCCTGGGCTACACTTCAGAACTACTCCTGGGATGGTGGAAGCACATGCATACCTGGTATGGCAAGCTACACCTCAAGAAATCTGACCAGGCCGCTGTCAAGCTCACTGACCGGGAGATGTACGTCATGGCCAAGTGCAGCTTCCTGGAGGGTGAGGTCTGCCACCGAGGAGCAGCCCCTCTGACAACCCTCTCCCTCAGACAGCCCACAGACAGCCAGTCCTCTTCCAGCCAGGAGACAGCTACTGTGTCCAGGCAGGTGTCTTCGGAGGGCCCCACGACAGAGACCCCCCCGACAGCTGCACTCCCCATGCCGGAGGACGTGGAGGATCCCCTGTCACAAATGGAGGAAGAAGCAGCAGCCACCAGAGACCAACCCACCCCCACCCCCAGCTCCACCTCCACAGAAAGCAGGCAGAGAGGCAGACTGGAGGGCCAGAGCCACACTGTCCTGTTGGAGATCAAGGACACAATCAAAACCAGCACAGATCTTCTCTCTCAGTTGGTCCACAGCAACATACCATCCTCAAACCGGAAGCCCTTCATCACCCACGTGAGCCACACCCTGAGGGACCTGCCCGAGGCCCAGTACCAGGTGATGAAGCAGAAGATAACAGCACTTCTGCACAACCCTCCAGGCACAGCTGAACCTGCTCCGACCCAGTCTAGGTCTGCTCCTCCACCCCAGGCGATGTCACAGCCCTTCCACGGCTTTCAACAGCCCATCACCTACCAAGGCTACGAGTACCAGGACTTCCCACAGCAGAGGCAGACCTTCCCAGTCCAGGCCCAGGTTCATCGCACACCACAGATGACTCACCTCGCCCAGGTGCAGACCAGACAGCCCCACTACACTCCTCCTTCCTCCACCCCACAGCCAAGCCCGTCAATGGACAATCTGTCATCAGTCTTGGGTTTGACATCCCAGGTCCTTGAGGAAGGGCCTCTCAACCTCACGGGACTGAGTCAGCTCTCTGAGAGCTTCCTGAACACACTATCCCCTGTTGTACTCTCGGGGCCAAGCACCCCAATGGCGCCTCAGACCAGCACTTCAGCCACAGCCACCTCCACAGTCTCTGGCCGCTTGACAGCTGAGACCCTGGACATGCCTCAGAGTGACTGAGAATAGTGCCAGAAACTGAATTGTTACCTGTTCACTTTATCTTTGCTTAAGACACTTTACTTGGTTCATTTTGCTTTTTTAATAAAGTCATACAGTTTACTTAAGACAGTTATTAATAAAGGTTATCTTTGCTTCACACACTTGGTTCATTTTATTTACTTAATAAAGTGTTGGTGAAAACTTTGAAAAAATGGTTAAGGCTTTGCATGCTTGTGGGATAGGTAAGGATAGTTGTGGGATGGGTAAGGATACTTGTGGGATAGGTAAGGATAGCTGTGGGATAGGTAAGGATAGTTGTGGGATGGGTAAGGATAGTTGTGGGATAGGTAAGGATAGCTGTGGGATAGATAAATCCAGTGCAAGCATAGTGGGACTGTATGGTCCACCCTCCCAGCTGCCACACATATGGCCTTTTTTTTTATCAATAACAATTTATTCATTGATCAACACCTTTCAAAATAAACAAAGCTCTTTATTAATGCCCTATTCATTGTAGGACCACTCAACATACATGAAACAATCTCATCAGTGTTATGAGACAGGCTCAAGGAAGCATCCATTAAGCATCTACCATCCTGTCTTGCCACTCCACTGCTCCAGCTGGGGAGTTGCAGCAGTGTTTCAGGAGGTTGCGCTGCTTCTTCCCTTCATGTGAAGCTCTGTTGGGGCCTTGTACATCCGCAGTGTCTATCAATTTTCTTCCTTGCCTCCATTCACCAGGCTCCATGTCCCCATTGCCTTCTTGACGGTCCACAAGCCTGTTCTGCAACACTGGGTAGTGGGTGCGCATGAGATTTTGCAGGATGCAGCAAGCTTCCACAATGCTCCTCACAGTCCCTGGGTGATATTGCATGGTGGTAAGTATCTGGAACCTGTTGGCCAGGATGCCAAAGGCGTTCTCCACCACCCGTCTTGCCCTGGACAGCCTGTAGTTGAAGATGCTCTCTTCACGGATGAGGTATCTTGAAGTGTAGGGCTTCATGAGGTAGGTTCTGAGGGAGAAGGCATCATCCCCCACGATGAAGTAGGGCACATCTTGTGTGTCATTGGGTAGGGGGTCTGGATCTGGAAAACCCATGATGAGGTTGTGTTCCAGCCCATCCTTGAGGTCACTGTCGTTGTATACCTGGCTATCTGAAGCTGACCCGTTGCCTGAAGCATCGATGTACATGAATTTGTAGTCAGCATCAACCATGGCAAAGAGGATGATACTGAAGAAGCCCTTGTAGTTGTAATAAGAGGACCCTGAGTTGGCTGGAGCTTTGCAGGCCACGTGCTTGCCATCGATGGCTCCAACGGTGTGGGGAAAATTCCACTTCTGATACCACTGCTCTGCAACTTTCTTCCAGCCTTCTTCAGTGGTGGGACACTGGAGGAGCTCCTCCACGTATTCTTCGATGATGGCCTGCAGCACTTCTCTGACCACAATGCTGATGGTGTTCTGTGGCACCCTCCAGGCATACTGCATGTTTCTGTATGTGGTTCCAGAGGCCAGGTGCCGCAGAGTCAGTGCCACCTTCAGTCCAGGGTCCAGGTTGGGACGGAAGTTGGTGCTTGGCTTGGTCAACCTGGGTCTCAGACGCTCTACAATTTCATCCTCATGAAGTGCTGGAATGCACGAGGGTCTTCATTCCTCAGCTCCCCCATCAGCTTGTCATACAGTCCAAACTCCACTCTTCTCCTGATCCATTGTCGGACCCACACAGCTCTTGAATCTCTCCTTCTTCTCCTTGCGTAGAAAAGGTGAAACAGTCTGAACAGGGCTTGGTTCTGGTGTTGAATGATGGCAGCTACCATAAGGAGTGTGTGATGATCCATGGTGGAGATCAATGGATGATGTGGAAGAGCAAGACCAAGGGTGAAGAGGTCTGTACACCACGGCTGCTGGACTGATAGTGAGATCCAGGTGATTTCCTCCCCCTTTTTATAGGAAATCTTGGTAATCCACTAGATGTCCTTCCACATACTCTAGGCATACTCCAGACATCCTAAATATCCGAGATACATCCCAAATACAAACGTTTTGTCTGTTTTAATGCTTTATATACGAGATTCATCCGCTTACATCCTTTCTATTTCCGTGCTACTAACGCTGTGTGGGCGTTCCGTGCACCTTTCGCTTCCTCCCTCTTTCCATTTTCAGCTGCAGCGGATATGAATTGCGAGGATGTCCAGAGGATGCCAAGAGGATACAGCGGACGTTTAATGGATGACAATGGACATAGAACGTTTGTTGCCCATATGTGTCGTGGATGTACATCGTACACTGCGGAAAGTTCATCCGTTCAAAAAGTTTTGTGCAGCTCAAAACCTTTTGAGCGGATGAAATCTCAGTGGACGGATGCTCGATGGATAGAGCGTATGAAACACGTATGCAGTGAGTACACAACGGATGCATCGCGTTTTCCAATGGATGGCAAGCTTTTTTGTCTGTTTTACATCCTCTTTGCATCCGTTGGTGCAGTGTGACATGGGCTTAAGTTTGATGGTGGCAGCTGGAATTATTAGGCTTAGATAAAATGGCATGCTCACATTTAAACCTTTGATCACAATGTGAAAAACTCATGTTTCCCAGCGTGAATATGCTGGTAAAAAGATACTCCAAATGTGGGGAGGTCTCTAAATATATTTTAACACTGTAGATAAGCTATCCTATGCCATCCTCACAACCACAGACTGTCTTAAAGGTACAGACAAGGGCTGTGGCTTTTTAGCCTTGCTATTCTCCAACATATGCTAACTGAGGCCCTGTCAGGCGGAGCTCCATTCAAAATCCAGGAAAGAAATACTTATACTCTTTAGTTTAGAGAAAAGATATCTTTTACTGAAAGTGAAGTGGTAGCAACCAAAGAATTCTGAATCTGAGAATTTAGGTGCGCAATTCACATATAGAAAGTGATGGAAATGTTCCCACCCCCAATAGTTCAAATGACACTTCCAATTAGAAGTTGTGGATATGATCATGTGGCATCTTCAGGTGATGATGAGGCCTCTGTCCGTTGACCTTGGCATATTTTGATAACGGGTTGCAGTTGCGCAGAGAGAAGAAAGCTAAGCGAGAAATAGAAACCTAACTCTATTTTATGCTCCCCCCTCCCATTTATACAATAGATGAATGTAACACCTCCAGCTCACTTCCCAACTTATTCCTACCTCCCTTCCCCCCCCCCCCATTACTTATGGCAGTTGAAAAGATGCAAAGCAATAGCAGAAGATCTTGAAGACTGACATTCGGCCTTCCTAGAAAAAGGAAAATCATCAGTCCTAGAAGTCCTAGAAGAGAGAGAGGAGAAAATATAAAGACAATTATTAAACATTAAACAATTTCAAAACAATACACTCCTAAGGCTTATCAGGATACTTGGAACGAAATGCTTTCATCAACTTAGGGGCTTTAACATCGGTTTCATTAACCCATTCGGCTTGTGAAGAAGGGAAATGTTTCCAGGCTACAAGATACTGGAGTCGACCCCTCCATTTGTGAGAATCCAGAATTTCTTTAACTTCAAAATGTTGTTCGCCTTCAATCAATATTGGTATGGGAGGGTCAGTCTGGATGGGTCTTAGGTCAGAAGTACGTTCAGGTTTTAGCAAACTAACATGGAAAACCGGATGAATTCATCGAAGAGTTTTGGGTAAGTTCAGCTGGACTGTTACAGGATTTATAATCCATTCAATTGTGAATGGACCAACGTACTTAGGACCAAGCTTCTTTGACTTTTGAGTGGTCTGCAGGTATCTGGTGGATAGGAAAACCTTGTCGCCCACTTTATATTCTTTCTGTGGGGATCTTTTCTTGTCTGCAAATTTCTTATGAGCTTGATGGGCCTCATCTAATGCTTTGCGTGTTACTGGCCAGTTAAGTTGGAGTTGAGTTATTCATTCATCCAACGAATGGATGTTGGGCTTTTCACGAGGAAGTTCAGGTATGGGAATGAAATCTTGTCCCGAAGCCACTTTAAATGGAGTAAATCCAGTACTGCTGTGTACGGAGTTGTTGTATGCCACTTCGGCAAATGGTAGTAATTCGGACCAGTTATCTTGTTGATAATTTATGTAACATCTGAGATATTGTTCTAACACTGCGTTAGTCCTCTCACAGGCCCCATTGGTTTGGGGGTGGTGGGCGGAGCTTAGCCCCTGGGAGGAGCCTATTAACTTCAGGAACTCTTTCCAAAAATTTGAGGTAAATTGGACCCCTCTGTCAGAGATTATGCGTTCCGGGATGCCATGTAACCTATAGATATGTGATATAAATAGTTTAGCCAGCATCTTAGCAGAGGGAAACTTGGAACAAGGTATTCAATGTACTTGTTTGGAAAACAAATCAGTCACTACCCAGATGACCGTGTTTCCACCGCTTTCGGGTAATTCTACTATAAAGTCCATCGAGATTTCCTTCCAGGGAGCTGTTGGTCTAGCTACATTTTGTAACAATCCTACTGGCTTACCAGGAGGTCTCTTTGCCGAAGCACAAATCGGACAGCTAGCTACATAAGCTTCAATGTCCTTCTTTAAAGTAGGCCACCAGAATTGCCGCTAAACCAGATGTAAGGTCTTCACAAATCCGAAATGGCCAGCTGCTTTAGAATCATGAGCCTGTTGTAGTATTTGGCTCCTCAGTACCTGTGGCACATACAACTTGGCCCCCACCCAAGCCAAACCATCTCTAATTGTATAGTCACTTGAATGAGCCAGGAACCATTCGTCCAGTTTTAAAACTTCTTTTAATTGTTCGGTAAGGTCATTCGATAAAACCACTTATTGGTTCTTCCTTTGGGCTCTGGTGACCACTGGGGCAGCTAGGTGTTTGGCTGAGACAATTGGGCTTATCACCTCCTGACGCATACTATTATATTGAGGTAGTCTAGAGAGAGCATACGCCATGAAGTTCTTCCCGCCTGGAATGTACTTCAATGAGAAATTGAATCGCTTGAAGTACTGGGCCCAGCGAACTTGTTTAGGGGACAGTTTCCGGGGTGTTTTTAAGGCTTCCAGATTCTTATGATCAGTCCATACCTCAAACGGGTGTTTTGGTCCTTCCAGGAAATGTCTCCAGGTCAGCAAGGCCCAACGAACTGCAAAAGCTTCTTTCTCCCAGACGGCCCAACTTCTCTCTGTTTCAGACAGTTTACGGGAGGTATACGCACAAGGCTGTAAGGTCCCTTTCTCGTTGATTTGAAGTAATACCACTCCAATAGCTACATCACTTGCATCGGCTTGAATCACAAAAGGAGTGTCCATATCCGGGTGTTTCAGCACTGGTTCTGCAGCAAACAGTCGTTTTAGCTTTTCAAAAGCAGCTTGGCACTCCATGGACCACTCCAGCGGCTTTCCTGGCCTTGGCTTCACCTCCTCTTTTGTTTTCAAGAGATTT
>BLBF01000018.1:50045310-50071916 GCA_015471245.1 Laticauda colubrina | reverse complement strand
CTTCTTCTTCTTCTTCTTCTTCTTCTTCTTCTTCTTCTTCTTCTTCTATTTTTGAAGTAGGTGTACTCTTCTTCATCGATCTGTTTGGAAAGGATCAAGAAGTTTTCTCATCATCATAATTTCTTGTAATTAGAATCATAGGGCTTGGAGGTCTTCTGGTTCAATTCCATGGCAGGAGACCTTATTCAATCTCAGACAAAAGACTGTTCAATCTTTTCTTGAAAATCTCTAAAAATGGAGCATCCCAACTCCAGAAGGCATGCTGTTCCATTGATTAATTGTTTTTACTTCAGGAAATGTCTCCTTAGTTGCCAGCTGGATCTCTTTGGAGTGGTACTATCATTTCTCATGATCTTTGTTGATGTAGCCTTGGATGGTTTTTTTTTTTTTTTATGAGCTGCAGCACACTGCTGGCTCATACTTAAATGGTAGTCCACTAGGATATTTAGATCCCTCTCACACTTACTACATTTGAGTAGTTTCATTATGCCAGGAGAAAGTTCCCCAGCTTGATTTCCCCTCTTCATGTATTACGTAAACCATTCCCCTAGCACTGACTCACAAAGAAACCCCCAACACAATTGTAACTCTAAAAACATTATAGCCAGTTGCACAATGAAATAGTGATTGCCTCTTATAAATGCAGTCAGGGAAAAACTGCAACAGAGTTTTGATGGAAAACAAAAGCAGGGGGTCACTTTGAAAAATGCAGTGTTTTTTGTAGCAATCAAAACATTCATGAGATACAAAACCTATGGAGGTAAAACTGTTTCATGACCAAGTGATCTATATGTTTCATTTTTTTATAATTCTTTCTCTTTTAATCAGGCACAAACTGTTGGCTTCACAAATTTAAATTTCACAATCACTCAAATAGAAGGTTAGTTGTCTAACAGCTCTTTTGTCTATTGTAAATTTGGAGATGTGGCCACCATGCTATTCTTACAAATGGTGAGTTTGTGGGCCATCTTATTTTCTCTAGTCCTTCTATTTTAAGACAAGTATCAACCCTGAAACTGATCTGGGCGAAGCCATCTTGGAGCTTCAGTGCTACCACACTGGAGCGAGTGATAAACTGGAGGGATTAGAGATAGCTGGGCTTGGGTAGTCAAAATAGGTTTATCTTGGGAACCTAGGATGTTCTCAAATCCGGCAAGAGGAAGGAGGAGTGATGCCACCAGACCAGCAGACAAGGCAATGATTGGGCCATGTGACTTATTGTTTGGGGTTGAAGGAAAAACGTTTACTTTTAATTAAATGAAAATATATATAAAGGCACTCCTCCCCTACATCAAAGACACCACAGACAAAATCAGCAAAATTCTCCACAAACACAATATCAGGTCAGCCTTCGGCACTGACCAAAAAATAGCCAACATCCTAAGAAACCCCAAAGACAAGAACCAGTTAGAAAACCAAGGAGTTTATGAAATACCATGCAATAATTGCCCAGCCACATACATTGGACAAATCAACAGGCGAATAAATGCACGCATCGCAGAACACAAAAACACAGTCAGAAGAGAAGAAAATACTTCCTCCCTCTTCCAACACCTTAAAACCACAGGACATGAAATTAATTTTGAAGGAACCAAATTAATATCCAACATTGAACACTCCAGCAAGAGAATAATCAGGGAAGCCATTGAGATAGAGAAACACCCTGATAACATGAATAGACGGGGCGATACCTCCTGCTTACCAGACATCTGGAAGCTAGCCCTCACCAACAAACAAGTCCCAGCCATGAAAACACCAGATCCAAAACAACACGGGACACCACTGCCAATCCCCCTCATCAGACCCAGGTCCAAGCCATCCTATAAACAAAGGACAAGCACCATCCAGAAAACAGACCACAGCTGCTTTGCCAGATGTCGCACCCCCTGACCCCAAAACCAACCAAGCTGACACACACCAAGAACACAGACCCAGACCCCAAACTCGAAGCCAGACTAAAACCCAGAATGCTACATCACAGCCACCCGCTCAGGACATCACATCAGAAAACTCAGGAAATTACACCACAAGAATTCAAGAAGTTGCAACACAGCAAACGACCCAGGAAATCACAGCACAAGACCAAGGATACCATAGCAATAAATCTCACAAGGTCATCACACAACCCATAACCCAAGCCGTCACTACACAGGAGGCTAATGGAAAAGAGATCAAAACACAAATGACCCAGGAGATTACCACAACATACCAACCAGCTAAACACCTCATGGAACTAGCAGAACACTGCTTAACCAACACATATTCCATATACAAAAGACAAAGATACAAGCAAATTGAAGGAGTCCCTATGGGATCACCACTATCACCCATCATTGCAAACCTGTTCATGGAAGAATTCGAATCCAGAGCCCTGGCTAATGCCACCCACAAACCCAAACTATGGTGAAGATACATCGATGATACATTTATTATTGGGCCCCATGGAAAAGAAAACCTAAACAATTTCCTAACACACCTAAACAGCACACACCCCAAAATCAAGTTCACCATGGAAATGGAAACAAACAAACAACTACCATTCCTAGATGTACTAATCTACAAAAGAACAGATGGCACACTGGGACACACCATATATCAGAAGAAAACACAAACCAACCACTACCTCAACACCCAATCCCATCACCACCCAGCACATATAAACTCCGTGGCCAAAACACTAATTTCCAGAACCAAACACCTGGCAGACAAGACACACATAGAGACTGAACTATGCACCCTGACTAAAGTAGTGACAGCTAACGACTTCCACAAAAACAAAATCACGGGCTTGATCCACACAAACACACTGAGACATAATGGAGACCTAGAAGATCAACAGACCTATGGAACAGCTGTCTTACCCTACATAAGAGGTACTACAGACAAAATCAATAAGATACTACACAGGCATCACGTCAAGACTGCCTTCAAAACAGACAGAAAAATAGCAGCCATCCTTAGAAACTCCAAAGATAAAATTTACCTGGAAAACCAAGGCATATATGAAGTCCCCTGTGCATCATGCCCTGCCACATACATTGGACAGACCAATAGAAGAATAAGTACCCCCCTGGATGAACACAAAAATGCAGTAAAAAAGCTGGGACACACTTCTTCACTAGTTCAACATATGAAAGCCACAGGTCATAGCACTGACTTCAATGGCACCAAAACTCTAGCCACTATAGAAAACCCCAGCCACAGAATTATCAGAGAAGTGATAGAGATTGAAAAAAGACCCGAAAGCATGAATGGAAGAGATGATTTCACCAGACTGTCAATTATTTGGAAGCCTGCACTCACAAACAAAAAAATCTCCACACCACAAGCCAGGCAAACACCTGGGCACAAACAAATCCCCCCTGATATCTCCAGCTCAAACACACCCCAACCAGGCACCCAGATGAAACCTAGCTTTCTAACAAATGATAGCCATCCATTTACTCAGAGCCAAGCTGCACTAAAAGCCTCCAATACAGGAACACAACGTTGCCAGCCAATCAAGACAAAAAAAGCTACAAAACAGACAGAAGATATAAGAAACACCAGTCAAGCAGAACACAGCAAACTCCAAGGCCAATAAACACAGACCAAGACTCCCAACCAATCAGGATGAAGAAAAAACCATTCTGGCACAGCAGTAGGCTAGCCCCAAATTTAAAACTGAAATGGCTGTGAAAGTCTGACTCACAGATGAACACAATACAGAAGCCTGATGATGGCAGATGAGATTCTCCTGAAACGTTGCTATCTTTGGTCAATCCCTTTGTACCAGCAGTTCCAGCTGTCGTAATACATCAATTTTTCTTTATCTTTTTATGCCAAAGTTAATTTGTCCATTTCTGCACAATTTGGTATTTTTTTGAATAGTCATTTCCTCTGATGGAACATGAGGTTGTTTCCAACATTGTGCAAAAGCCAATCTGGCTTCTGTCAAAATATGTACTATTGTATACTTCACTTTTTTGGGGAATTGTTTATTAAAGATCCCAAATAGAAAGAATTCTGGTTTGAATTCAATCTATCGTCATTTCCTCCAACCATTTTCTAATTTTCTGCCAAAATTTTTGAGCCTCTGTACAAGACCACCACATATTGAAGAACGTTCCGTCCTTTTTTTTGCACTTTCAGCAATTTGGACCCATGTTGGGGTGCATCTTCACTTGTCTCGAGGAAGGTGCCATCTATAAAACATTGGTTTTGTTTCTGTGCACTCTCATTCCCAAACGATGATGAGGTTTTTTTTTTCCCCTGAAATGTTTCATTGAATACCTCAAATTCTCAGGGATACTATATTTTGGCAGAACAGTCATAAAAACCCTGATGTAAGGCACAGTTCTTTTGAAAGACTGCAAAAATAGTCAGTGTGATTTCACAAAGGGACCCTGCAAAGATAAATGGGACATCTTAAAATAGAGAATTTAAAAGCAAAAGTAATCCTGATAAGGAAAATGTGAATTCTGAAGAAGGCAAATGTAGTTGTCCATTCAAATTTAATAAAGGCCTGAAAAGAAAAAGATACATATAAGAGCAATGTCTTTTTTAAGGAGAGAACCAGGGGTGGGATGCTACCAGTTTTGCCCAGCTCTGTAGAACTGGTAGCTCAGAAGAGCAGCAGACACAGAACCGGTTCTGTGTCTGCTGCTCTTTGGCTCACCCACCCAGGCTGTTACCTGAACTTTATTTCCTGCTTTTTCAACTTCAGCTGCTTTGTGTGGCACAGGTGAGGTTGAAAAAGCAGTAAAAAAGTGCTTTTTCAAATGCTGCGCACCTGCGTGCAGCGCTTATCAGCTGTCTGGGTGGCTTATGGCATAGTACGTGTGTGCGCAGTGCATGTCTGGCAAAATGTAATTACCGAACCGGTAGTTACATCGGTTGAATCCCACCCCAGGAGAGAACATACATTCATCTGATAATTCTGAAGAACAGAATGAAGAACAGGATTGATATAAATATCACATTTATTCTGAGTAAATTTAAATCTCAGGAGCCAGAAGACTATTATCCTAGGATAATGAAGGGACTCACTGATGGGATTCAGCTGACCCCTTACATCAGGGATCTTCAAACTTGATAGTTTTAAGACTTGTGGACTTCAATTCCCAGAATTTCTCCTCCAGTCACGTTAGCTCAATAATTCTGGGAGTTGAAGTCCACAATTCTTAAACTTGCCAAGTTTGAAGATGTAATGTAATAATATAAATATGCTGTAAAGTGTCAAACAACAAGAAAAGAGTAAATGACTCATCTTCAAAAAAAAAAAGGAAAGGGGGATCTAGATAGCTGTCATTCAGTCAAGTTAATACTGGTTTCTGAAAATATTCTGGATCAGAACATAACACATTTTATAAGCAATGCAAAGGTAAGCAAAAAATATGTCAAGAACAAGACTTGTCAAAAGCACTATTTAATTTTTTGCAGTGCATATTTTGTAATACTGGTAGTTTATAAGAATGCTGTAAACGTAATATACCCCGATTTCAGAAAAGCATTTTAAAAAGTATTCCATGATTTTGTAATTAGCAAAGTAGTTAAATGTGAATTTAGTGGCATTACTGATAAGTGACACATAGGTAGTCTGAAAAGCATATTAATGGTTCCTCATCAAATTGTAGAGAAATAGTGATGGTGCCATGTGATTCAGTCCTGGTTCCTCTACTTTTCAGTATTTTTATTAATGTCTTTGAATTGACTGAAGAAAGGAAATGCTTATATACTTGCAGAGAACACAAAATGAATTGCATAGGCAGAAATAAAATTCAAGATAATCTGGAAAGATTAGAGAAGTGGGATTACAATAACAGAAATTAAATACACCATGCATAAGATAGGAATCACTTGACTTGGTAATTTTAATAGTGAAAAGGATTTTTGAATACTGGATTATTACAAACTAAGTAGCAGTTCCATTTGGCTGTCAAAAAGGCAAATTCAGTATACATAAGTATAGTCCAAATCGTATGAAACTTGGCACCAGGTTATGCAGCATTGATCAGAATTGACTTCCAGTATTAAATCCAATTTTTGGTTTCATACTTACAGGACTCAAGATAAACTGGACCAAGTTCAGAGAATGTAGTAAGAATGATCAGAGCGTGCAGTAGAAACTAAAAGCTATGACTGGCAATTACATAAACTGGAAATATTTAACCTTAAGAAATTGAAGTGGTACATGATAGCATTCTTCAAATAATTGAAAGAAGCACTTTAAAGAAGGCCAAATTCTTTATTAGCTTAGTAGGTAGAGCACAAAACAACATATTTATGATAAAAGAACTGCATATGCCAAATTAATGTTGGAAAAGTTTGCAATTGTAAATTGGATTGTGTAAATAATTACTCAAAAAGATGGAGGACTCCATGAGTGTTGAAAGAGAAACCAGACAGTCTCCTATCAGGGGTCCTTTGAATTCCTATACTGGACTTTAAATGGTCTCTTCTGATTCCATAGTTCAATTCCACAATATGATACCAACCTTGATTCTTCCTGGATAGGATACAATAGGATACCTTCCGAATGAACCCCACAGAAATATCCTAAATTGTCTTTTGCAACAAGCAGGCATCCATTCAGGATTTGATTTGTGAACATTGATGAATAATTTGCAAAGAATGAAAAACAGCAGGAAATGACCTTATATGCACAACACATCTTTCTCCCTGGATTTGTTTATTCATCTGGTGAAAGCTGTTTCAAACTCAGTGTTATCATGTCTCATTGTGAAAAGGTATATCAAATTTCAAAGCCATTGCAGACTGGCTTCCAAATGAAATATGGTATGATGTAGTATTTCTTGGAGAATTATGGACATAAGAGCAAAAGGGGGAAATTGTTTATAATGTACCAAAGTATTCTAAGCAACTAATGACCTTCAAGCCCCACATATTCATCAGTAAAAAGTTCCTAATTAATTATGTTTACATAGTTAATTAATTTTCATGTTTTTCGACTTTCTCTAAGATGGAGTGGCTATCTATGACTCTCCAGATATTGCTGAACTGTAACTCAAAGTGGCCTCACCTAGTAAGATGTAGTTCAATTATGTTTATCTGTCTATCATCCACCTACTTATCCATCCACCCATTAACATATTTATATAATAAAACCCCATAAAACAACCCATCCCTGGCAGGGATTGTAAGTTTTCTCCTTCACAAAAACACACTGCAACAAAAAGGAGTTTTGACTAAGTCTTATATAAAGTAATGGAATGGATTTGTAATAACTAGCTATAGTACTATTTTTGTCATCAAAACCATATTTGGCTGAAAAATGCCCAAATAATATTCTCAATAAATAAATAGTAATACGTTTCCAGAATAGTTGGCTGTAAATAAAATAAGATAGCATCTATGCTGATATAACAAATTGCAATTATTTAAGCTCATCCAATCTTCAGAGTTTAATGGATTCAATATTTTATGTATTCCACTACACAGTATATGAAAAGTTTCATAACCATTAAATACTACTGAGGGTGTTATGCACAAATGTGAAGTTTACTGGCTAATAAACAAATATCCAGGAATGTCTAGATCCCGATTTGTGTTTGTTTCTTTAACCTCAGCCTATCTTTCACTGGAGCATTGCTTTATGAAGATGCGGCATCATTTACTGGGTTACCAAGGAGGGAAATGGTGGTTGTCAGGTGATGAGTCATCACTGCCATAGTAAGCCTTCCTGCAAATTAATTGTAATACCCTAGTTTTGCCACTGGGGCAATAATGGAGAAAGGACATTTGAAGAAGGTCCTGTATGCGAGGAATATAGCCTGGAAAAATTGTTGATTATGCAGAACTCTACCAAATGTTTCTGCTATCCAAATTCAAGACTTGTATTACTTAATCAGCATCTTGATTATGCACGAGATAAAATAAGACCTTTATCTTCTAAAAATTGGAACTTTGAGATGATTTCTGTCCTAAAGACTAAAAAAAAACCCAATCCTATTTTAAATTGAGATTTAGAAAGAAAGCACCAGCAGGTAAATTTGGATAGCCATATCATAGGTGCTTACACCTTTCTTATCTAATCCGGTTATTGATAGTATATTTTTTGGGAAAATGAACTAGCTCAGGTAAGTACATGAGATCAGTCAGAATGATCCCAGCAGCGTAATTAAAAGTAAATATCAATGTAATTGAAATATTAATAAAAGGACTATTCTAGACTGTCTTTCTAAACTGAAAAGAAAATTTTAAGAGGCAAGAAGTCATTTAAATGGAATAACATGTTGCTATTTGTGCCATTTACTACTAATGGATCAAAAATGATACAAAGAACCAAGAAGTTACAGTTATATCTAGTTACTGTGCTTGCATAGATGCCTATACTTTTATTCTACACATCCCTGAGCACAAACAAAACTGATGTAGCCTAAAATTTAACAAATTAGACTCACAGACCATTGTAATACTCTACAATAGGTCCCAAACCCATAGGTCCCAAATTATGTAATAATTTTGTTCCTTGCGCATCCCAATGCGTCCATCATGGTACACTCTTTGTAACAAGCAATTTGGTGACTTTTCAATGGTTTATCTTTAGCTCTAATGATCCCCAGCTATGGAGCATTTGTGGAACACTCTTAAAGAAGATATTGTAAGAGATGTGTCTCTGTCAGTATCTCAAGCAGTAGTCTTGTGTCTCAATGTCCAAAAACTTACTGTGGTCTAGAACAAAATTCTTGTAGAAATTTTAAAACTGAGCTGCCCTAATTTTATTAATAAAATATTCTAGAAATACCAGGTATCTAGTGCTCTCTGAACTTGGTTGTTTTCTTCCAGATGTTTCCTTACTAAACTAGGTTACATAATCAGTATTAGTAGGGAGTGGAGTTTGCTCTCATTTTATATTCAAGGGGCTTCCCCTCACAGGGCAAGGAAACAACCAAGCTACCAGAGCACCTGGGACCTCACAGTTCAATCCTGAGCTACAAATATTCTCCTCTATCAGTATTCTGGAAATGCCTATTATTTTCTCCAACTTAATTTTATTTTTATATCCTATGCCACAATAATTTAAGGCAAAGAATGAATGTGTTCACCTGACATTCTCACCCTTTTAAAACCATATATTTCAGACTTAAAGTCTATAAGTCTTAAAAGAGAGCCGTGAGAATGTCTCTTGGAAGTCTGACTAACTGACATCTCAAATGGGAAATCAAAAATAGTCTCCAGAGCAAAACAAAATAACCCAACCAAACAGATATGTTATAGCTTAATGCTATGTATGAACTAAGGTAAAATCTGGTAGTGAATCAGTTTAAGTGGGCACAGCTTAAATATTGTGCCAGAATTTTAAAAGTTTTTGTTTTCTTGCACTGAATTTTCAGTGGATGGAAACATCACAAAGAACAGAGATGTATGCAGCTGATACCACAAATATTATCCATTAAGTACTAGCATAATCACATTGTAAAGTAGACTTGAAAACCAGTATGCTTAAGTACAGCCCATGCTTGAGAGACATTTCACTTATCCACCATTGATTCCTTGCAGTAAAAGGTAAGAAGCAGATTAAAAGAATATGAGCCTCTTGTGGCTCCCATACATAGTTGCAGCTGAGTTTAGCTGAGCTTGGCAGCATTTCAAACTGCAACAGGTCTAGTTGCTATAGAGCAAGGGTGTCAAACTTGCCACATCATGTTGCCATCACATGACGTTTTGCGTGGCCTCCACGTGATGCATCCTGCCTGTGGGCTGCCAATTTGACACCCCTGCTATAGAGTAACATTTTCCATCAACTAGCTAGCTATCTTGAGCTTTGAGTACAAGGAAAATGTGATATTCTTGAAACAGAATCATTACCATGAATAAAACTTTTCTTTCTTCACACACAGACACACAGACACACGTAAACTGACTGCTGATCACCTAAACTTTCTCCACAGAACACATTTGATGAGTTAATACTAAACATTCACAATTCTCTTGGAATAACTGTAAATGGTATTATAGGGCTGCTGGATTCAAGGTCCAAAGCAGTCAGAAAGCATTCAACAGCAGCTTCATTTTTGCCCTGAGCATGAAGGACTTCTCCAAGGCTGTTCCAAGCTTTGTGGCTGGTACTCTGTATCTGGACTGCATCCTGAAGAACCTTCTGAGCCAAATTTCTTCGCCCAAGCTTGTTGAGAACCAGTCCCTGCCAAAGGAAAAGTAACTCAGTGTTAACCACAACCAAACTTAATCGTTTGATGGACAAAAATAGGAAAATAAGAAGATACTGAATCAGGCCACTGTTCCATATTATCAAAGGCTCTGCCAGAAGAGCATTATTTCTGTAGACTGCAAAAATCTTGACAACCACTAGATGGCCGTGAAGGGACATAAGAAACTATAATTACTGTGGTTGCCAAGAGTTTTGCTGGCAAATTATAGTAGCTCATTCTTGGATTTCACCCAGAATCTTTTTCAAACTAATTTGCTGGCGATTCCAGCAACTAAACCTGGACACTATGAGCTGTACTACCAAGCTATATATAGGCCTTGTTCTCAAATACTGAATCCAAGTGTAATGACAAGGTATTCTGAATGTTTTCCTAAAACATGAGCACTGTATCCTTTAGCTTGTAGCCTGATATTGTTTGCTTGGTTAGTGAGCTTCAATTCCTCAAATTTTCATCCCAACACTCCCTTGATACTTTTAACAACCCTCAGTTCAGCAATGGAATGTCTAGAAATATTGAAAAATTCTCCAGTAATTTCACCATGTCCTGATACTTGATGTTGATTTGGGCCATAAGAACACAGATGGTGCATTGGACAAAAAATGTCTTATAGGAACATCCCCCAAGCTTATGGAACATTTTGCTTTTGGAACATTCACAGCAGTGAAAAGCATTGCATTATTATACTTTATGAGATGGAGATATATTCTATCTCTGAAGAATAAAACCAGTATTCCCCAACCCAGTTTCTTCCAGATGCATTTTAACAAACATCCACATAATGTATATGAGGAAACTGATGCATAAACTTGTGAAGGTTGATACACAAGCCCATGGCCAGGTTTTTTTCAACACCAACTGATAGAAAGATACCAAAATACCGAAGTTTCTCTTAGGCTGACAAAGAGAAAGAAACTTCTTTTTAACTATCTTTATTTTTTAACTAAAGAAAACATTCTGAATCCTAAAGAGTTCCCCTTAGTAACCCAATATTTTGGACTACAACTGCTGTTAGCCTAGGCTCGTGGTGGTGAACCTATGGCATGAGTGCCACAGGTGGCATGCAGAACCCTCTCTATGGGCATGCGCGCCATCATCCCAGTTCAGCTCCACCACACATGCGCACATGCCTCCCGCTGGCTGGCTAGTCTTCGGGTCTCTGCTGCGCATGTGCAGGGGGGATATGGCACATGTGTGTGGGATGGGATGCATGCAGGGGTGCGCACATGCACAATGGGGTGCTTTGCATTTTGGGTATGTGTGCGTGCACTTTGGGCATTCAGTGCCAAAAAGGTTCACCATCACTGGGCCTAGGCCAAACTGGCAGTCGTGACGGTTTTGCCCACTGCCAAAGATACCAGATGCTGATTCCTGCCCAGTTGCTGTGGTTGGATAACTTGTCTATCGAGATATTTGAAGTAACTGCCCAATGCCCTTCACCCAATAGATTTGGAAGAATAATCATGAGCAACAATGTTATTGCACTGTATTTATATAGGTCATCTTTGACTTGCAATAGTTCATTTAGTGGCCATTCAAAGTTACAACACACTGAAAAAAGTGACTTATGACCATTTTTCACACTTACAACCATTGTAGCCACCCCATGATCATGTGATCAAAATTCAGATGCTTAGCAACTGGTTCATACTTATGACCGTTGCTGTGTCCCAGGGTCACATGACCCCCTTTTGCAAACTTTTGACAAGTAAAGTCAAAGGAGAAGCCAGATTCACTTAACAAACCCTGTTACTAACTTATCGACTGCAGTGATTTGCTTAACAACTTGTGGCAAGAAAGATTGTAAAATGAGGCAAAACTCACTTAACAAATGTGTTAAATTCCCCCAGGGTGGAGATACAAAATAAACACAGTCACAAAAACCCGTTGAAGCCCCTTTTATTCCTTCACTTTGCTTCCAAACTTCAAATATCCTTGACTGGAGACAAAAAACTGCCACACAAGCAGTTACAAGAAGGAGGGAAAAAGCAACACAAACTAGGCAAGATAAGGGCTGGAGGACGTCCACAGATAACAGAACACACACTGGGAAGGATGCCAAACTCAGAGAGGAACCATAAGCTAGAGATATTTCCACACTTTGTTTCCAGTGCTCGCCTGTACACATGTCCGTCCTCTTATTCAATTGTCACAGCTGCAGCCCATGAAGAGGATCAAGGCCCTCTCCTCCTGAGTAGACCACGTCTCTCCCTTATCCTCTCCTCCCTGTGTGCCCTAGGATGGAGAGGGGATGGGTGTAGGTCCTCCTCTGACTGCTTCACCAGCCTCTGCCCTTCCCCAGCCTCCTCCACAATCTCCAGCCACACCTCCACTCCCTGTCGACTGTTCCTCCTCCCCCTCAGAGTCAGTCTCCACCAGGGGCATGACAAAATGTCTCTTAGCAACATAAATTTTGGGTTCAATTGTGACTGTAAGTTGAAGACTACCTGTATAGGAAATAACGAGCGTGTTGTATGCTACTACTCCATACTACTGTTGGGCTCCAAGTTTGCTACAGAGCCCGTCAGCTCTGAAGACGGCTTGCAGCAAGTCAGCTGGCCAAAGAGAATGTCACCTTAAGTCTGCTGCTGCCACATCTGTATTTCTGCTTGTGTGCTGGCCGATGGTGTTGCTTTGGAATGACTCAGCAGAGCTGTCGGCTGCAGGATGAAGTCTGAAGCTACTGCAGGGCTGGAAATAGCTCTTTTCATGTATTGATGCGGTGCATAATGTTAAAAGGGCACATATAAGTGGTAATTATGCCTTAGGTTAAAACATAGTGAAGGTAGCACCGGATAGGGATCAGTTAGTGAGGGTTGGAATAGGGTAGGGATGTAGACATGTCATAGGGTTAATAGCATTTAGGGATAATGGGTTAGGTGTGTCCAAAACTAGAACTGAATATAGGGCTGGGTGTGGTGGGGTGTATCTCATGACAATGGTAAGAAAAGGAAAGGGAGCAAACTCAACCCAACACTAACTTTTTAGCCTTTCTTGTCAGATAAGAGTATTTGTTGTTTGCTGATCTAATGAATAAACCATCTACAAAGGAGCTGGAGTTTGTATTCATTTCAGGACAAATCTTCAATCCTCAAGGACTGGCTGAGAACTATTTGTACACTACTTTTATGTTTGTCTGTAATCTTCAATTGGGCAAAACAATGCATCACTTAAAGAAGGTGTCAAAAGTCTGGACTTTTTACTCCTCTGGAATTGAAATTGATAAAGTTGCAGTTACCAAGCTACCATAGACAGTTGTGGTTACATGATAATTATTTCAATATTCCCTGCCAGTTATCTACAAGGAAACTCAATGGAGGAAGCTCGCAAGAAGTTGGAAGTTGCTCCTGTACCCACTGCTTTTTTGTCTGTCCCTGCTTCTGTTCTGCAGTTTAATGTGCAGGAAACATATGTGAAACAATTACTCAGTGGGTCAGGGATGGTCTTGTTAACAATAGCAATAGCACTTAGAGTTATATACCGCTTTATAGCCCTCTCTAAATGGTTTACAGCATCAGCATATTGCCCCCAACAATCTGAGTCCTCATTTTACCCACCTCGGAAGGATGGAAGGCTGAGAACTGTTGAGAACTGCCAAATTGCAGGCAGTCAGCCAGCAGTCAGCAGAAGTAGCCTGCAGTACTGCACTCCAACCACTGCACCACCAAGGCTCATAAAATAAAATGAAGGACCAGGTAAAAAACAAAAAAGATTTGGGTCTTCCCCAAGGTGCCTAGGAAAACAAAAAATGGATTAAAACTGATAGCCTACAGGTAATATTTGATTTACAACAGTTTGTTTTGTGACCGTTTAAAGTTACAACGGCATTGAAAAAAGTAACTTATGATCATTTTTGCAATTACGGCCACGACAGCATCCCTAAGCTCATGTGATCAGAAGTTTGACAACTGACTCAAGACAGTTTGCGGTGTCCCTGGATCATGTGATCATCTTTTGCGACCTTCTGACAAGCAAAATCAATGGGGAAGGCAGATTCACTTAACAGCTGGGTAACTAACTTAACAACTGCAGTATTCACTTAACAACAGTGGCAAGAAAAGTCATAAAAATGTGGCAAAACTCACTTCACTCTCTCACTTAGCAACAGAAATGTTGGGCTCAATTGTTTTGTTTATTTATTTGATTTGTCAATCACTTACAAGATAATAGGTATGAGGATAAACATAGTTATGAATACAAGAAATGAGTACATATAAGAAAAATAAAAGAAACAATAGGACAGGGACGGAAGGCACTTTGGTGTGCATTGTGGTCGTAAGTTGTAAGTTGAGGACTACCTGCACTTTTTTATGGAGGTATGGAGGCCAATAAAGAATTCTATTGTTCTACCTCCCCTTCCAAACACTTTTTAAAAATTCCATATTTTACTTTTGTTAAGGAAAAGTAAGGAAGAAGGGCTCAATAGTTGATTTCAAAACACAGAAAGTTCGGGAGGCATGTCTTTATGAATGTTGGTCCCAAGCCAGTCACATTCCCTTGAAGTGGGAGTGAGCATGACCAAGCCCATAGATCCAGCTGCTCTGAGATTTGGAAATGGGGTGGGAGACGGGTGCCAGCTGCTGTGCTACGGATAAGGAGCCAGGCAGCATTATATTGGGCAGCATCTCACCCAATGCTTCTTCAGGGGGAAGGCTGACATGGGAGGAGACATTTATACAAAAAAGCAACAGCCTCAGATCTGTCTGGATGAGATGAAGAATCAGTCTCAGGATAACTCCCTCCCCCCTTCAAAAAAAAAAAAAAGCTTTGTATTTTTGACTCTGGAAAGCTAGTATGACACTCAGCACTGAACGCTCTGTTTCCCTGAAGAAACCTCCCCTTGAGAACTGAAAAGCTCTGGCAGAATTTTATATCTCCCTACAGAGTCTGGCAAGTGGTAAACAATGCCTCCATGTTATTGCTGTGTATAGTCCAGCTGGGATCTGCCCATGATGCAGAATGGAAAGGTGGGGGGGGGGGGAGAGAGGGAGAGGAGGGAGCGACAAGAAAATTCATGCATGCTCCTGCAGAAGGCAATTTATATTTTTAGCTGGGCTTTCTCTCTTTCTCTTTAGTAGGTTTCCTAATGAAAGTTCAGTTTCTCAGTTGCCATAGAAACACTTCTTGTTAAGGTGCATGAATAATTTCATAAAATCAGCAGAGATTGAGGGAACATTAGAAATGTGTGTATGCGTGTGTAAGTGTGTGTCACAAATAACCGCACCACCTTATTGCCATTTCAAGTTAAAGTAAAATTGCCATTCCCCTTTGTTTTGATAAATGAAGTATTTTCTTCAAATCAATACAGAAATAAAAATCAGTCATGGAGTTTTTGAATGCCCTGGGGCTTTTTTCTCCCCTTTCCACCTCTTTTCACTCAATTATATCTCAGGGTAGGAAAGAATTTCCCACTGTTGGAAAAAGCATAAGAACCCTGCTGGGCAGATGAGACAAAAAGGCCCATCTAACTCAGCATTCTGATCTCAGAAATATCCCATAATAAGGACAAGCACCCTTTTCCACTGCTATCCACAGCAGTGGAGAGATGTGTTGCCTCTAAAGCCCATGTCACACTGGCCAACGGATGCAAAACGGACACAACGGACGAGCAAAATGTTCCATCCGTTGTTATCCGCTCTCAAAAGGGGCAAAAATTTGCATAACCGGAGCGGATAACATGGACGCGGGGAGGACGCAGGGCGGATGCAAAGCGAATGCGGAACAGAAGCCCAGCGGATGGAAGTGGATGGGAGTGGATGGCGCAACAGCTGGGCTTCCGGGGGGCCTCAGCGAAGCGGACGCGGAACGGATACAGCGGATGCAGAACGGACGCCGAACGGATGAAGCGGATGCACAGCGGATAAAGCGGATGCACAGCGGAAGTGGAATGGATGCCGAGCGTTAATTGTGCATGCGGGGGCAAAGTATTACGTAAGCCCCCCGGATATAAAGGGAAGCAGCTCGCAGGTGGCCAGCATTCTGAGAAAAGACCTGCTGCTGGACACTTCGGGTTCCTTGCCTGCCCTGCCAGCCTGCCTTCCAGCCAGCCTTGGTGCCTGCCTGCCTGCCTGCCTGCCTTCCTGCCAGGCTTTCTGCCAGCCTTCCTGCCTGCCAGCCTCCCTGCCAGCCAGCAACCCCACAACCATGGGGAGGAAGCGAAAGCCTCAGCAACCTGCCGCCATCCCTGGCAAGAGGGACAGGGCCAACCTCCCGCCCTCTGCCCCTGACTCTGCTGGTGCTGGGGCTTCTGCTGAAGCTGCTCCTGGCGGTGGTGCTTCTGCTGGTGCTGGGGCTTCTGCTGTTGCTTACTCTGTTGAAGCTGCTCCTGGTCCTGCTCGACCTGCTCGTGCTCCTGGACTTGCTCGTCCTGCTCGTGCTCCTGGTCTTGCTCGTCCTGCTCGTGCTCCTGCTCGTGCTCCTGGTCCTGCTCGTGCTCCTGGACTTGCTGGCCCTTCTGGTGCTTACTCTACTGCTGCTGATTCTGGTCCTGCTGTTCCTGCTGCTGCTGTTGCTGCTGCTGCTGCTGCTGATTATGATCCTGCTGGTGAGGATGATGATGCTGATTATGATCCTGCTGGTGAGGATGATGATGATGATGATGATGATGATCCTGCTGGTGCTGCTGCTGGTGGTGGTGTGGAGGAGCAGCCCCTACTACCTGGAAGCCCCTCTGATGAGGGCCCATCTGGTCCAGCCAAAGGGAGGAAGAGGCGTATGCGACAACGGGAGAGGAGGCAATACTCCATTGCGGAGACGGACGAGGATGAGGTGCTGGAGTGGCTGAGAGAGAACGACTATCTGTGGCAGAAGGGACACTGGCTGTACAGGGACACCAAGCGGAAGCAGGCTGCTTGGAGAGAGAGGACAGAGAGTATGGGTTACACTTCAGAGGTGCTCCTCGGCTGGTGGAAACATATGCACACTTGGTACGGGAAGCTGCACCTGAAGAAATCTGGCCAGGCCACTGTGAAGCTGACAGACAGAGAGACCTACGTCATGGCCAGGTGCAGCTTCCTGGAGGGTGAGATCCGCCACCGAGGAGCACCAGCAGCCCCTCTCACTACCGTCTCTCTCAGGCAGCCTGCTGCCACCCAGTCCTCTTCCGGCCGAGAGTCAGTCCCTGTCTCCAGGCAGGTTTCTGTGGAGCGTGCCACGGCGGAGAACCCGCCGACAGGTGTGGTAAGCGTGGTGGAGTGCGTAGAGGACTCCCTGGTGCGGTGGGAGAAAGGAGACATTGAGTCCACCACACTCCTAGCCGCATCCACACCCCCCAGCTCCGTCTCCGCAGAAAGGCAGAGAGCCGGACAGCTGGAGGGGCAGAGCCACCATGTCCTGCTGGAGATCAGGGACACCATCCGCACCAGCATAGGTCTCCTCTCTCAGCTGCTCCCCATCGACTCCTCATCCTCCAACTGCAAGCCCTTCCTCACCTATGTCAACCAGACCCTCAAGGAAATGGCGGATCCACAGTACCACCACGCCAATGATGCCACCGACGACAGCGATGCCACCCACGCCAATGATGCCACTGACGACACCGATACCACCCACGCCAGTCCTCACCCAGCTGCAGAGCAGACAGCCCCACTACACTACTCCTTCCTCCACCCCACAGCCAAGCCCTGCCTCAGTACATCTGTCATCAGTACTGGGGCTGATACCCCATGGCATGGAGGAAGGATCTCTCAGCATCACGGGGCTGAGCCAGCTGCCTGAGACCTTTCTAAACACACCGTCCCCTGTTGTCCTCTCGAGGCCAGGCACTCCAGCACCACACACCACCACAGCACTTGGACCCTCCACCCCTGAGACTGGGCACACCTCCGAGTGACCAAGAAGAGTGCAAGAGACTGGCTACCTGGCTACCTGTGGACTTTATCTGGACAGTTGACTTGGGTCATTTTTTTTTTACAGCTTGTTGTTCAATAAAGTTTATCTTTGATTCACACACTTGCTTCATTTCTTTTTTTTAATAAAGTCTTGGTGGAAACTTAGAATTGGCTTAAGACTTTGCATGCTTGTGGGATGGGTTAAGATAGCAGTGGGGTGGGCAGGGATACCTGTGGAATGAGCAGGGATACCTTTGGGATGGCTAATAGCTGTGGGATAGATAAACCTCCAGTGCAAGCATAGTGGGACTGTATGGTCCACCCTCCCAGGTGCCACACCTATGGCCCTTTATTATCAATCATAATGTAATCAATCATCCACACATGTCAACATAAACACAACTCTTTCTTAACGTCCTGTTTATTGTAGGCCCACCCAACATACATGGCCCAATCTCATCCGTGTGATGAGACAGGCTGAAGGAAGCATCCATTAAGCATCTACCATCC
This sequence comes from Laticauda colubrina, assembly GCA_015471245.1. NCBI lineage: Eukaryota > Metazoa > Chordata > Lepidosauria > Squamata > Elapidae > Laticauda > Laticauda colubrina. The sequence goes on along the minus strand of BLBF01000018.1, from coordinate 50,053,408 downwards.
TGTCTTGCCACTCCACCGCTCCAGCTGGGGAGTTGCACCAGTGTTTCAGGAGGTTGCGCTGCTTCTTCCCTTCCCGTGAGGGTCTGTTGTGGCCTTGCACATCCTGAGTGTCGATCAGGTTTCACCCTTGCCTCCATTCACCAGGCTCCATGTCCCCATTGCCTTGTTGGCGGTCCATGAGCCTGTTCTACAAAACTGGGTAGCGGATGTGCATGAGATTGTGCAGGATGCAGCAAGCTTCCACGATCCTCCTCACGGTCTCTGGGCGATGCTGCATGGTGGTGAGAAGTACCTGGAACCTGTTGGCCAGGATGCCAAAGGCATTCTCCACCACCCGCCTTGCCCTGGACAGCCTGTAGTTGAAGATCCTCTCTTCACGGGTGAGGAGTCTGGAAGTGTATGGCTTCATGAGGTAGGTTCTGAGGGAGAAGGCGTCATCCCCCACGATGAAGTAGGGCACATCTTGTGTGTCGTTGGGCAGGGGGTCTGGATCTGGGAAGCCCATGATGAGGTTGCATTCCAGCCCCTCCTTGAGGTCACTGGCGTTGTATACCTGGGCATCTGAAGCTGAACCGTTGCCTGAAACATCGATGTACATGAACCTGTCGGCAGCATTGACCATGGTGAAGAGGATGATGCTGAAGAAGCCCTTGTGGTTGAAATAAGTGAACCCTGAGTTGGCTGGAGCTTTGCAGGCCACGTGCTTCCCATCTATGGCTCCAACGGTGTGGGGGAAGTTCCACCTCTGATACCACTGCTCTGCAACTTTCTTCCATCCTTCTTCAGTGGAGGGGCACTGAAAGAGCTCCTCCTTGTATTCTTCGATGATGGTCTGCACCACTTCTCTGACCACAATGCTGATGGTGTTGTGTGGCACCCTCCAGCCGTACTGAATGCTTTTGTAGGTGGTCCCTGAGCCAGGTGGCGCAGAGTGAATGCCTCCTTGAGCCCAGGTTCCAGGCTGGGCCGGAAGTTGGTGTTTGCCTTGGTCAACCTGGGTGTCAGGCGCTGCACAACTTCATCAAACATGGCTGGAGGCATCCTCATGAAGTTCTGGAAGGCCCGAGTGTCTTCGTTCCTGAGCTCCACCATCAGCTTGTTGTACAGTCCGTACTCTGCTCTTCTCCCGATCCATTTTCAGACCCAGACGCTTCTTGGCCGCCTCTTTTTCTTCCCATAGTAGAGTTTACAGAGCCTGTAGATGGCTTCGTACTGTTGCAGAAGGATGGTGGCTGCCAAAAGGACTGTGGTACGATCCACGGTGGACATGACCGGATGCTATGGAAGAGGAAGAGTCAGATGAAGGCTGCAGAGGTCTGCACAGGTGGGCTGCTGGTCTGAAAGTGAGATGCAGACGAGTTGCTCCCCCTTTTTATAGGCAGTATAGGTGTCCCTTTGCATCCTCTAGGCATCCTCTAGACATCTTTAATATCCGAGATAGATCCCCTCTGTGAACGTTTTTTCCGCTTTGAAGCTTTGTTTCCGTGCTGCATCCATTCTGCATCCATTCTGCATGTGTTCCGCATCCGTTCCGCTTCCTCCCTGCGTCCGGGCAGATGCGAGTTGCGCAGCGGATGCCAAGAGGATATAGCGGATGCGTAACGGATGCATAGCGGATGCGTAGCGGATGCAGAACGGACGAACTGGATACATTTTCCGCGCAAAAGTTTTAGGCAGCCCAAAACTTTTGGAGTGGATGAAACGTCCATAAATGGATGCTGGACGGATAGAGAGGAAGCAAAACGGGGGCAGTGAGTACAGAACGGATACATCGCGTTAACCAACGGATGGCAAGCTTTTTTGTCCATTTTACATCCTCTTTGCATCCGTTGGTTCAGTGTGACATGGGCTTAAACTTGAAGTGTTTGTTTAAATATGAAGATAACACCATCCTCTGTTTATTTCCCTTTAAAACTTTTCAAACCAAGTGACCAGAAATGTCATAAATAAATTTGGTCTCTGTCTGAATTTTTTTCTATAAAATCCAGATAATGCTCTTGTTCTACTTCTTAATCACATGCAGGGCTGGTTCAAGGCCTCAGCAATCTAGGCAGTGTACCAAATTTCAGGGGGCATTAAAATTGAAATGACTTTCAAGATACTCAATATACATATAAAATCTGATAATCTTTGCTTGTTGCTTTAGAATTTTTATGCTTTTCAAAAACAACTACAAGGTCACTTGAGTGGCAGTCAACAATCACTAACCAGACATTACAAGTCATGAAAAAGAAATTGTGTTTACATCTATGGACTTCAGGGAGCTGATAATATTACTGAAGCAAGATAAAGGTCTGATAGGAAGATCCTAAGTGACCGGATTGTGGGACTATTTATTTATCAAAGTTATACTTGGAAAAGTGAAAACAGCACACTCTGTAAGCCAAAATACCCGCTCGAAGGTTAAATATAGTTTTGCAGCATTGTTGCCATATGACAGCAATGGGTGCTGATGTAATTAAAATTTCTGTGATTCATTGTAAATGAGTTGAAAATATCTGAGGAAAAATAACATTGTCCAGAGCTGAAAATCATAAGCATACACTTCAAAGACTCAAAGAAAATAAAAGAAATAAGATTGTCTTTTTGAAATTCCGAACAAAATTGGAAGATGAGCCAAAGTTTACGGAGTGCCAGAATATGACAAAGCTGAAAATGCCAAAAAGTCAAGAACCGGCCCTGAGCACATGGAGTTGTCCTGGCAACATTGCCAAAGATGACGTCAAGTTCCATATTGTCTACTTTTCAGTGACATAACAAATGGCTGCCCTAGTTTTAATTAAATGAAGGCTTGAAGGTTCAACATCAGAAAAGTTTCCTTCTCATTTTGTTTGATCTGATCAAATGCTCTGGAAAACTCAAGAGTTTTATATATTTAATTTGTAATCTATTTTCCTGCATGCCTTATTGGGCTACTATTCTACGAAATGGTACAATGGATCTACAGGCTAATGAATGCCCGGATGTTTTATTTATTTAAATTTATTTGTTATTTGCTGCCTATCTCACCACGGGGCTACCCTAGACAGTTTATAATAATTAAAAGGAAAAAAAATGAGAGAAGTGTAAACAGAACAGAAGTAAAATAACAGAATAATAAACAAACAATGACAAAGGAACACAATGAGAATAATGCATCAATATCATAACCTAAAAGATGGAATGGTGGAGAGCAGAGAGCAAGAAGTGGGGAAGTGGAATCTGCCATCAATCCAGCAGCTCCCTCTCTTCCATTTCAGAGGTGGTATTCAGCAGATTCTGCTCAGTTCTGGAGAACCAGTAGTGGAAATTTTGAATAGTTCGGAGAACCGGCAAATACCACCTCTGACTGGCCCCACCCCCATCTATTCTCTGCCTCCCGAGTCCCAGCTGATTGGCTGGGTCTTCTTCTGTTGCCCCTGCACAGGAGAACAGAGCTGGAAAGCAGGTTAGTGGGGTGGGGAGGGAATGAGGATTTTGCAGTATCCTTCTCCTGCCACACCCACCAAGCCATGCCCAGAAAACTGGGAGTAAATTTTTTTGAATCTCACCACTGTTCCATTTGAGCCCCAGGCCAAAGCTGTTTTATCTTGCTCCTCTCTAAAAATGATCATTTGCACCACTTTGATAATATTTATTGTTTCTTATTTAATTGAGCATTTCAGTGCTATTTCAAAGGGGTGGTAAGCTACTGAAACTGAATACAGCATTTCAAATCAAAGAGCTTCAAACTATTCATTAATCAGTATTAACTGCATGGCAACCAATGGAAATAAAAAGTCAACAAAGCCGTATGAGAGAATGTCATCCATTTACAGAGAGCTTTCTGAAACAGCTTTCGGATACTTCGGGAGAGGCAGCAATGAAGTAGTGGAATGTCTTTATCTTAGGAAAGGCTTTTAGATTTTTGGCACCACTGACTCAAAAAAAGGGCTCAACATCTTTCCTCCTACTGTTCTTCAAACAGTAATTAATGCAGAGTCTTTGAGGAAGATCTTTTAAAGCAAGAAATATTAATCCTAAATATACCTGAAAGGCTATTTGAACCTTTCTGAGAACAGTCCGTCAAGAGTGAAATATGAAATGATATCCTATACACATGAATATAATTATATTTGTCTTTTATATTATAAACATGTAAATGTACTGGAACATCCTATAACACTTTCTCAAGCACCTGATCTAGTTACCTTGGGAAAAATGAAACATCTTTATTTTGGAAGGTTGGGGATTACATGTAATGTCATACTGGTGAGGAGTTTGGACTAAAGAGAAGCTGGCATAACAAAATGTTATTAATGTAATGAAAAATTACATGCCAAATGCTATACAAGGTTTGAATAAAAAGTAAGCCTCCAGGTCCTTAATGTTACTTTAAAGAGGGATCTTTTAATAAATGAAAACTGAAAATAATCCTTGAAAGGAGCTCTTTCCTTGTCTGTATTTACTTCTCCATATAATAAATACCATTTCTTACATACTTCTACTAATGATGGACAAGCTATGTAAAACTTTCATTTAAAAAAGCCTTGTCTTTTCAGCCAAGTCTTTCACTGAATCAAATTAATGCCCATGAAGTTATTCCTTACATTTTGAAAAAAAAATGAAAGTCATATGGCAACAAGTCTGGACTTGTTTATTGTATTGGGTAAGATGGTGAGATCCAACTCCACAATTGCCTCTGGGTGACTTGTGAGATGTGAGATATAGCTTGTGGCAAATGTTCCTTTTTGTCCTTCTGAACTCTGATGAATCATTGTTTCAAAGCTTGAATGCTCCAGTGTAATGCTATGACTCCATAGTGGAGCCAAGTTCAAGGAAATCCATGTAAATAACATCATTTTCATCCTCCCCCAAATTCACAAAGAAAAGTTAAATTAAGACTCTTGTGAAACCTGGGTTTTGAAGTTCTTGTACTCCATAGATCAAGCTATACCCAGCTGTCACAATGCCATGAAAAATTCCTTTCATTGTAGGATAACTATTTTTGGTAAATTTCGATTCTTGAATTCCATCTCTGCTGTCAGCTTGTATGGAACCCGGCATGCACAAACTTTCTAATATTGGAGAATATCAACAATATGAGATGCATATTCCTGTGAAATTCCAAGCTTGACAGTAATGTCCCTTTGAGGGATCTGCTGATTGTCCTTAATGAGTGCATCTATCTTTCATATGTAAAACTTGTCAATTGCCATCACGGATAGGACACTTTATTTTTAATCATACAGTTCACCATGTTTACATTTTTTGATTAAGCAAAGAACATAGTGTTTACATCAACTTCTTCACTGACTATAAAAACACATATTCACCATCATCGCCATAAAAATATCAATTTAATGGTAAATTTCAATTCCAGGAACTTTTTCAGTCAAAAATTCAATCATGAAACATTGCTTAAAGGGCATTGATGAGTATTCACAGCAAGCTTCCATTGCAATGACAGCAGCATCACAACTTTTTCTGATAAGAGCTTCTCACCAAAAAAGTAGAAGGACAAAGGTTAAAGAAGATATCAGACCTTCTAGCATATGAGTACTGCCAACAGTTGGCAAATTATAACATTAGAGACATTACTTTTTATTTAATCTTTATATAATATGTCATAGATGTGTTCCTACAAATAAAAAAGATGATGATTACCATCTCTTTAAATTGTGAAGAGTTATAATCCACTGATTTTCCTATCAGTATCAATTCTAATTCTGGAAAGCCTTTGGATAAGATCCAGAGGTGGTATTCAGCAGGTTCTGACCAGTTCTGGAGAACCAGTAGCGGAAATTTTGAGAAGTTTAGAGAACTGGCAAATGCCACCTCTGACTGGAGATTTTACAGTCTCCTTCCCTGCCACGCCCACCAAGCCATGCCCAAAGAACCGGTAGTAAAAAATGTTGAATTCCACCACTGGATAAGATCATTTCTGCAACCATTCTTCCCAGTCCTTAAGAAGGCCATATCAAACTTGTTTTCATTGTTTTGTTGTCTTCTTTTGGACCCAATCATATGGCCAGAAAAAGAGGGCAAGAATGATACAGGCTACTACAGTACTCTTTTTCACTGTCCTGATTATCTTTATTTTCTCACAAGAGGTCAGAGGCTTCAGGGTTTGGCAACAGCTACAGTATTTCATCTGGGTCTTGGGATATCTCCATATTGACTCTTAACACTGGTTCAGGTTCTTATAACCTGGGATGTGGGGATAGATGTATATGTAAATTACTTACAATATTTTTCCAAGAATTGAAGAAATCCATCTCCCTCACTATAACTTTTAATTATACGTGTGTGGCCTAAAAGCAGAGCAATGTTTCCAGCAGAAAAAAATGTTTTTGATCTTTTCTTCAGAAAGCTATGGATCAGAGTATCAGAAGATCTAAAGGCTGAACAGAAAAATGTAAAAAAAAAGCAAGAAGAAAGAAGGAAGTTAAATGTTTTACTAACAGGTTTAGATCTAGTGAGACCCAGATTTCCCCCCACTGCTTATTCTGAAAATCTAAGAAAACTTTCTATCTATAGCACAAATACTATGGACGAAAACCTGACATTCCCGCTGTCTTTCACCAAGTTAACAGACTGGCTGTTAATATCTTTCACCTTAAAATTTGATCAAACATTTACTGGTATAAAAGGCAGGCCCTTAAACATCTTTTCAGAAAATGAGGGGCCCTGATGTCTCTGTAGGGGGCCCTCAGATAAACTCAAGAGTAGAAACTTAAGGGCAAGTTGGGCAAGAGGTAGAAGAGAAAAATAAATTGGATATATTTTCTTTCTTCTATTCTTTCTTCCAAATTTCCTCAAAGCATAACAGCAGGCTGCATGGAACACTTTGCAGGCGGTATGCTTTCACTGAGACCTAAATGGAAATGAAAAAGCAAGCAGCAGATGCTTTGTCCCAATATTTAAAATCCACCAAGCACAGTGTTTTCTTGATTTTCTCCCAGGTCAAGGCTGCACCTCCAGCGGACACTATTTGCAAGATATGAGCATGATTTACCATAATGCACTCATATTACATACTTTAACAAAGGCCCAAATAATTGTCTTCTCTGCAGATCACATTTTATAAGGTATGTGTTGTTGTTTTAAAACATGGATAAGCTGTACTTGTTCAGTTTGGCCAGCAGGTTTCCACAAGACACCTTAATTTTGGGAAATGGGAAATTTGGGAAATTTCTTCCCAAGAAAGCTGGCTGGTAGACAACCATAGAAATATAATCAGCACTACTGGTTTCTTGGGAAGGTTTTTCAGAAGTGGTTTGACATTGTCTCCTTCCTAGGACTGACAGAAAGTGACTGGCCCTAGTCACCCAGCTGGCTTCATACCAATCAAGGCTAAAATGGTACAAATCATATCAACCAATTTGTGTGATATATGAGAAAAATCCATTGGATTGTTTCTAGATCAGAGGTCCCCAACCCATAGTCTGTGGATTGTACCGGTCTGTGGTCCTTTGGGAATTGGGCCACACAAGTGGCAGGTGAGTGAGCAAAGCTCTATTTCACAAGCAGCAGGTGCACACATGAAATCATCTCCCCCTGCTGCTGTTGGTCTATGGAACCAGAAAGGTTGGGGACTGCTGTTGTAGATAAAACAAGATCTCATGTTTAATTTCTGGCATTTCCAAAGATCAGATAGCAAATGGAAGGTGTTTGCCTGTGAACTTACAGAGTTACCATTGATCAGAGAAGTCCAAGATCATGTTACTATTTTATGCTGGAGATATACAGTATTTGGATTTTTGACAATATTCTCACAAATGAGGTGTGGCCAATTATTAAAGACAGATTTAACAGAAAATGGTACTGCCTCCTGCTTATTGGTGTAGCTACTAGTTCTCCAGTCCAGAGTATTCTCTGTCTATTGTGGGACTTAAATGTATAGTATGCTGGAGCTACTTTGATTTTCAGTGTGCCAATCTTTTCAGCATCACCAGTGCCACCATCATCTATAACAAAGTTGTGACAAACTAGAGGGAGACTTATTACCACACTGTTTATCTCTGCACCATTAAACACTAGGATGTTAGATGAGGGTCTCTGTCTCTGTCTCTGTCTGTCTGTCTGTCTGACTCTCTCTCTCTCTCTCTCTCTCTCTCTCTCTCTCTCTCTCTCTCTC
>BLBF01000018.1:49963902-50045300 GCA_015471245.1 Laticauda colubrina | reverse complement strand
CTCTCTCTCTCTCTCTCTCTCTCTCTCTCTCTCTCTCTCTCTCTCTCACACACACACACACACACACACACACACACACACACACACACACAAAACACTCATAGCCTCCTAACTTTACACTGTACAGTAATGACTACTCCTGATGGTTTAGATTCTGTAGTTATTCATTGTCACCTAGGCAAAATAAAGCTAACCACATGAGGTGAAGGAACTTATTTTCTTGCAACTTTCTAGTCTTATTTCCTTCATATATAATTAATAACAACTGCCAAATAATTTACAGTCTGACAGATCCTTAGGACCACCCTTTCTACTGTAGCTAGCATTAGAAAATGCAGAAAGATATAAGCAAGAATGTATTAGCCTCTAGGTCTATTTCTCCAAACTCCAGGAGCAGACTAAACCTTCTCTAACCTGAAATGTTTCATAAATCATAACCTTGAATGAATCATGAGGTATTACTGTATTATAAATGGCTTTATGGTATTTTCTATTATATAGTTAAAAGAAAAAGAATGAGAATGGGGAAATGTAATTTCATAACTGAGATAGAGAATTTTAATTTCCTTATAAATATTGCAGATATCTTGTTTGGGTGAATACAAAACAGTCTGAAGCATCTTGATGTTAGAGAGCTATAGCATAAATTTATTTATCTATTTACAATAGAGCATATAGGTGTGTATTTTCCCTGTCTGTAATGTGCTGAATTTGTTGGTGGTTTACAACAAGGAATCAAGACAACATCTGTGTACAGTTATCTACAAAATTATAAACGATGAATGCCATAGCACATACATATCAATCTTTCCAAAACTGCAATATCAAGCAAAGATCTGGATCAGTGAACCACTTAATGGCCAAATACCATCACTGATCAAATGTCAAATATATAGAACTACAATTTGCAGCATCTCAGTCACTGTATAGTAAAACAGAATTACATCCTTAAGTGTCATTTGTTGTGTGTAGAAAATTAAGAAATGTTCAAACATAGAACAGAGCATATATGAGGGCTATCCACAAAATAGATTACGTTTTCGTCTGTAGCAAGAAGGGGCAGAGCTAGCATGGCCATCTTTGGTCTGTGCATCCGCTGCTTAGTCTGCATCTAGTCGTGCTAGTGGGAGGTTCGTATCGTTGCCCGTTATTTCACAGCAAACGTTTGAAATGTGTGCTGCAATTGAAAATCCTGCGAGTTGTGAGGTGCGATCAGTGATCAGGTTTTTGTTGGCAAAAAACCATAAACCGATTGAAATTTTTTGGCCACTGTGTGAAGTGTACGGGGACAACATCATCACTGAAGGTGGAATGCGCCAATGGTACATTAAGTTTAAAAATGGATGAACTAATGTTCATGATGAACAGCTGAGTGGACAAACGAGCATTGTGACTGATGAACTAGTTACGAAAGTCAATGACAAGATTCGTGAAAACTGCCATTTCACAGTAACGGAACTTTCGCTTAATTTTCCACAAATTTCATGCAGTTTGTTGCATGAAATTGTTACACAAAAGCTAGGCTACCACAAATTTTGTGCAAGATGGGTGCCAAAAATCCTGACAGAAAACCACAAGAGTCAGTGTATGGCCGCATCATTGACATTTCTGTACTCTTAGGACAAAGATGGAGATTCATTTCTTGATCGAATCATAACTGGAGACGAGACTTGGGTCAAACATGTGAACAGCAAGACCAAATTGCAGTCTATGGAGTGGGGGCGCACAAATTCCCCCAAAAAACCAAGAAAATGTTTGCAAACGTTCTCTGCAAGGAAGATTATGGTGACTGTTTTTTTGGGATAGGCAAGGTGTGCTTCTTATTGATTTTCTGGAACATGGTGCAACAATAAACTCTGTGTGGTATTGTGAAATGTTGCAAAAACTAAGAAAAGCAATTCAGAACAAGCGTAGAGGAAAGTTAAGCTCAAAAATTTTGTTTTTGCATGCCAATGCCCGACCACACACAACAAATCACACTCGAGAAGTCCTGAATGCTTTCAAGTGGGAGATTTTTCCTCATCCGCCCTACAGCCCCGATCTTGCACCAAGTGACTACCACTTGTTTCTGAGGATGAAGACCTGGCTTGGAACAAAGCGCTTTGACGACGATGCGGAACTGCGGCTGGGCGTGACTGACTGGCTCAAATCTCAGGCGGCTGAATTTTATGACAATGGAATTACAAAGCTTGTTCACCGCTACGATAAGTGCCTCAATTTGTTCGGTGAATATGTTGAAAAGTAATATTTAAGTGTCACTTTCAAGTGTATATAATAATTTTTTTTCCCTATACTTTGTTTTTTTTCTATCGCAAAACATAATCTATTTTGTGGATAGCCCTTGTATATGCTCATAGTCCTCTGGTTATAGCTAAAATGAACAGCTCATGCTGTGAAGGCAAAGGCAACTATAATTCAGTTAAACATTCACAGAATATGTGATTGTTTTATGTAAATAGCACTAATGTCTAACATAATGGAGCAATTTTATTCAATCCTTTTGGCATAATACAGGATGTACAAAATATGGGGTTATATTTTCAAAAGACAAGCAGTTCAATTAAGGGCAGGCAATTAAGGCCATGTACAGATTAAAGCAATTTGCCTTAATTCCAGGAAAGAATATTCATTCATTTAGTTTAGTACTCACTGAGCTAAACATGGGTGGTTCTATAAAATCCCAGATATATTTTCCATCATCCACCTCACCATCATATCACTTTATTTAATTCTTCCACCTGGAGTTTCAAAAACTGAATCTGAGAGATCTGCAGAGTCTCTGCAGTGTTTGATTCTCAAGTCCTGATATCTGGTGATTTTTTTCAAGTTGTTTCTCGTTGATTCTGCTGTCACCAGATATGGCAATGTCGATGATCCACACTTTTTTCTTCTCCACAATTGTGATATCCGGGGTGTTGTATTCCAAAACTTTATCAGTCTGTATTTGGAAGTCCCACAGTAGTTTTGCATGCTCATTTTCAACCACTTTCTCAGGCTTATGATCCCACCAGTTCTTTGCTACAGGCAGATGGTAGTTGTGACACAAATTCCACTGAACCATCTGAGCGACTGTGTTGTGACCTTGTTAGTAGTCAGATGGTCCACTATGGTCTATATTATTATTATTATTATTGTTGTTGTTGTTGTTGTTGTTGTTATTGTTAATCGTGCAGTCTGCCAAATGTTTAGACTGGGTTTGTCATTTTTGTCTACCTATCAAGTCCTTACCAAGTACCTGGGATAGGCAGATCTGGATGTTTGATGGTGTTACAGATATCGCCACAGGATGGAAGCTGTTCCAAGTAAACCTGCCTTCTGCAATTGACTGATGGCAAATTTGTCAATACCTATGGCATTCAAGTGGTGCTCCAGTTATTTTGATGCCTATTACAATTGGTACTACCCTTGCTTGCCTTGCCATAGTCATTCTATTTCTATTTGTAGGTCTTTGTTTTTTGTTATCTTCTCCAGTTATTATTATTATTGTTGTTGTTGTTGTTGTTATTACCTCTATTTCATTTGGGAGCTCAAGTGGCATACATAATGCTTTCTTTCGAAGAACATGTAGGGCCTTGCTGAATAAGGCCCATCTAATCTATGGCTTGTTCTCACAGTGGTCTGTCAACTGCAGGAAGAAGCCCACTAGTCTGCTAACATAAAGTCTTCAGACACAGTCACACTGTTACCAAGGCATCTGTTCTTTTGTAGATTATTACATGTAGGAATGGTAGTTGATTGTTTATTTCCGTTTCCATGGTGAACTTGATTTTGGGGTGTGTCAAGTCCCGATAAAAGAAACTCTGGAAATCATCAAAAATAAATACCAACCAGCTAAACACCACATGGAACTAACAGAACACTATTTAACCAACACATATTTCATATACAAAGGACAAAGATACAAGCAAATTGAAGAAGCCCCTATGGGATCACCACTGTCACCCGTCATTGCAAACCTGTTCATGGAAGAATTCGAATCCAGAGCCCTGGCTAATGCCACCCACAAACCTAAACTATGGCTAAGATACATCAATGACACATTTGTGATTTGGCCCCATGGAAAAGAAAACCTAAACAATTTCTTAACACACCTAAACAGCACACACCCCAAAATCAAGTTCACCATGGAAACGGAAATAAACAAACAACTACCATTCCTAGATGTACTAATCTACAAAAGAACAGATGGCACACTGGGACACACCATATACCAGAAGAAAACACACATCAACCGCTACCTCAACGCCCAATCCCACCACCACTCAGCACAGATAAATTCCGTGGCTAAAACACTAATTACCAGAACCAAACGCCTGGCAGAAAATACACATATAAAGACTGAACTATGCACCCTGACTAAAGTATTGACAGCCAATGGCTTCCACAAAAACAAAATCACCAACTTGATCCACAAAAACACACCAAGACATAACAGAGACCTAGAAGATCAACAGACCTATGGAACAGCTGTCTTGCCCTACATAAGAGGTACTACAGATAAAATCAGTAAGATACCACACAGGCATCACATCAAGACTGCCTTCAAAACAGACAAAAAAATAGCAGCCATCCTTAGAAACCCCAAAGATAAAACTGACCTGGAAAACCAAGGCATATATGAAGTTCCCTGTGCATCATGCCCGGCCACATACATTGGACAGACCAATAGAAGAATAAATATCCGCCTGGATGAACACAAAAATTCAGTAAAAAAGCTGGAACACACTTCCTCAATAGTCCAACACATGAAAGCCACAGGTCATAACATCAACTTCAATGGCACCAAAACCCTAGCCACTATAGAAAACCCCAACCACAGAATCATCAGAGAAGCCATAGAGATTGAAAAAAGACCTGAAAGCATGAATAGAAGAGATGATTTCACCAGACTGTCAATCATTTGGAAGCCTGCACTCTCAAATAGAAAGATCTCCACACCACAAGCCAGGCAAACACCTGGGCACAAACAGTCTCCCCCTGATACCTCCAGCTCAAACACACCCCAACCAGGCACTCAGATGAAACCTAGCTTCCTAATAGAAGATAGCCGTCCTTTTACTCGAAGCCAAGCTGCACTGAAAGCCTCCAATACAAGAACACAGTGTTGCCAGGCAATGAAAGCCACAAAACAGACAGAAGAAATCAGAAACACCAATCAAACGAACTCCAAGACCAATAAACACAGACCAAGACTCCCAACCAAGCAGGATGAAGAAAAAACCATCCTGGCACAGCAGTAGGCTAGCCTCAAATTTAAAACTAACGACTGTGATAGCCTGACCCACAGATGAACTCAATACAGAAGCCTGATGATGGCAGATGAGATTCTGCCGAAATGTTGCTACAACTTTAAAAGCACAACTACAATGACGTGGGATAATACCCGAAGGAAGCTGAACAGCATACATACGTACATACATACATACGTATATATGTATGCTATATGCTGCGGAGGTGTTTTCCAGCTTTTTTACTGAATTTTTGTGTTCATCCAGGCGGATATTTATATTTCTATTGGTCTGTCCAATGTATGTGGCTGGGCATGAAGCACAGGGGACTTCATATATGCCTTGGTTTTCCAGGTCAATTTTATCTTTGGGGTTTCTCAGGATGGCTGCTATTTTTTTGTCTGTTATGAAGGCAGTCTTGATGTGATTCTTGTGTAGTATCTTACTGATTTTGTCTGTAGTACCTCTTATGTAGGGCAGGACAGCTGTTCCATAGGTCTGTTGATCTTCTAGGTCTCTATTATGTCTTAGTGTGTTTTTGTGGATCAAGCTGGTGATTTTGTTTTTGTGGAAGCCATTGGCTGTCAGTACTTTAGTCAGGGTGCATAGTTCAGGCTTTATATGTGTCTTGTCTGCCAGGCGTTTGGTGTTTTATACATATATATATGTATATAATAAATGCATTTAGGGAAATTGGAAACAAACATGCTTGGAATTCTGGTTCTGCTCTTTGTGAGTTACTAAGCAGAAACACTGCAGCTCAACTGCCATATAGGATGTCAACCACAGAGAGGGTATCACTTGCAATCTAGAATAGTAACCATGTATACATTTACATTCTGAGATGCAGTTATTGGCTAGGCCGCTTATTTATTCTATTCAATTTTATTCTATTCTCGCCTTTGCCTACTTTTCCTATATCCCATCTGGAACTCTACTCCATTACCTTCAGACAATGGGAGTGAACAAGAGTCTTGGGCAAAAAAGTGGGGGAGGAGAAACTTTCTGTCCTTCCTCTCCGGTTATATGAAAGGACTTTCTCTGGGTTATAACCTCAGAAGGAATACAGAAGATACTGTCTAGATTGACAGAAGCTGGCAGCTTTCCTTTAGCCCACCACAACTCTTGTCAATTTTAAAATGGACATGTTTTGGAGGGTTCCACATATGCTTCTTTTACATTATGATATATGATGAAGTCGAATAGAGGTATCCAACACCCTCCTCTGTTTTGGGGAGTTAAGATTCTTTCTAAATCTTAGAAACCAGTACCACATCTCAGACCAATGTGAATACAAGGAAATCTTCCCAAGAAGTCTTTTTTTCCTTCTCCCGTGGGACAGGAAAAGAGATGATCTGATTTCATGCTGACTGTTTTCCTTCCTGGCCATAGCCAGTGCATGATGGTGTTTGCTGCTGCATATGCCATATGCCTGCAGCAGAAATCCATGGAGCAGGTGAGGCATAGAAGTCTCAGCCTAGAAGCATTATTGGATGGTGCAGAGGCTCAGGGGAGAAACTAGTGTTTCATCAGGAAAGCCTGATGAATATGTTCTGGGAATAGGCTGTGTCATATGGGATCATGTGCAAAGTATTAAGGAAAGCATCCATGCAGACCTGAAAAAAAATCAACCATTTCCCCCCCTTTCCCAAGGGTATGGCAAAAAATGCTGGAGAAGGCAAAATATCTCAGTATTGAGAACAATGCTGACATTACTAATATTGACAGTGATGCTGATTATTCGTGATATATTACCTTGCTAAGGATTGGTAACTTATAGCTTGTGGCAAAGCTTCAGGAAATGCAGAACAAAATATCAGTCATGCCACGTTCAGATTTTCAAGAATCCCAAGGCTTACTTCTTAAGCATTTATTTATTGCTTCCTCTGAATAATATCTACATCTGCTGAAAGGCAGTAAATAATCTACTTATTTTCAATGATCAGAAAGAAGAAAACATATGGTTCAAGGATTTGATAGAAATTCTTAAGAAATTGGATCTCAGCAGGTGTCTGATGCTACCTAACTAATTATGAGCATGACTTCAGGGCAAGTGATCCTGTTGAATTTTTGCATTTATTGTAGTGTGTAGTTTCAATAGTACAGAATTTTATATGAAATGATTATCAAGAAACTATCATAATGGGCCCCCTGAATGAGCTTGATGTATTTAATCATAGAAACATAATTACATAACTGCTATTCAAGTGAATTTACTTACATGAACGAGTAGATCATGCAAAGAAAAAGCGGAAGCATTCAGAACCCTTTAGCATCAGATAGAAGTACGTAAACAAACCCAGTGGTGATAACCTAAAGGCCATGTCACACTGCCCAATGGATGCAAAAAGGACACAACGGACGAGCAAAATGTTCCATCCGTTGTTATCCGCTCTCAAAAGGGGCAAAAATTTGCATAAGCAGAGCGGATAACACAGAAAGGAACGGACATGAGGAGGACACAGAGCGGATGTATAGAGGATGCAGAGCGGATGTATAGAGGATGCGTAGAGGATGCGTAGAGGATGCAGAGTGGATGCAGAGCGGATGCAGAGCGGATGCAGAGCGGATGAGCTGCATCCGCTTTCATCCTTTCTCCATCCGTGCTACTAACGCTGTGTGTCCGTTCTGCTTCCTCCCTGCGTCCGTTTACCGCTGGAACGAATTTGAGTTGAGCGGATGCCTAGCGGATATAGCAGATGCGTAATGGATGCAGAACGGATGTCCCCCGTATGCCTAGAGGATGCAGAACGGATGCATTGGATACATTTTCCGCTCAAAAGTTTTGGGCAGCTCAAAACTTTCTGAGCGGATGAAACGTCAATAAACGGATGCTAGAGAGGAAGCAAAATGGAGGCAGTGAGTACATCGCGTTAACCAACGGATGGCAAGCTTTTTTGTCCATTTTACATCCTCTTTGCATCCGTTGGTGCAGTGTGACATGGGCTTAAGAACAAAGTTACTATTATCTTGAATTGATTAAGACAAAAACCAGGACTGAGTCTGTTTCATGTTTTTGCTGGAATTGTATCTTCAAAAGGACATTTTGCTATGCCAATTTTTCCTTTTTTTACTTTTCTGGTTATAAATGCCATTCTAGTTGGCAATCAAACCACAGAAGAACTGTCATTCCATCCACAGAAGAACTAACATTCCATCTGCCCTCCATAGGAAGACACAGGATTGAAATGATTGGTTCTTGAATCATTAAATGGGACAGAACAGTTGTCAATATTTCCCACTTTCGCACCTTTTTCAAGCATTTTCCTGGATGAGAGGAAAAACAACAAGGAAGCAAGCCTCTGAATGCATGAGTGAATGGGGAAGTGATTTATAGTAGCAGTTTATAATATTATTATGTATGTGTTCAAGAATAATAGACCATATTAAGGAAGGCACACACTGACACTCTGAAAAGCTGTTAGTGGTATGGAAAAGCTGGGCTGTTGAGTAAGTTAGACATAGCTCTAAATTGCTCTCTGGACTCTGAGGATATTAAAGGATGATACTTAGGAGCTGCTTTATTATCATCCTCCTACCACATTTCATATACATTATAATGTGTTACACTTAATATTTTAATTCCATCTACATAATTTACTTTTGTAGACAGATGCATATATACAATAAACAGTTGTATATATCTGTCACTGGCAAAGGAAAACACTTAAGAAATGATAAGTCTTATAGAAAATATCATAAAAGCGGAATTTCTTCCATGATGGATACCCCTGAAAATACATGCAATATTTTTTTTTTGCTCCTGTATGCATTTAGGGATAGCCACTCATTGTGCTCATTTTGGGGAATAGTACATATTTCTGGAAACCCATTTGCAAAAGAACTATGCTGCTGTCCATAGCTTTCTATTACCATTTGCCACTTTGATGTTGCCTAGTTACTAGTTTTGTAATACTAGTGATTTACATTAGACCACCCATCTCACAAAGCCATTGCAGGGATCTCAGTGCAAGTAGGCAGAAAACATACAGTATGGCCTACTCCAATCTCCTGAAAAATCTACAGAGAAGGCTTTTTCTGCCATTTCTTACAGGTAGTCCTTGATTTACAACCTCTCAATGACAGTTTGAAGTTTCAACAACACAGAAAAAAGTGACTTACAATTGGTCTTCACATTTATGATTGTAGCATAGTCATGTGATCAAAATTCGGGCACTTGGCAACCAGTATGTTGATTACATGCCCCAAGGTCATGTAATCACCATTTATGATCTTCCCAGCAGTCTTTCAAAAAGCCAAGTCAAGGGTGGGGGGAATTCAGATTTATTTAACAACTCATTTAATAACCATAGTGATTCATTTAATGAAACATAGCGATTTGCTTAAAAACCATAATAAAAATGGTCATAAAATTGGGTGTGACTCAACCATCTTACTTAACAGTGGGAATTCTGGTCCCAATTCTGGTGGTAAATCAAGGAGTAGGTACAGAGCCAATGTGCCAATATCTATGCAAGTAATTAAGCCTAAACAATAGATCGTCTAGTTCAGAACTTTTATATGAAAATTTGTCTATAAGGTTTTAAACTGGGTTTCATGGATTTCCTCAAAGGGTCTTGGGAATTGTAATCTCTCCCTCTTGCTCTAGATAGATGAACTCAAGTCAGTGAATATGCCTAATACTCCTGCTTTCTATTTTTCCTACAACAATAATTCTATGAAGTGAGTTGGACTCAAACAGACTGATCATTGTATAATGAGTTTCTGTTTTGGTTCACAGTGCAGCATACCTGGTTGTTGGACATAATTTGTGATTTTTGCAGGCATACAGCGTGTTAAACTGCAGGTCTGTATTGTGCTATTTTGGGAACAATAACTTTTTTGAAAAGGTAAAACAATGGATTCCATGGATAATGTGGCATGTTCAGATTTCCAGAACTACTCAGAAATTACATTGGGTTTGGTACTAATTTCTTATGCAGAAAATCTATTTTAAAAAATCCCTGTATTACACTTTTCTCTCACCTCTTGGTTTAAATTTGATAATCCCTTTGCTAAACCTGTAAACCTTTGCTATTTAATGAGGATTTTGATTAATTTATTTAGCTATTTTCGCTACCACAGAGGCAGGAAACCTGTAGGACATGTGCTGCTGAGTGTTACATTGATCTATTCATCAGAACATCTCAATCAGTTTTGAAATTAATGGGTGGAAAGCTGCAAAAATTTAATTTTAGTGTAGAACGTCTGCAGAAGTGTGATGTTGGCCTGGACCCTGAAACATCACTGAGGTTACATTCTGTTGACTGAAGAAACAAACACCATGGCATAAATAAATAAAATGGATAAGTTACTCATTCTTATGAAACAGTTTTCTAGTTTCTCATCCTGCTGTGCTGTGGAGAACCACCGTAGTGCCTTGTGATGCTGAACTAAAATAACTTTCCATACAAATGTGTCACAGAGGTTGAGGCTGTTATTCTATATTCTAATGTCTCCGAAAGGCAGAGATTTGGGAAGGCCTACCGAGGATATTAGAAACGAAGAATTCAATAAACTGCATTTCAACACAGAATGCATTAAGGGTAGCCTTGTGTATACCAAAATTAATTTATCAATTAACTAATTATATTTGTAGACTATATGTTGACTGGACCAAGAAACTGATCCTCTAGGAAATGTAGAACAATGAAACAAAAAAGCAAGAAAGTAATATAACTTCCCTCAGAAAACTCCCAGCAACAGACAAGAGCATTATATCGTATCATGGTTGGCCACCACCTCTCAAAGTCAAGCCAGGGCATAATAAAAAATAACTTAATAATCTTGCAAAATGGAAGGAGAAATGAGGCCAAATGTACTTCTGCTTGAAGTAAATTCCAGAGTGCAGGGGAATCCATGAATAACCAATGCCATCAGGCCATACTTCTTATATCTCCCAAGGAGGGAAGGCAAAATTATTATGGCCATTTGCTTTTTTTCTAAAAGGAAGAATATTTAATTAAAATGGAGAAAGAGATTATAGATTTCAAGGGAAATCCTTCCTAATCTAAATATGAATGACTTAAAATTTTCTTCTTTAGATCTGATGCAGAAATGGGAGATACATATACTTCTGGGTTAAAATGAGACTGCTTTGTAAACAAAACCACAAAAGTTATCAGCTACATTTTTTTCCATGCCAATTTATATATTTCCCTGTAGGACTGCCAGATTTGGACTTCAAAAGATGAAAGAAGGTGGTGGCTCAGAAGTAGACATAGGCCTTGCTTAACAGTAATAATTGGGATCGGAATTTCCATTGCAGTTGTAAAGTCTGTTGACACGTGTCCGCATTGCTCAGCAATGGCAATCCTGGCAGTCCCCATTGCCTTTGTTAACTGAATCCCACCGATTGTTAGATGAGAACCCAACCTGGTTTTATCTAGACCTGAGCCTTAGTAAGGTAAGGGACTGTCTTCTCTGCCTCCTCTTAAAATCCCTCTGTCTGCCTCCCCAACCATTTTTGCCCTTTTAGTTGCCCTACACAGCAGCAGTCCTTGGTGGCAGTGTACCTGCCAGCAGGGCCAGGCTGAAGTTGAGGGCTGGGGCCTTTGGCAGTCTCAGCCACCTACAGCAGCCCCTGGGCCTTTACTTTAACCCCAGGACCACTGCCATTGTAGTGTACCACCTCAAGCCCTGTTTGCTATAACAAGTAGTCAAGTTACAACCATAATTGAACCCAAAATCTATTTTGCTAAATGAAACATAAACTGTAAAGTGAATTTTGCCCCATTTTATGATCTTTCTTGCCACAGTTGTTAAGAGAATCACTGTAGTTGTTAAGTTAGTAACATGGTTAAGTGAATCTGGCTTCTCCATTGACTTCGCTTGTCAGAAGGTCACAAAAGCTGATCACACGACCCCAGGACCCTGCAACCATCATAAGTTGCCACCAGTTGCGAAGCATCTGAATTTTGATCATGTGACCATGGGGATGCTATAATGGTTGTAAGTGTGAAAAATGATCATAAGTTGCTTTTTTCAGTCCTGTTGTAACTTTGAACGGTCACTAAATGAACTGTTGTAAATCGAGGATTACCTGGTGTAAAGTTGAAGCTATCCCCATCCTTCTGGCCTTCTTCCTAAGGCTGTTTGCAACCTTCTCCAAATTGTGTATTGCATTCTCAGGATGATTTGGAAGATTTGTGAGGCCTTTCAAAAATTCACAAGAAGGCTGCGTAAGATTTACCGAAGTGTATGCATGTATTTGAGAGAGGCAGGGGCAGCCTTCTCATGAGCTTTCAGAAGCCCTCAGAAGCATTGTGAGGCATCAGAAAAAGGACATGCACAATTTGGAGAATGGCTCACATGTTGCAGCTGCCTTGCATAGAGCCAGGCTGGGTGTGCCTTGTCAATGGCAGGAGGAAGAAGGCAAAGCACAAGGGCTTCTGAAAGCTCATGAGAAGGCTGCCCCTGCCCATCTCAAATTCATGTATACACTTCTGTAAATCTTACGCAGCCTTCTTGTGAATATTTGGAAGGTCTCACAAATCCTCCAAATCAGGGTGGTTGTGGTAGTTACAAGTTTTGTAGTGTGGTATGGGGCTTGAGGAGGCACCTTCCTACCAAGGAAACCAAGGGACATCTTCTCTGTCATCATAGACAGGCAATCATGGATTTAAATTACTGGAAGATGGCTTCCAGTTGAATAAAAATAATCAAAAATCTTAACAGTAAGAACAATTCTGGAGTGGACCCAATGATTTAGAAACACAATGGTTTCCATTTGTTGGGTATGTTCATGTAGAGGCTAAAGGCCCGGTTCCACTGGCTGACGGACGCAAAACGTATGCATAAAGGACACAGCAGACAAGCAAAATTTCAGGGGTGGCTCCATCTGTTGTCATCCACTCCAAAAAGTGGCAAAAATTTGCATAAACAGAATGGAAAAGAATGGAAAAGAACGGATGTGGGTAGTATGTAGCGGGGATGTCAAACGGATGTTCATAGGAAGCCTAGTGGATGAAAGCGGATGGAAGCGGATGACACCTCCGAAGGGGTTCCAGGGGAGAATTTTAAAGCGGACACATAGTGGATGAAGCGGATGCATCACGTATGCCTATAGAAAAGAAAGGGGTTGCCGCGCGGATGTATATCGGATGCAAACTGTTCACTGTGCATCCTTTCTATTTCCGTGCTACTAACACTGTGTAGCCATTCCGTGTACCTTTTGTTTCCTCCCTCTTTCCGTTTTCAGCTGCAGTGGATGTGAGATGTGAGGATGCCCAGAGGATGTAGAGAGGATACAGCGGACGTTTAATGGATGATAAACGGACATAGAACATTTGTTGCTCAGATGTCGTGGATTTACATTGTACACAGCGGAAAGTTCATCCATTCACAAAGTTTTGTGCAGCTCAAAACTTCTTGCACGGATGAAATCGCAGTGGACGGATGCTCAACGGATAGAGCGTATGAAACACGTATGCAATGAGTACACAACGGATGCATCGCGTTTTCCAATGGATGGCAAGCTTTTTTTAACGTTTTACATCCTCTTTGCATCTGTAAGTGCAGTGGGACCGGGCCTTATAAATATCCATCTGTGATACATGTTGGAATTTGGTTTCCTGGAAGGATCAGAAGATGGACTTCATGACCTAAATATTTCCTTCCACTTCTGGGATTCTATGCCATTTCACACCATTAAAATATTAAAACAAATTTAAGAATATTTTTTTAGTATGACTGATGGTTTTATCATGAATCAGTGCTCAGCCTTCCCTCAGGGCATACAATTTTAAAGTATCTGCTAAGAAGATAGGAGTGAAATTACTCCAACAGTTCTCAAAGGGTTACTAAAAATTGCAGCTTTCATGCAATATTTTGATAATGCGAGAAGCCTGTAGTAGGGTCATCCATCAAAAAATTTCTACTATGTATCATGGCAAAAGGAAATATTGTGTTGGCGCAGTGGCTTAATGATGCTGGAACTGCTGGTCAGAAATGGTTTGCACTCCGGCAGTTTGAGCCCAGCTCCGTGAGATGGAGTGAGCTTCCATTGCTCACTCCCTAGCTCACGCCCTCCCAGCAGTTTGAAAGCATGCAATATTGCAAGTAGATAAATGGGTACCACTTCAGTGGGAAAAACCTAGCTGTGTTTGTGTGTGTGGAGAGCAGAAGCTGGCACTGGAATTGGTTAGCTGTGAGGTTATGCAACACAAGGTGAGGCAAGACTGCTAGAAGAGCCTGCAAGAGCCAGCAAGCCAAGCACTGCTATTCAGTTGTTGTAAACTAGTCTGCCCACTGTGGTACAAGGATAGGCAGGCAAGCGCCCAATAGAATGAACTAGCAATTTGGGCTGTCAGGGCTGCATTATTACCATTTGTTGATTTCCCTGGCATTGTATGCCATACACTGAATAAATAATAGGAAACTAAAAATGGGCTCCCTTTGGGTAATATATGAGAAGAAGATCTTAATAAAAGGACCAGTTGTTATTCTATATTTCATATCTTTAAAAAATGTCACAATAAAATGCATGTCCTTAAAAATCCATGCACATACCAACATCAGATCAGGCATCATACTGTATCTGCCTACAGTGCAAATTATTCAGGATACTTGAAGGTTTATTTAATCTCTCACATCTAACAGTCAATGACTGACTGAAGAATCTGCAATTGAACAAGAATGCCCAAGCTTAGTCAGTGTTCTAACAATAACCCAAAACAACAACCACACAATCCTCAAACCAAGTTCTTTCTTTTTGACATTTTTTTCATCTTTACAATTTAAGGCATTAAATTAAATAAAATCTAAATTTCTCCAAAGTGTTCCAGGATATGATTTCACCAGGAAATTTGCCTCTCCCCCTGAGAGGCTCCTAGATCATCAATATCCAGATTAAGATATTTCAAACCAAGATGGAATTTAGGTAAAAGACATGCAAGTAATACAGCTGGTATAATAAATAAGAGAATCTGAGTACTACTAGCTTCATAAGGTATGCTAAGTTTGACTTTGATCCAGGATCAGTTTTGGCACTCTTTGAAGAAAACAAACATATAATGCAATCTATATAAATTAGATAAATAAATAAAAAATACAATGTTATCATTCTACGCTTCCACTATTTGGTCCAAATTTTCCAGTAGAGAACTTATATTAACCAATAGAACAGCTTGCCCTCGGAAGTTGTCGGAGCGCCATCACTTGAGACTTTCAAGAAGAGATTGGGTTGTCATTTGCCAGAAATGGTGTAGGGTCTTCCGCTTGGGCAGGGGGTTGGACTAGATGACCTACAAGGTTCCTTCCAATTCTGATTATCTGTTATGTTATATTATGAGAAAACAGCTCATCAACATTTGACTAATTCGCTTTTTTCAGGTTCATTCTAATCTTTGGATTTCCTGTCATCATTTCAGAGATATTTCCTTATCTCTGGAAATTGAATGACGAGAATGACCATGAGCTGACAAAAAATTAACAGAAGCGGGAATGACTTCCAACTTCCTGTTGGCTTCCCCATTGAATGTCCTTGTTGGAAGTTGGCAGTGAGCATTGGAAATCTCTCCTTTTTCCTCCTTCTGTCCCTTCCCTTCCCTTTCCTTTCCAGCTGGCAGGTAAATGGCTGCTGCTGGTTGGAAGAGAGAATGAGGAGTTAAAGAGTGGCTCAAAAACCATCATAAAATATTGAAAATGAGGATTATGGCTGCAGCAGCAGTGGTGGTGGCAACAGCCTGGCAGCACTGAAGCAGTCACAACTTCCTAAAATTTCATTCCCTTAGGAATCATGTTGTTTCAAAAATTGTTGCCCTACAATGCACCATTTTGCCCAGTTATAGGCTACTAAAATGATAATTTTAGTTATATATATACACACACATATTTGTTTTCTTAGGTTTTCGCGGGTACTTACATGTGTGCTGTTCAGCTTCCTTCGGGTATTATCCCACGTCATTGTAGTTCTGTTAAAGTTGTAGCAACGTTTCAGCAGAATCTCATCTGCCATCCTCAGGCTTCTGTATGGATATGGGTCTTACAGCTCCTGGTTTTTAAATTTGAGGCTGGTTCATTCTGATTGGCTGGGAGCCTGGACCTGTTTCATTGGACTTGGAGTTTGATTGATTGGTGTTCCCTGTTTCTTCTGTCTGTTTTGTGGCTTTGATTGGCTGGCAACAGTCTGTTCTTGTGTTGGAGGCTTTCAGTGCAGCTTGGCTCCGTGTGAAGGGACGGCTGCTCTTCATTAGCAAGAGCATTATATGTGTGTGTGTGTGTGTGTGTGTGTGTGTGTGTGTGTTCTGAGAACAATTTTGTCAGAGCATTGAGGAGAATTGGTGTCTACTTATATCAGGTTTTCAAAATATTTATTGACAACATCAAATGGATATAATCTCCCCTCTTATTTTCTCCAAATAGGAAGGGAAAAAAGAAACAATTCCCCATATTTTGTTGTTCTTATTATCTGAAATAAGATGGCACTGCTGTAACCACTTTAGAATTTACATCCGCTTCTGCTATTCTCTCTGCCCTCTGATATTGCAGAGACAATTTATTCCTATGATACCTGCCAGGAAGGCAGGCATTGCAACTGAGCTTGTGCAGATTGCTTTGGGGGGTGGGGGTGGAAAATCTCTGCTGAAGAAAGATATTTATGCCAGCTATGGACTTGCCTGGTGGTTCTTTCCATTATGTCATTTCAGCTTCCTTTGGTCTGTGCTCTAAAAATGAAATTGACTGTAATCTAACTAGACCTAGCCAGCACTAGCATGCCAAATGAAGAACCTGTAAATTGTGATCTGCCCTATCTGTATAGTTCTAGATTAGATGATGCTATCAGAGAAAAGCTAATACAGTGCTCAAAAAAAATAAAGGGGACACAAAAATGAGGCTTCCTAGATCTGAATGAATGAAATATTCTTATTAAATACTTTGTTGATTACATAGTTGAATGTGCTGACAACAAAATCACACAAAAATTATCAATGGAAATCAAATTTAGCAACCCATGGAGGTCTGGATTTGAAGTTACACTCAAAATTAAAGTGAAAAAAAAAACACTGCAGGCTGATCCAACTTTGATGTTATGTCCTTAAAACAAGTCAAAATGAGGCTCAGTAGTGTGTGTGGCCTCAACATGTCTGTATGACCTCCCTACAATGCCTGGGCATGCTCCTGATGAGGTGGCGGATGGTCTCCTGAGGGATCTCCTCCCACACCTGGACTAAAGCATCTTCCAACTCCTGGACAGTCTGTCGTGCAATGTGGCGTTGGTGGATGGAGCGAGACATCATGTACCAGATGTGCTCAATTGGATTCAGGTGTGGAGAAAGGGTGGGCCAGTCCATAGCATCAATGCCTTCATCTTGCAGGAACTGCTGACACACTCCAGCCACATGAGGTCTAGCATTGTTTTGCATTAGGAAGAACCCAGGGCCAACCACACCAGCACATGGTCTCACAAGGGGTCTGAGGATCTCTAATGGCAGTCAGCCTACATCTGGCAAGCACATGGAGGGCTGTGCAGCCCCCTAAAGAAATGGCACTCTACACCCTACATTACTGATCCACTGCCAAACTGGTCATGCTGTAGAATGTTGCAGGCAGCAGAATGTTCTCCACGGTGTCTCCAGACCCTATCACGTCTGTCACATGTGCTCAGTGTTAACCTGCTTTCATCTGTGAAGAGCACAGGGTGCCAGTGGCGAATTTGCCAATCTTGGTGTTCTCTGGCAAATGCCAAATGTCCTGCATGGTGTTGGGCTGTAAGCACAACCCCCCCCTGTGGACGTTGGGCCCTCATACCACCCTCATGGAGTCCGTTTCTGACCGTTTGAGCAGCCACATGTACATTTGTGGCCCGCTGGAAGCCATTTTGCAGGGCTCTGGCAGTGCTCCTCCTGTCCCTCCTTGCACAAAGGCGGAGGTAACGGTCCTGATGCTGGGTTGTTGCCCTCCTATGGCCTCTTCCACATCTCCTGATGTACTGGCCTGTCTCCTGGTAGTGCCTCCATGCTCTGGATACTACGCTGACAGACACAGCAAACCTTCTTGCCACAGCTCGCATTGATGTGGCATCCTGGATGAGCTGCACTACCTGAGCCACTTGTGTGGGTTGTAGACTCCATCTCATACTACCCCTAGAGTGAAAGCACCGCCAACATTCAAAAGTGACCCAATCATCAGCCAGACAGCATAGGAACTGAGAAGTGATCTGTGGTCACCACCTGCAGAACCACTCCTTTATTGGGGATGTCTTGCTAACTGCCTATGCTTTCCACCTGTTGTCTATTCCATTTGCACAGCATGTGAAATTGATTGTCAATCAGAGTTGCTACCTAAGTGGACATTTGATTTCACAGAAGTGTGATTGATTTGGAGTTACATTGGGTTGTTTAAGTGTTCCCTTTATTTTTTTGAGCAGTGTATTTTATTAGATATTGGTACATTAAAAATATAGATGTCTACAATTTTGTACCATAAGTCTAAGTGGAACTCTGAATATTTTTTTTTATTTTCTTGATGTTTTGCATGGAAGTAATTTAGGATTTGATAGTGATTCTCATTCTTAATTCAACATTTTAATTTGTAACCACCATAGTGGTTCTCAGATGACATGTAAAAATCCTTGAGTATTTGCTTTTCTCTTGCTGATTGTAAACACACACAGCAGTTCATGGTAATATCTAAGGTCTTAAAGATAAGATTGTCATGAAGCAAAGTGTCACAAAAAATGAAAGTTGAGGTGGATCTTATGGAAATGAACATGATCCCTTCAACCTTTTATTTTATTGGTGTCTGAAAAGAGAATTTTAAATACAGTCTTTCACATTATTTCCTAGTTAATGGTATTTGATCAGTGTCAATATGAGATTCAATGACATATCTATCTTTTTTTAGGCTAATCCAAATGAAAGTGATATTTGGAGCTTTAAATATTAAGCAGTTTGGTGTAGTAGTTGCAGCTCCAGGCCAGAGACCAAGAGACTGAGTTGTATTCCCACTTTAGGCATGAAAGTCAGCAAAGTGAGTTTGGGCCAATCAGCTCAACCCACCTCACAGGATTGTTGTTGAGGGAAAAAGAAGAAGGACGAATGTTAGGTATGTTCATTGCCTTTAGTTTCAGAAAGAAATATGAAAGGCTAGCGCCCAGATTCATTTCAGTGCAGTTTATTCTTATTCTTCGAGGTAGAAGATGAAGAAAACAGTATTAATTTCTCATCGCCGGATTTTTTTTGTTAAAGAATTCACTTTATATATGAACTGCTGCAACAATTACAGATATTAATCAATTGAAGACATCACATGGAATTTTCATTAAAATTAAATAAGAAAATGACATTTTAGTAGTCTCAAGCTAATAAGATATTCCTATACTTTCCTACAATGCAGTTGATATAAGCAAGAAAGAAATGAACCATTTGAAGAAGCATTTGAAAGCATCTTATATGCCTGATTAACCATCATTATTAGCTTTTCTCTAATAGTAGAATATTGGATGGTATATATTTCATGCAATATCAAAGGCATTATGTTAATACCAAGGAATACATATGGCAGGATGATATTCCATGTATGTCCTGCTTAAGAGCCTCCCAGTTGCCGACACCAAACTTGTACTCTTTTATGATCTTAGAATTTAAGACTCCTGTAAAGAATTATATTCATTTTACACAGTGGATTCTGATAACTGAAGTGAGATTGGAAGCTGAGACTTTCTGGCTCTTAGTTAACAGATTCACATTTAATCTCTGCACCTCCCTTAAAAGTTTATTTCTTCTGTAGAGTTTTGATTGCAATCAAGATATCATCTGCTTAATCACACAAATTGTTCAATTTATTATTTTAGACCTATTGTCATGCATTTGAATTACAGATACATGATTGGCCTTGCTTAACTGGCTCAGAAGCCTCTTCTGAGTCAGTTGGATTTTCCTCTTACCAAAACATTGCAGATGTCCAAGCCTATCCCCAAAGTGGAAAAAAGAAGTGGAGACCAGATAAGGTACACCAGAATAGTTTCTAATCTGCTTAACTTTTCAGTGCCTAGATAGATGGTCAGCAAATGGAATTAACCATCCTGATTTTAATTAAAATCACAGATTCACATCTGCTGAGAGACAAACTGCCAGGGATTGTTCTTCTCCTTCAGGAAATGGAGGAAAAATAGATAATTGCCTTATGCTTTATTATAAATAATTCAATTAATTAATGGATAATTAAAGGTAGTCATCATGACACAAATAAGCTGAGATGTACTGCTGGCAGACAGGATTGATACTATATAATGCTTTAAATCACAGGAATGATCTGCTACATGATAAAACATATCCTCTTAATATAGACATATGATAAGCCTACCAAGTAATAATCAGGGAACACAAATCACTTTGGAGTTGAATTTTAGATATATAGTATGACACTTGCCTGATGTCCAACTGATTTGCCACCAGGGGACATAAAAGGGTGGGAAGAATGGAATAAGCTTTATAAGCAGGAAGAGATGCTGCTAGTCTGTACAGCAGTTCTATTTCAGAGACATTTCTTTCAGTTCTGAGTTCTTCTGAAATATTTGTAAAATTGAAAACTGGGTATAATTCTGACAAATCATATATCAATAACTTTGAAACTGGTGTCAATGTGAAATGTGCAGTTTATCAAAAAGCTTTCACAATGAAGTTGGGACCCAATGTGAAGATGAAGATACACCAGCCAATTTATGTTTTTTTCAGCAATGCATACAGAGTAATTATTATTCTATAGATATTATGAGCAGTCTTCTGTTCTGAGATATTGCTCCTAAAGGCAATAATAGTCACATGTTGGCAATATGATCCACATGTTAGGTTGCTCATAGGCTTGATGTAACACAGACCATTTAAAAAATTCACACAGAAGTATCATGTGGAATGATGAATTTTTGTTCTGTTCACTCAGTACCCACATGTCCTTCAACATCTGATTCCTGTACTTCTGAATTTGATTCTCATTCACTTGCAAATAGCTATATAAGGCAGTCCATGCAGGTTCATGGCAAGGCAGTTCCAAAATCTGGTTTATTTATATGAACAATTTGGTAAGTGCGATCCATGAAACTGGTGACAATCTACTCAATCTGGAAGATTCATATTAATATTGAAGTTATGCTATCATCCCATAAATTGGTGATGTGTCCATAGAGTGGGAACTCAAAAAGCAGGATGAACTGACACATCTCGTCTGATTGAAGCTCATCTGATTTCTCCAGCATTAGTTTTTGTAAAGCTGCCATAATCAGCTTAAAAAAGAATGTTCTAATGCAGTAGTTCTAAGCATCTGATGGTGTTATATCCAGTTCAAAGTCAGCAAATGCTTCTAAAATGCTTTCATTTAATTGCTTGAAAATATTACAACATGAAAACTTGATTTTATCAACAAAACCACAGGTGGTACCACAGCCTCTAAAAGCATTAAAAACAGTTACTGCATTTATTCTTTCTCACCCTAAAGTCTTATAAATAGGTTAAATGGGACTTTTCTGTTGATCACTGCCAAGAGTGCAGAGGTTTGTTGATAAGTTGAAGTGCTAACACTTTGTCAGAATACATGTATCCAAGCAAGATGGCAACTCAGGAAATTTCATTTTACTATCTACTTATGTGCTCCTTAAATGGATTAGTTGATATTAAGTACGTGCCATTATTGTAGTGAAATTATTATTGATTGTTGAATTTGTGAATAATTTTATGGCCTAAGTACAGTAACCATTCTACCCTTGCTTAGAAATTGGACATTTTCAGTAAAACATTCCTGATCCCACCACTATTTGAGGCAACATACAATTGGCTGATTCCCTTAATAAGTGTTTGATATGAGTAATATTTTTCAATAACTTTGGAAAGTTGTATCTATTGAACATGATTTATATTTTATCATAAATTAAGGAAAGAAATTGCAAATGAAACATATATTTATTGTGATAGGATCTCCAGCTAAAGTAGGGTGAGATGTGAAGAGAGGGACTGAGCTTAGAGTCCTTGCACAACAGAAAGCGGGGCAAGGCCTTATTTCCCCTAAAGTCCCTGAAGTCCTATCTGATCATTCACAAGGGAATGCAGTTATTATGGCAAGATTTTTTTAAATAGGCATTGCAACAATAAAGAAATAATTTTGATTAACTCATGGTTCCTTCTCCCCGACATTTACCAAGGCTTTGCAATAAAGTTGTTCCTTCAAACATTGCAATCCAAATGTGCCCATATTAGCTACTGAACTTTTCTTTGCTAATTTACTATAGGAATGACATCTTCAAAATGTGCAGGGAACTAGAATCATGCTGATTATTCATAAGCGCTAAATTTACATCTGGTTAAGATTTGGCAGCCAATAGCATTACCATTAAAGGTCTAGAGTCCTTCTTAATTTCCAAATGCCTTAGAATGCAATTTCATAGTTACATTCTTAGAATTTGTCTTCTACATGTTAACTTTCCTTTCCCTTGATCTTTATAGGAAACCACAATTCACCACAATGCTTTAAAACAATAGGGTGAAAATATATTTAGAAAGTGCATTGGGAAGACATGGAAACTGAAGATGTTATCCTTCATATCTAGATTAATTTTAGCATTTGTCCATATACAACAGCCTTTTCTAACCTGAAAAAGGGAAAAATATAACCATATGACCTTGCTAGATGGAAATGGTGGATATCTGTTCATCATATTTGTAATTCATTAAACTAAGGAAGGTTGATAAAGAATCAAAAAGGAAACTGTCGTGTCCTCAGTTGTCCCTCTGTACTTTTTTCCTTCCAAATCTAGATAAACGTTATCAAATATATACTGTGGTTGTGGTTAATTTGCTGTGTAAATGGGTTGTTATACAATGGAAGATATTGCCAATATGATGGATCAAGTCCTACAGCTGCAAAAACAGCAGAGGAAAATGCAGATGCCAAATATTGGAGGAATTGGATTTTAGGAAATCGTGCTTCAATATTTGGCTACCAATTTATCATGGAATAGCATTAGATTTTAACAATTTAATAACTATCATCTTTGAACATCCATCCCCTGAAACAAAGTTATACATGCCTTTAAAGAAAATTCCAAGTGTGCTTATAACTTTATTGTTGCTTGCAAGAATCAATATATTGACTGCTTTAATGGCAACTGGATTTATGCCCTTTGCTTAAAATCAGCTCTAGTGTTTTAAAATCATATTTTCTAACAGCCTAAAGATAAACAGAGGAATTCTGCATTAATTAATGCTCGTGCACCAGAGACAAAAAATTATGCTTACAAGAGGAATTTGGCTTGGGAGTAAACTGGACTGTTTTTTAAGTGGCACCAAGCACTTCAAATCCAATAGCAGAGATTTAATTGTCCTATAAAGATAATTGTTACTATCTTTCAATAAAAGAAAAATATCACACATACTGAGACCCAATACACAAACAAATGACTGCTGCTAAGAAACAAAGAAATGAGGGAAAGACAAATCATTTAACAAGAAAAAAACTTGAGTGGAAACAACAAACCCCAAAACAAAAAAAAGTCCTTGGTGCAGAATAAATGGAGCTGAAATAATTCTACTGGCTAATTTTGGAACAGAAGGCTCAAGGCAACATATATGAAATGCATATTTGTTTGTTAAGCAAAATTTGACATCATACATCACAGGACATTTGCTTCTACAGGAAGTGGTAATAGCTAAGTAGTTTAGATTTTGAAGGAGATTAGCAAAGAAGGGTCACATATGAGATCTGCAGCACAGCAGCTGAGGTATAGGCAGAAAGCCCTGTACTTAATTCATTCACCTTCAAAGAAAGAGAGAAAAAGTCCTGCCTGAATGTCAGGAAAGCAGCAAATAATACTGGGTTAGATGGACCAATCACCTCATGCCAAGGAAATACAGAATTGGAAGGGACTTTGGAGGTTTTCTCATCCAACCCCCTGCTTAGGCAGGAAACCCTACACCACTTCAGACAAATGGTTGTCTAATCTCTTCTTAAAAACTTCCAGTATTGGAGCATTCATAACTGCTGGAGGCAAGTTGTTCCGCTGATTAATTGTTCTAACTGTCAGGAAATTTATCCTTAGTTCTAAGTTGCTTCTCTCCCTAATTAGTTTCCACCCATTGCCTCTTAGGTGCTTTGGAGAATAGGTTGACTTCAAAGGTGTATTCAGCAGGTTCTGATCAGTTCTGGAGAACAGGTAGCGGAAATTTTGAGTAGTTCGGAGAATCGGTGGTAACCTTTCCCCAAGAGTAGGTGGGAATAGAAATTTTGCAGTATCCTTCCCCTGCCACACCCACCAAGCCACACCCATCATGCCATGCCCACAGAATCAGTAGTAAATTTATTTGCACCCCATCAATAGTTGACTCCCTTTTCTTTGTAGCAACACTTTAAGGCTCTGTCACACTGGCCGACGGATGCAAAACATTTGGAAAAAGGACACAGCGGACGAGCAAAATGTTCCATCCGTTGTTATCCGCTTTCAAAAGTGCCCCAAATTTGCATAACCAGAGCGGACAACACGGAAAGGAATGGACGGGGGGAGGACGTAGAGCGGATGGAAAGCAGATGCTCCATGGAAGCCTAGCGGATGGAAGCGGATGGGAGCGGATAGCACATCCGCAAGGCTTCCGAGGGAGCACAGCAAAGTGGACGCGGAACGGAAAGAGCGGATACAGAGCGGATGCCGAGTGGATGAAGCAGATGCAGAGCAGAAGCCTAGCGGATGCCTAGCGGATGCCTAGCGTTCACTGCGCATGCGGGGAGGATGCATTGCATCAGCCCCGTGGATATAAAGGGAAGCAGCTCGCAAGCAGGTCACCATTCAGAGGAAAGATCTGCCTCCAGACACAGCTTGCCAGCCAGCCAGCCAGCAACCCAACAACCAGGGGAAAGAAAAGGAAGCCTCAGCCCTCTGCTGCCAGCCCTGGCAAGAGGGACAGGGCCACCCTCCCACCCCCTGGCCCTGACTCTGCTTCTGCTGGGGTTTCTGCTGCCCGGGCTCGATCTTCTGGTGCTGGGGCTTCTGCTGATGCTGCTTCTGGAGGTGGTGCTTTTGCTGATGCTGCTTCTGGTGCTGGGGCTTCTGCTGGTGCTTACTCTGCTGATGCTGCTTCTGGTGGTGGTGCTTCTGCTGATGCTGCTCCTGGTGCTGGTGCTTCTGCTGGTGTTTACTCTGCTGGCACTGCTCCTGGTGCTGGGGCTTCTGCTGATGCTTACTCTGCTGGTGCTGCTCCTGGTGCTGGTGCTTCTGCTGGTGCTTCTGCTGGTGCTTACTCTGCTGGCACTGCTCCTGGTCCTGCTGGTCCTGCTGGTGCTCCTGGTCCTGCTGATGCTCCTGGTCCTGCTCCTGGTCTTGCTGGTGCTGCTGGTGGTCCTGCTTTTGCTGCTACTGTTGTTGTTGCTGCTGCTGCTGCTGCTGCTGGTGGTGGTGTGGAGGAGCAGCCCCTACAACCTTGAAGCCCTTCTGATGAGGACCCATATGGCCCTGCCAAAGGGAGAAAGAGGCAGACCCGTGAACGGGAGAGGAGGCAATACACCATAGAAGAGGAACATGAGGAGGAGGTGCTGGAGTGGCTGAGGAAGAATGAATATCTTTGGCGGAAGGGACACAGGCTCTATCGAGACACCAAGAGGAAGCAGGCTGCTTGGAGAGAGAAGGTGGAGAGCCTGGGCTACACTTCGGAGGTGCCCCTCAGCTGGTGGAAGCATATGCACACCTGGTACGGGAAGTTGCACCTCAAGAAATCTGGCCAGGCGGCGGCCAAGCTGATGGATAGAGAGACCTACGTGATGGCCAGGTGCAGCTTCTTGGAGGGTGAGATCCGCCACCGAGGAGCAGCCCCTCTCACAACCCTCTCTCTCAGGCAGCCTGCTGAGAGCCAGTCCTCTTCTGGCAAAGAGTCAGCTCCTGTGTCCAGGCAGGTATCTGTGGAGAATGCCACAATGGAAACCCCCCTCGAGAGCTGTACTACCCGTGGCGGAGCGCATGGAGGACCCCCTGACGCAGTGGGAGAAAGGAGACGGCACTTCCACCACAGCCCAACCCGCATCCACCCCAGCTCCACCTCCACAGAAAGCAGGCAGAGAGGCAGACCGGAGGGGCAGAGCCACACTGTCCTGCTGGATATAAGAGACACCATCAGGAGCAGCGTAGATCTCCTCTTTCAGGCGCCCAATCCTCCAACCGCAAGCCCTTCCTCACCTATGTCAACCAGACCCTCATGAACATGTCGGAACCCCAGTACCAGGGGGTGAAGGACAGGATCACCGATCTTCTTCACAACCCTCCAGACCCAGCTGAACCTGCTCCCACCCAGTCCAGGCCTGCTCCTCCACCCCAGGTGATGTCACTGCCCTTCCAAGGCTTTCCACAGGCCCTCCCCTACCAAGGCTACGGCTACCAGGAGGTCCAGCAGCACAGGCAGCCCTTCCCAGTCCAGGCACAGGTACATTGGACGCCACCGGTGCCACCGATGCCACCCACGCCACCGATGCCAGCCATGCCACAGATACCATCCATGCCATCGATGCTAGTCCTCACCCAGCTGCAGACCAGACAGCCCCACTACACTGCTCCTTCCTCCACCCCACAGCCAAGCCCGGCATCAGTACATCTGTCATCGGTACTGGGGCTGACACCCCATGTCATGGAGGAAGGGGCTCTCAACATCACAGGGCTGATCCAGATGTCTGAGAGCTTCCTCAACACACCATCTCCTGTTGTCCTCTCGGGGCCAGGCACCCCAGTGGCGCCTCAGACCAGCACTCCAGCAGCAGCCACCTCCACAGCACCTGGACCCTTCACCCCTGAGACTGGGCACACCTCCGAGTGACCAAGAAGAGTGCCAGAGACTGGGTGGCTACCTGTTGACTTTATTTTTGCTTTGGACACTTGACTTGGGTCATTTTTCTTTTACAGCTTGTTATTAACAAAGATTATCTTTGCTTCACACACTTGGTTCAGTTCTTTCAGTCAATAAAGTCTTGGTGGAAACTTTTAGAAATGGTTTAAGCCTTTGCATGCTTGTGGGATGGGTAAGGAAAGCAGTGGGATGGGCAGGTATAACTGTGGGATGGGTAATAGCTGTGGTTTGGGCAGGGATACCTGTGGAATGGGTAATAGCTTTGGGATGGGTAAGGATAGCAGTGGGATGGGTTAGGATACCTGTGGAATGGGTAATAGCTGTGGGATAGATAAACCTCCAGTGCAAGCATAGTGGGACTGTATGGTCCTCCCTCCCAGGTACCACACCTATGGCCCTTTATTATCAATAATAATGTAATCAATCATCCACACATATCAACATAAACACAACTCTTTATTAAATGCCCTGTTCATTGTAGGCCCACCCAACATACATGGCCCAATATCATCAGTGTGATGAGACAGGCTGAAGGAAGCATCCATTAATCATCTATCATCCTGTCTTGCCACTCCACTGCTCCAGCTGGGGAGTTGCACCAGTGTCTCAGGAGGTTGCGCTGCTTCTTCCCTTCACGTGAAGCTCTTTTGGGGCCTTGCACATCCTTAGTGTCTATCAGGTTTCGCCCTTGACTCCATTCCCCAGGCTCCATGTCCCCATTGCCTTGTTGGAGGTCCACGAGCCTGTTCTGCAACATTGGGTAGCGGGTATGCATGAGATTGTGTAGGATGCAGCAAGCTTCCATGATCCTCCTCACGGTCTCTGGGCAATGCTGCATGGTGGTGAGAAGTACCTGGAATCTGTTGGCCAGGATGCCAAAGGCGTTCTCCACCACCCGCCTTGCCCTGGACAGCCTGTAGTTGAAGATCCTCTCTTCACGAATGAGGAGTCTGGAAGTATAGGGCTTCATGAGGTAGGTTTTGAGGGAGAAGGCGTCATTCCCCACGATGAAGTAGGGCACATCTTGCGTGTCCTTGGGCAGGCGGTCTGGATCTGGGAAGCCCATGATGAGGTTGCGTTCCAGCCCCTCCTTGAGGTGACTGGCATTGTATACCTGGGCATCCAAAGATGAGCCATTGCCTGAAGCATCGATGTACATGAACTTGTAGTCAGCATCGACCATGGCAAAGAGGACGATGCTGAAGAAGCCCTTGTAGTTGTGATAAGTGGACCCTGACTTGGCTGGAGCTTTGCAGGCCACGTGCTTCCCATCTATGGCTCCAACGGTGTGGAGGAAGTTCCACTTCTGATACCACTGCTCTGCAACTTTCTTCCAGCCTTCTTCAGTGGAGGGGCACTGGAGGAGCTCCTCCAGGTGTTCTTCGATGATGGCCTGCACCACTTCTCTGACCACAATGCTGATGGTGTTGTGTGGCACCCTCCAGCCATACTGCATGCTCCTATAGGTGGTCCCTGAGGCCAGGTGGGGCAGAGTCAGTGCCACCTTGAGCCCAGGGTCCAGGCTGGGCCGGAAGTTGGTGTTTGCCTTGGTCAACCTGGGTCTCAGCCACTCCACAACTTCGTCAAACATGGCTGGAGGCATCCTCATGAAGTTCTGGAATGCACGAGTGTCTTCGTTCCTGAGCTCCACCATCAGCTTGTTGTACAGTCCATACTCGGCTCTTCTCGTGATCCATCTTCGGACCCAGACACTTCTTGGCTGCCTCCTTTTCTTCCTGTAGAACAGTTGAAAGAGCCTGTAGATGGCTTCGCACTGTTGCAGAATGATGGTGGCTACCAAAAGGAGTGTGTTACGATCCATGGTGGAGATGACTGGATGCTGTGGAAGAGCAAGAGCCAGAGGAAGGCTGCAGAGGTCTGCACAGCAGAGCTGCTTGAGTGAAAGTGAGATCCAGGTGAGTTCCTCCCCCTTTTTATAGGCAATATAGTTTTCCACTAGGTGTCCTTTTGCATCCTCTAGGCATCCTCTAGACATCCTTAATATCTAAGATATCTAAGATATCTGTGAACGTTTTTTCCGTTTTAAATGCTTTCTTTGCAAGCTGCATCTGCTTTCATCCTTTCTCCGTCCGTGCTACTAACGCTGCGCGTCCGTTCCGCGTCTGTTTCGCTTCCTCCCTGTGTCCGTTTTCTGCTGGAGCGGATTTGAGTTGTGCGGATGCGTAGCGGATGCCTAGCGGATATAGCGGACACGTAACGGATGATGACGGATGTAGAACGGATGTTCCCCGTATGCGTTGCAGATGCAGAACGGACGCGTTTGATACATTTTCCGCTCAAAAAGTTTTGAGCAGCTCAAAACTTTTTGAGCGGATGGAACCTCAGTCGACGGATGCTGGACGGATAGAGAGGATGAAAAACGGAGGCAGTGAGTACAGAACGGATGAATCGCGTTAACCAACGGATGGCAAGTGTTTCTCTCCGTTTTACATCCTCTTTCCATCCGTTGGTGCAGTGTGACATGGGCTTTAGATATTAGAACACTGCTATCATGTCATCACTACTCTTTCTTTTCATTAAACTAGGCATACCCAATTTCAGCAACCGTTCTTTATGATTTAAGCCTCTAGTCCCCTAATCATCGTTGTTGTTCTTCTCTGCTCTCTTTCTAGAGTCTCAGCAAATTTTTTAGATTGTGGTGACCAAGTGTGTTCTTACCAAGGCATTATAAAGTGGTTAGTTATTTGACTTTATTGTCATTGCACCTCATACAACTTAATCAAACACCATCTCCAGTGCACATCATGATCATGAAAATAAACACAAACACACATCCTTCACCCTCCACACATTGAACCAAAAAAACCCAACACTGCACTATTCAGGAGAATTCAAAAGGGCTACTGTCCTGGGATATAAACTGTTTTTCAGCCTATTTGTCCTTGTTTTTATTATTCTGTACCATCTGCCAGATGGTAATAGTTTAAAAAAAGGGTTCCCAGGATGAGATGGATCTTTGAGAATATTTTGAACTTTCTTAAGGCAGCGGGAGCTATAAAGTTCTTCCAAAGAGGGGAGAGGGCAACCAATGATCTTCTGGCCAATGACGTTAACCCTTTGGAGTGCTTTCCTATCTGCCACTGTGCAATTGGGAAACCATACAGAAGTGCAGTAATTTTTTGGTATTAACACCTCATGTGATCTTGATTTGATCCCTCTGTTAATACAGCTTAAGACTGTGTTGGGCTTCTTTGGCAGCTGCAGCACACGGCTGGCTTATATTTAAGTGATTGTCTCTTAAACTCCAAGATCCTTCTTACAATTATTGCTATTGAGCCAGGTATTATCTAGACTATACATGTGCATTCAGTATTTATTGCCTAAATTTAGAACCTTACTTTTTTCATCAATGAATTTCATTTTGTTAGATAGGGCCCAATGTTCATGTCTGTCCAAGAATCGTGGTGACACAGTGGTTAAAATGCAGTACTGCAGGTTAACTCATTGCTTATTCCAGGATTTTCAATTCTGAGCGACTCAAGACTGATTCAGCCTTCCATCCTTCCAAGGTCACTAAAATGAGGACCTGGATTGTTGGGGGCAATATGTTTGTTCTGTAAACTTCTTAGAGGGGGCTGTAAAGCACTATGAAGCAGTATATAAGTGCTATTGCTGTCAAGATCTTTATGTATCTTAAGTCTATCTTCTGAA
This sequence comes from Laticauda colubrina, assembly GCA_015471245.1. Lineage (NCBI taxonomy): Eukaryota > Metazoa > Chordata > Lepidosauria > Squamata > Elapidae > Laticauda > Laticauda colubrina. Next base: position 50,014,591 of record BLBF01000018.1, on the reverse strand, counting down.
GTATTCCTGCCAGCTTGGTGTGGCCTGAAAATTTGATGAGTTCCCCATCTATCTCCTTGTCCAAATCATTGATGAACATGTTAAAGAGTACTGGGCCCAAGAATTCTTCAGTTCTTATTTTCATGGTGAATGTGTCTGTTTATTTGCCACAATGCCTAAATAGCCCCCACAACATGTTCTCAACATTTCAAATGTTGCACATCAGTCCCCAAAATTATGGATCCCTGCTGTTGTAAGGAGCTCACTAGAATTGCAACATTAAAAGCATTAAGAAACCCTGGCAGATCCACTGAAGTACAAGTAAGGATTTCTAGAAATATTTCCAATCCTATGGCTGATCTGAATTTTAAAATAATTCTTGGGATTCCAAGGACCATAGCAAGAATATAAACATAGATTGTACATACTTACCAAACAGTTCATGATTTCCACTCCACTTGGATTCACAGTTAATGCTTCATCATACAACTGTTTAGCCTCTTCCAAGCTGCCATTCATCTCTGTGAGCCTCCCCCGCATGTACAGCACAGCATGAGATGTGGGAAAGAGACTGGCTGCCTCCTGGATACAAAAGCCTGCTTCTTTGAGATGCTGTTGTTCCATGAAGACTTCAGCTACAGAACCCAAAACAAAGCACAGATATATTCTAAGCTTTATTCTGGAGATCACAAAACATTGAGAATATTAGTAACTTAAAAATAATGGTCACAAAAAAGATAACTTGTTTATGGTGCATGGATTTTCAAAAGGTGCTAGAAATCTATAAAACATGAGAATCATCGGGCTTGAAGGGACCTCAGAAGTGTTCTCGTCCAGCCCCCTACCCGGCAGGAGACCTTAAATTGTCTGGTAAAATGGTTATCCAGTCTATTTTTTGAAATCTCCAATGACGGAAGCACCCACAACCTCCTGAAGCCAAGCTAGTCTATTAATTGTTCTCACTGTCGGAAAATGTCTCCTTATTTCTAGGTTGGATTGTTGGTTGCACAGCCAGATATTAAGAATGGCTTTGACATTTTTGTCCACTTCTTGAGTCTTTCCCAAGAATAGGCAGATGCTGTTGTTCGATAATATTAAAGGTATAATGTTTATTATGATTATGACCATTTTTTCAGGCCATACAATGAATTTTTCATTTGGTCTACTTAAATTGGGCCTGTAGAATATGTGACCTGCCACCAGATTTGTGTTGGCCTAGTGATTTTTTGAAAGCTTCTTGAATTTGCTGTCACCAAATGTTGCCACTGCTTAGGAAGATCCAATCTCAGCCTAGGTTTTCACAGCCAACTCATTTTTTTCTTCTCTGATTTAAATAGCTCATTACAGTTGTACATCAATACGTCAGAGTCTTGATTCCTTCACGTTTGATGCTAATGGTTTCAGAAAATCAGAGACATTCTATCTTGTTTGATGAGAATAAATGAAATGGCTGAAAACTGTCCCATGTGACTCCTATCATCTGTTTACAGTCAATCCAACAGAATAGAGGGGAATTATGTAGGACTTCACTATTCAGTTCAATTTGGGGACCAGCTTCATTTAGCCACATTATAAGTATTTTATATATTGATGAAAAATTCTTCTTTCTTTTATGTTGTGTCTTTTAAATTGTGCATTTTTCAGTTTTTAAATTGCCTCTACTGTTTTTGCTGCAAAAAATAACATAAATACCTCTCTGGAAACTATTGATCTGATGGAAACCATTTTGAGAATTTTTCCAGCTGAATAATAAGAAATTCTTTAAAACAATCTTTTTATAGCTTAAATTTAAAAACATTTTGTATAACTTAATGTTTCATATAGGGAGCATTAGAAAGAACAGGTTATTTTTTACTTAAAAGTATTAGCACCCCACCCCCACCCCCTGGATGTATTTACAATATATAAGAGATAGATGGGAGTCTATTTTTACAAAGGAAAAGTATGAGCAACAAGATTGCTCTAATATTTATGTTTTGCAACAAGTTGTAATATGTGCCTGCATTTCTCAACTGGAAATACTGGGCAAGAATACTAATGAAATCTGATGACGTGGGTCCAGTTTTGTTCATGTAAACATTGTTATGATCTATGTAAAACAGTTATTAAGCCCTCATAAAAATCTTTAGATGATTATATATTGTTTTTACTGAACTAGTTCATAAAATATTTCAAAAGGCAAATTAGTAATTCTTCCTAATGCTATTGGAAAAAAATATTTTTAAAATAAATAATTACAATTATTCCGTTCTCTGGTATCAGACACTATTAGAATACCAAGGTAAGAGCTGACAACATTTAATATTGTCACATAACAAAAGAAAGAACAGGGGGAAAAAACCCAATCCTTAAAGCAGAGTTTCTCAAACTTCTCCCCCTGGAGAAATCCTTCAAATAATGTTCAGGCCGCAGGAAACTCCTGTATTAAAAATTGCAAAAAATACTAAAACTTGTCAGTACAATTCACTTCTAACCTACTCACAACCCATGTTTTACAATGGTTGTAATAATAACAAAGCAGCAGGCTGCAGCTGAGTCACAGCATGCAATAATTCCTACCACTGTGAATGCTAGTATTATGTAGCACACATAGTTAAAAAAAATGTCAGTCATAATCTTGCATGGAACCCCTAGTGTCTTGAAAAAAAATCCACTTGTGAAAAGAAGCTGTAAAGTAACACCTTCATTTGTAAGAAGGATGAGGGGTGTTATTTAGCAATGGGATGATAGCTGAGACTAAGTAGCTGATGGTAGCGGAGCTGAGGACCCTGGTCATACTAGCCTAGAAGCTCCAGTGCCTAAGAACACCCCATCTCTTAGGGTTTGATAGGGCTGTCAAACTTCCAGCTCATGGGCCGGATGTGTCATGTGCTGGCCACATCCATGCCCAGTTTAGCAAAGAGGGGGGAAAAGTCCCAATACGTCACGTGATGCCACCATGACCATGTGAACTTGACACCCCTGTCTTAGAAAGATGAGTGGCAGGATGGTTGGCCTGAGTGTGTCAGTCCCACCATTTAGCTTGTCTCCAGCCCCCTCAGGACCAGGGGAGACATGATAGCAGTCTTCCAATATTTGACGGGCTGCCACAGAGAGGAGGGGCTCAAGCTATTTTCTAAAGTGCCTGTAGGCCAGACAAGGAATAATGATGGAAACTGAACAAGGAGAGATTTAACCTGGAAATAAGGAGAAACTTTCTGACAGTGAGAACAATCAACCAAAGAAACACCTTGCCCTTGGAAGTTGTGGAAGCACGATCACTTAAGACTTTCAAGAAGAGATTGGACTGTCATTTGTCAGAAATGGTAGGGTCTCCCGCTTGGGTTGGGGGTTGGACTAGATGACCTACAAGGTCCCTTCCAATCCTGATTATCCGTTAAATGATACAGGTAATCCTTGACTTAGAATTCTCAATCCTCTCAGGAAACAATAATGAAGTAATTTCGATGTCTCAGGAAAGGTGCATTTTTGTATATCATTTCTTCTAAAGACTGCCTAGTTTTTGGAGCTATACTTTATATTTTCAGTATTAGAGACTGAAAAATACAAATTAAAAATTAGTAAAATGATCTTCATGCATTTTAAAAATATGTCAAAGCTGAGCAGTGTGCTGCTAAGGGAGATCATACAACAAGTATGAGGAGTCAAGGCCTGAAGATGTATCTCTTAATATTGTTTCCAGATGCATGAGTTCTGGAATGCAGTTACATTATCTTTTGACATAATGCTTTTTTTGTTATTGCAGTGCAAGGCAATTCAATTTAACCTCAAAGATCTTCAAAAATAAAGATCCTGAGCTTTTTCTAATGAACATATTTATCTCAATTTAATCAATGGATCTGATAAAGACAAACAACATTTCCATTCAGGCTTTGCCCCTATTTTTGTATTATTTGACCTTTCATGAACAATATTGAAGACAACAGTATCTGTGGGTGAGCAGAATTTCTTCCTGCTAATGAGGACCTGTCATGATGCTTTCTCAGGTGGCCTCAGAAAAATAATCTGAGGATCCTATTTCTCACACTTCTGAGAATTGGGGGGAGGGGGGTGTTGAAAAGAATAAAATGTGGTTGGAGCGAGCTCTCATTTTATAGAGGAAAAAGACAATGGGAGAAGACATGCTTTGCTTGGAGAAAGCTTCTGGTTCAAACCCTCAAATAAAATAAGATAATATAAAATAAGGAATATCTTTTCTTCCAGGACAACCTTCCTTTGTCAACCTGGACAGAACTAGAACTAGATGAACAATCTGACCTTCTGTAAAACAGTTGGCTGTGTGCTGCCACTGTATAACCACATGTTCCTTTAACACCAAGGGTGTCTGTGGCTAATGAGAACGAATCCTACTGCCACTGGGTAAAAAGAACACTATGAAATAACCCTCAAATGCTGGCTGCCTTCAGGAAGATCTGTTAATTTTAAAATCCTTTGTATTCTTAAAAATTGTACTGTATTTGCAAATAATGCCAGCAAGACCTCATTTTCAGTTTTAATCCCTTGACTTTTTTTCAGCAGTGTGATGTCTACATAAACCAGCCTCTTGAGTATTATTAAATCTCGTCAAAAATACCGGCAATATTTAAAAGGAAGGCACATTCTAAATATCACCAATGGAAGAAATTATTAAAACCCTAAGACTTTCCATCATTTCTCTTTTTCAGCACAATCTGAATATTTTTCAGAGTGTAAAACACACTTTTTCCACTTCCAAAAGTGGGTGAAAATGTCTGTGCGTCTTATACAGTGAATGTTGCCGAAGCCCTGCCCACCCGCCAGCCCCCACCGTTCGTCCTCTGCCTCCCAGCAATTTGGCTCCTTGCAGCAAACAGCAAACAGCCTGTTTCAGCTTCAGCACAGCCTGATTAGCACAAGCAGCTGATTGTCAGTTGGATCAGCCTCCCAACAATCAGCTGTTTCAGGCTGCAGGGATTGCCATAGCCTATTGCTGCTTCCGTGTGCCCTATTTTAGGCCTAATCAGGCTGTGTTGAAGCTGAAGCAGATTGTATTTGCTGCAAGGTGCCAAATTGCTTGGAAGCAGAGGCAGATTTTTTTTGTCTTGTTTTCTTCCCCCAAAACTATACTTCAGTTTTATACTTCAGAGAGTCTTATTGTCTGAAAAATATGGTATATAAAAAGATAGAGGCATTTTCAGGACCTGGGCTTTTATTAAAATGTGCCCTTAGCCCAAAATACATTCAATAAATAAAAATTTAATGCTGTAATAAATAAAACACTCATACACTCTAGGTGTGATAGTCAAGAGGTGGAGCTCTTGCCTCACAATCAGGAGGCTGTAAGTTTGATCCTAGGTAGAGGCAGATCTCTCTCTCTCTCTGGGGACAATGAGAATATATCTGCTTAACAAAACTCCATATTGGTGACAGGAAGGGCATCTGGCCATTAAAACACTCTGCAAGCGATATTCAGTTGTCCACACTCTATCCCACAAGAGATTATGGGGTCATTAAATGAAGATGATGATGAATGGAATAAGGCAGAACAGACTTGCGGGAGTATGCCATAGGCTATAAATAAAGTTGCCCATACTTAATGCTGAAGGCTTTATCTGAAACTTCCATCTTTTAAAAGCTTAGGTAAAATTGGGAAGGAGCAGACTTCTTCAGAGAGGTATTGAAATGTCTGGGGAAGAAGTGCTGAACGCACAATCAGTGAATTTAATTCAAAGGCATAAAAAAGTAGTCAGGTGCATTAAAAAACCTGCTGAATTTGGAACTAAATGAGGATAATAGGAAGAATATTGCAGAAGGATTTTATCATATTCAACTATCTGTTAGTAACCAACAATATAATTTTATCTATCAAAGGGAGGGGGAGGAGGAGGAGGAGAAATGAAATAGGCTGGAGACATAAGCAATTTGAAAATGTGAGCACTGAATAGCACTTCTCTGGATTTTTTTCAGCTGTTCTGAATCTGTGTGGGCTCATAAATGTACCATTTGCATTGCCACAATTAAAAAAAAACATAAGCACAAATGTAACAAGATGAAATGTCTGTAAAGAAGAACAATAAAATATATTCATGGCAGTGAGGAAGATTTTAACAGTGAGGATTATTTATTCAAAGGGTGGACTGAAAATCAATAGAGGGTGATGTATGTGGGTGGTTTAATTTAAGTTAAAAAAATTAAAAGTTAAAAAGCCAATTTCCATCCTATTGCTTATTCTATGGAAAATAAATAAAATGATAGAAGCAGAATTTATCTAACAGCACAACAAAAAAAATGGTGGCTGATTGGTGAGAAGAAACTTTGTTGACAATAGGAAATTAATGGGAAGCCAGGCTACTGATATAATAGCTTTGTAAATAAACCTATAAAAGAGGAGGAGAAGAAAGAAAACAATTTTTGTCATAAAATCTTTGTGCTCTTATTTGCAAATTCCCCATATAATGATCTTAAACTAGAATTATCTATGAAGGATTGTGATCCCCGGAATACTTTAATCTTATAATCCTACAACCATAGGAGGAAATCCTGGTAGATTAGACCAATGGTTCTCAACCTCAACAATTGTGAGTATATTGGCTGGGGAATTCTGGGAGTTGAAGACCCCACATTTTAAAGTTGCTAAGATTGAGAAAGTGCAACTTCCCTTATGCTTCAGTATTGATCATGATGGTAAGTTTGATGAGAATTATAGCCTAATGGCTTTTGAAGGGTTATAGGTTTTCCATGGCTTAATCAACATAAGACAGAATAGGTACAGGTAGTCCTCAACTTATGACCTCAATTGAGCCCAAAATTCCTGTTGTTAAGTGAGACATTTGTTAAGTGAATTTTGTTCCATTTTATGACCTTTCTTGCCTCAGCTGTTAAGTCAGTCACTGAATTAATAAGTTAACCTGGTTGTCAAATGAATCTGGCTTCCCCATTGACTTTGCTTGTCAGAAGGTCACAAAAAGTGATCACATGATCTTGGGACCCAGCAATGGTTATAAATATGAACCAGTTGCTAATGGGGAAGCTGGAAAGGTTGTAATTGTGAAAAACAGTCATAAGTTAATTTTTTCAGTGCCATTGTAACTTTGAATAGTCATTAAAAATTGTTATAATAAAATTAAGAAAGTTAAAAGAGGGGATAAGCTATATAGAAAATGTAGAAAGGTAATAAGATATGGAATGGTATATAAAAATGAGCATGAACTTGAATTGGTGTCTGTACAAAGAGATGTAACTCAGGATCAGGCTGCTTTCAGAAAAGATGTTTTACGTTTTTCATATTCTGTGTTGTGTTTGTTTATGTTTGTTTCTAAAAATCAATAAAAAATTCCCCCCCTCTCCAAAAAAAGTTATAAGCCAAGGACGACCTGTACAAGATCCCAAACCAAGCAGGATAGGATTTATCTGCACCTAAGAAGAACAATGAAAAAGTGTTGAGAGATGATGAGAGAACTTGAAATCAAATTTTAGAGGAATTGGTATGCTTTTCTTGTGGAAGACAAGATCACAGGGAAATGTGATGGTTGTCCTAACGAGAGCAAAAGGAGGGAGGAATGGACTGTTGCCCTGGAGGGCAGACACAGGAACAGTGGATTGAAACTATAAGGAAGTTAAATATTAGGAAGAATTTCAGATGGCAAGAACAGTTAACTATTGGAATAGGTAATATCAAAAAGAGATATGTACTCTTTCAAGCAGAGGTAGTCATTTTGTCTAAAATGCTTTAATCCTGCATTCATCAGGGGTTTTATTAGAAGATTGAGATCCATCTCTAAATTTTTGCAATCCCTGTTCACTCAACAACAGATAAGTTAAATAGCAATCCTGTTTCCAAAGATACTTAGTCAGACATCTCTTAAAGTTAACAAACAAATATGAAGCTAACAATTTTATGCTGTTAGTCATCATCTGGGGCTATTCAGCAGTGCAGAGTTGCAAGAAATGAATCTGTTCCTTTAAATTCCTTGCAATTCTGCTTGTTGGATAAGAAATTCATCCTCCTCCCCCTTTTCCTCACTCTTCCTCCAGACTAGAGATGTAAGGACTCAGCTGAGATGTAGTCTTATTAGATCTATTGATTGTAATCACTACCTCAGAATTTACAGTAACTGAATTGAAGAACAGTGCAATAGTTTCGTGAATGTCCAAATCAATCCACAAACACAGGCTGACTATTAATTCTTTTTTTTACTAAAAAAACGTGCTGAGCTTATATAACAAACAAGGTTAAATTGGTTAATCTAGGTCAGACGTTATTGTTGCATAACACACTGAATCAACTTGGTCACCCACGTTTCAGCTGAGCATGCTTGCAAAACTTCCTTTTCTGTTTAGGTTAATATCTTTTGTGAACCCAAGAAACTGGATATGTGTCAGGTCTGCCATCTTTGGCTTGGCGCCTCGCTGGCATCCTGCCATCAAAGGCCAGGAGGGAGGGGGCATGGGTGGGAGAACAAATGGGCAATAATCATGTATGGGGATATGATGGAAATTAGGGAGGGGAAATGATAGCTTGAGGAAGACCTGGGAAGCATATCTCAGGATTTCTCAGAACACCTATGCAGCTTTTGTAATCTAAAAATGAACGGGTCATGGAGGGAGAGCTGGGACGAGTGAAAAAATTTGTAACTTTTCACATGGGAAATTTAGTTCTAGCCTGACTTTACTGCAGCCAGCAACCTTTAGTAAAAGAACCTATCACTTCACCCAAATGGAGTCGAGGATCTTTCTTTCCCAAGGGACCTGATAGGATTAGGGTTAGGGTCTAGCAATAAGATCTAACAATGAGTTTGATCTAGTGGTTAAGGCACTTGGCCAGAAAGCATGAGATAATGAATTCAAGTCCCACTTTAGTCATGAAAGCCAGCTCAGTGATCTTGGGCCAGTCAGTCTCTTGCCAGTGAGGCCAACTCACTTCACAGAGTTGTTGTTCTGGGGAAAATAGGAGGAGGAACATGTGTTGGATATGTTTTCCATCTTGACTTATTTGTAAAAATAATAAAGGTGGAATATAAATAAATAAATATTATTTATTAATTAAACCAGGGATAAACATGTCATCTGAATACAACCAGATGTTTTAGAATAGAATGGAATACTTTATTGGCCAAGTGTGATTGGACACACAAGGAATTTGTCTTGGTGTAAATAATCTCAATGTACATAAAAGAAAAGCTACATTCGTTAAGAATCAAGAATCATAACGTACAACTCTTAATGATAGTCATAGGGTACAATCAGCAATCAAATCATACTAGGAAACAGTCAATATAAATCGTAAGGATAGAATCGACAAAGTTACAGTCCTACAATCACAAGTGGGAGGGGATGGGTGATAAGGAGTGATGAGAAGATTAACAGTAATAGTAGTGTAGACTTTGTAATAGTTGGATGGTGTTGAGGGAATTATTTGTTTAGCAGAGTGTTGGCTTTCAGGAAAAAACTGTTCTTGTGTCTAGTTGTTCTAGTGTGCAGTGCTCTACAGCATCATTTTAAGGGAAGGAGTTGAAACAGTTTATGTTTGGGATGTGAGAGGTTTGTAAATATTGTTTGTGTATGCCTGATTTATGGTGTTTTGAACCCAGGAGATTAGGTTGGTTTACTAAACCATTGGTCAGTTAAACATGTGTTAGCATTTTGTGTGAAAACAACCTAAGATCTTCACATTGCATAGTGACTCCCTCTTGCCTTGTCTGCCAAATGTTGGTCTTGGACTCAAGACTAGCTGTTTTTTTTGTAAAGAAAGAAAAAATATTTCATTGATATTTTACCACTGGGTTCTGAGAATGACAGCAAGTGCTTCATGGATGGCCTGTCCTCTGCAGAACAGATCTGCAGTTATTTTTTAAACAGTATTACTTCTGGCAGTTTATTGTTGATGAACCATATCAATTTGCCACTGATATACAATGGAAAGAAGCTTAGAGCTGGTTTTTATAAACACTGATCTGGAGTTCTGAATGCATTCAAAAGCAGTGTCAAGATCATTCTTCTTGTCACTACTCAGGTGGAAACAATTGGATTTCTGTCCTGAGAAATCAAATGGCTTTTTAAAGTGCAGATGAATCATCTGGGATCAAAGTTCCTCTTATTCCTAATTCAGGCCTTTTTTAATCTGAAAAAAGCAGAGCTGTGGATTGAACTTTTTGCAAAAAGGATTTATTTTATCAAGAGGTTTCTGTTTCCAACTTATGAATATAAGATATAAAAGCCAGTGAATGTTTCAGTTTTGAATTATTAGAGATGAGTAGGCTTGGATGATAACTCTCTTGGACTGTTTTTGTCCAGCAAGCAGCCTTCAGCATTATATTGCCTCTAATCCTGGAAGCAACATTTTATCCCCCAAATAACTCTCTAATTTGTGTAGCCTCTGATCCTTGTGAATTGAAACCTCCCTCCCTACTACTGTATCCATTCGTGAGGAACTTCACTTGCCTCTGGAGTAGAACAGAAATTATATGCTGGGATTGTTTACTTGTTCTTTAGTCACAGAAAAATCTAATAAGGACAAACATAACTATTTTGTAGGTGGAAGATCAGCATAAAATTCAGGAAAGCAATGTTGGCCAATATACTTTGATTTTTCCCCAGAAAAATGGCACCAATGTTGTTGGAGAAGCAAGCAAGTATTTAAGTCCTTGATCTTACAGTATTAAATATATTGAGAAATTCTACTTCAACCATTTTTCCTCAGATTTGACATCAGATTTCTATGGAAACTATCTATCACAATCAAAACAGTGAAAATGTATTACAGGAACGAAAAGAATATATTACCAGATTACTGTATATATGACACAGCAAAACATGTTTTCTATTAGCTCACTGTCTTGTGCTATTCTGGCTTCCAGCAGCACTGCACATTGGTGGTGCATTCATTTCAATATTTCTTTAAAAGGTAACATTTAATTTCCTGCTGGGGGGATGGAAATGATTTGCTGTGTTTTGCCAATGAAGAGAGAGAAGGATTAGCTATTTTAACATCTCTTTGCATATGTGCCATGGAACATAGTATTATCATCCACCTGGTAAAGTCTGGAACTGGGACATTTAGCCAATTACTTCAGCAAATTTTCTGTGAAACGGCCATATTTGATAAAGCTTGAATTTAGTTAAGATGACTCCCAATGGCAAGCAGAGAGAGGCATCACAGTCAGGAGAAAAAGAACCTACAAAAGAATAAGTGCCACCTTATCATACAAAATGCAGTTTACAACAGCTACTACAGGGCACCACAGGGTACTACTACAGCAGCCAATAATTTTAAAAAATCTAAATAAAATGCTAAATATTTTAAACTCTCTTATTGTTAATGTTTATACAACAATTTCTGTTTTCTGATATTTAGTAAATATTTGTTCCCATTTAGCCTTTTATATTATGACAATTAGTTTATGTTGCAGATGGCTAATAATGTTTTGGAAACTATGGGTACTATCTGTGTATGTACGTTAAGTATATGTAAACGTAATACATGTGCATACATAAATAAAGCTACCTGGAATGGAAAGTCGCAACATCATACATTGAAAAGAACTAAAACATAATTTTTTGCTCAGTATAAGAAATTCAGTACTAGAACATTTGAAACAGAGGACTGAAGAGGGATAGCTCATTACCCTCTAAGAAATTGTTAAATTGGACAGTTTCTTTTAATGTCAATTGAAGTCTCCTCTTCTGAAAATTTAGTTCTGTTGGTCTAATTCCGTTGTCTGCATAGGCCTAGAACAATATTTGTCATGATATGTATGACAGTACTATAAGTATTTGATGAAAGTTTAATCTCCCATTCAATAATCTCTTCTCCAGATGATTGTAGTGCAGCTACAACTTTTATATGCTCTATGATTTGTTGTATTTTTGTTGATGTTATGACAGATTTTTCCCTTTTAGTTGCATGTTGCATACATTGCTTTGTGATATTTTAATATGAATTCAATATAGAAATATATTTTAAAAATTAAATATATGGATACAATTCATTCAGCTTTTCTTCATAGGATTTATTACTTAAACTGCAACTCCACAGTCACCTTATAGGGGAAATGGACAGCTTAAATATTTAATCAATAATAACAATAAATTTTGTCAGGAGATAGGCAACTCACAGGCATATTTGATATTCTCAACATTTCTAAAGCTTTCAAAAAATAGCAAAGTTCTGCTATGCAATGTTCAGGCTCACCTACTTTTTAAAAATGAAATAAATATAAATAAAGGAATTAAGCCTCTTGTAAGTTTAATTCACTTATTTTGTGTTTGACTTTTCACCAAACATATTGAGACACATGGAATTAAAGGCCAATCTTGTCTTCTGATGGTGGCAATGTGGACCTCAGATAAGATAATATAGATGGATGACCTAAAGTTCATATGTAATCTTCAATATCCTATCTTCCTAGGATTCTTCCAAATTTTGATGACAAAATGACTGAATTTCCATAATTATGATTTTTCTGTGATTTCTTCCCCAAATCTATAAAGTTTAAAAACTATTCTCATTTCTTCCTTCAAATATTCCCAAGCCCCCAGATAGGGGTGAATTTCTTCTAAGAAGTTTCCCACTTTAATTCTATTTCTAATTCGTAACCCCCCCTGCATCAACCCCCCAGAAAATATGATGAAGTTATCCAGCTATCAGATGGTTTCCTGTGGCCTTCCAGAAGATTGTAAAGCAAGATTGCAGCTCTTCCAACATTGCCTACCTGCTAATGCAAATCTATGGAAGATTCTTTGTGACTGCAGTATTTGTGCCAAGATGATTGTCAGAATCTCAGAATGAATATCACATGAAAACAACTTACCAGCCTGCAACCAGATCTGTTCAAGAGTTGTCCACAGCTGAATAGGCCCTTGCTTTGAGGCAGAACTCTGCATAGTTATTTCTGACATGGCCTGTTCCAGTCGTGATGCTGCAATGGAAGATGCTCGCTGGGAGCCTGCAATGTAGAAAATAATGCTAATTAAATAAATATGATGTAATGAACCATTTAAATTTAAATAAATCCAAAGTGAGGCAATTTTCTTATTGTGACCAACAGTTTATATAGAAAGCTTTTGAGGTTAACAATGTAATTCAAATGATGGTATTTGGCTAATGAAAAAGTCTAAAGCAGTTTCTTATTCCTGGAAAACATTATTAGCCTTAATGGTAGTGCGACTGTGTCTGAAGGCCATCTCCCGGGAAACTAGTGGACTTCCTTGTGCAGATGATTGGCGACTGCAAAAACAGAGTGCAATTTTCCTACAGGGCATTGTTTATACCCTTGTGTACTTCCAAATCAACAATGAAGCAGCATTCCCCCCCCTCCAAAAAAAAATGCTGCTTGGTGTACTCTGAATAGTCTTTTCTTTTTTTGTAAATCTTCACAAGCATTCCAACATTGGCACCTATTAAATTGAATTCTGAAGTTGCAGTATATTATACAGCAGATATTTTCCTCATACATTAAATCCTAATTTTGCAATTGTAAAGGCTAGGAGTTTGTGACTTTATTACTTAAACTATAGTTCATATATCAGGAAGCAATTGCATATTCTATAGGCATGAACAGTCTCAGATGCAATTTTTAAAATTTCAGGACTCCAAACATAAGAAAGGGAACTATGTCCAGAAGCTTATAAGGCCACTGCCAATGAGGACTGGGCTGGAATATGTGGGTAGTCTACAGGAGTTGGACTGGATGGTAGCACAGTTTTGTGCTGGTTTGGCTTCTTTCTTCAACATTGGTCCCAATTGATGTTAGTAGGTGGTGAGAGATCTTGTGACATGCTACAGGGCTCAGTACTCTCTCCACTCCTTTTTAACATTGACATGAAGCCATGGGGTAAGATAATCTATCACTTTGGCTTTGGTATCTGCAGTACTCTGATGATGCCCAACCGTTTTTTTACTCCTAATGACCCAAGTGATGCTCTTGTTGCCCTCTTTTGGTACTTGGGGACCAGGAAGGGGGGACAACAGGGTTCAATTGAACCCTGGCAAGACTGAATGATTTTGGATGCACGGGGTCCCAAGATTCAGGTCTTCTTCATCTTTGATTCTGGATAGTATGGGATTATTCTTCACAGATCTGGTCTGCAACTTGGGGGTTCTCCTAGATTCACAACTGCTGCTTGAAGAGCAGGTGGCAATCACTGCTAGGAGACCCTTTGCATAACTTGGGTTGTGTGCCAGTTGCTGCCTTTTCTGGATCAGAAGTCCTTGCCCTTAGTCATTCAGGCCCTAATCATCTCATGGTTGGACTATTGTAATGTACTCTACTTGGGGCTACCCTTGAAGAGCATTCAAAAGCTAAAGCTGGTGCAGAGTGCAGCGGCATGGATAGTTCTTGGGGTCTGAAAAAGGGTCCCTGTAACACGTTTCATGAGCTGCATTGGCTGCCAGTCTGCTTCCAGATGCATTTCAAAGTGTTGATAATCTCCTTTAAAGCTCTTCATGGCATAGATCCAAGTGACAAGGGACTGTCTCATCCAACTGGGATTGGCCTGTCATATCCATGCCAGAAAAGGAGGCATGCTGTGAGTCCCATTGGCCCAATTTATTCCAGTTAGTGAGCCCTGAAATCGGGCCTTCTCTGCCACTGCATCTATCCTCTGGAACATCTTGCCTGTCTTGTGAGGTTGACCCCAAACCTCCTGAACTAAAGACCAATGGAGGAGCATCAGCATTGAGGTGGTTAATTGATTAATAACAGATCCCACCTCTCCCCCGACCCTGCGCCTGCTTCCCTCCCTCCCTCCCCCCTCCATCCATCCATCCATCCATCCATCCATCCATCCATCCATCCATCTATCGCTATCTAGCTATTCATCCCTTAAACTTTTATGATTGTAAGCACTCAGGGTTACCCTGTGGTAAGATAGGTGGCCAATAAATTTTATATATATATATACATACATACATACATACATACATACATACATACATACATACATAGCATATTTTTAAGAATATAGATTGCATTGCTCTGTACCACATTCGGAGAGGAATTTAGTTTTTGTAAACTTGTGAGCTACCATTTTTTTTTACTGTAGTTAGGTAGAGTCTTAAACTACTCATTTGAACTACTGTTCAAACACAGATATATTTTTGTCATAAAACAAGTAGCTACTGAAATCTAAGCCCATTAATTATCCCTTGAAGCTCAAATTCTTAGTAGCCTTCCTACTAAGCAAAAGAGAGAAAATTCTTCTATCAAATATGAAATAAGGTGAAACATAAACCATCATCAACTGATAGTGGTAAGTCATCCATTACATGAGGAATATTGCTTTAATATTGGACAAATTGTGGCTTATCCCTACAATCATGGAGAAATCCCAGAAAACAAAAAAGGAGCCCCAAGGATCTGGGGAAATGGCAAGGTATTCATGTTCCCCGGTCTCTCCCTAAGCTTCCTGATTGCTGCAAAGCACATTCCGCATGGCCTTGATAAGAAGAGCCTAATCATATCTCAGTACAGCTATACTCAGGGCAACATGAAAGCACACTTCATGAATGCACATAAATTCCCCTCAGGCTTGTAGCAGAATTTATGACCCTCAGCTTTCAGTAGCTAGCTCATTTCTAAGAAACACATCAAGGCTTGGCTTTTTTTCTATCTTCCAACTGGCTTCCTTTTGCATCTTATTTTGTTGTAAATAGACTTGAAAAACCATTTGATCAAAAGGCAAATTGTCGATTTGAAATCAAATATACTTCAAATCTAACATTCAGTACTGTAACTATACCAAGAATCATTTGCTCAGACGGCATTTACTAGAATTTATAGATTTCTATCCTGACTTTGCAATTCTTATACTCTTACCATGTAACATTACCTCAATTGTGCAATAATAATTTCAGTTACTGGAGAGATGGAGCCACCAGGAAAAAGAAAGACTGCAAAGGCAAAATAAAACTGCATCCTGTTTCTTAAGACTAAATCCTACCAGTCTTGCCTCTGCCTTCCAGGAAAGAGCAAGAGAAAGAGCACTTTCTCCTGTAGGCTCCAGTCTCCTGAAAATGGCCTTGAGGGGGGATAAAATTAAGAGTTCTTTATGGCATTCAATATCTGGATACAACAGCCTAGACAAGGATGCCTTGCAATAATTTTATCCATTTTTTTATTATTCTAAAGAATAATGAAAGATCATAGAGAGTCAATCTGAACCTCAAAGTTTTCTATCGTTGCATTGGAACTTAGAAACTCTGAGATTATTCGCAGAAGCCATAATATGCACAATTTTCTTGCTTCCCTGGACTTCACTCTACACTCTTTATTCCCACTAATCTCTTTATTGAAGATGTGTCAAATTCACAAACAGCAACAATCAATTGAAATTAAAGTACTACTTTTGGATTGATGTTAACCTCTCAGATCTTCACTAGACTTTTGTCAACTCTTTGCAAACAGCTATGTCTGAGCATGTGCACTTATAATTTCTTGATCAGAGGTCCATCAAAAATAAGATTTTATTCAACAGTTTATTTAGTAACTGTTGTTTGGACTACATGAATATGGGTTTGAATTTATGGATGTGATTATCACATCTTGAAGGTAAGCTTCAAGGTTGATTATGTAGAGAGAATCCGTCTGATACACTTCTGTAATTTAATTGCACATTCCTGCTATGTCTGCAAGTCAGCCAACCATTTTAACTAGTTCAGCATTTATGAGACATTATAAAATAGACAGATGTGGCCTTTAATAATACTGAATTGCAATTTCTTTATTCCTGGGTGACATGGTTATACTTTTATTTCAACAATATTCCTGGGAACATTGCTAGAACACAGAAATAATTCTGATAGATTAGATTTTCCTAATCCAGAATTAAGCCTAATAACAGTCAAACAGGTGTAGAAATATCACACTCAGGAGATGAGTACTTATTAAATGACTCCAAGGCAAATTGCCTATGGCAGTAGAAGCAGTATAAAGCCATCATATGCAACTGATACAACACACAAAACATATGTTGTCTGATGTTATGAGATATATAATTCAACATACTGTGTTAAATTGGAGGATATTGACCTAACATTGATCAATTTTCAGATGATTCTATCTACAAGTGTTGCCATCACGAGTAAGGTTAACACAATAAAATCTTGAAATAAATGTATTCCTCATGATATATTAGGAGGGAAGAAGACATTTGTATGGAAGAATGCATTGAATTTTTAAAAAATGAAGTTTATTTATATGTGATTGTTCACCCTGGATTTAGGTTATCCATTAATCTCTTTGTTTCTCCTACCAGAATCATTATCATGGGCATCCGGTAGAGTAAGATACACATTATTATTCTTCTTGGCTGGTACTGTCTCAGTCAAACTGTTTGCTTTCTCTGAATCACTGTAAAAGAACAACCACAGGATAAATATGTTAATCACTTACCTAAAAGGCAGGGTATATGCTAGAGCCAGAACGCTGTAGTAGATGAGGGCTTTGACTGAAACCTAGGAGACACAGGTTCTAGCCAACCTTCAAACACGAACATTCAGTGATTTTGGGCCAATTATTTTCTCTCAGTCCTACCTACCATACAGAATTGTTGTACTGAAACAAAGGAAGAGGAAATGCTTCTGCAGAAGAGAGAAATTTAAACAGCAGTAATAATCAGTCCTAGAAAATGAGCATCTATCAACCTTGAAAGCTGAAATGTGGGTGCATATGACAGAGCTGTGGTCGAAATTACTCAAGCAGAAGAGATATTTATCAAAAGTTTATGTGTCACAAGCAATACTGTGCAAAAAGTTTGATAAAACAAACTGCCAAGGCAGGAGGAGGATGTCAAGTGGTGATCAATGCACTTGGATTAATTTGACATGTTTTAGCAAAGTGTGGCTTCTGCTGCTGAAAATCTGATGGTTTGTTTCTTTCCTACCTATAAAGTAGGGAAAGTGTGATCTCTTCCTAGTGTAGAGAGTTTTATTCTTTTCCATCACAATGAGGAAAGCTGACTGAAGTCAAAATTATACTAGCCATCACTACCTCAGTGCTATTATTTTGTTACTTATATCAACAGAGGGAGATTTATGGGTTGTTTCTGGCACAGAATGTTTTTATTATATTTTATTATTTTTCTTTGTACATGATATTCTAACCCCTGTCGGCTGCCCAGAGTTGCCTGGAGGGTGGGCACCCTGATCATTCTCATGCACCAAATCGATCTGTTCATGGTGGAGAATATAGAAGGAATCACCTTGTGTCCTACTTTCCATCTCTATTGTGCAGCTCTTATGTACACAAAAGAATTAAGGCTGGAATAACCAAAGACTATTTTCTCAGTACAGTTCATGCTAATTACCCACAGTATTGTTTCCCATGTCTCTGAAAAATTCTGTCCTTTTGCTATAAGGATATAGATAATGTAATTTGTGTTTATAAAGTTTCCTGTGCTTTTTATCTCTTGCCTTTCATTCATCCTTTTCTCTCTCCTTCTTTCTCTCTCTCCCTCCCTCTCTCTCTCCTCCCTCTGCTTTTTGGCTGCCTTTTGTCCCCTGTTGCCATCTAATCATGTTTATATTTGCTGATGTTTCATAAATAAACACCAAGTTATATTTTTGATAGCTGAACTAAGCAGTGTGTCTTCTTGCTTTAATCTGGATATAAGGGATTGATTGCAAGTGGGCTGGGTGGCAACTAAACTGGTGATTACCCACAGTATTTTTCCACCAGCTAAGTAATGCTGCATTTGGCCTTTGAGACCAGCAAAAAGAGCAGACATTCCTAGAATGGAAATGCATTTTCTGTTCAGAAGTTAAGATTTGTTTACATAACTAAAGGGAAAAAAAACTGGGATACTGCTTCTGCTATTAATAAATATAATTCTAGGAGATATTTTAAGTATTAAGTTGGTATGTTTGCACTGATATGCAATGTTTATTTATTGAATCTGTGCCCTTTTTTTAAAATCAAAGGGCTTGGGACAGCATTCACTTATTTTCTTCCCATTCTTACCCATTTTTTCCAATAACAATTCAGTGAAGATGAGAGAAAGAGGAACACTTATACTAATCATTGTCATTTTAGTAAGATTTTTAGACACATACATACAAACATACTATAATGCAACATCATAATTTAGAATGTTCTTTTTAAATTAAAAAACAACAAGCAAGATTTTAAAAGCATCACATCAATAGATCTAGCAGGTTGGACTCACAAACTCTATAATGCTTTGTGTATTTCCACTGAAAACAATTGGCCTTAAATTAATATGAGTGACATTGTTTTCAATAGGTCCAGACTTAAATATACCTAAATAAGGATCTTAATGTTGGTTTCTAGAAAAAAAATGAGAAAGGCCATTTACAATGTACTTTTCATTGAAGTGTAGCTAGACATATCTGAGCATATATGAGTCATCCTTAAATATATGTGTTTGTGTGTATATTGGCAGGAAGCGATACTGCCTAAGATCATCTGAAACAAGGTCATTTAGAGTTTTAATATCAAAACTTGCTCCTTGAATTGAGCCTCCAAATTAAATAGTTTTTAATTATATTAACACTGTAATTATGATATATATGAAAATAGTATCTCAAGTCTGTGCGTCAGTAACATTCAACACAAATAAAGTTTGAGTACATTACTGTAATCCAGTTTGTTAACCTGCCCCATCTGTCTTCTTTCAAAAAAACAATCCCTATTAACCCAGGCATATGTAAGAGAACCATGATTCTAGGACCAGATGGTCTATTAGATTGCCTGTATTTTGATTTTCTGTTCTTTTAGAATTAAACTGAATTTAATTAGTATTAGTATTCATCATTTTTAAGCATGGCTGATTTATTGGGATGGTTTGACTTACAATTATTGCAATCACTTGTTGTGAACCACTCCAGGTATAGAAATAAAATCAATCAACTAATATTACCAATGAATAATGTATTGAATTTCAAGGCCTATAATCAACCCTGAAGATCTCCCACATAGGGAAAAAGCTATTGTCATCACAAGGGCATGAGTGAATGCTGATATATACTGTATTCCATTTTTATTCACTGCTACTCAAGATCAGTAAATAATCAACTAAGAATGTCATTATTGTATGGTATTAAACCCTTGTCTCAAGTAGATGGATTGTATTTTATCACTCTTTGACATAAACAAGCAATATCAATGAAAAAGAACAAGCAAGCTCTGCTAGTATACCAGTTGGTGGCATTTTGTCAGGGAAAAAAATGTTGAAGATGTTCTATGGGCTTGTGTGAATGTCCTGACATCTCTGTCTAGCTATAGCACAGCCAGGGGTAAAAGAGAAGGGATTTCTTCTCTTTCTCTCCCTTCCTCCCTCCCTTTCTCTGCCGGTGTGCAAGGATCTGATAAGATCTATGCTCTCCACGGAATATGCCTGGCAACTGGGAGTGACTTATTTAGTTCTAGTCTGACCATTTGCCTTGTTCTGCAATCCTGCAAAGCTATAATGAATTCTAAAGGGCAACCTGCATTAAATTTTCAGATTTATCTCTGGAATGGAGCAGCATTGGGAAGTCAGTCCTGTCTTTGCTCTGGAAGGGGGGGACAGGAGGGGGGAAGAGGGGGGAGGGAGGGAGGATGCTCCCTGGGATCCTGCTATTCTACAAGCAAGGCTCGGTAACCATGATGGTTATTTCCCAAGGTCTGGTTCTTATAGACTTGGCTGGTTATATGATATTGTCTTCCTTCTCATTTCCAACTGATATAAAGTGACATGTCTTTCAGTGCTTGCTTATAGATGCTTAATGGTTTCTACAAATTTCAGGTCTCTTACTCAGGTACCTATATTTAGATTTAGGCAGGAATCCTAGACCTACTAAAATGCTTGTAAATCTACTCCAGGATTTACAAGAATGTAAGTGGGTGAAGTGCAGATATACAACCTTCTTTTTCCTCTCATTCTAAGTATGGAATAATAGATTTAAATTGCAGGAAAGTAGATACTGATTAATCATTATTTAAAAAGCAGCTGAACAGTAGAATAAACTATCCAGATAGGGGGCAGATGTCCTTTCTTGGATGCATTGCAATGGAAGCTAGACAATAAAGAGGCTTTAATTTGGATTCCTTCATGCAGTAGGGCAGAGGTCTCCAAACCTGGCAACTTTAAGACTTGTGGTCTTCAACTCCCAGAATTCCTCAACCAGCTATGCTGACTGAAGAATTCTGGGAGTTGGTCCACAAGTCTTAAAGTTGCCAAGTTTGGGAACTCCTGCAATTTGGTATTGCACTTGATGGCCCAAATGGCCTCTTCCACCTCTATTCAATCACAACACACATTCTTTAAGAACAATATGCTTATATTGAATTGCTGTTCGCACTCAGGAATTTACTTATTTAAATGATTTATATAACTACCCATTTCATCTGTGAATCTTCATGGCTTACAAGAATTAAAAATGGAGAAATACCTACAATATATAATCCCAGGTACCCAAGTATAAACAATACCTCACTTACAAGGTGGGGGGGAAGTGCATGAACAATAGCAGAGCCATCAATCCACCTGACCAAAATGCTTAAGGAAACAGGTAGATCTTCAATAATGAATTCTTCCTTACAAAAAGGAAATGGGGCTGGGACCATCCAAATCTCTAGGAGAATGCTGTTCTGTAGGGCAGGTGCTGCTACCGAGAAAGCACAATTCTAAGCTCCAGCAAAGTGGCACTGTTTGAAAGAAGGGACCCAGATCATGTTTTCTCTACTAAAACTGGTGGGGTGACCAGAAACAATGAAAGAAAGATGGTAGTCACAAGTAGCCTGGCCTGTGCCATCTTGGGCTTTATAAGTGATTATCAATGCCTTGTAAGGTAACTTTGAAAATGTTTAGACAAGCTAATAAACCATAATAATGTCTCCTAGCCAGTTGGCCCACATATATGTTTGACTAAAAATATTTTTTTTAAAATCTTTTAGGAAAAATTCTTTTTTGATCATTTGGTGGTCGAGATAGCTTCAGGTCTTTGAGAATTTTGTACCAGACACATTTGTGACTGCTTCATGTATGGATTACTTATGGACTACGCTAACCATTTTGTCATCAGAACAGCTGGATAATGGTATGGAGTTTTCCCTCCCTTCCTTTCCAGCTGCTATTCTTCTGCAGGTCCATCTCTTTATTGAATAACTGTGGGGCTGATTCCACTCCCGTTCCTTGGTATGTTAAATCAAGCTGGCCTGGGTTTTGAGCAGATATTATGCTGATTGACAACAGAACCAGGAATGGGTGGTATAGGGAACTGTCCCTCTTCTTAATTAGGTTGTGGTCACCAAGATAATTTCTATCCCTTCAGGAAGCTGTGATTGGGTTGCAAGCTAGTGGCAAAGTTACTCTGAAGACAATCAGTTTGGTTTCTTGAAAACATTTCAGGCTGCTAAGATGATCTGGTTTCTGGAATCTATTCCTTGTTACAGTCAATATTGACTCATTTCCACAATGATGGCATTGCTGTTGATGGAAGCAGTATCCTACAGGAACTATATTACAGATTAAAGGTGTGTTGGTCTCATACAATGAACTTCACACACACAATTACAAGCAAATGCTAGCTTACTAAAAAGAATGGCCTAGACTGCATGAAATACCAGGATTTCTACTTTTTTAGTTGCTCAAGACCTGAATGATAATATACACAAGCCTGTTGATGACATACAACCATTCAGAATAGAAACATTGATGAAGGATGTGAAGAGCTCCTACAATATATCCCCAAAATTGGTTGAATGTGCTTTAAAAGTCAATACAATAATGACGGTGTGGAGAAATGTGATAACTTATGAAAATATATGCAGTATATAGAGAGAAATTTGCCTCTTCCTGTCATACTGTTAAAACTCAGCCACTGAAAATAAAGGGGATTCAGGATCGGTGAAAGGAAATCCTTTGCAAAGTTTAGACTGGAGACCAATCTATATCATACAACTTTAAGTAAATAATTCCATGGATGATAGACTCATCAGTGGTTGCTGTTCCTAATGAATATTGTCTCCTGAATCACAGCATTCCTTACATATCAGCCACTGAGGAGTGACAGTAAAACACCATTGCCCTCTGTCCATGCTTGTAAACTCCTTGCATGTTCTGGCTGACCACTGTGTTATATAGAATACTAGATTAGCAACCAGTAGCTGGATTCAATATGGCCCACATTTTGCAGCTGTTCATGAGATGTTGGGTATGAAACTGCATCAGGCATATGAACTCCCACACCCAGACAACTCTTTCTGCATCTTTATTTAAAGAAAATCCAGTTGCAATTTAAAGAAAAGCCTACCTTTGCTGCGAAACATTATACAACATCTGCCACTGATGCAACATATGTCTACAGGTCACTAAAGCCTCTTCCGGTCCTTTATGTACTAATTCCAGTTTTATTTTTGTGAAGAGTAAACTGTAATAAAAATATACACACATATAAAAAGCAAATAATATTTAGCTGTACAGATAAACACAACATGATAAACATGATTTCCATTTGTAGAGAGATGATGTCTACAGTTTGAATATCCAAAATTAAGCCATTTCCATATTTTCATATAATAAAAACACACTATGCTTAGCTGATAACTGCTGCTAGCATTGCAGTCAAAATAGAGCCTTTAAAAAGACATCAGAGTGGATGGGAGAACCCTAATTATTGCAGAAATTTTAAAAAAGGAAAAAATCCTAATAGTTCACTAAAAATAAATATAAATTTTATTCAAATAATTTTAAAAAATTCAAATTGGAGGAGAAAACCAGACAGATTGGCAGAAACAACTGAGAAAAAAGTGGAAAAAAATTTCCCCCATGCATAGATGGGCTAAATGTATGGAATCAATTTTATTAAATTGATTACCAATTTGCAAATGGATTGCTTGTGCTTAATTGTTAGCATTATATTAACATTAAAATACTGTTATTGTATATTATAGTATGTTCATCTAATAACAGGAAAAACTGAAAAACAAATTTTAAAACAGAAATGAAGTTAAAAAAACAATCAGGTTAGAAAACATTCTTAATTCCCAAATGTATAAATGTTGATAAGCTATTTTTTTTTAAATAATAATTTTAGTTAAAAGAGTTTACAAAGATTTTTAAAAATCTACAAAACTACAGAAACATCAATAGTATAGAAACAATTCTAAAAGGGTAGAACAAGTGAAGAGTTACAAAAAAGTAAGAAAAGAGGTATCTAAAGCAACAACTTTAACTTGGATTTCTAAAGCCATACTTTTGTACACATTTAACATCATTGTGAAAAATGGAAAAAGACACACTACATTCATAGCCTTTAAACTGATCCTGCCAAAATCTTTATTCAAAGAAAACTTCATTAAGTAAGCATTACAGTGAAGGAAATATAATATTGATAACTGCCAGAATAATCCTAAAGAGATTATTTCCACTATATTATATTAATACCATATGTTTTAAGGGGATAAACTTACAGGGGAATTACCTCAGTTCCTTAATTATTTCAGTTGAACTTTTCATTGGTTTTCTTAGCTCTACAATATCTTTCCAAGGTGTCAGCATAACTTTTTTTGCAGTTTTAGGATCTGAGGCAAATCAGCTAACCTTCATTTTGCTCATCATCCAACGGGGATCAGATTGAACAAATACATAAAAAGCCTAGTCACAATGTTCCCCTACAACAGTGTCAGATGTATATTAAATTTCTATGTTCCCTCTCACTAATATAGCAACTCTGGGTAGTTTTTTGCTTCACTTATAATTTCAAAAGATGTATCACTTATAAATTAACACACATATATTTTATGCAAAACTTCATCCTTTTGTTGGCAATGTATAATTATTTGTCCAGCTGGTGAATGAAACCCGAGAGAACATGCTCATGTGTTAGGCTTAGTGGTTCCCCTTACCCACCAACCCCTTCTTGGCCTAGTACAATGCAGCATCAGCAGAAAACTTACCAAGAATTTTACAGAAAGGAGAGTTATGGTTGTGTAAATGTCAAATAAGGTCTTGAACTGAACTTTATTCTATCTGCTGAAATACATAGCTTTCTGCAAGATATATGGCAAGAAGTAGAAGTTAATCCTCAGGGCCATTAAGAAAAATTCTAGCAGAGCTATGTTCAAAATACAAAGCCTTCTATCAAATTCCATTTGGTTACATGAAGGATTACCTCTTTATACCCATATCCTTGAATAACAACATCCATTGACAGAAATAAAATTGTCATTCAATAAAATATGAGATGAATATATGAGATGAAACTTTCATTGGAAACCAATCCTTCCCACTGAGAAGAATCTTAGGTTTAATGTCAGAATATCCTTTACAGGATAAAGTAAATCAAAGCCCAAGTCAAGAAAATGCATCTTTTGTTTTAAAATATTCTTTTTAATATTCAATTGTACCAAAGGTTTTCTTGAAAACAATTAAATCATGTTTGTGATCCCAATGTTTTTATAGAAATCCCTACACTTTACTCCCTAACATTTTTTTATTCAAATGCCTTCCTGGTCAGATGGGAAGTGTTCAAATGTTCCAATGTGGTTGAGGAAATATATTTGGCCATTTAGCAGTGTAAAGGTTTCCCCTGACTCTAGGGAGCGGTGTTCATCTCGGATGCTTAGCTGAGGGAGCCTGCATTGTCTGAGATGTTTCCATCATCATGTGAGCAGCATGAAAATGTGGAACGATGTAACCATCCTGCTAAAGCGGTACCTATTTATCTACCTACATTTGCATATTTTTGAACTGCTAGGTTGGCACCAGCTGAGACAAATAACGGGCGCTCACGCGGTTATGCCCGTGCCGTGGTTTTCCAGATGACAAACTCAGCATCTTAACTGCTGAGCCATAATGTTCCCCCCTTAGTAATCATCACCTTCACCTTTGCAAAACTTTTCAGATTTCACAAATGCATTAATGTCTAATACAAATTGTGCACATCCATTAAACATAAACATAAGAGTTCTTGCTCCTGGGTGGAATTCTCCCATTTCTTATTAAACTATGCCATGAATACCTGAAAAGCAGCATCCTTCACAGAATTTCAGTGCTCAAAGGTTCAAGGATTCCTATCCACATTCCCCAGTATTCAGTTGGCTAGAAAATAAAGAACTATTTTTTTTCCTATTGGCCAGCCATTTTTATTAGGTCTGTTGGGAGAATTACGGGAAAGGTAGGGATGTGAGAAAGGGAAAAGAATCTCTGGAATATATATACATTTAAATGTGATGCAGGTATGTCAAATGGAAGCACTTGCACATGTTTGCCCACCCATCTCCAAGCCCCACAATCCTTGAAGTTCTTGGGACAATAAGTTACCCGTCTCTTGCTCAATGTGAAGAAGAAAAGATAAAAGTAAAGTCTCTCTTAAGATAAACTTAACTCCATGTAGTTTTCTTTTCTTGGTAAGAATACAAAAGGGTTAGCATTGGCTTCTTTCAGGATACACTTCCTAATCTAGCATATAGCCCTGGGATTCCTTACAGTTTCCCATTCAAGTATCAACCAAGTCCAACCCAGTTTAACTTTTTAAATATCAGTCAAGTTTAGCTCTATGCTGCCACCTTCTGTACTGTACAATAAAAGTTGCAATTACTTGAACAATTCTAAAGCTGATTTGTGTGCCAGTTATTCTCTTTCTCTATATAGTTTATCTTGCAAAGTTCTTATGAGATAAAATAAGATAGCACAAAAAGATATGATCATTTCATTTCCCCACTCTCCTCCAAGATGCTGGATTAATAATTCAGGTTGCACTGCAGGAGACTTCAGTATTATTTTCTTAAATTCAAGCAGGCAGGCAGTGTAATTGAGAATTAATGTTTTAAAAAGTCTTATACAAAGAATAGGTTTGTCATAGCCTCCCAAAATGCTTCAGTGTATTTGTCTTGTGTAAACAATAAAATACTTTCTTCTTATCTGACATTATGCCACGGATGGGAACTTCTGAGCAAAGTTTTTTAGTCCACTGACATGAGTCATCATGGTCAGATCAATTTCCTCATGACCTCTTACATGAGCTGCTGCCTAAAATCTAGAGGTGGAGGCTGAGATTTGGAGCACTGTAAGCAGACATGAACATTGTACCTTCTCTGCAGTTTGGATAGATTGTTGAGTAATTTGGGGGGAAATGATAGCTATTATTTTAGTTAAGGGAACCAGACTCAGAGAAGCCACTTAAGTGAATAATAAGCTACAGCAGGGTTAAGAGGATCTGGATTGAACTCTTATTCAGTGGTGATATTCAGGTCACGTGACATAGAACATTTATGCCACTTCCAGATAAGCTCTGCATTTACACAGTCACACACTGCATTGCCTTTGGACAGCAAAGCCATGGAGCTATGTTATCCATGACATAGGAGGAATTCACATCAGCACAGTTCTGCAGCAGAAATACTGGAGCTTGGAAGCAGCCAGTTTCTTACTGGTGTGAATTCTTGCCTTATCCTGCCTCCAAGCTCTTTAAAGCCCTGTCACACTGGCCGACGGATGCAAAACGTTTGTAAAAAGGACACAGCGGACGAGAAAAATGTTCCATCCGTTGTTATCCGCTCTCAAAAGGGGCAAAAATTTGCATAACCAGAGCGGACCACACGGAAAGGAACGGACGGGGGGAGGACGTAGGGCGGATGGAAAGCAGATGCTCCACGGAAGCCTACCGGATGGAAGCGGATGGAAGCGGATGGCACATCCGCAAGGCTTCCGGGGGAGCACAGCAAAGCGGACGCGGAACGGAAAGAGCGGTTGCAGAGTGGACGCCAAGCGGATGAAGCGGATGCACAGCAGATGCCGAGCGGATGAAGCGGATGCAGAGCGGAAGCCTAGCGGAAGCCTAGCGGATGCCTAGCGTTCACTGCGTATGCGGGGAGGATGCATTGCATCAGCCCCGCGGATATAAAGGGAAGCAGTTCCCAAGCAGGTCAACCTTCTGAGGAAAGACCTGCTTCCAGACATAGCTCACCAGCCAGCCAGCCAGCAACCCAACAACCATGGGGAAGAAATGGAAGCCTCTGCCATCTGCTGCCAGCCCTGGCAAGAGGGACAGGGCCACCCTCCCACGCCCTGGCCCTGACTCTGCTTCTGCTGGGGCTTCTGCTGCCCGGGCTCGATCTTCTGGTGCTGGTGCTTCTGCTGATGCTGCTTCTGGAGGTGGTGCTTCTGCTGATGCTGCTTCTGGTGGTGGTGCTTCTGCTGGTGCTTACTCTGCTGGCGCTGCTCCTGGTGCTGGGGCTTCTGCTGGTGCTTACTCTGCTGGCGCTGCTCCTGGTGCTGGTGCTTCTGCTGGTGCTTACTCTGCTGGCACTGCTCCTGGTCCTGCTGGTCCTGCTGGTGCTCCTGGTCCTGCTGGTGCTCCTGCTCCTGCTCCTGCTCCTGCTCCTGCTCCTGGTCCTGCTGCTGCTGCTGGTGGTGGTGGTGGTGTGGAGGAACAGCCCCTACAATCTCGAAGCCCCTCTGATGAGGGCCCATATGGCCCTGCCAAAGGGAGGAAGAGGCAGACGCGTGAACGGGAGAGGAGGCAATACAACATAGAAGAGGAACATGAGGAGGAGGTGCTGGAGTGGCTGAGGGAGAACGAGTATCTATGGCGGAAGGGACACAGGCTCTATCGCAACACCAAAAGGAAGCAGGCTGCTTGGAGAGAGAAGGCGGAGAGCCTGGGCTACACTTCGGAGGTGCTCCTCGGCTGGTCGAAGCACATGCACACCTGGTATGGGAAGCTGCACCTCAAGAAATCTGGCCAGGCTGCGGTCAAGCTGAGGGACAGAGAGACCTACGTGATGGCCAGGTGCAGCTTCGTGGAGAGTGAGATCCGCCACCGAGGAGCAGCCCCTCTCACAACCCTCTCTCTCAGGCAGCCTGCTGAGAGCCAGTCCTGTTCTGGCAGAGAGTCAGCTCCTGTCTCCAGGCAGGTGTCTGTGGAGCATGCCACGATGGAGATCCCGACAGCTGCACTACCCGTGGCGGAACCCGTGGAGGACCCCCTGATGCAGTGGGAGAAAGGAGATGGCACTTCCACCACAGCCCAACCCGCACCCACCCCCAGCTCCACCTCCACAGAAAGGCAGAGAGGCAAACCGGAGGGGCAGAGCCACACTGTCCTGCTCGAGATAAGAGACACCATCAGGAGCAGCATAGATCTCCTCTCTCAGCTGGTACACACCGACGCCCCATCCTCCAACCGCAAGCCCTTCCACACCTATGTCAACCAGACCCTCATGAACATGGCGGAACCCCAGTACCAGGGGGTGAAGGACAGGATCACCGATCTTCTTCACAACCCTCCAGACCAAGATGAACCTGCTCCCACCCAGTCCAGGCCTGCTCCTCCACCCCAGGTGATGTCACTGCCCTTCCAAGGCTTTCCACAGGCCCTCCCCTACCAAGGCTACGGCTACCAGGAGGTCCAGCAGCACAGGCAGCCCTTCCCAGTCCAGGCACAGGTACATTGGACGCCACCGGTGCCACTGACGCCACCGATGCCACTGACGCCAGTCCTCACCCAGCTGCAGAGCAGACAGCCCCACTACACTGCTCCTTCCTCCACCCCACAGCCAAGTCCGGCCTCAGTACATCTGTCATCGGTATTGGGGCTGACACCCCATGTCATGGAGGAAGGGGCTCTCAACATCACGGGGCTGAGCCAGCTGTCTGAGAGCTTCCTCAACACACCGTCCCCTGTTGTCCTCTCGGGGCCAGGCACCTCAGTGGCGCTTCAGACCAGCACTCCAGCAGCAGCCACCTCCACAGCACCTGGACCCTTCACTCCTGAGACTGGGCACGCCTCCGAGTGACCAAGAAGAGTGCCAGAGACTGGGTGGCTACCTGTTGACTTTATTTTTGCTTTGGACACTTGACTTGGGTCATTTTTCTTTTACAGCTTGTTATTAACAAAGATTATCTTTGCTTCACACACTTGGTTCAGTTCTTTCAGTCAATAAAGTCTTGGTGGAAACTTTTAGAAATGGTTTAAGCCTTTGCATGCTTGTGGGATGGGTAAGGATAGCTGTGGGATGGACAGGGATACCTTTGGGATGGGTAATAGCTGTGGGATGAGCATAGATACCTTTGGGATGGGTAATAGCTGTGGGATGGGCAGGGATATCTTTGGGATGGGTAATAGCTGTGGGATAGATAAACCTCCAGTGCAAGCATAGTGGAACTGTATGGTCCACCCTCCTAGGTGCCACACCTATGGTCCTTTATTATCAAAAATAATGTAATCATTATTGTGGAGGAAGTTCCACCTCTGATACCACTGCTCTGAAACTTTCTTCCAGCCTTCTTCAGTGGAGGGGCACTGGAGGAACTCCTCCAGGTATTCTTCGATGATGGCCTGCACCATTTCTCTGACCACAATGCTGATGGTGTTGTGTGGCACCCTCCAGCCGTACTGCATGCTCCTGTAGGTGGTTCCTGAGGCCAGGTGGCGCAGAGTCAGTGCCACCTTGAGCCCAGGGTCCAGGCTGGGCCGGAAGTTGGTGTTTGCCTTGGTCAACCTGGGTGTCAGGCGCTCCACAACTTCATCAAACATGGCTGGAGGCATCCTCATGAAGTTCTGGAATGCACGAGTGTCTTCGTTCCTCAGCTCCACCATCAGCTTGTTGCACAGTCCGTACTCTGCTCTTCTCCCGATCCATCTTCGGACCCAGACACTTCTTGGACGCCTCCTTTTCTTCCCGTAGAACAGTTGAAAGAGCCTGTAGATGGCTTTGCACTGTTGCAGAACAATGGTGGCTACCAAAAGGAGTGTGTTACGATCCATGGTGGAGATGACTGGATGCTGTGGAAGAGCAAGAGCCAGATGAAGGCTGCAGAGGTCTGCACAGCAGGGCTGCTGGACTGAAAGTGAGATCCAGGTGAGTTGCTCCCTCTTTTTATAGGCAATATAGGTTTTCCACTGTGTGTCCTTTTGCATCCTCTAGACATCCTTAATATCTGAGATAGGTCCCCTCTGCGAACGTTTTTTCCGTTTTAAATGCTTTGTATGCGAGCTGCATCCACTTTCATCCTTTCTCCGTCCGTGCTACTAACGCTGCGTGTCCGTTCCACGTCTGTTTCGCTTCCTCCCTGTGTCCTTTTTCCGCTGGAGCGGATGCGAGTTGCGCGTATGCACAGTGGCTGCCTAGCGGATATAGCAGACGCGTAACGGATGACAACGGATGTAGAACGGATGTTCCCCATATGCGTTGCGGATGCAGAACGGACGCGTTGGATACATTTTCCGCTCAAAAAGTTTTGAGCAGCTCAAAACGTTTCGAGCGGATGGAACCTCAGTCGACGGATGCTGGACGGATAGAGAGGATGAAAAACAGATGCAGTGAGTACAGAACGGATGAATCGTGTTAACCAACGGATGGCAAGTGTTTCTCTCCATTTTATATCCTCTTTCCATCCGTTGGTGCAGTGTGACATGGGCTTAAGTTTCCCACATCCCCACTGGAATTCAGGTCCTTTAGCACTTACTGTGCTGGGCTTCTAAAAAGCCAACCTTGGAGTCACTTTTTCCCCCTCTTTAATTGGGCTAAGTTAGGACAATGAAAGAAAACAGCTTCCTGGTTGGCTGTTGACCAGCTAGTTAACATAGTGTCCTTTCTACTAAATGCAAATATGATGCCAATCCTGTCATGTAAGGTTTGTTTTGTTTCTGTGATGAATAAGGAAGCCACCATAGCACTGCAGTGTATTCTGGCTTCTCTCCAAGATATCCAAAATTTGTAAAAATGGATTAACAGTAAGGTGAAGGCCTATTCTTTCACATCAAAATACTTTTATATCATAATTGAAGTGATGGTGCTACGCATATGCTTCATTTCAAATATGAAGCCTATGGTTATATATATATTATTTGCATCATACAATCTCCCATCTTTTAATTTTTTAAAATTTTTTATTAGCTTTACAATTAAAAACACATCAACAACACATACACAAATGAGAAGACAGAAAAGAAAAGAAAAAGGAGAAAAAAAGAGTAGAAAACAATTAAAACATTCTCATTTTCAACAGTTTGTAAGATCTTTTCTTCCCTTAATTTATGCCATATACGCACCGTTGTCCTTACAAGTGTTTATATATCGCTCATATGAGTTTATCTTATTCTTATTCTTTTTTTCCTTATAATATAGAATCTCTCTTTGTTCTAGCCAATTATACCAACTGTTCCAACTACTATAATATATTGAAGTATCTTTATTGTTTAGTGCTAGAGTTAATCTGTCCATTTCTGCGCAATTAGAAATTTTTTGAAAAATCATCTCTTCTGTAGGTATTTGGGGATGCTTCCAACTTTGGGCAAAAGTTAATCTGGCCACTGTTAGTATATGTATTGTTATATACTTCACTTTTTTTGATAATTGTTTATCAAAAATCCCTAACAGGAAGGATTCTGGTTTGTACTCGATCTGTTCTTTTGTTGTATCTTCCAACCATTTTCTAATTTTCTGCCAGAAAATTAAATATGCCAGAATTTTTGGGCTTCTATACAGGACCTGAAAAGGAACTAAGGAAGTAAATATTAAAAGATGCGCTTCTGTATAGGACCTGTATAGAAGCACATCTTTTAATATTTACTTCCTTAGTTCCTTTTCACCTGTTCTGGCACATTCAGGGATTGCAGCCAGAGAAAGAGAAAAGCCTCCAATAAAGGAGGATATTTATAGCTCAGAGTTGAAATGAGGAGTTCTTTGAGCTTGGGTGTTCTCTGAAGACATTTCTCTATGCATACTAGGCAATATCATCAATGCTTGCTAGTCCTTGCTATCACTGATGATGTTACCTAGTGTGAGTAATGAAACATCTTTAAGAAAACAGCCAAGCTCAGAGAGAAACAGCTATACATGTGGACATTCTCCTTTCTGTTTAATTATTAAAGATACAAGAGACCTGATTTATACAGCATAGAATCATCCTGACGAAATCCCCTTCTAAATACATTTTCAGCAAGCAAAATTAAAAGGCACTGCATTGTTCTTTCAACAGAGGTGGGATTCTACCAGTTCGCACCTATTCGCTAGAACCAGTTGTTAACATTCTAAGCAGTTCGGAGAGCCGGTTGTTAGAAGAAATTACTGGCCAAATCCTGTAAGTAAGGCAGGAAGGAAACATTCTGGTGTTGCTTACAGAAACTGCCTCTCCGTTAACCCTTATTACATTCTTGGCAGGACTAGACTTCCTGTTTCAGGAACACCTCTGGAGTTTTTTCCTTCTTTTGCTGGTACTTTGCTTGTGTAGAATGACCATTCAAAGTTACAATGGTACTGAAAAAAGTGACTTATGACCATTTTGCACACTTACGACTGTTGCAGCATCCCCACAGTCATGAGAGGCCAGGCGAGGAGATGCATGCCTCGATGTGAGTGATATTGAGTTGGCCACGCCCAGCCAATATTATGACCACCAAGCCATGTCCACCAACTAAGCCACGCCCATAGAACCGTCCTGTCTTTCAATCTATTCACAATAATATTGACTGTCAGCTTTGACAGAGGTTTCTTTGAGGGCAAGCTAGCTTCAAACGGTGGAGCTGAAACTGACTTTCTGCTTAATTGGGACTTTTTGGAAGTTCTACACAGCCTTTTAGTTTTCTTTAAATTTATATACTCGACATGAAGTAACATTAATAAGCCTGATTTTTTTCACCTTGTTTTTGAAAGCAACCCTAATTTTTAATGCCCCACAAAACACTCCTTTATTTCATACATATTCTGATGAAGCAAACAAGGAGAACCTTGTGGGCACCCAGCAATATCACTCTGAGGGAAATTGCAGAGCTGGGGCTGGTTTTCCATTCCTCCTGGATTACTAAGGCAACTTGCCAGATGCCTGAATGGAAATCGGGATCTAGTTTTCAAAGATCAGCAAGGGAGCACAACACCTTCTGAAGGGAGAAAACCCAGTGGATTTATATTATGAATCAATCATACTTTAACATTTTGGTTTTCTGTTTAAGTGGGATTTATAACAAAATGCTCTATTCTCTATTCTCAAAAACCCTCTTGCTTCCAATTCCACTTAGCCATTTACTCCAAATAGGACTCTACTTTCTCTTTCTAGTAGGTGCGTAAATTCAGTGTTGGAAACACTAAAAAATAGAATCTGGAAAAGAGTACAGAAACTTAAGCATTATCCCATGTAGTTATCTATTATAAACAATCTCCATAGTCAGTTCATACACTGTATTTTCTAAGGGGACAGGCCTTTTGGGTAATATTTCTACTTTTTGAAATAGTGCTCCAGAAGTTTTTTTTTTCATGATATGCCTTCATTAAATATTAAAATATTAAACATTAAACATCTTTTTGTTTAAAAATGGCTTTTTCTTGGTATATCTCATTGCTGCTAATTCTGATTTGTTTGTTTTAGTGCTAAGTCAGATAGTGATGCTTAGTAGATAATTTATATGTTTAAAACTGTTTAAAAATTCAACATGTTCTAGGTAATAAATTATTTTATCTGTATTTCTTTATTCTTTTCATTTATTTATTAGACATCTTTGCCACTCATCTTGCCTGAGGCAACTCTGAGCAGCTTACAAACATTAACATTATTTTTTCCAATTGGGATAGTTGGGATAATTGGGATAATTGAGATAGTTCAGGTAGTCCTTTCTCTTTCTCTCTCTCACCCCACATCTTTAAAAACTCCTCCTTCAAAAATTCATGTTATCTAAGCAAGCAGATCATTGCCACAAGGTAGCTTTGTTTCTTATTCTTTTGTTAAATTCATGAATACTGCTGAAGATAAGAAATGCAGAAAGCCCCCAGAGAAGAGGGAATAGAAAGCAGACCTAAGGTTTTTGACACCAAGGCAGTAATTTAAATGGTAGTGGGGGGTTGTTCAGTTGATAATTAACCAGATGGCTAGGAAGCCTTTCTTCCAGATCCCTGCATCCTGTTACCCAACTTGGCTTCTAGTACTTATAATTTTATCAATATTATTCTGATTTAATCCCAAGCTTTCTACAAAAAGCTCTGCTTATAAAAAAAAAAGTTAGTATGCTCAAATTGCAGGCAAATCTGAAAAAGTATTTCAGCCATACAAAATATACGTAATCTAAAACTTCCATGCCACTGAGGAGATGAGTCGATTTAAGTAGGTATTGGAGGACAAGAGTAGACTCGTGTAGACTTACATAACTTCAACATTCATCAAACTTTTATTTTCTTCCTGTTCCTCCTCCCAATTATTTTTGCCCATAGAAGAGTACAGGAGAACCTGAAACATGGTTTTTTGCATGTTTGGTTGCTTCACTTAAATATTTGCATTACATATTTTATGCTAAATATGTTTTGTTCCAGCCATTTAATATTTTTTCAAATTATTTTATTAGGAACTATAAATACACATGCACACAAGATCCACCTTTGGCAAATATTGGGAATATCAATTTATTTAGCAATTGAATTTATATACGCAAAGAATACAATGCATTGTGGCCAGGTCAACCAAAATATTCAAAATATTTCTGGAGTTCATGTAAGTATTTAATATGAGAAAGATATATCTCCCTATTTCAAAAATGATGGATAAATATACATACTATGTTTAAGTACCAAAGCAAGAAACTGCTTCAGAATAGAGAAATGTTTTCATAATTCAAATGTTTAAAATCATTTTAAGCTTATGTTTTCAATATATCTATTTAAAGAAACGTTCAGACAGCTGAAGCTAATTTATCAGAAAAAAAATTACTGATTCAGTTAATAAAAAAAGAGCTAATATATTCTTCATTGTAGGTTTTTCAATTATTCTTTGTTGGCAGCCAGAATAATTTCTCACACTTCTAAACACCATTATTTCAACAAAAGATCTACTATGGTTTTTCTTTTTTAATATTTAATAATAATTAAATCAGTTTCTTATGTTTCAATAATTTATATGCACTGGGTAATTTAGATAAAATTCTCACTATACATTATGAATGTTATTGAGAAATTCATTATGAATGTTTATTAAATGATTTCTGAAAAAAAATCAGTCAAGATCACTAATTGGGCATTATTCCAAAACCTATTACTCCATTGTTTATACCTATACGTATTTATGCAATATGAAAGGACTGCAATTTAGATCATGTAATCCTTCAAACTAAACTCAACTCTTGGTGATTTCAGGATGATCTTCATGTAGGGCTCCTGGCATAAAGGCAGAAGTGGTTTGCCACTATTGCCATCCTCCATGTTTTTCAATTTTCCAAACTAATCTAGAGTCTGGCCACTTTTTGATAGTGTCTAGCCCAAGCTCAGTGATGACACAGAAATCCAGTCAATTCAATTCCTTTCTTTGCTTACAGCTAACGTACAGGATCTTGCTAAACAAAAGCCATACTTTCCTAACCTTTTTGATATATCCTGAGAGATTTTAGGATGTGGCTACTGTTCTGTATAGAATGGTATACTCCAAACAATGCAATCTGATTGGCTAGAAAGACCAGTATTGGATTGGTTCATTAGGAACCAATCCAAAAGAGTCGCTGAAAGGCGGCAAAGTCAAATAGCTGCCATTGGCTACAAGCCGGCAGGCAAGCCTGTATAAAAAGGCTGCTGCAGCTTCAGCCAAACCGTTCCGTTACTGTTGGCTTAACTTAATAAAGACTTTGTTGTTGTAACCCAGTCTACCTCGCATTTTTCCGGATGGAACACTGGCGACGAAGGTGGGATTGTCCTAAACGCGAGACCGAGCACGCAGCAGAAAGAATTCCAGACAAAGTGATGGCTGGGAATAACGTGCCGCCCGCACCCTTCAATCCCAACAAAGAGGATTGGGAATCATACGTAGACTGTTTCCTGATGTTTTTAGAGAGCAACAAAATGGAAGAGATCTCAGACCAGTGGAAGAGGGCTGTATTCCTAACGCATTGTGGACAAACCGTATTCAAAATGGCCAAAGCATTGGCGAAGCCCAGATACATTAAACAAATGACCTGGTCTGAGCTTCACCGAATGTTAAAGGCCCACTACGCACCGGTAGTGTCAAATCTCTTCAAACAGCACAAATTCTACAAAAGGGATCAGAAGGAAGGTGAAACCATTGCTGACTTCATGGCAGCTCTCTGACAACTGGGGGGAGCTTGCGAGTTCCTGAACTTGGATGAAGCCATGCGAGATCGAGTTGTCCTAGGTCTGAGAGACTCTAACTTACAATAGTAACTCACAGAGGGGCATTCAAATGCAACAGACTTCAATTTGGAGTGAGCGTTGCCCCAGGTGTTTTCCAAAGCCTTATGGTACGCCTATTAAATGGAATTAAAGGGGTCATTCCATATTTTGATGATGTCCTAATTTCGGCTAAATACACGACCCAATTAGAGACAAGACTGAAAGAGGTGCTAACAAAATTTAGAAAATCCGGCCTGAAAGTCAAAAAAGAAAAATGCTGCTTAAGCCCATGTCACACTGAACCAACGGATGCAAAGAGGATGTAAAACGGACAAAAAACCATCTGTTCGAAAACGCGATGTACTCACTGCCTCCATTTTGCTTCCTCTCTATCCGTCCAGCATCCGTTTATTGACGTTTCATCTGCTCCGAAAGTTTTGGGCTGCCCAAAACTTTTGCACGGAAAATGTATCCAGTTTGTCCGTTCTGCATCTGCTACGCATCCGCTACGCATCCGTTATGCATCCTCTATATCCGCTTGGCGTCCGCTACGCATCCGCGCAACTCGCATCTGCCCAGACACAGGGAGGAAGCGGAACGGATGCGGAACAGATGCAGAACGGATGCAGCATGGAAACAAAGCGTTTAAAATGGAAAAAACGTTCGCAGAGGGGATCTATCTCGGATATTAAGGATGTCTAGAGGATGCCTAGAAGATGCCTAGAGGATGCAAAGGGACACCTATACTGCCTATAAAAAAGGGGAGCAACTCGTCTGCATCTCACTTTCAGACCAGCAGCCCACCTGTGCAGACCTCTGCAGCCTTCATCTGACTCTTCCTCTTCCACAGCATCCAGTCATGTCCACCGTGGATCGTACCACAGTCCTTTTGGCAGCCACCATCCTTCTGCAATAGTACGAAGCCATCTACAGGCTATGTGAACTCTACTACGGGAAGAAAAAGAGGCGGCCAAGAAGCGTCTGGGTCCGAAAATGGATCAGGAGAAGAGCAGAGTACGGACTGTACAACAAGTTGATGGTGGAGCTCAGGAACGAAGACACTCGGGCGTTCCAGAACTTCATGAGGATGCCTCCGGCCATGTTTGACGAAGTTGTGCAGCGCCTGACACCCAGGTTGACCAAGGCAAACACCAACTTCCGGCCCAGCCTGGAACCTGGGCTCAAGTTGGCACTTACTCTGCGCCACTTGGCCTCAGGGACCACCTACAAAAGCATGGAGTACGGCTGGAGGGTGCCACACAACACCATCAGCATTGTGGTCAGAGAAGTAGTGCAGGCCATCATCGAAGAATACAAGGAGGAGCTCCTCCAGTACCCCTCCCCTGAAGAAGGATGGAAGAAAGTTGCAGAGCAGTGGTATCAGAAGTGGAACTTCCCACACACCATTGGAGCCATCGATGGCAAGCACGTGGCCTGCAAAGCTCCAGCCAAATCGGGGTCCACTTATTTCAACTACAAGGGCTTCTTCAGCATCGTCCTCTTCGCCATGGCTGACAACAAATTCATGTACATCGATGCTTCAGGCTACGGCTCATCTTCAGATGCCCAGGTATACAACGCCAGTCACCTCAAGGAGGCGCTGGAAGGCAACCTCATCGTGGGCTTCCCAGATCCAGACCCCCTGCCCAACGACACACAAGATGTGCCCTACTTCATCATGGGGGATGACGCCTTCTCCCGCAGAATTTACCTCATGAAGCCATACACTTCCAGACTCCTGACCCGTGAAGAGAGGATCTTCAACTACAGACTGTCCAGGGCAAGGCGGGTGGTGGAGAACACCTTTGGCATCCTGGCCAACAGGTTCCAGGTACTTCTCACCACCATGCAGCATCGCCCAGAGACCGTGAGGAAAATCGTGGAAGCTTGCTGCATCCTGCACAATCTCATGCGCACCCGCTACCCAGTCTTGCAGAACAGGCTCGTGGACCGTCAACAAGGCAATGGGGACATGAAGCCTGGGGAATGGAGACAAGGGCGAAACCTGATCGACACTCAGGATGTGCAAGGCCACAACAGAGCCTCACAGGAAGGGAAGAAGCAGCGCAACCTCCTGAAACACTGGTGCAACTCCCCAGCTGGAGCGGTGGAGTGGCAAGACAGGATGGTAGATGCTTAATGGATGCTTCCTTCAGCCTGTCTCATCACACGGATGAGATTGGGCCATGTATGTTGGGTGGGCCTACAATGAACAGGGCGTTTAATAAAGAGTTGTGTTTGTGTTCAAACGTATGGATCAATGCTTACATTGTCATTGATAAAAAAGGGCCATAGGTATGGCACCTGGGAGGGTAGACCATACAGTCCCACTATGCTTGCACTGGAGGTTTATCTATCCCACAGCTATTAGCCATCCCAAAGGTATCCCTGCTCATTCCACAGGTATCCCTGCCCACCTCACTGCTATCTTAACCCATCCCACAAGCATGGAAAGGCTTAAGCCAATTCTAAAAGTTTCCACCAAGACTTTTTTTAAAAAAAGAAATGAAGCAAGTGTGTGAATCAAAGAGAAACTTTATTGAACAACAAGCTGTAAAAAAAAAATGACCCAAGTCAAGTGTCCAAATAAAGTCCACAGGTAGCCAGCTACCCGGTCTCTGGCACTCTTCTTGGTCACTCGGAGGTGTGCCCAGTCTCAGGGGTGAAGGGTCCAGGTGCTGTGGTGGTGGGTGGTGCTGGAGTGCCTGGCCCTGAGAGGACAACAGGTGACGGTGTGTTGAGAAAGCTCTCGGACAGCTGGCTCAGCCCCGTGATGCTGAGAGGTCCTTCCTCCATGCCATGGGGTGTCAGCCCCAGTACTGATGACAGATGTACTGAGGCCGGGCTTGGCTGTGGGGTGGAGGAAGGAGTAGTGTAGTGGGGCTGTCTGCTCTGCAGCTGGGTGAGGACTGGCGTGGGTGGCATCGCTGTCGTCGGTGGCATCATTGTTGTGGGTGGCATCGGTGGCATCAGTGGAACAGGTGGCAACGGTGTCGCCTGATGACTCTGTGCCTGGACTGGGAAGGGCTGCTGCCTGTGCTGCTGAACCTCCTGGTAGCCGTAGCCCTGGTAGGTGAGGGCCTGTGGGAAGCCTTGGAATGGGAGGGACATCACCTGGGGTGGAGGAGCAGACCTGGACTGGGTGGGAGCAGGTTCCTCTGGGTCTGGAGGGTTGTGAAGCAGCTCAGTGATCCGGTCCTTCACCAGCTGGTACTGTGGATCCGCCATTTCCTTGAGGGTCTGGTTGACATAGGTGAAGAAGGGCTTGCGGTTGGAGGATGAGGAGTCACTGTGGACCAGCTGAGAGAGGAGATCTATGCTGGTGCGGATGGTGTCCCTGATCTCCAGCAGGACAGTGTGGCTCTGCCCCTCCTGCTGTCCGGCTCTCTGCCTTTCTGCGGAGGCGGAGCTGGGTGGTGGTGGATGCGGCTAGGACTGTGGTGGACTCGATGTCTCCTTTCTCCCACCGCACCAGGGAGTCCTCTACGCACTCCACCACGCTTACCACACCTGTCCGCGGGTTCTCTGCCGTGGCACGCTCCACAGAAACCTGCCTGGAGACAGGGACTGACTCTCGGCCGGAAGAGGACTGGGTGGCAGCAGGCTGCCTGAGAGAGAGGGTAGTGAGAGGGGCTGCTGGTGCTCCTCGGTGGCGGATCTCACCCTCCAGGAAGCTGCACCTGGCCATGACGTAGGTCTCTCTGTCAGCTTCACAGTGGCCTGGCCAGATTTCTTCAGGTGCAGCTTCCCGTACCAAGTGTGCATATGTTTCCACCAGCCGAGGAGCACCTCCGAAGTGTAACCCATACTCTCTGCCCTCTCTCTCCAAGCAGCCTGCTTCCGCTTGGTGTCCCTGTACAGCCGATGTCCCTTCCGCCACAGGTAGTCGTTCTCTCTCAGCCACTCCAGCACCTCATCCTTGTGCGCCTCCTCAATATAGTATTGCCTCCTCTCCTGTTTTCGCATACGCCTCTTCCTCCCTTTGGCTGGACCAGATGGGCCCTCATCAGAGGGGCTCCCAGGTAGTTGGGGCTGCTCCTCCACACCACCACCCCCAGCAGCAGCACCAGCAGAATCATCATCATCATCATCATCCTCACCAGCAGGATCATAATCAGCATCATCATCAGCAGCAGCAGCAGGATTATCATCATCAGCAGCAGCAGCGGCGGCAGCAGGATCAGCAGCAGCAGGACCAGCAGGACCAGGATCAGCAGCAGTAGAGTAAGCACCAGCAGGGCCAGCAAGTCCAGGAGCACGAGCAGGACCAGGATCATGAGCAGGACGAGCAAGACCAGGATCACGAGCAGGACGAGCAAGACCAGGAGCACGAGCAGGATGAGCAAGTCCAGGAGCACGAGCAGGATGAGCAGGACCTGGAGCAGCTTCAACAGAGTAAGCACCAGCAGAAGCCCCAGCACCAGCAGAAGCACCACCGCCAGGAGCAGCTTCAGCAGAAGCCCCAGCAGAAGCAGAGTAAGGGGCAGGGGGCAGGAGGTTGGCCCTGTCCCTCTTGCCAGGGATGGCGGCAGGTTGCTGAGGCTTTCGCTTCCTCCCCATGGTTGTGGGGTTGCTGGCTGGCAGGGAGGCTGGCAGGCACCAAGGCTGGCAGGAAGGCTGGCAGGAAGCCAGGCACGAAGGCTGGCAGGCAGGCAGGAAGGCTGACAGGAAGCCTGGCAGGAAGGCTGGCAGAAAGCCTGGCAGGCAGGCAGGCACCAAGGCTGGCTGGAAGGCAGGCTGGCAGCAAGGCTGGCAGGGAGGCATGCAGGCAGGGCAGGCAAGGAACTCAAAGTGTCCAGCAGCAGGTCTTTCCTCGGAATGCTGGCCACGTGCGATCTGCTTCCCTTTATATCCGGGGGGCTTACGCAATGCTTCCCCCCCACATGCATAATTAACGCTCGGCATCCGCTCCGCTTCCGCTGTGCTTCTGCTAGGCTTCCGCTGTGCATCCGCTGTATCCGTTCTGCGTCCGCTTCGCTGAGGCCCCCTGGAAGCCCTGCGGTTGCGCCATCCGCTCCCATCCGCTTGGCTTCCGTTCCTCATCCGCTTTGCATCCGCCCTGCGTCCTCCCCGCGTCCATGTTATCCGCTCCGGTTATGCAAATTTTTGCCCCTTTTAAGAGCAGATAACAACGGATGGAACATTTTGCTCGTCCGCTGTGTCCTTTTTGCATCCGTTGGCCAGTGTGACATGTGCTTTAATGACTGATCACGTTGAATTTTTGGGTTATTTAATTGACGGAGAGGGTACACACCCTACAGAAAAAAAAGTCAAGGCTATTAGAGACACACCACAGCCAAAAAACAAAACAGAGTTGCAAACATTTTTGGGTCTAATAAACTTCTACAACGTATTCCTCTCTCACAAAGCAATGATAGCAGAACCGTTACATTGCTTATTGGATAAGAAAACGAGTTGGACTTGCGGGCATAGAGAACAAAAAGCATTCCAAGGCATAAAAAATCTGTTAACCTCAGACACTGTTCTTATTCAGTTTAGTAACACACTTCCATTGACGGTCACCTGTGACGCCTCACCGTTTGGAGTCGGTGCCATCCTGAGCCACCAACTGCCTGACGGGAGAGAGGCACCCGTCGCCCTTTACTTGAAAACACTTTCTAAAGCAGAACGCAACTATAGTCAACTAGACAGAGAAGCCCTGACAATTGTCGCCGGAGTTAAACGTTTTCACGAGTACCTCTATGGGAGAACATTTTCCATTGTGACTGATCATAAACCGCTACTAGGAATTTTGGCGGGAAACAAACCCACACCGAACATTTTATCTCCCCGAATGACCCGATGGTCAGAATTCCTAGCTGCGTACTCCTACACATTAATACATCGACCTGGAAAACAGATCTCCCATGCAGACGCATTAAGTCGAACACCGCTACCAATGACAGAGGATGATCCAGCGCCAACAATTACCACCCTGCAAATAGAAGCCTGCCCCGAACTGCCAATATCTGCAAATGATGTCGCCAGAGCTACCACTAAAGACCCAGTGACTGCCCGCATTTTAAATTGGGTAGGTAAAGGCTGGCCGGAAAACCAAAAAACTGACAACTTTAAACCTTTCTGGACCAGACAGACTGAGCTGTCAAGACAAAAGGGGTGTTTATTGTGGAGTGATAGGGTGGTAATTCCCTCCAGATTACAAAATATAGTGTTGGGCATGCTTCATGAAGGCCACCCAGGCATTGTGAAAATGAAAAGCCTGGCTAGGAGCTATGTCTGGTGGCCTGGTTTAGACAGAGATTTTGAATACTGGGTTGCTACATGCAATAAATGCCAGAAAACCAGGCCATCACCACCACAAGCACCTATAAGGGACTGGGAGACCCCACGAAGCCCCTGGTCTCGAATCCATATTGACTTTGCGGATCCTACTAAGGGGCTAACTTAATAAAGACTTTGTTGTTGGAACCCAGTCTACCTCGTGTTTTTCTGGATGGAACAGCTACCCCAAACCTCTTCTTCCCTCCACTTTGGGAAGTGGAGTTTCCCATCCAGTTTGGGATTGCTCAGTCTCTTAATGTGGATCTTTGTGTGGGAAAGCTCTGTGGTGACGAAATTCCTCTCTCCCTTATCGAGGTGCACATCCCATCACTGATTGAAGCAAGTTTTTTATTTAGAAGTACAAGAAATATGAGATGGTCTGTTAAGAGATGAAACACATGATGTTCTGATTTTTAAGGCTAGGTCACATCGGCTGACGGATGCAAAACGTATGCAAAAAGGACACAGCAGACGAGCAAATTTTCCATCCGTTGTTATCCGCTCTCAAAAGTGCCCCAAATTTGCATAAACAGAGCGGACAACAACGGAAAGGAATGGACATGGGGAGGATATAGCGAGGATGTTAAGCGGATGCTCAACGGAAGCCTAGCGGATGGAAGCGGATGGAAGCGGATGACACATCCGCAGGGCTTCTGGGGGAGAACAGTGAAACGGATGCGTAGCGGAAGGAGCGGATGCCGAGCGGATACAGCGGATGCATCACGGACGCCTAGCGGATGCAAAGCGTTCACTGCGCATGTGGGGAGGATGCAT
This sequence comes from Laticauda colubrina, assembly GCA_015471245.1. Classification (NCBI taxonomy): domain Eukaryota; kingdom Metazoa; phylum Chordata; class Lepidosauria; order Squamata; family Elapidae; genus Laticauda; species Laticauda colubrina. The sequence goes on along the minus strand of BLBF01000018.1, from coordinate 49,970,555 downwards.
TGCATCAGCCCCGCGGATATAAAGGGAAGCAGTTTGCAAGCAGGTCACCATTCAGAGGAAAGACCTGCTGCCAGACACATCTTCAGCCAACAACCATGGGGAAGAAGAGGAAGCCTGTGCCTACTCCTGCCAGCCCTGGCAAGAAGGACAGGACCACCATCCCACCCCCTGGCGCTGACTCCGCTTCTGCTGCTTCTTCTGCTGCTGGTCCTGACTCTGCTGGTCCTGGTGCTTCTGCTGGTGCTGCTCCTGGTGCTGGTGCTTCTGCTGGTGCTGATGCTTCTGCTGGTGCTGCTCCTGGTGCTGGTGCTTCTGCTGGTGCTGACTCTGCTGGTGCTGCTCCTGGTGCTGGTGCTTCTGCTGGTGCTGACTCTGCTGCTGGTGCTGCTGGTGCTGGTGTGGTGGACCAGTCCCTAGAACCTCAAAGCCCTGCTGATGAGGGCCCAGAAGGCCCTGCCAAAGGGAGGAAGAGGCATTCGCGAGAAAAGGGGGAGAGGAGACAGTACTTCATTGCAGAGAAACATGAGGAGGAGGTGCTGGAATGGCTGAGGGAGAACGAGTACCTCTGGAGGAAGGGACACAGGCTCTATCGAGACACCAAAAGGAAGCAGGCGGCTTGGAGAGAGAAGGCGGAGAGCCTGGGCTACACTTCGGATGTCCTCCTGGGGTGGTGGAAGCACATGCACACCTGGTATGGGAAGCTGTACCTGAAGAAATCTGGCCAGGCCGCGGTCAAGCTCACCGACCGGGAGACCTACGTGATGGCCAAATGCAGCTTCTTGGAGGTTGAGATCCGCCACCGAGAAGCAGCCCCTCTGTCTACCCTCTCTCTCAGGCAGCCCACAGAGAGCCAGTCCTCTTCTGGCCAAGAGTCAGCTCCTGTGTCCAGGCAGATATCTTTGGAGCGCCCCACGACGGAGACCCCCCCGACAGCTGCACTCCCCGTGCCGGAGCACATGGAGGACCCCCTGATGCAGTTGGAGCAAGAAGAGGCCGCTGCCACCAGAGACCAACCCACCCCCACCCCTAGCTCCACCTCCACAGAAAGAAGGCAGAGAGGCAGACCGGAGGGACAGAGCCACACTGTCCTCTTGGAGATCAGGGACACCATCAAGAGCAGCGTAGATCTCCTCTTTCAGCTGGTACACTTCGACATACCATCCTCTAACAGAAACACCTTCCTCACCTATCTGAACCAGACCCTCATGGAAATGCACGAAGCCCAGTACCAGGTGATAAAGGACAGGATCACAGGTCTTCTGCACCAACCTCCAGGCCCAGCCGAACCTGCTCTGACCCAGTCCAGGTCTGCTCCTCCACCCCAGGTGATGTCACAGCCCTTCCAAGGCTTTCCACAGCCCCTCACCTCCCAAGGCTATGGCTACCAGGAGTTCCAGCAGCCCTTCCCAGTCCAGGCACAGGTACATTGCACACCACAGGTGTCACCGATGCCACCGATACCACCGATGCCACAGATGCTACCGACGACACAGATGCCACCGATGCCTCACCTCACTCACCTGCAGACCAGACAGCCCCACTACACTCCTCCTTCCTCCACCCCACAGCCAAGTCCGGCCTCAGAACATCTGTCATAGGTCTTGGGACTGACATCCCATGTCATAGAGGAAGGGCCTCTCAACATCACGGGACTGAGCCAGCTCTCTGAGAGCTTCCTCCACACACCATCCCCTGTTGTCCTCTCGGGGCCAGGCACCCCAATGGCACCTCAGATCAGCACTCCAGCCACTGCCACCTCCACACCACCTGGACCCTTCACCCCTGAGACCATGGGCACGCCTCAGAGTGACTGAGAAGAATGCCAGAGACTGGGTGGCTACCTGTTGACTTTATCTTTGCTTGGGACACTTTTCTTGGTTCATTTTGCTTTTTTAATAAAGTCCTACAGTTTGTTATTAATAAAGGGTAATCTTTGCTTCACACACTTGGTTCAGTTCTTCTGGTAAATAAAGTCTTGGTGGAAACTTTTAGAAATGGTTTAAGCCTTTGCATGCTTGTGGGATGGGCAGGGATACCTGTGGAATGGGTAATAGCTGTGGGATGGGTAATAGCTGTGGGATAGATAAGCCTCCAGTGCAAGCATAGTGGGACTGAATGGTCCACCCTCACAGGTGCCACACCTATGGCCCTTTATTATCAATAACAATTTAATCATTCATCAACACAATTCAACATAAACACAACTCTTTATTAAATGCCCTGTTCATTGTAGGGCCACTCAACATACATGGCCCAATCTCATCAGTGTGATGAGACAGGCTGAAGGAAGCATCCATTAAGCATCTATCATACTGTCTTGCCACTCCACCGCTCCAGCTGGGGAGTTGCACCAGTGTTTCAGGAGGTTGCACTGCTTCTTCCCTTCACGTGAAGCTCTGTTGGGGCCTGGCACACAGTTTCTATCAGGTTTAGTCCTTGCCTCCATTCACCAGGCTCCATGTCTCCATTGCCTTGTTGGTGGTCCACAAGCCTGTTCTGCAACATTGGGTAGCGGGTGCGCATGAGATTGTGCAGGATGCAGCAAGCTTCCACGATGCTCCTCACGGTCTATGGGCGATGCTGCATGGTAGTGAGAAGTACCTGGAACCTGTTGGCCAGGATGCCAAAGGCGTTCTCCACCACCCGTCTTGCCCTGAACAGCCTGTAGTTGAAGATCCTCTCTTCACGGGTGAGGTATCTGCAAGTGTAGGGCTTCATGAGGTAGGTTCTGAGGGAGAAGGCGTCATCCCCCACGATGAAGTAGGGCACATCTTGTGTGTCGTTGGGCAGGGGGTCTGGATCTGGGAAGCCCATGATGAGGTTGCGTTCCAGCCCCTCCTTGAGGTGACTGGCATTGTATACCTGGGCATCCAAAGATGAGCCATTGCCTGAAGCATCGATGTACATGAACTTGTAGTCAGCATCGACCATGGCAAAGAGGACGATGCTGAAGAAGCCCTTGTAGTTGAAATAAGTGGACCCTGACTTGGCTGGAGCTTTGCAGGCCACGTGCTTGCCATCTATGGCTCCAACGGTGTGGGGGAAGTTCCACTTCTGATACCACTGCTCTGCAACTTTCTTCCATCCTTCTTCAGTGGAGGGGCACTGGAGGAGCTCCTCCAGGTATTCTTCGATGATGGCCTGAACCACTTCTCTGACCACAATGCTGATGGTGTTGTGTGGCACTCTCCAGGTGTACTGCATGTTCCTGTACGTGGTCCCAGAGGCCAGGTGGCGCAGAGTCAGTGCCACCTTCAGTCCAGGGTCCAGGCTGGGCCGGAAGTTGGTGTTTGCCTTGGTCAACCTGGGTCTCAACCGCTCCACAACTTCGTCAAACATGGCTGGAGGCATCCTCATGAAATGCTGGAATGCACGAGGGTCTCCGTTCCTCAGCTCCACCATCAGCTTGTCATACAGTCCGTACTCTGCTCTTCTCGCGGTCCATCTTCGGACCCACACACTTCTTGGACGCCTCCTTTTCCTTGCATAGAACAGGTGAAAGAGCCTGTAGAGGGCTTTGCACTGTTGTAGAATGATGGCGGCTACCGAAAGGAGTGTGCGACGATCCATGGTGGAGATGACTGGATGCTGTGGAAGAGTAAGAGCAAGAGCAAGGCTGAAGAGTTCTGCACACCAGGGCAGCTGGACTGAACGTGAGATCCAGGTGATTTCCTCCCCCTTTTTATAGGAAATATCGGTTTCCCACTCGGTGTCCTTCTGCATCCTCTAGACATCCTCCAGACATCCTAAATATCCGAGATACGTCCCCTATCCGAACATTTTTTCCATTTCAATGCTTTATATGCGAGCTGTATCCGCTTACATCCTTTCTATGTCCGTGCTACTAACGCTTTGTGTCCATTCCGCGTCCGTTTCACTTCCTCCCTCTTTCCGTTTTCCGCTGGAGCAGATGCGAGTTGCGTGGATGCGCAGCGGATGCCAAGCGGATACAGCGGACGTGTAACGGATGTAGAACATTTGTTCTCCGTATGTGTTGCGGATGTAGAACGGACGCTGCGGAAAGTTCATCTGCTCAAAAAGTTTTGTGCAGCTCAAAACTTTTTGTGCAGATGAAATCTCAGTAGACGGATGGTGGACGGATAGAATGTATGAATCACGCACGCAGTGAGTACAGAACGGATGCATCGCGTTAACCAACGGATGGCAAGCGTTTTTCTCCGTTTTACATCCTCTTTCCATCCATTGGTGCAATGTGACATGGGCTTTAAGAATCTGAATATTTTCTCCCTTATTTTCTATGTTAGTAGTTCATATTAACATAAAAAACATCCTGTGGAATCTTGATGCTCTCTGAGCTGAATAATTTTCTTGCACCTGTTTCATTATTAAACTAGACAACATCTTCAATGCTAGATGGGGATGGAGTTTGCTCTGTTTATACACAGTGGCTTGGCATGTCTGTGTTGGTGGGAGTGCTGTTTTGTCCTTGGTACTTCCTTGATTACCAACACCAAGCCTATTGCAAATAGAAAATCAGCATATATATAGATTTGTACAGATTGATATACTAAGATATGGGTTATCTTATCTATTACTACTGGTATACTATTGCCAGATTTCTCTAGCCTTAAGGCATTCTTCAGAACTTTATATTTCATTCCACACAATTCCTAGTAATGGCTAGGTAACATTAAAAGAAAGGGCAGAAACAGATATGGTTACATAAATCAGTAAGTAAGATTAGCAAAAAAAAAAAAAAAGCTTGATAATATAATATCTGAAATAGCTGTAGCTCCACCTTCTCCCACAATAAGAATAAAATATTACTGTAATGTCCCTGTTATTCATTCATTCATTTATTCATTTATATTACATGTTTCTAGACCACCCATTTCCCTAAAGAAACGGCTCTGGGTGGTATACATCATTATTGGCATATAAAACAGCTTATAAAATTAACAATAAAATATTAAGATTAATCGAGGATTAATTTTTTAAACTATAAGATTATAACATTATACAATGTTACAGAAATTAACATCAAAATTCCAGGATAGACATTAATAAGAAGACGAAAGAAGGCTTTCATGGCACCAGCCAGCCCCTCCTGAAAGGCCAGAGAGCCAGGTTTTGACCCCTTTACAGTAGGCCAGGGGATTGGGGACCTGCCTCATCCTTGGGGGAAGAATGTTCCATAATATGGGGCAGCATCAGAGAAGACTGACTTCCTACACCCCACCAGTCAAAATTATTTTGACTGACAGGGTCTACAGCATAGCCTCCTGCCTGATTGAACAGGACAGGCAAAGCTGGTTCTGTAGGTAGCTACCCCATGCCATATAGGGCTTTATAAGTGATGACCAATACCTTGAATTGGACCCAGAAGCAACCAGTGCAGTTCGCAGATCAAGGACACCCAGTATAGCTCCTGTGACTGCACTTATTCACTGAAATTTAATTTTTAGATATGTGTTTATTTGTTTGTTATATTCCACCTTTTATTATTATATGTGAAAGTATATGAATATTCATGTATTAAAAACCTCTGATCAAGATGTGCAATATATATTTATACAACAAAACACCCCACAGAAGCCAGAAGATTGTTAAAAAATTTTTTTGTAAAGTTCAGTGGCACTGGAATATATCGCATCTGTAACTTGAAGGTAATTAATAGGGATGCATACTTCAGACTCTCAAGCTCTTATCCTTGGAAATGTCCCTTCATTAATTGAAAACTTTGTTTTGTTGCTATAGCTACTTTCATTACAAGTAGCCTTGACTAAAGCAAGAGGTATTTGTTATACATAAAATAAAAAGGTATTTAGTTTCAGCTGTAGGGAGTTAAATTTAAAGGCATGAGAACAGCCCTGTTGGATCAGACCAAAGTCAAACATCTTTTTATCCTGCACAAGCCAACCAGGGCCTGAGACAAAATTTACAAGCAAGACCTAATAAATCACAGGCTTTCCCTGAGATAACTGTTAAAAATGAAAAACAGTATGAGAAGTAGCTATAGATAGACTTTCATTTCATTATTTGGTCTAATCCTCTTTTAAAGCTGTGCAAATTAGCAACTATTACTACAAAAACCTATCACTTAACCATTTCCTGTTAATCTTTTAAAGTGTGTCACACCTTTGAAAATGATATAGATGCATCTTGTATTTCCTACAGTGTACTAAGTAGTTTTTATATTTAATGAAATCTATCCATTAGTCTCTAAAGTTCAATATTGTAAAGAGTGTTCTGGAAATGGCTCTTTATTACTTCCAGTGGGATATTTCTGATATATATATATTGATATATATATATACTGTATATATATACAGTCTGGTGGCCACTATAGAAAATCCCAGCCACAGAATCATCAGAGAAGCCATAGAGATTGAAAAAAGACCTGACAGCATGAATAGAAGAGATGATTCCACCAGACTGTCAATCATTTGGAAGCCTGCACTCTCAAATAGAAAGATCTCCATGCCACAAGCCAGGCAAACACCTGGGCAAAAACAGACTCCCTCTGATAGCTCCAACCTAACCCCCCCACCAGGCACTCAGGTGAAACCCAGCTTGCTAATGAAGAGCAGCCGTCCCTTCACACGGAGCCAAGCTGCACTAAAAGCCTCCAACACAAGAACAGAGTGTTGCCAGCCAATCAAAGCCACAAAACAGACAGAAGAAACCAGGAA
>BLBF01000018.1:49941045-49954660 GCA_015471245.1 Laticauda colubrina | reverse complement strand
GCAGAGTGAGTGCCATCTTGAGCCCAGGTTCCAGGCTGGGCTGGAAGCTGGTGTTTACCTTGGTCAACCTGGGTGTCAGCCACTGCACAACTTCGTCAAACATGGCTGGAGGCATCCTCATGAAATTCTGGAACACCCGAGTGTCTTCGTTCCTGAGCTCCACCATCAGCTTGTTCTACAGTCCGTCCTCTGCTCTTCTGGCGAACCATCTTCGTACCCAAACTCTTTCTGGCTGCCTCTTTTTCTTCTCGCAGTAGAGTTCACAGAGCCTGCAGATGGCTTCGCACTGTTGCAGAACGATGGTGGCTGCCAAAAGAACTTTGTTGCAATACACGGTGGACATGACTGGATGCTGTGGAAGAAGAAGAGTCAGATGAAGGCTGCAGAGGTCTGCACCGCTGGGCTGCTCTTCTGAAAGTGAGATGCAGATGAGTTGATTCCCCTTTTTATTCGAAATATAGGTTTTCCGCTAGGCATCCTCTAGGCATCCTGTAGACATCCTTAATACCCGAGATAGGTCCCCTCTGCAAATTTTTTTTCCGTTTTAAACGCTTTGTTTCCATGCTGCATCCTCTAGGCATCCGTTCTGCATCCGTTCCGCTTCCTCCCCACGTCCGGGCGGATGGAGTTGCGCGGATGCGTAGCGGATGCCTAGCGGATATAGCGGATGCGTAACAGATGCCTAGCGGATGCGTAGCGGATGCAGAACGGATGAACTGGATACATTTTCCACGCAAAAGTTTTGGGCAGCCCAAAACTTTCGGAGCGGATGAAACGTCAATAAACGGATGCTGGATGGATAGAGAGGAAGCAAAACGGAGGCAGTGAGTAGATCGTGTTTTCCAACAGATGGCAAGCTTTTTTGTCCGTTTTACATCCTCTTTGCATCCGTTGGTTCAGTGTGACATGGGCTTTATATTATTTTCTTGCACTATTTGGTTTTTGTTTTGTTTGTTTGTTGATTTTGCATTCCAGGTATTCAGTTATAATTGCAACTGTACTGTACATTAGTTATCTGTTTCTTGTATTAACCTAGTACTTATAATTGATAGTACACTATTAGCTTCTTCTAATACTTTTTCTAGTTGTTTCTTTCAAACAAGCTTCAATGCAAGCAATCTTATTTTGTGAATTTTATGCTGGTCTAGATTGTCAATTATTCTTTTTAAGGAGAAGGCAGAGGAATGAATGTCTGATTTGGGGATTCTATAGTTATGCTGGCTTCTTCAATGGCTGATTCCAGGGGTGGAATTCAAATTTTTTAACAACTGGTTCTGTGCAAAACGTAGTCACTGAGCCATAGTAACACTGGTTGAATCCCACCCCTGTACAAAAGGCTTCTTTGCTTGCAAAAAGCTGCCCTAAATACCAATAATTAGATTAAAAATACATGCAAGCTGGAGTTACAAATCAGGCAGGGTGCCAGAGTACCTTGAGGAATTAAAATAGTTAAAATACAATGATAACTATCAGCAGCTCATACAGTGAAACCCTTTAGCAGAGAGGTGTTTGAACCTCTCCAGAAAGAGCACACCGAGGAAAAGCAATCTTAGATCCATTTGCACCACTTAAAGATATCAGCTGGTCTTACCTCACAAGATATCCTAAGGAAATCACTCAAATTTAAGGAAAGGCCACATGCCTCCCAGAAAGGCAGTAAAAAAATCAGTGCCAAGCTTGCATCCTGTCTCTTGAAAGTACACCCCAAAAGGACAGTGCCAGATGCCACTAAAGCAGTGAAGGAAGACTCCTCCCCAAATAGAAAAAGAAACCATGAGACAGGAAAAAATTCAAACACAATACAAATAATTAAATCACAACAGTAGCTGTTATTTGTTAAACCAATTACCAGAACAAATAAGAATTAGCCAAATTTCTCAACCCAGTTTCTTTTCAGGAAGAGAGATTAATCTTTTTCCTTCCAAACAAAGCTGAATAGGGAAAATTATCCCATCAATAAACACAGGATTAAACATCACTTAGCACAGAATTAAACTTCACCAAAAATCAGTTTCAGACCAAAACTCAGAAAGGGTAGTATGTAAACTCATGTTTGAATGTCAATCTTTCTAGCTAGCCAAGTAGCCTTGCTGAATGTCACTCATCTTGGTTCCTTGTCATTAAAAAGCTTCTTTTTGCAGCTGTACTTCATCATTCAACTATTTCTTCAAAATGCTGATCATTGAATGCTGGCTGGAAGTATTTCCAGGGGAGTATTTCCTCCCAACAGCAGTGTAAAAAGCTTAAAACAACCATTCCCCTTTAAGAAAGTATCAAGAAAGAAAGAAAAAAACCTCCTTCGGAGACAGTAAATGAATGATATACTTGGCATACTGCCAAGAATATAATAAGGGTGGGAAAAAAAACAAAAGGAGATTTATTCTAACTACCCTTTCTCTGAACTGCTTAGAAAGTTAACAACAGGTTCTATAGAACCAGTCAGAACTGGTAGAATCACACCCCTTGCTGATTCCCCCTGGTTTGCCTCTACAGTCTGAGCTTCTTCTGGCAAGGCTTTGATTTCTTTGCTCTGGGTCGATCTTTGCACTTTTTCCAATTCTGCTTCTGTTAATATTTTGCTTTGTATTATAAATCAATATTGATCTGCTTGGCTGTTGTTTGTAATTCTGGATGTTCTTTCCAGAGCTAGTACATTCTTCTCAGATATCCTTTTCTTATTGGATCTTATTTGTAATAATTGATCATTACAGGTAGTCCTTGAGTTATGAATGTAATAGAGCCTGCCAACTCTATTCGTAACATGAGGATTTGTAAGAGTAAATCACATAATTTGAATGTGATCACTCCCTGCTTTTGCCTACACATTCACTAATCATATGTGTGAGTCATTAAATGCACAAGGTATCTCAGGGTGGGAAAGGCCATGCTTCTGAGCATCCAAGGCCTCCCGCAACCCACTGAGATATTTTATGCTGTCCTGTTTGACCGGGTCACTTACTTTACATAGATCTTGATGATCAAGGGAGTTGTCTCCTCTCCAGCTTCTCTGCCATGGTTTACCTTGAGCAAAGGCTTGCCGAGATCTGTAGGGCCAAGAGATTGCGTCCCTATAGACTCTGGTCATCTTTGCAAAAAGCCTTTGCTGCTGAGAACAGAGCCCAGGAGGATCGTGTGCATCCCTTCTAGGCTCCATTCTCATCAGCAAAGGCCTTGAAGAAAGTCCTTTGCCACCCTAAAAACAGAGGTCCCAAGTGACACGCTTACCTCTCCTGGTCTCCATTCTCAGTCTCAAAGATGGCAAAAAGCTTTGCAAATGGAAGGAAGACTTCAGTGCTTCAGGCCTTCTCTCTGTTTGTAAAGCCTTTTGCCATAGATCTTGTCCCCACCTCCATTTGCAGAGAACAGAGGCCGAAAGTACCATGAGAGCGTGTGATCTTGCTGTACTTTAGGCTTTCATTCTTTGTGAACACATTGAAGGCCTGAAGCATGAAACCATGCCAAGAAACTGAAGGCTCATTAAATCTTTGCAAGGTGACCCGGCGTGGTGGTGGTGGTATAGGCATGGCAAACACTGCAGTGCCTTTGCGATTGTTCATAAGTGTGAACGACTACCGTGGTGCTCCAACATTCGTAACTTTGGAACTTTGTTGTAAATACTTGGGAGGGTTATGTCTTAATTTCAAAGTTGCTTAGTGAACTATTGTAAATTGAGGATTACCTGTATTTCTTTGTTTTCAATCTTTTGTATATTTATGACAGATAAACAACTTTTCTTCCAGTAGTCCTGCAACTGTTGGCTGTTGTTGCTCAGCGAATAGTCCTGAGTCCTGTCGCCCATTTGTCACCAGATATCCAGGAACTCCAACACCCAGTGCATCCTTGTTGACTTTGACCAGTTTAGGTTTCTATAAATTGCAACTGACCATATTGTTTATGGGAGAAAGAGTTTTCATCTGGTTTCTTTGATGAGACTTGTCCCATGTAGTTGAACTTCTGACATAGCTCAGATCTTCTTTAGAGCACACATATCTCACAACCATGTTAAGGTAGAGCCTCATTGAGGGATTATTGTTGTTGTTATTTTGTCACATAGCCAGATGTTTAGACTGGATTTGGCATTTTTATCTATCTTTTGAGTCCTTTCCAAGTACTTAAGATACGTAAATATTATTTGATGGTGTTAATTATGATGATGTGGTTTACAATCATTATTGACATGTTGGTTTTGATAGGGCTTTAAAAATAATATGCATTCTAATGTGAAACAATGGGAAGTACAATCATATCCCTTATTGCGCATAAAAAATAACTGATAGCTTTTTCAAACTACAGAAAATGTAGTTGTTATTTTAGGGATATCTATGAATAGTAAGAAGCATAATTCTACTTTCTGGATGCCAGTTTATTTCTCAAAGTGATTCTATGAACAGGGAAGCACCCTTGAGCTGGACAGGTTGGTCTGGACAGAAATACCAAGTTAGGTGCTGCTCACAGCTCACAGATTAATGCAGGACCAGAATATGATTTCTACAGGAAAAATATGTTGGCAATGGACTCTTCTGGGCCCTTTTATAGAGTGTGATGTTAGTGAGTTGGACTCAACACCACCCATTCCTGGGCAACCCAAGACCTCCTCCCAAGTGGATTTGTATTACTACTCTGTGTTTAATTACATGAACACCTGCTGCTTCTCAAATACTACAGAACTGCACATTTTCTCCTACATAACTATACTGCCAGCTTTCTGTTTATAGTATTTTAAAAGTTAATGATCTTTATATCATAACTGATGGAAGATTGATTTAAAAACAATAAAATTAGGAATATATTTTTTTCTTTTCTTTTTTGTTGTTATTAAACTTTTTAGTAACACTATTTCATAAAAAACATAATGTAAGGCAATGAATGAAGTCTAGTGATGAGGGCATGGCTACTCAGATTACTGAGAAAGGTTCGTTAATACAGCCAAGAAAGAAATTTATGACAAGTATAATATCTGTGCCCTTCTATGCTGACATTTTATCCATAAGATCTCATCTCCTTTGAACATGTAATTATTTCGTTTCTGTTAAGTTCCATATGTGGGCAAGATCAAGGAGCATGAATTACACAGGTTTCAGTAAGGTATCTCGAATGGTACATTAACCATGGGAGAAGTACAAAATCTTGGAGACTGCTGAACAAATGTTCAACTCACATTTATAATGTGTTCATTATAGGCAGAATTTCTCTAAATCAATGGCAACTTTAAGCGTGCTGGCTAGGAAATTCTGGGAGTTGAGGTCCACTCAATTTAAAGTTGCCAAGTTTGAAAAACACTGCCCTAAATATTTTGAAATGCTTCTTTCCAGGTTATTGACTACCAGGGCTGAGTTTCCAGTTATAAACTAAATAATGGGGGGAAATCTTCTATGTCTTATCTCCCTTTCATTCCTTTTCCAGCCTCTTCAAAGTCTCTTACATCTCCTGTCCTGTCCACACTTTATAGCAGAGGTCTCCAAATTTGGCAACTTTAAGACTTGTGGATTTCAACTCCCAGAATTCTCCAGCCAGCTAGCTGGAGAATTCTGGGAGCTGAAGTCCACAAGTCTTAAAGTTGCCAAGTTTGGGCATCCCTGCTTTATAGTAAATGTCTTATTTCTTTTCAGCATACAATAGTTTGACAGAGGTAGGAAGTTTTTAGTGCATAACTAGTACATGATGAAATATGTTCTCAGACATTATGCAATTACTGTTTTTCCTTAGTCCCACTCCAAATTCAACATGTTTCTTTATTATTCTTTATAATAAGTAGCAATAGCAATGAGCACTTAGACTTATATACCAGTTCATAGTGCTTCACAGTTCTCTCTAAGCGCTTTACAGAGTCAGCATATTGCCCCCAACAATCTGGGTCCTCATTTTACCGACCTGGGAAGGCTGAGTCAACCTTGAACCTGCTGAGATTTGAACTGCCAAATTGCAGTCATCTGGCAGTCATCAGAAGTAGCCTGCAGTACTGCACTCTAACCACTGCACCACCATGGCTCACTAAGTAAGTAGAAAGGTATTTGTGAGTATGGACTACAAACACTTAGTATAAAGGACAATTTAAAAATGTTGATTTTTTTCATAGAATAGATTAGACAAAATGCTAGAGTTTAATACAAGAAACATACGCACACCATAAGCCTCATGGCTAAGCAATTATATAAATCACATTTTACTGTTATTTCAATTAGCTCTGAAGGATACTTTTACAAGAGCAATAAATTCCAATAATCGCTCTAAAGAGCTCTGGAAAAGACTAGTGGTCAAGTGAACATTAAAAATTGTTTTTCAATCTTCTATAGGCTTTTACTATTTGTAAAACCTATATATTGCAAGTGAATACCAAAACTACAGATGGAAAAATAGACCTGAAAAATGTAACTTACAGTTTTGTTACATAAGTTCTAAGTGAAATAAGAGAATCCTGTAAAATGTATTGCTGATGTAAAACTAAAGGTTAGAATTGGTTGGAAATGGAACTCATATGTTTTTTATGCCACATGAAAGCAGTAAACAAAGAACACATTCTAGTTATGTTGATGGTGATTGTCTTTATCCTTTTTTTATTCTTTACCATTGACTTTATTTTGATTCTATAAGTAAAAGCAGGATTGCTCTGTAATTTTGCAGTGTTCTTGTCAAATTGCTAAAGACCAAACTAGACATATTTAGCAATGATAAATGTGATTTTTTTTTAGAAAAACAAGTCATTACTTGAATGCAGGGCAGCCCCCAAACTAATCAACATAATAAAAACGGGACAGAAATATATTTCTTTTTCCTTCTCCTACTGTCATCCTAGGCAAAAATAACTGTTTCCCTCACTCAGAAAGAAAACTTCTAGCTACTGAGAGCAGCTCCACCTCTAATCAGCCTCTTGTAATGGTGTCTCTGATGTTCATTGGGACCTCAGCAGGACAGAATGGAGTTGAACATTTATTTGGAGTTGCTATTTACCACATAGACCAGGGATCCCCAAACTTGGCAACTTTAAGACTTGTGGGCTTCAATTCCCAGAATTCTCCAGCCAGCAATTCTGGGAGTTGAAGTCCACAAGTCTTAAAGTTGCCAAGTTTGGAGACCTCTGACATAGACACACATGAACAAACACAGAGACAAATTCAGCTTCGAATGATTCTGGGTTTTAGACTGAAGGAGGCTTAAAAAATACCTGCAAACACCACCTTGATACCTGAAAACATTGGCTGTGGTTCTCAGAAATCACTTTTAGTTTAGTTGAACTGACTTCCAAGTAAACACATGTTTTATTTATATATTGATTCAAGTTGACAAAGATAAGTATAGCACTTTCCAGACTGAATTTTTTTATGACATGAGTTTCCATGGCCTATAAATCTTAAATGTTAAAGTATTAAACTCATGTTAAGCCCCTGTCACACAGCACCAACGGATGGAAAGTGGATGTAAAACGGAGAGAAACACGTGCCATCCATTGGTTAACGTGATGCTTCCATTCTGTACTCACTGCGTCCATTTTTCGTCCTCTCGATCCGTCCAGCATCTGTCGACTGACATTTCATCTGCTCAAAAAGTTTTGAGCTGCACAAAACTTTCTGAGCGGAAAATGTATCCAACGCGTCCGTTCTACATCTGCAACACATACAGGGAACATCCGTTCTACATCCGTCGTCATCCGTTACGCATCCGCTATATCCGTGAGGCATCCGCTGCGCATCCACGCAACTCAAATCCGCTCCAGCGGAAAACAGACACAGGGAGGAAGCGAAAAGGACATGGAACAGACATGCAGCGTTAGTAGCACGGACGGAGAAAGGATGAAAGTGGATGCAGCTCGCATACAAACCATTAAAACGGAAAAAACGTTCGCAGAGGGGACGTATCTCGGATATTTAGAATGTCTGCAGCATGCCTAGAGGATGCAAAAGGACACCGAGCAGAAAACCTATATTTCCTATAAAAAGGGGGAGGAACTCACCTGGATCTCACTTTCAGTCCAGCAGCCCTGCTGTGCAGACCTCTTCAGCCTTGCTCTTGCTCTTGCTCTTCCTCTTCCACAGTATCCAGTCATCTCCACCATGGAACATCACACACTCCTTTTGGTAGCCACCATCGTTCTACAACAGTGCGAAGACATATACAGGCTCTTTCACCTGTTCTACGCGAAGAAAAGGAGGCGGCCAAGAAGTGTCTGGGTCCGAAGATGGATCACCAGAAGAGCAGAGTATGGACTGTATAACAAGCTGATGGTGGAGCTGAGGAGCGAAGACCCTCGTGCATTCCAGAACTTCATGAGGATGCCTCCAGCCATGTTTGACGAAGTTGTGGAGCGGCTGAGACCCAGGTTGACCAAGCAGAGCACCTGTCAGCCTTCAAGATCTTCTACTATTGCTTTGCATCTTTCGACTGCTATAAGTAACGGGGGGAGGAAGGGAAAGTCTGGGAAGTGAGCTGGAGGTGTTAAATTCTTCTATTGTGTAAATGGGGGGGGGTGAAGCATACAATAGAGTTAGGTTTCTATTTCTTGCTTAGCTTTCTTTTCTCTGCGCAACTGCAACCCGTTATCAAAATATACCAAGGTCAACGGACAGAGGCCTCATCATCACCTGAAGATGCCCACATGATCATATTCACAACTTCTAATTGGAAGTGTCATCTGAACTATTGGGGGTGGGAACATTTCCATCACTTTGTAAATGTCAATTGCGTGCCTAATTTCTCAGATTCAGAATAATGTCAGGCGGAGCTCCATTCAAAATCCAGGAAAGAAATACTTAGACTCTTTAGTTTAGAGAAAAGACATCTTTTACTGAAAGTGAAGTGGTAGCAACCAAAGAATTCTGAATCTGAGAAATTAGGTGCGCAATTCACATATACAAAGTGATGGAAATGTTCCCACCCCCAATAGTTCAGATGACACTTCCAATTAGAAGTTGTGAATATGATCATGTGGGCATCTTCAGGTGATGATGAGGCCTCTGTCCGTTGACCTTGGCATATTTTGATAACGGGTTGCAGTTGCGCAGAGAAAAGAAAGCTAAGCAAGAAATAGAAACCTAACTCTATTGTATGCTTTCCCCCCCCCAACCCCATTTACACAACAGAAGAATTTAACACCTCCAGCTCACTTCCCAGACTTTCCCTTCCTCCCCCCGTTACTTATGGCAGTCGAAAGATGCAAAGCAATAGTAGAAGATCTTGAAGGCTGACATTCGGCCCTCCTAGAAAAAGGAAAACCATCAGTCCAAGAGGAGAGAGAGGAGAAAATATAAAGACAATTATTAATCATTCAGCAATTACAAAACAATACACTCCTAAGGCTTATCAGGATACTTGGAACGAAATGCTTTGATCAACTTAGAGCTTTAACATCGGTTTCGTTAACCCATTTGGCTTGCGAAGAAGGGAAATGTTTCCAGGCTACAAGATACTGGAGTCGACCCCTCCATTTGCGAGAGTCCAGAATTTCTTTAACTTCAAAATGCTGTTCACCTTCAATCAGTATTGGTATGGGAGGGTCAGCTTGGATGGGTCTTAGATCAGAAGTACATTCAGATTTTAGCAAACTAACATGGAATACCGGATGAATTCGTCGAAGAGTTTTGGGTAAGTTCAGCTGGACTGTTACAGGATTTATAATCCGTTCAATCATGAAAGGACCAACATACTTAGGACCAAGCTTCTTTGACTTTTGAGTGGTCTGCAGGTATCTGGTGGACAGGAAAACCTTGTCGCCCACTTTATATTCTTTCTGTGGGGATCTTTTCTTGTCTGCAAATTTCTTATGAGCTTGATGGGCCTCATCTAATGCTTTGCGTGTCACTGGCCAGTTAAGTTGGAGTTGAGTTATCCATTCATCCAACGAATGGATGTTAGGTTTTTCACGAGGAAGTTCAGGTATGGGAACGAAATCTTGTCCCGAAGCCACTTTAAATGGAGTAAATCCAGTACTACTGTGTACGGAGTTGTTATATGCCACTTCGGCAAACGGTAGTAATTCGGACCAGTTATCTTGTTGATAATTTATGTAACATCTAAGATATTGTTCTAACACTGCGTTAGTCCTCTCACAGGCCCCATTAGTTTGGGGGTGGTGGGTGGAGCTTAACCCCTGGGCAGAGCCTATTAACTTCAGGAACTCTTTCCAAAAATTTGAGGTAAACTGGACCCCTCTGTCAGAGATTATGCGTTCCGGAATGCCATGTAACCTATAGATATGTGAAATAAACAGTTTAGCCAGCATCTTAGCAGAGGGAATCTTGGAACAAGGTATGCAATGTACTTGTTTGGAAAACAAATCAGTCACTACCCAGATGACCGTGTTTCCACCACTTTTGGGTAATTCTACTATAAAGTCCATCGAGATTTCCTTCCAGGGAGCTGTTGGTCTAGCTACATTTTGTAACAATCCTACTGGCTTACCAGGAGGTCTCTTTGCCGAAGCACAAATCGGACAGCTAGCTACATAAGCTTCAATGTCCTTCTTTAAAGTAGGCCACCAGAATTGCCGCTTAACCAGATGTAAGGTCTTCACAAATCCCAAATGGCCAGCTGCTTTAGAATCATGAGCCTCTTGTAGTATTTGGCCCCTCAGCACCTGTGGCACATACAACTTGGCCCCCACCCAAGCCAAACCATCACTAATTGTATAGTCACTTGAATGAGCCAGGAACCATTCGTCCAGTTTTAAAGCTTCTTTTAATTGTTCGGTTAGGTCATTCGATAAAACCACTTCTTGGTTCTTCCTTTGGGCTCTGGTGATCACTGGGGCGGCTAGATGTTTGGCTGAGACAATTGGGCTTATCACCTCCTGGCGTATACTATTATATTGGGGTAGTCTAGAGAGAGCATCCGCCATGAAGTTCTTCCCACCTGGAATGTACTTCAAGAAGAAATTGAATCGCTTGAAGTACTGGGCCCAGTGAACTTGTTTAGGGGACAGTTTCCGGGGTGTTTTTAAGGCTTCCAAATTCTTATGATCAGTCCATACCTCAAATGGGTGTTTTGCTCCTTCCAGGAAATGTCTCCAGGTCAGCAAGGCCCAACGAACTGCAAAAGCTTCTTTCTCCCAGACGGCCCATCTTCTCTCTGTTTCAGACAGCTTACGGGAGGTATACGCACAAGGCTGTAAGGTCCCTTTCTCGTTGGCTTGAAGTAATACCGCTCCAATAGCCACATCACTTGCATCGGCTTGAACCACGAAAGGAGTGTCCATATCCGGGTGCTTCAGCACTGGTTCTGCAGCAAACAGTCTTTTTAGCTTTTCAAAAGCGGCTTGGCACTCCATGGACCACTCTAGCGGCTTTCCTGGCCTTGGCTTCACCTCCCCCTTTGTTTTCAAGAGATTTGTGATGGGCATTGCTATCTGAGCAAATGTCGGGATGAATTGCCGGTAAAAATTTGCAAATCCCAAAAAGCTTTGAAGTTGTTTTCTGGTGCGTGGTGGAGCCCATTCCAGAATGGCACGCACCTTCTCTGGATCCATCTCTATGCCTTCGGATGAAATGCGATATTCCAAACAGTCAATTTTGTCTTGATGGAATTCACACTTTGACAATTTAGCATACAACTTAGCGGCACACAATTTTTGTAGAACCGACCGCACTAACTTCACGTGTTCATCCAGAGTTTCCGTGTAGATAAGGATATCATCAAGATAAACCAGAACCCCCCTGTATAAATGTTCATGTAACACTTGATTGATCATTTGCATGAATACAGCTGGGGCCCCTTGTAAACCAAAAGGAAGAACGTTGAATTGGAAGCAACCCATCGGGCAGTTAAAAGCGGTCTTCCACTCATCCCCTTCCTTAATTCGAATTCGGTAGTATGCTTCTCTCAAATCCAACTTCGTGAAAATCGTTCCCTTCGCTAAATGGGCCAACATGTCCTTCATCAAAGGAAGGGGGTACACGTTTTCCACAGAAATAGCGTTCAAATTTCTGTAATCCACCACCAAGTGTTTGGAACCATCTTTCTTTTCCCGGAACAACACTGGGGCCGCTACTTGGGGTCTAGCAGGTTGAATGAAACCACGTTCCAGATTTTTATCTATAAACAATCTTAGCTCTTCCAATTCCCGTGGGGTCATTGAGTACAACTTTGGTTTCGGGAGCTTCACCCCAGGTAAAATCTCAACAGCACAGTCTGTTGGCCGATGAGGCGGAAGCTCATCCGAGGCCTTCTCACTGAACACTTCTTTTAAATCCCAATACTCTTTGGGAATTTTCTCCTCATCTTTCATGGGCTCAGTACCTGTGGAAGCTATTTCAATTAGGTCCTCAGACTTCGGCTGGGATCTGGCCCCTCCTCTCGGTTGCTGCTTTGTGCGTATGCGCAACAACCCCTTTCTCCAGTTAACCTGGGGGTTCCATTTCCGGAGCCAGGGCAATCCCAGTATTAATGGTTGCTCCATCCCAGGGACCACAATAAAACGCAGGGTCTCCTCATACTCTCCCATGATCATTTCTATAGGTTCCATTACAAAATGGGCAGGGCAACCTCCAGCCACTGATCCATATAGTTGGCAAAAGGAAATGGACATCTTCAAAGGTTTTAGCTTTAGGCCCATTTTCTTCACTACTTCCGTGTTGATTATACACCTTGTGCACCCAGAATCTAACAGGGCTAGCATTTCCCCTTCGACCCCTAATTAGGTACCCTCAACTTCACCGGAATGGTCATAGGGCCCACGCTTGGACTTACCAGGAAGTTGTCTTCCGAGTCAGAATCCTCCTCCTCAGGGGTCACTGGGGCTTCTGATTCTTCTCCTGCGGGAGGGCGACCTCTGCCTGACAGCACCAACTTCCCGCCCAGCCTGGACCCTGGGCTCAAGGTGGCACTGACTCTGCGCCACCTGGCCTCTGGGACCACGTACAGCAGCATGCAGTACGACTGGAGGGTGCCACACAACACCATCAACATTGTGATCAGAGAAGTGGTGCAGGCCATCATCGAAGAATACCTGGAGGAGCTCCTCCAGTGCCCCTCCACTGAAGAAGGCTGGAAGAAAGTTGTAGAGCAGTGGTATCAGAAGTGGAACTTCCCCCACACCGTTGGAGCCATAGATGGGAAGCACGTGGCCTGCAAAGTTCCAGCCAAATCAGGGTCCACTTATTTCAACTACAAGGGCTTCTTCAGCATCATCCTCTTCGCCACGATCGATGCTGACTACAAGTTCATGTACATCAATGCTTCAGGCAACAGGTCAGCTTCAGATGCCCAGGTATACAATGCCAGTCACCTCGAGGGACTGGAATGCAACCTCATCATGGGCTTCCCAGATCCAGACCCCCTGCCCAACGACACACAAGATGTGCCCTACTTCATCATAGGGGATGATGCCTTCCCCCTCAGAACCTACCTCATGAAGCCCTACACCTCCAGATGCCTCACCCATGAAGAGAGGATCTTCAACTACAGGCTGTCCAGGGCAAGGCGGGTGGTGGAGAACGCCTTTGGCATCCTGGCCAACAGGTTCCAGGTACTTCTCACCACCATGCAGCATCACCCACAGACTGTGAGGAGCATCGTGGAAGCTTGCTGCATCCTGCACAATCTCATGCACACCCGCTACCCAGTATTGCAGAACAGGCTCATGGACCACCAACAAGGCAATGGGGACATGGAGCCTGGGGAATGGAGG
>BLBF01000018.1:49913234-49940645 GCA_015471245.1 Laticauda colubrina | reverse complement strand
AAATTTGATAAGTCCATATATCAATCTTTGATTGGTAGCTTATCATATATAAGCAATTGGTCAAGGCCAGATATAGCTTATAGTGTAAATCAGCTGGCACGTTTTAATTCAGATCCAAAAGAATATCATTGGAAATCTTTAAAACGAATATTGAGATATCTGAAGGGAACTATAAACCATGCATTATATATAGAGCCAAAGGGTGATTTGAGTCTTAGTGCTTATGCAGATGCAAGTTTTGCAACTGATATAAACACTAGAAAATCAACATCTGGTATGGCTATATTATTTGGTAAAACACTGATAGGATGGAGGTCAATCAGACAACAGCATATTAGCTTATCTACAATGGAAGCTGAATTTTCATGTCTATCATTATTAAGCACTGATTTGATTTTCTACAAACAGTTGTTGTTGGACATGGGAATAACTATAAAAGATCCCATTATGGTATATGAGGATAACCAATCAGCTATAAAGTTAGCTACTAGTATTGCTGTAAAAACTAGATCAAAACATACTGACCTAAGATATTTGAATGTAAGAGAAGCAGTGAAAAATGAACTGATAAGATTGGAATACTGCATGTCAGAGGAAAACATAGCAGACCAATTTACAAAGGCTCAAGGAGCAACTAAGTTTAAAGAAAGTTGTGAAAAATATAATTTAAAAATGTAAATGATTCATAGTTATTATTGTAACCTAAAATGGGGAGAATGTTAGGGATAACATTGTTCACCCTAACTGTTTTAGGTGAAATACTAACTATGAATCATAGTTAATGTATGCAGCTTTAACTGTAAAATAGCTATTGTGGGTGTGGTTATGAAAACCATATAAAAGTAGCAAGGCTACAGCTTGCTCTCTCTCTCTCTGGCTTTGATGATCCCTGATTACTGCTTGGAAGCAAGACTGCATTGCTCGAACGGGAGAGACAACAACGGACTGATTTATGTGAACTGACAATAGGATATTCTACATGGACTTTGTTAACTGAATATCCCTGAATGGACTGACTACATGGTAAATGAATATTGGACTGTTTTTGACTATGCTATAAACTTATACTGGAATAAAATATATTCTTGATAGCACAAGCGTATCTGTTATTTTTACTGTATGTTAATAAACATACAAGCTTAGCTCACTCATTTATCTGTGTGCCTATCTGACTAACGCTGCACATTCTGTTTAGCTTGTCTACCTAACCCTGGTTGGGGAACCCAGGCTTAACAGGCTCACGCAATGCATCCTCCCAGCATGCGCAATTAACGCCAGGCATCCATTAGGCTTCCACTGTGCATCCGCTGTGCATCCGCTTCATCCACTGTGCATCCGCTGTGCATCCGCTGTATCCGTTCCGCGTCTGCTTTGCTGAGGTCCCCTGGAAGCCTAGCGGACGTGCCATCCGCTCCCATCCGCTGGGCATCCGTTCCGCATCCACTTTGCATCCACCCTGCATCCTCCCCCCGTCCGTGTTATCCGCTCCGGTTATGCAAATTTTTGCCCCTTTTGAGGGCAGATAACAACGGATGGAACATTTTGCTTGTCCGTTGTGTCCTTTTTGCATCCGTTGGGCAGTGTGACATGGGCTTAAGTATGCTAAGATAAGATCCAAGCAAGTTAGAACAGATTAAAGAAAAGCTGAAGAAAAAAGAAGAACAAATAATACCTGATTGAGAAATATCATCCGGAAACAAGGAAGCACTGGAAATAATAAAGTAACAAATAACAGTTATAGCCAAGAAAACCAGCAGATAGAAAGCTCAAACTGCACACTTTAGCAGAATCTCCAATTTCAGTCAATTTCACTCAAATCAAAATATTTCTACCAGCCCATCAATGGAAAGAATGCAGTGAACCAGTCAACACTTAACAAAGAAGAAACAATGCAGTTCTGGGCACAGCAGTGGGACAACCAAAAGAAATACAACAAGAATACCGTGTGGGTAAAGGAGGAGGATAAGAAAAAAAGCTGACATGGAAGAGCAGAAATGGTGAAGAAAAGATCAAAGAAGATCAAAATTGTTCACCATTTTTTCTGGATGAAGATGAACTACATGGCTTCAGGTTGAAACATCTGACTGAAATACACCCACTTGTTGCAAAGCAGTTTAACAACATATTGCAATGAGGTGAAATTGAAGATTGGTTAAGATCAACCTGATAATGAAAGATCCAGCAAAAAGGCCAGCATCAGGCAACTACAATTACTGCTTACCAATTGCTAATCAGCATGGTAGCTGATGCAGTCCAACAGCATTTAGTTGAAAATAAGCTGTTTCCACTCAAGCAGAAAGGAAACTGCACAAACAGCAGAAGAACAAAAGCTCAGTTCCTAATTGACAAGATGATACTGGAAAATTGCAAGAGAAGGAAAGCCAACTTGAATATAGCATGGATTGATTACAAGAAGGCATTTGACTGCCTGCCATATAATTGGATAATCAAGGGCCTAGAAATAATAGAACTCTGTAGAAACAGCAGAAGCTTTGTACAAAAATCAGCAGCACAATGGAAGACACAATTGTTGGTCAATGGTGATAGACAGGGAGAGGTTAAATCAAGAGAGGAATCTTCCAAGGAAACTCACTCTCATTACTGTTATTAGTCATTGCATTGATTCCTCTCTCAACTATACTAACAGACCATGGCTGTAAACATTAAGACAGTAACATAGACAGACCATGGCTGTAAACATTAAAAACATCTGCCAGGCTATCCCACCTCCTTTACATGGATGATCTGAAACTGTATGAAATAAAATCACTGCTTAATGTTGTCCCTATATAAAGCCCCTGTCACACTGCACCAACGGATGCAAAGAGGATGTAAAACGGACAAAAAACTTTGCCATCCGTTCGAAAACGCGATATACTCACTGCCTCTGTTTGGCTTCCTCTCTATCCGTCCAGCATCCATTTATGGACGTTTCATCCGCTCAAAAAGTTTTAGGCTGCTTAAAACTTTTGCGTGGAAAATGCATCCAGTTCGTCCGTTCTGCATCCGCTACGCATCCGCTACGCATCCGCTATATCCGCTAGGCATCCACTGCGCATCCGCGCAACTCGCATCTGCCTGGACGCAGGGAGGAACGGGAACGGACGCAGAACGTATGCAGAACGGATGCAGAACGGAAACAAAGCGTTTAAAACGGAAAAAACGTTCGCAGAGGGGACCTATCTCGGATATTAAGGATGCCTAGAGGATGCCTAGCAGAAAACCTATACTGCCTATAAAAAGGGGGAGCAACTCGTCTGCATCGCACTTTCAGACCAGCAGCCCAGCGGTGCAGACCTCTGCAGCCTTCATCTGACTCTTGCTCTTCCACAGCATCCAGTCATGTCCACCGTGGATTGCGACAAAATCCTTTTGGCAGCCAACATCCTTCTGCAACACTGCGAAACCATCTACAGTCTCTGTGAACAGTACTACGGGAAGAAAAGGAGGCACCCAAAAAAAGTCTGGCTCCGAAGATAGTTCGTCAGAAGAGCACAGTACGTACTTTACGACAAGCTGATGGTGGAGCTCAGGAGCGAAGACACTTGGGCGTTCCAGAACTTCATGAGGATGCCTCCAGCCATGTTTGACGAAGTTGTGCAGCGCCTGACACCCAGGTTGACCAAGACAAACACCAACTTCCCGGCCAGCCTGAAACCTGGGCTCAAGGTGGCACTCACTCTGCGCCACCTGGCCTCAGGGACCACCTACAGGAGCATGCAGTATGGCTGGAGGGTGCCACCCAGCACCATCAGCTTTGTTGTCAGAGAAGTGGTGCAGGCCATCATCGAAGAATACAAGGAGGAGCTCCTCCAGTGCCCCTCCACTGAAGAAGGATGGAAGAAAGTTGCAGACCAGTGGTATCAGAAGTGGAACTTCTCCCACACCGTTGGAGCCATAGATGGCAAGCATGTGGCCTGCAAAGCTCCACCCAAATCGGGGTCCACTTATCAGAACTACAAGGGTTTCTTCAGCATCATCCTCTTCGCCATGGTCGATGCTGACTACAAGTTCATGTACATCGATGTTTCAGGCAACGGCTCATCTTCAGATGCCCAGGTATACAACGACAGTCACCTCAAGGAGGGGCTGGAAAGCAACCTCATGGTGGGCTTCCCAGATCCAGACCCGCTGCCCAACGACACGCAAGATGTGCCCTACTTCATCGTGGGGGATGACGCCTTCTCCCTCACAACCTACCTCATGAAGCCCTACACCTCCAGATGCCTCACCCATGAAGAGAGGATCTTCAACTACAGGCTGTCCAGGGCAAGGCGGGTGGTGGAGAATGCCTTTGGCATCCTGGCCAACAGGTTCCAGGTACTTCTCACCACCATGCAGCATCACCCAGAGACCATGAGGAGGATCGTGGAAGCTTGCTGCATCCTGCACAATCTCATGCGCACCCGCTACCCAGTCTTGCAGAACAGGCTCGTGGACCTCCAGCAAGGCAATGGGGACATGGAGCCTGGGGAATGGAGGCAAGGGCAAAACCTGACAGACACTGAGGATGTGCAAGGGCCCAACAGAGCCTCACGTGAGGCAAAGAAGCAGCGCAACCACCTGAAACACTGGTGCAACTCCCCAGCTGGAGCGGTAGAGTGGCAAGACAGGATGGTAGATGCTTAATGGATGCTTCCTTCAGCCTGTCTCATCACACGGATGAGATTGGGCCATGTCTGTTTGGGTGGCCTACAATGAATAGGGTGTTTAATAAAGAGTTGTGTTTATATTGACATGTGTGGATCAATGCTTACATTGTAATTGATAATGAAGGGCCATAGGGGTGGCACCTGGGAGGGTGGACCATACAGTCCCACTATGCTTGCACTGGAAGTTTATCTATCCCACAACTATTACCCATCCCATAGGTATCCCTGCCCATCCCACAGGTATCCCTTCCCATCCCACAGCTATCTTAACCCATCCCAAAGGTATCCCTGCCCATCCCACTGCTATTTTAACCCATCCCACAAGCATGCAAAGGCTAAACCATTTCTAAAAGTTTCCACCCAGACTTTATAGAAAAAAATTAATGAAGCAAGTGTGTGAAACAAAGATAAACTTTATTTATAACAAGCTGTAAAATAAACGTGACCCAAGTCAAGTGTCCAAATAAAGTCCACCAATATCCAGGCAGCCAGTCTCTGGCACTCCTCTTGGTCACTCGGAGGTGTGTGCCCAGTCTAAGGTGTTAGGGATCAGGTGCTGTGGAGGTGGGTGCTGCTGCAGTGCTGGTCTGAAGTGTTATTGGAGTGCCTAGCCCCGAGAGGACAATAGGGGACGGTGTGTTGAGGAAGGTGTCGGACAGCTGGCTCAGCCCCGTGATGCTGAGAGGTCCTTCCTCCATGCCATGGGGTGTCAGCCCCAGTACTGAGGACAGATGTACTGAGGCCGGGCTTGGCTGTGGGATGGAGGAAGGAGCAGTGTAGTGGGGCTGCCTGCTCTGCAGCGGGGTGAGGACTGTCATGGTTGGCATCGGTGGCATCATTGGAACTGGTGGCAACGGTGTCGCCTGATGACTCTGTGCCTGCATTTGTAAGGGCTGCTGTCTGTGCTGCTGGACCTCCGGGTAGCTGTAGCCCTGGTAGGTGAGGGGCTGTGGGAAGCCTTGATATGGGAGGGACAGCACCTGGGGTGGAGGAGCAGACCTGGACTCGGTGGGAGCAGGTGCCTCTGGGTCTGGAGGGTTGTTAAGCAGCGTGGTGATCCTCTCCTTCACCACCTGGTACTGGGGATCTGCCATCTCCTTGAGGGTCTGGTTCACATAATTAAGGGCTTGCAGTTGGAGGAGGAGGATTCGATGGGGACCAGCTGAGAGAGGAGACCTATGCTGGTGCGGATGGTGTCCCTGATCTCCACCAGGACCTTGTGGCTCTGCCCCTCCTGCGGTCCGGCTCTCTGCCTTACTGTGGTGGCAGAGGTGTTGGTGGATGTGGCTTCGGCAGCGGTGGACTCGATGTCTCCTTTCTCCCACTGCACCAGGGAGTCCTCATAGCTCTCCACCACGCTTTCAACACCTGCCCGGGGGTTCTCCGCCGTGGCACGCTCCACAGATACCTGCATGGAGACAGGGACTGACTCTCGGCCGCCAGAGGACTGGCTCCCAGCAGGCTGCTGGAGAGAGAAGGTAGAGATTTGGGCTCCTGGTGCTCCTCGGTGGCGGACCTCACCCTCCAGGAAGCTGCACTTGGCCATGACATAGTTCTCTCTGTCCATCAGCTTAACCCTGGCCTGGCCAGATTTTTTGCAGTGCAGCTTCCCGTACCAGGTGTGCATGTGCTTCCACCAGCCGAGGAGCACCTCCGAAGTGTAGTCCATACTCTCCGCCCTCTCTCTCCAAGCAGCCTGCTTCCGCTTGGTGTCCCTGTACAGCCGGTGTCCCTTCCGCCAGATAGTCGTTCTCTCTCAGCCATTCCAGCACCTCATCCTCGTGCGCTTCCTCAATGTAATACTGCCTCCTCTCCCATTGTTGGATACGCCTCTTCCTCCCTTTGGCAGGACCAGATGGGCCCTCATCAGAGGGGCTTCCAGGTTGTAGGGGCTGCTCCTCCACACCAACAGCATCATCATCATCATCATCATCACCAGCAGGATCATAATCAGCATCATCATCAGCATAATCACCAGCAGGATCATAAGCAGCAGCAGCAGCAGCAGCAGCAGCAGCAGCAGCAAGACCAGGATGAGCAGCAGCAGAGTAAGCACCAGCAGCAGGGTCAGCAAGACCAGGAGCACGAGCAGAACGAGCAGGACCAGCAGGACCAGGAGCAGCTTCAGCAGAGTATGCAGCAGAAGCACCACTGCCAGGAGCAGCTCCAGCAGAAGCTCCAGCAATAGAAGAGCGAGCCCAAGCAGCAGAAGCCCCAGCAGAAGATGAGTCAGGGACATGGGGCGAGAGGGTGGCCCTGTCGCTCTTGCCAGAGATGGCGGCAGGTTGCTGAGACTTTCGCTTCTTCCCCATGGTTGTGGGGTTGCTGGCTGGCAGGGAGGCTGTCAGGAAGGCTGTCAGGCACCAAGGCTGGCAGGAAGGCTGGCACCAAGGCTGGCAGGAAGGTAGGCACCAAGGCTGGCAGACAGACTGGCTGTCAGGGAGGCTGGAAGGCAGGCTGGCAGCAAGGCTGGAAGGGAGGCTGGAAGGCAGGCTGGCAGCAAGGCTGGCAGGGAGGCTGCCCAGGAGGCTGGGAGGCAGGCTGGGAGGCAGGCTTGGAGGCAGGCTGGCAGCAAGGCTTGCAGGCAGACATGCAGGCAAGAACTCGAGGTATCCAGCAGCAGGTCTTTCCTCGGAATGCTGGCCACGTGCGAGCTGCTTCCCTTTATATCCGGGGGGCTTGCGCAATGCATCCTCCCTGCATGCGCAATTTACGGCAGGCATCCATTAGGCTTCTGCTGTGCATCCGCTAGGCTTCCGCTCTGCATCCGCTTCATCCGCTGTGCATCCGTTCTGCATCTGCTTTTTCCGTTCCGCATCCGCTTTGCTACGGCCCCCCGGAAGCCCTGAGGACGCGCCATCCGCTTCCATCCGCTGTGATTCCGTTCCGCATCCACTTTGCATCCACCTTGCGTCCTCCCTGCATCCGTGTTATCCGCTCCAATTATGCAAATTTTCGCCCCTTTTGAGCACGGATACAACGGATGTAACATTTTTCTCTTCCGTTGTGTCCTTTTTGCATCCGTTGGGCAGTGTGACACGGCCTTAAAGTCAAGATATGGATGGGACAAATGTGTCAGCCTTACCAACAACAGGGGAAAATAGTGAAAAACTGAAGAAATCAAGATGCCTTAAGGAAATGACATCAAGAGTCTGGATGAAGTCAATTACTACAGATATTTGGGCATCCTTCAAGCTGACAGCAACAAGCACACCGAAATCAAGAACGTTAGAAGAGAATACATCATCAGGGTGAAGAAAATCTTAAAGTCCAAACTCAATGAAGAAAACAACTCAAGGCAATTAACAACTGGGCATTTCTAGTATACACAGCTGGAATAGAGGACTAGAGTCAAGCAGAACTAAAAGTCCTGGATAGGGAGACCCAAAAAATAATGACAATGAATCATGCCCTTAATCCATGCAGTGATGTTGATAGCCTCTACTAATCAAGAAATATAATTGGGTGTGGAATGTTGCAAGTTACCGGACAATTCAAGAAGAAAAAATGACACTAGAAGGATATCTGAAGGACAGTGGAAAAGATGCACTGAAGTCAGGATATCATGAAGGCTTACTGAATCTGGAGACCAAAATGGCCTATAAGAAAGACCAAATGAAGAATATAAAAGAGTCATGGTAAGGCAAAGTACTACATGGCCAGTATATTAAAAAAAAAACAACAACAGCATGCAAACCAGATAAGAAGAAGATCTGGAAATGTCTAAAAGCAGGAAAATTGAAGAAAAAGACAAAGAGCCTAATTTTGGCTGCACAAAAAAGACCAAGCCTGGAAAACACATACACACAAAATCAGAACTTAGAAAACAGCAACATAAAGCAAATATTGCCTCTGCAAAGAAGCTGAAGAACAGGGGACCACCTAGCTGGCTTCTGAAAAACTGACTACATACAACAACATGACAAAGTAGCAGCAATGGTGCATTGAAATATATGCAAGAAATACCCTTTGCCTATAAGAACTGGTATGACCACAAAATAAAGTACTAAAGCCCATGTCACACTGAACCAACGGATGCAAAGAGGATGTAAAACAGAGAAAAAAGCTTGCCATCCGTTGGAAAATGCGATGTACTCACTGCCTCCGTTTTGCTTCCTCTCTATCCGTCCAGCATCCGTTTATTGACGTTTCATCCGCGGAAAATGTATCCAGTTCGTCCGTTCTGCATCCGCTACGCATCCGCTAGGCATCCGTTACGCTTCCGTTACGCATCCGCTATATCCGCTAGGCATCCGTTGCGCATCCGCGCAACTCGCATCTGCTCGGACGCAGGGAGGAAGCGGAACGGACGTGGAACGGATACAGAACGGAAGCAGCACAGAAACAAAGCATTTAAAACGGAAAAAACGTTCGCAGACGGGACCTATCTCGGATATTAAGGATGTCTAGAGGATGCCTAGAGGATGCCTAGCGGAAAACCTATATTTCCTATAAAAAGGGGGAGCAACTCATCTGCATCTCACTTGCAGAACAGCAGCCCAGCGGTGCAGACCTCTGCAGCCTTCATCTGACTCTTCCTCTTCCATAGCATCCAGTCATGTCCACCGTGGATTGCACGCAATTCACATATACAAAGTGATGGAAACGTTCCCACCCCCAATAGTTCAGATGACACTTCCAATTAGAAGTTGTGAATAAGATAAGGCTGGCACCAAGGCTGGCAGGAAGGCTGGCAGGGAGGCAGGCACCAAGGCTTGCAGGAAGGATGGCAGGCAGGCTGGCACCAAGGCTGGCACCAAGGCTGGCACCAAGGCTTGCAGGCAGACATGCAGGCAGGGCAGGCAAGGCAGCCAATCCGTCCGGCAGCAGGTCTTTCCTCAGAATGGCGATCTGCTTCCGAGCTGCTTCCGTTATATCCGCGGGGCTGACGCAATGCATCCTCCCCGCATGCGCAATTAACGCCAGGCATCCATTAGGCTTCCGCTGTGCATCCGCTGTGCATCCGCTTCATCCGTTCCGCGTCCGCTGTGCATCCGCTGTATCCATTCCGCGTCCGCTTTGCTGAGGCCCCCCGGAAGCCCAGCGGATGTGCCATCCGCTCCCATCCGCTTCCATCCGCTGGGCTTCCGTTCCGCATCTGCTTTGCATCCGCCCTGCGTCCTCCCTGTCCGTGTTATCCGCTCCGGTTATGCAAATTTTTGCCCCTTTTGAGAGCGGATAACAACGGAAGGAACATTTTGCTCGTCCGTTGTGTCCTTTTTGCATCCGTTGAGCTTAACAAACAAAGAAGCTAAATGCTCTGGAACCTTAAAATTCAAATAGACAGGCACTTGCCACAAAACACCTCCAAATATTTAAAAACTATTGATAACAATGACAAAGAAGTGTGGATAATGGATGTGGCAGTAGCTGGAGACAGTGATATGGAAAAGAAAGAATTGGAAAAAAAATCACAAAATACAAAGACTTGCAAATAGAAGTGGAATGACTAGGATGAAAGAAAGCAAAGATATCAGTACTAATAGTTTCCTTGGGTGAAGACCCCAAACATCTGGAACACTTTGCACATCATTAGCATTATAAAATTATCATCAGTCAATTGCAAAAGGTAACTTTACTTGGGACAGCTTAAATCGTAAATCCTCATAAATCTTGCAAAGATACCTTTTACACCATCAAGCAACAACATCTGCCTGTCACAGGTCCTTGGAAATGATTTGATAAGTGGACAAAAACACAAAATCCAGTCTAAACATCTGGCTGACTGTGTGAGCATTCCTAACATTTTTTATTTCTATTCCATTCACAGCAGAAATTTTTAGAGCAAATTAAAACAAGAAGGCTTTGTGCTGGAATTCTCATTAAGCTTAATTTTAATTACTCATAGAAACTATTCAGGTACCAGTTCAAGCCAAGGAAATATTACGGGTTCTTTTTCTTCAATTGTTTTACTACGAATCCATCATCATCACATCAAACCTGCCAATTTTACTGTGGTGAATCATTATATAGCAGAGTCATTTTTCCTTGGGACAGTCTTGTAAATAAATAAGTAATTTAGTTTGATTGGTGTTTTGAGCTTAATTTCAGTTATTATAAACTATTTTTTGCAGCATAGAAAGAGCCATAATTCCTGCATTTTTCCTATTGATTTCTAAACACAGTTCATTTGTTCATTCCGTTTTATCTTCCTCTGTTCCTTCTACATTTTAATTGACTCTTTCCCCCCAGTTAAATACTTTGTTCACATTAGACCAAGAAATCATCAAGTAAATCAATCCAGAATTCTCATTCCAGATACAAATGACCTAGCTCAAATTATTCTGCTTTGGACATAGTATGCAAAGACTTTAAATTTTGGAAAAGGCTCTACTGCTGGTAAAGTTGAAAAGATCATGTAGCAAACTAGATGGGTTCAATTACAGCTGTGATGGGTGCACTGTTGGAAGTTCTGAAAGACCAGATTATTGTCAGATAATCATAAGAGAAAATCTATTTATGTGGTTGCTCAGATTCTACTCCAACTTAACTCTTTCACATAATTAACCAAAACCTGTCTCTATATGCACATACCTTTATGTTTTATTCTTGTATCATTTAAAAGCCAGGAAATCTATGAGATTTGCTTTATTTTCTTATTTTACTTTGTTTATATGTATAAAAAAACAAGTTTTCCATTTCATTGGCATCTGCAGGCTCCCACTGCTTTATATCAGTTTGTTGATGGAATGGAATTTATGAGTGATCTTGGGAGAAAAAGGAAAAGAGACTGCCTAGAAAACAATCAGATAAGGGAGAAAGGGGGGGGGGGGCTGGAGCTGCAGTCACTTAATAGTCAGAAAAAGAAAATTTTGAAGGATATCCTATGATGGATCAAACAGTTAAAAGTGGAGGCAGGAAGTTTGTGCCTTCAAACTTGCAATATTCTATTAATGTAGCCTTACAATAAAGTAGAATTAGTTCATCTTGCTGTATTTCTTGACAGATAAAAGCAGCCTCACACTGCAAGCTCCACCCCTTTGGAGGGTGCACATGATATTGCAGTGCACATGGGAAAAAAGTGGGCATGCAATGAATGTTGCAATGCTGCTAACATCACTGCGGCCCCTATTGTCTCCCTTGGAGGCCACTGGCATTTTGCTTCTGACACTCCAAGTGCCAGACTCTCAGTCCTTGCACACATATACAGTCTTTTTATCTGAATAAAGTAGTATTACAAATCACTTTTGCATTCATTCAGCCCTTCCTTGAGTACATTTACAATTAAAATGTACAATTAAAAGTTTCAATGTGCTCATATCTCAGCTCCACCTCAAGATATTTTTCCCATGTGACCTTCTTGATATATCCCAATCTATTTAGAAACTATTAAGTTGCATTCCATATGGAGAATGGAACAATGGATCAAATGCAGTGAACCATATGCCATTGATGTATTGCAGGGCAATCTATGTTGGTGTCAAAAAGTGAAGA
This sequence comes from Laticauda colubrina, assembly GCA_015471245.1. Lineage (NCBI taxonomy): Eukaryota > Metazoa > Chordata > Lepidosauria > Squamata > Elapidae > Laticauda > Laticauda colubrina. The sequence goes on along the minus strand of BLBF01000018.1, from coordinate 49,928,559 downwards.
AGGTGGCAGTGACTTTAATGAAGACCCCCCACCTCCTTTTTAAACAAACCTTTCTTAAGTTGGTATCTGCAGATGTGCTACACTACAAATCCTGAAGATGTTTCATGCAAAGAGGAGCAATGAGAGACCCAAGTCATGAGCACCACATACCACAGGGACCTGGACCTATCTCTTCTGCAACCATAATTGGAACCAGCCAAGTGAAAGAGGAGAACCCACAAAATAAAGCCTCCAGTCCAGAAGGATCCCATGGTAGATAGTATCAAAAGCTGCCAAGAAATCCAGGTGAGTGAAGACAGTTGCACCATTTCTGTCCAGAATCACTAAAGATCTTCCATAAATGCCATCAGTGCCATCTCAGAATTATACTCCAGCCTGAACCCAGCCTGAAAAGGTTTAGATAAAGACACTGGATTAAAGAAGCCTAAAGTAAGCACATATGATTGCTCCAATGATTTGGCTCAAACCAGCAAAGATAAAGAGGCATAATGTTTTAACAATTATTACTACAAGGATGTTTTTTTTTTCCTGTTTCATTTCAGTTTTGCAACTGTAATTATTCATAGATAATCAGTGAATTCTATGCTGGATCCTGTGTCAGTTTTGTTTCATTTCCATATTGTACTTCAGGTGGGCTGTCTGTCTTTAAAAAAAAATAGAATAGTGTGCCTTTAGTTATCTGGAAAGAGAAGCTGTAGCTGGCATTTTTGCAGATATTAGCTAATAGGACAGCCAGCTGTTTTAGAATCAGAAAATCTGGGGCATATTTTTCAAGACCAGGCACTGGATAAAAGTATAACTGTACTGAAAACCTGTACTATTATTATTGCTGTTACCATTTTTTTTAACAAAAGGATTTATCTACAAAAAGGATTTGTATGTATTCACTGAACTGAAAACATTCACTGTCTTATATCTGCTTGCTTTCACTCAAATGCATTCCGGAAGTTCTTTAACAAAATATTAGTAAAAGCCTCCAAAAAGAAGCTTGCTTCTGTTTCTTTTAAGCCTGGGGATCTAGGAAATGTTCCACAACATTGGGTTCAACACAAACAAGAAGCTGCCTTGTGCTTAATATCATTATCTTGGGAAGAAGCAGAGTTTTTTTTTAAAAAAGCTGATCTTAACAAAAAGAAGAGTGGATTTGAGAAGAAATACTGGTTGTCTTATGAAGTGTAGGATGCTACCTAGTAGTAAGTGAAATCATTACAACAGACACAAAATGACCAATGGCTCCCCAAAGAAGTCTATTTTTGCTCCTTTATGACAACCCTTTTTACTATAGATGTTTGATTGTCCTTTTGCCCCATATGTACAATATTTGCACTCTTCTAACAGTTGTATATTCTCCCAGGTATCTTTATCTGCATAACAGTTTCAGGACAGAAAAACAGCCTTCCCTTAGACCAGAAATGGAGGAATTGATCCCCCATCTGTACTAACTTGCAGCTGGGATTGTTGGTTTGGGGCAACATCTGGATTGCACAGCTTGTTCACCAATCCTCCATGATGTGCACAAATGGGTGAGACATGGAATACATTCTGAACAACACTTACTGGAAGCAGTCAGGATATTCTGCAAGGGCCACATCCATTACATCCAAAGCATGTTGGTAGTGTTTTTGTGATGAAAAAAGGAGGGCCAACAGATGAAGAGAATTCATATCATCCTTATACAGTTTTAGTGCTTCTTGGAGATGTTCTATTGCATCACAAATCTGCAAAATAAATATTAAATGATTGCTCAGTTACTCATCCTCATAGCAATGAAAATATCAACATGACTGATTAGAAAATGGAAAGTAAAAAAGAATACTAATTCAATGCAATGCAATGTAATTCAAGAATTTGCTTTCCACATATTTGCAAAATTTGAAAGCCAACAGAAAAGGGACAAGTCCGATCTCCAATAGGAAGCCATTTTAAAACAATGGTGTTGCCATCAATCAGGTAAACGTTTTTATGAAATGTTGCTACCTTATAAATTATTTTGCTAAATGACAGGAACTCACCCAACAACAGAGGCTTAAAAGCAAACTCAGTGGGCTTCTAAACTTTTACCTTGAAGTCAAGGAATTAACAGAACAATTATTTTATTTTAGCTTATTTAATTTCAGAAGATGTATCCTTGACAGTAGTCACCAAATTGACTAATGAAAATTTTAATTATGGCATATAATCTATCAGATATATTAGTATTATCATTTACCCTTTGGTTAACCAGAAAGAGAAAACATTAGATATTTTAGATTATTCAGAATATTAACATAAGCATTATTTAAATGCTTATTATGAGCAGCCTCAAACTATATATTTCAAACATGTTTTAAAGATTTACATGCAATTAAATGAAGAAAAATAGAACAAGCATAGAAATTTCTGGCCAAATATAAATTAAACTTTTAAAATATATTGGGGGGGGGGGTATCCTAAACTGCATTTGGAGCTTCCAGACTGTTCTCACTGATATATAACCAATAATATATAACAATATAAGTCAGTAGAACAATAACTTCCAATCAACAATAACAGCAAGAAGAAGCCATTTCCAAATTTAGTTCAAAGAATAACTCTAAGAAAACTGGGATCACTTTGAAACAACCTTCTAAGCACTCAACTTAATAAAATGGAAAGTAGAATAATTCTGAAAAAACCCAACAATGTTCAATTCAGTTCCAAACCTACAGTAATTCTTGAAACCCGAGTGTGGGAGTGAGCAACAGAAGCCCTAATAAGGAGTAATCTTTCACCCTAGTGAATGTTCAAATCTCAAGAAGCTTCAATAGAAATGACTAGTGGTGAAGAATAGTAATAAAGTCCAGGAACATCTGAAGGACCGCAAATTGTCCACCTTCATCTAGCAGCTTTTCTAGACATTTTATGTCTTCCATAAACATGCATAAGAAATAATTCAAGCATCAGAAGGTTAACAAAATATACAAGTAGCTATAATGGACGTTAAAAATATGGAAGCATTTTCTGACTGATGATAAATCAGTTCAATGAGAAATTTTAAAAAAACATCCTGAAGAAAGAAAAGCATAAAAAAACTATGCCCAAGAAAAAAGAATCCATGTACTGTAGATGCCAATATACCATGGAAATAGTTCTTTCAAGCCACCTGTCTTCATACCTACCTGCCTGATAAGAGCCAGCTGCAATGAGATATAAAGAATAATTTGGTGGTCTTCAGGTGCCAGGTGATGAGCTCTGTAAAACACATGATTTACCATAAATTTATCAGAGAAGCAATTCAAGGGTTTTGCCTCATCTTCCTTTCTTGTAATTTTAAACTGAATTTCAATTAATAGCCTACAATACAGAGTTCCCCATCATCCTCACTCCAGCATAGTAATAGAACTACAATGAAAAGATCATTGGATAGAAAATAATTTTTGATTACTCATATATTTTCCTTGCTATGATTCTAGTTCTAAAATATTGTTCCTGTTTTAAACAGAGAGATGTTCAGCTCAAGCCCCCTCCCCCCATATATCAGTTAAATGGCAATTGGCAGGCAATTATAGTCAAGATTAAATCTTTGACATAGACTTAGAAAGGAGGCAATGCAATTCAAAATTTCAAATGCCTTTAATGATATTGCTCTGAGCAATTCACTGTAAAATGGGTGTATTCTTACTGTGGTACTCTTTTCCTGATATAAAAGATAATGTCTTGATTTTTAAAAAAATCTGGAAAAGAGTTATTCTAATTTCACTGAATAAGAACTGATTACTACCAGGTTCATGACAGAGTAAAGTTTTTACTGCTTTCAATAACTGTGTAAAGCAACAAATGTCAACAGGTGCAGTTTTTCCTACTCTAGAGCAGCATTACTCAAACAAATGGCATCTACAAAAATGATTCTTAAACAATTATTGATGGTACAAAAAGCATATTGTCCTTCTGGTTAAGCCTAGGGAATATTCTGTCTACAAGGCAGGTTTAACCTCACACCTCTCTGTTCTGTCAAGACTGCACAAACAAATTTCTTTCTTGGCTTAGTTTATTGAGCTTAATAGTTTGCAGTTATTATAAAAAGCTATGTTTTCCTTTGTTTGTGTGTGTGTTTTATCACTGTGTTTTTCTTTTCTTAAAATATTGAGAATATAGATAGTCCCCAAGACTACTAGTTCACATTTTAGAATCTCCAACAGATGGACACTATCTACAGATTATAGTAAATTAAATCTTATCCCATCAAAGCTCTTAGAAAAAAATACAGCTTCTTTTTAAAAAGGCAGATATTCAAAACATGTATGTACATATCCAGCATACTGAGCATTCCCATTTGTCTAACCTTGTAAGTCTGGCCATTAGGGAGAAACCACAAATAAAAAGAATTCTTGTCATATCTTAAATCCCTCTGTGGAACTAAGAAGAGGGAAGATTTGACAACTGTTGAGCTATTGGCAAAAACTCCTCCTTTAATTCCTCCACCAAATGGATTTACTAGCAATATGGCAAAATTGACAGTGCTCTCTTTGAGTTTGAAGACAGACATGAAGATAATCTGAGGCACGCTGACCCTCAGCCATTTAGCAGATTAGAGATGACCGAGCACTTCTATTGTAGCAGGTCAAGAGAATGTCTTTGCTATTCTGATGTGCCCTTGACTAGAACAGCAGAACACAGTTGCTGTTAGGAACACATTTAATTCCTTAAATGATGTTAAACAATTGGTGTAGCTGTGCATAGTTTAAACCAATTGATAGCAGTTAGCCAAGATTTCACAGAAGACTATTTCCCCAGTCAGATATAAAGTTGCCCACTGAGGCTCTCTCCTGTTCAAAACTGGGTTCAAGAAATGTCAAGACAAATTAATTGTTCAGCTACATAGCTCTGTAGTTCAATTAGGTTGGCACTGGCTCATCTCCACTTCAAGCAGAAGTCTACTAGGTATGGACTTCTAGGTATGGACCCAGGATGTCCTAGAACATTCAGTTCAGCTTTGCTGACTTAGGAATTCTGGGTGTTGAAGCGCATGAGTCTTAAAGTTGCCAAGGTTGGAGACCCCTGTCCTAGAACATAGAATATAGAACATAGAATAATAGAGCTGGAAAGGGACCTCGGAGAGCTTTTACTCCAACCCCCTGCTCGAACAGGAGATTCAATAACATATCAGAGAAATGGTTGTCCAGTCTCTTTTTGAAATCCTCCAGTGATAATGTTGGGCTCTGGGAATTTAGTCACATTTGGCACTCACTCGGAGGCCGACACATCGCTGGGGCTGCTGAATTGTTGAGACAGCTAGACAGCTGAGAGGCACTAATCAGTCATCAGGCTCATCAGTTGGTGGGGGTTTATGATCCTGATTCAGATAGATGGGGGGAGAATAGGAGGTAGGTAAGAATACAGAAGGAATAGATAGCACGGGGAGAGAAAGGAATGAAAATAAAGATTAGGCGATGACAAAGAGGCATGGGGAGGAGGTGTGGGAGTAGATAATGCAGCAGCCGGATATCAGGTTGTTAGCTGGGAGGACCACCCACAACTTCTGAAGGCAAGGCATTCCTCTGGTTGATTACTGTCCCCATTAGGAAGTTTCTTCTTACTTCTACCGTGCTATTTATCCCTTCTGTATCCTTACCTACCTCCCATTCTCCCCCTTATCTATCTGAATCAGGATCATAAACCTCCACCAACTGATAAGCTTCTCTTCTTGTTTAGTTTCCAACCTTTGTGTCTTGTCTTTTTTTGCCTTTTTTTTCTTGCCTTTTGGTGCTTTGGAAAATAGTTTAAACCCCTCCTCTTTGTAGGACCCCCTCAAATATTGGAACAATGCTATCCTACATGCTAACATGCATGTAGGAAAACAATACTCTGGCCCATTAAAATGAAAGCCATAGAACCAGGGCAGAAAACTCAAAGGCCACCTTATTCAACCTTTTGACAATCCAGGAATCAACTGCTCTGGCAGACAGCCATCCTGACTCTACCTAAAAGTTTTTCATGTAGGGAAGTCCATCTTTTGAGACAGTTTATTACTTTGCCAGTCTTGCCTATATAGCTCAGCCATTCTGTCAATTTTTTCGTCTTTTAATGACCCTGTAATCCCTTGCACTGAGGTGGAGTCGGGGCAACTGAATGGAGCTGAGTGTTTACTGGCTGGATGCCCTTCCTGTCACCAATGCAGAGTTCACAGCTGATATTTACTCATTGTGCCCAGAGAGATAAATACCTGCTGCTACCAAGGATTGAACTCACTCCCTTCTGATTGTGAGGTGACAGCTCCACCTCTAGGCCACTGCACCATTACCTCAGCCATTCTGTTAAATGATTAGTCAGAATCCCCCCCTTTGTCATTTGAATTCATTTGCTTAGATCCTGTTTTCTGAAACAATAGAAATTTGCCCCTTAATTATGTGACTGACTTTCAAATATTTGAACATAGTTATCTCTTCCATCTTAATAGCTTTTTTTTCCAGGCTAAATATGCTTCAGCCTTCTCTCATTGTTATTGGGGTTTTGGGTTTTTCCACTTTGTTTCCAGTCTGGGTATATTCCACTTTTTTCACATTCTTTTAAAAATATGGTATCCGGTTTAATTAATGACATAAAGAAAACCACAAACATGTCTGCCTATTAAGTGTCCTATTAAGCTATAGGGGAGCCAAACAAACTATGCATCTGTAATCCGTTAGGAGATTGACAGCTTCTTTTTTATACATTCTTAAGCACTTAACAAAACCAGGAAGCTTCTTCATATATCCAAAAACCTCTTGTGGTTTGGATGATCCCACCTTTTGGGGATTATGGAAGCTGAAGAATGGACTACTATTTTATAAGATCTTAAGCTTATAGTACTCAAGAAATGCTCAAGAAGATTATTTTTATAAATAAATATATTATGACATCTTAGTGAAATATCCATTATATGTACAATGGAAAAAATTATAATATTGGGGAGGGGGCCATTGTACAGTGGTAGAATACAGACTTCCACAAAGAAGATCCCAGGTTCAGTCTTCAATCACACAATTTCTTTCTTTCTTTCTAACCTGGTTGAGTGTTAGATCACTGAAAAACCCAATGAAGGGATGTCTTCTAAGTGATTTAATTGAAGGGTAAGACCCTAGGGAGGCTGTAGACTTCTGAAAAATTTATTGTATAAAATCAGGATACTTACATAATCTTTGACCTCTTCATAACTAAATAAATGCAGAAACACCACTCTCCACACAGAACATTCTGAAATTCTCTTTTTAAAAACAAATTTAAGTAGGTCTTCTATACCAGGGGTCACCAACCTTTTGGACCTCAGGGACCACCAAACTCATAATTTTAAATCCTGCAGACCCTGAGAAAATCCCAAAAAAACTCTGCAGGAAAATTCCCCACCCCATTTTCCTACCAATTGATCATTCTTTATTTGGGATCACAGGATACCATCTCCAGCTCCGTTCTCAGGGGGAGAGAGAGAGAGAGAGACTTTTGGCTTCATGCAAGGAAAGCAGCAGAAGTCTTTCTTTCTCTCCCCCAAACTCCACCAGAAATGAATCTTTGCCGCAAAGCCACTTGGAGTAGGATGCCTTGCTGGGTCCCAAAGACTCATTTCTGGCAGTTTGGGGGAGAGAAAGAAAGACTTTTGCTGTTTTCCTTGTGGGCAGCCAAAACCAGAAGAAGAAAGAAGCAGAAAGAAGCAGCCCGGTGGCCAGGCGAGGTATGTGAGGTGAGTGGGGCAAGTGCCCCCCTGCCCATTCCCCTTTCCCCTCACTACCTTGTGCTTGCAATGGAAGCAACGCAAGCCTTGTGTTCCCGCAGGCCATTTGGGTGGTGCCTCATGTTTCCACCAGCCTGGATTAATTGCTTTGGGGATGACATTTCTCTGTGGACCACCAAAATTTTCTCGTGGACCACCAGGGGTCCCCAGACCACTGGTTGGTGATCACTGTTCTATACTCACCTCAGAGCCACTATTCATCCCCAGCCAAAGTAATGTTTTTAAAACTAACACACAATTATGCATCTAATAAGGATACATGTGCCTCATTGAAATTCAGAATGCAAGGAGCTAATTGAATTCTCCAAACGCCCCCTGTTGGCTAAAAGTGGACGTCGATACCATCCAAGATTCATCCACTTCTAAACTCAATTTAAGCTATTAAGGAAACAAGCCACGGTTTATGGGAAAAGGTCAAAAGGCTAAAAATAAATGCAGTTTAAGAGTAATATGGGACAGTAATTATATCTGAATAGTACAGTAATAGAGAAGTTACATCTGAGTCGAAGAATGTGTGCCGCTTAAAGCCACCTCACTCATATCCCCCCTCCCGCATCCCAAGACGCTCAGAGACATATAAAACTATGCTGGTCAGTTCTATAGGCAGAAATATGCCCTCTGTCTGCCAAAAAGATATTCTTTATAAATCCTAAAAATCAAGATTTGGGAAAAGAAACCCTTAAAAGTTTGAACGCATTTAGAATGGCAGCATGACTTTCAAATTAAAATGTAAAAAAAAGCCCATTTCTGCCAACTGGGATCTGGTTTCCTCCACACCCCCAGGTTCTTCTTACCTTTCTAAATTCTGAAGTGCTCTCTGGTGCAAATCATCTTGGGTGTTTTTCAGAGTAGCTGCAAAACAATAAACATTAACACATCAGCATAAGCATTATTCCAAACAGTACATCTGAATAGCTGGGAGCTCTTTATTATTAAAAAGTTATACAAACAGTCTGATATGGGTCTTCCAACAGCATTTCCTTAAGAATGTTATGTCTTATTTTAAGACTTTTCCTTCAAGAATCTTGCTGAAAATATTTCTTGTCTTATTTCTAGTTATTTAGAAACTGATCTCTCTAATGGTACCAGATATCATTATACACTTTATTTTAAATTCTAAAGACCTTCCAGGGAATATCAGAAGAAAAATAAAATGTCAGGATTGAGCTAGGGAATATCACCTTCTTCTGTATCTTCTGTATTTAGGATCTTAAAAAGTCCTCTCTACCATTTTTGATGATGGTTAATTTCAAAAATGTAGGTGGCTCCAAAATCAAGGCAACTTCATGCCCCAAGAGAGGACTGTAATCTAGATCTCCCCAGTCATGGTAAAAGAATTGATCCATTAAATAGGAATAATAGCACTTCTCAGTTTTATCCCATCATTTCAGCCAGGTCTTTTTCAAATGGCATTTCTCAAAGATAGTGCACACAAGCCAAACGCAGAGCCTTCTCTTCTACAACACCTTCTCTGTGAAATCACCTTCTGATGAATGTCACAATGGTAGCCATGTGATAATAAACAGAAAGCAAATCAAAAGCTTTTATCTTTTTATTTTAACAAATCAGTAGACTGGGGAGGGGGCATCATATTCTTTCTTTCCCAGTGCCAGGGGAAGGTAGTTATTGGTATTGGTGGTTTAATGATTTTAAAGTTTAATTTTTAGTGATTTTATTGTAACAAACTGACTGCAGGATCTTCTGGGTGATATTTTCATCTAAGAATGTGGATAAATGATTCTTCTATTAAATTGTTCTGAGAATTCTTTGGTAGTTCTATTACTTTATTATTCCAAGTTTTTAGGGCTTAATAAAATATTCAGTGGCTCTGTATTTCCTAAATATATTGGGGTGCACTTAAGTGTGCTTAATTATTATTGCTTGAACTATGGTTAACGTAAGTTAGCTGGATGCAGAACTTGTCTCCTTAAAACAGAAGTGTCAAACTTGCGGCCGTGGGCCATTCGTCACATGTTGGCCAAGCTGGCCCATTTTAGCGAAGGGGGAAAAAGTTGTGATATGTCACACGATGACATGTCATCGTGAGTTTGACACCCCTGCCCTAAAACATTTACTTCACTTTTTCTAATGTAATCAACCATTTTCCAGAGACAGATTTCAAAAAGATTAGGTTGACTCTAGCGTTTCTGCATAATCATCTGTTCAAAGCTCTTGGAAGGCTGCCTGAAAATGAAAGGCAAGTGACTGCACCTGCTGCCTCCTTGATGTAGAAGACGTGTCAAGAGTCTGTTCTTGAGAAAGAAGGGACAAAATTTTGCCAAAGGGTCAAAGAGTATAAATGTCCTCTGGGGATGACATAAACTCTTTTGGGATAGACTGTGGCTCATGGCCAGGGCATAAATGAGCAATGACAGAGGTTGGTTGAATGGCATCTTTGCTCATTCTTCTGCTCTCCTGAATCTCCAGCTAAATCAGCTCAAGTTTCACATGGTATCATCCCAACCTCTACCACATAGGAAGCAAAAAATAAATTAAGGAAGTTAGAACTAAAGCTGCAAGTGCAATTATGTCAGTGATATCAAATAGGGCAAGAGGAAAATACAGATGTATTTCTGTAGACAGTTGGGCAATTTGGGAGATGAAGAAGCAATCAAGAAGGAAGAAAAGAATAAAGGTGTATTGCAAATGTTTATTGGCACCTTGTGTCAAATTGAATTTCAGTGGGTCCTTTTTTTAGATACTAGAGATTATCCATTATTTTGTTAAGTGTCTTCTTTTCCTCTGACTTTATCTGTAACTTATTTACAGGAGTTAGGCAAAAGCTCTTTACTTAGTTCTGTCTTCATGCTAAGATATCTATTATCTAAAAGATTTCATCCCTTGAGGTACTAAAGAACAGGAATTGTGTCAATAAACACAAATATCACTATATTTGTCTATCAACCAGGCCCAGAATGAATGTAACATTAGCATTACAAAATTGTGATTAAATACAGGTAGACCTTGACTTACAATCACAATTGAGTCCAAAATTTCTGTTGTTAAATGAGACATTTGTTAAGCGCCCCAGTTATCACAGTTGTTAAATGAATCACTGCAGTTGGTAAGTTAGTAACCCAGTTGTTAAGTGAATCTGGCTTTCTCATTTACTTTGCTTGTCAGACGGTCCACAAAAGGGATCAATCGTATGACCTTGGGGCACAGCAACTGTCATAAATATGTTATAAATAAGTTGCCAAGTACCTGAATTTTGATCACATGATCATGGGGATGTTGCAAATGTCATATCTGTGAAAAATGGCCATAAGCAGAGGTGGGATTCTACCAGTTTGCACCTATTGTTAACATTCTAAACAGTTTGGAGAATCGGTTGTTAGAAGAAATTACTGGCCTAATTCTGGAAGGAAGGAAGGAAGGAAACATTCTGGTGTTACTTACAGAAACTGCCTCTCCGTTAACCCTTATTACATTCTTGGTAGGACTAGACTTCCTGTCTCAGGAATGTCTCTGGAGTTTTTTCCCCCTCCTTTGCTGGCACTTTGCTTGTGTGGAGTGACCATTCAAAGTTACAATGGCACTGAAAGAAGTAACTTATGATCATTTTTCACACTTACAACTGTTTGCAGCATCCCCACAGTCATGAGAGGCCAGGCGAGGAGATGCGTACCTCAATGTGAATGATATTGAGTTGGTTGTGCCCAGCCAATAACATGACCACCAAGCCACACCCACCAATAAAGCCACGCTCACAGAACCGGTTGTTAAAAAATTTGAATCCTATTCCTGGCCGTAAGTCACATTTTTCAGTGCTGTTGTAACTTTGAATGATCACTAAATGAATTGTTGTAAGTTGAGAACAACCTATATAGGATCACAATGCTGTTTTTTTTCCCCTGTTCCTCTTTTCCTATCGCTGGTAGATAATAATGTGGCTATTGTTCATATTAATTACAGAAGATTCAGAGATATTCCTTAATTCTGTTTCAAAATACAGGTTTTCTCTTTTGATCGTGGCCCTATCCTCACTCATTGCTCAATTACATAATGGACCTTATAGAAAAGTCCTTGGAAACAACCTTATGGCTGTTATTGAAATTTGAACTCCTGGGCAGAAGTAGGTCAAATGGTTCCTCACATCTTATCATTCATTTAGTGTGCACATCACAAGATAAATCTGCATTCCATCAGTAAATTATCTTAGTTTTAGATGGTAATAATAAATAACAATCAAACCAAATTACATGTTTTTCAACATGCAAAGATTTTTTTTGTTGCAATTTCACTTCATACATGTTTATTTACAGCCGTTTCAGTTTTAAATTGTGATAAACGGCTGTGATAGCCTGACTCACAGGCGAACTCAATACAGAAGCCTGATGATGGCAGATGAGATTCTGCTGAAACGTTGCTACAACTTTAACAGAACTACAATGACGTGGGATAATACCCGAAGGAAGCTAAACAACACACATGTAAGTACCCGCGATAACTTAAAAAAACATATATATATATATATATATATATATACACACACACACACACACACACACACACACACACACACACACACATACACTTCTCTGGCAGTTGTAATCATAACACACATGTAATAAAAAACATATTTAAAACATGGTCTATAAAATAATGGAAAGTATTCTATCAGTGCAAGCTGGGATTTTCAGCTTAAATTTATGTTGCACATGGCTTCATAGCTCTTATGTGTAAAATTTAAAATTGTGCACAATATTCATGTTTTTTCCCACCAAAATAATCTTTTGGCTTTTGCAAGTAAGCACTACAGAATCTAATAGACTTTAATATTAAAGGAGTTACCACTCTGTATTTTGTTGACCAATTTGGTATCCTCAGGATGTTCTACGAGATAAACTGGTAATTCAAGAATTATAGACCCAGTAAAGACACCAAATCAAGGAAATAATAACTTCCGAGACTCAAACCAATGATTTCAAAGAGTAAGCAAAGACGTTTTAATTAAATACTAAGAGCTTTCTGATGGTACAAATAATGGAACATGCTATTTAGAAAATAGTGGAACCTCCTTCACTGCTAATTTTGAAGCATCTGGGTAGCCATCATGGATTCAATAGAATCTGTTGTATTTGAAAAGTGATGGATTACATAATTGCTAATCTTTCCAATTCTATATTCTTCAATGTAAGATTATTGTGGGATCATTTATACTGCATAACAACAAGGTTCCCATAGTTATCTGTGCAACCGTGGTGAGTAATGTCTTTGCAGATTCTCAATCATCCAGATCATGGTTATCATAAAGGTACTTTCCAAAAGACAACTGTATTTTGCTTTTTCTTGAAGACATTTCATTTCTCACCCAAGAAGCTTCTTCAGTTCTGAAGAAGTATCTTGGATGAGAAGTGAAACGTCTTCAAGGAAAAAACAAAGAAAATCTAGTTGCCTTTTAGAAAGCACCTTTGGGACTGGCAAGTAATGATATACCCTTTGTTCATGTGATCAGAGATGAGTTTTGGTGCTTGATTACCAGTGAGATAAGATACTTTTAAAAATACAAATTATCATAAAAAATGGGTTACTTGAGTTGCAAGATCATTTTTTGGTAACATAAGCCAGAAGCAGAATTTTTACTTCAATAAAGAGTTAAATGCAACTATTTTCCATGACTGGATGAATTTTAAACAATTCTTCCATTTCATTTTTCCAGCTTTCATTATCACAGTATGTGACCTGTAAATTGAAATTGAAGTGCAGGAGACAGCAACAAGATAACTGGAGGTATGATAAAAATTGGACTATGTTTAGCCTGGAAAAAAAGTGACTGAGGGGGAAGATAAAGGAACTTTTCAAATCGTAGAAAAGCAGAAAAAAATGCTAGAAGAAGATGAAAAGAAGGTAATGAATTTTATCTCTGCTGATCTGAGGCCAGGATTATATCAAATACATATTGGCACAAGAGGAGAAATTTCAGTTAAAGATTGATGAAACTAATTATCTAAGTGATAGAACCAATTTACCAGAAAGAGGGTAGGACTTATTTGTTAAATTTAATAGGCTAAATGAGTCAAGTTTGGCATTTCAGTCCTGCTCTGCTTCAAAGAGATGATCCATCTAAAGTCTCGATTGAGCAGTTAAAATACATTTAATGAAATAGATACATAAAATCAAATAACCTCAATGTCCACATCAATTCTTTAATTTAATAAACAATGGAAGTTAGAACTATTCACCAGTGATTGTTTACAAGAACAGAAACAGAGGGAAAGCGTGTTGGAATATCCGGATGTTGGACAGAAGCTCACCCATGTTCAGGTGAAAGGAATTAGCTTCATCACTTATTTATAATCAGCAAGAGACATTTTGCTTTGTTTTTTATATTGGTTTAGTTAGATTTTGTCACATCCACTTTTAGCTGTTTTAGAAACAGAAAGACATAATGAAAGATTGGCATCAATAAAACAAATAGATTTTGTGAATAGATGTTGGCAACTTATTGCTGGACCAGACAACTATGTATCTACAAGGTAGTTTTTCCATTTAAATATTCTTAAACTTTTAATATTTAAATGCTTAAGCTGACTTCTTTAAACAATAGCTGTTCAGATCATATTTGACAAATCAAAAGATTACCATCAGTTGCTTGCAGGCTGTATGTCAGGCCTAATGCTAAAAAACCCTTTGCTAGGAATTCTCCAGCGTCTTCTCCCATGCCAACAACCATCTTGGCGAAACGTTCTCCTTCCTCCAGCTAAATTGATTAGAAAAAGGGAGAAACATTACAAGAAATATCCTTTGCGACATCTTAATAGAATATTTACTTTTTTAGAATGAATTCAAGATTAACAATCATCAGAACTCACTGCTATGAGTTGGTGCTATGCTTCCAGTGAATTTGGAAGATCAGACTTCTAAATCTCATTGCATGACAAAAAGCTAATTTTCCCAACATGGTGCCTAGCTGCAACACATTTGGAACCAGGAAAAGTGTACGTGTCAACTATAAAACATTGTATGTAGTATGATTATTAGTGAAAGGTTTAGCACTAATGCTGGCTCTGGACTTTGGGAATAAGAATATGTGAAGTATGTCACTTCTACCACTGTTAAAACTATTGGTATTGCTTGTGTTTCATGCATATGGCAGCCTGTCGCTTTGGCAGATACAGAATCAATGGGCAAAAGACAGGTGCTGTTGCTTCCCAATTCTTAGTTTTCTTATCCTGTCCACTTTTGGACCAAAAGATGTGGGGTGGAGGGTAAGAGAAAAGCAATGGCGAAGACACAGAAACTTTTGACTATAGATTCATTACTGGGGCACAGATCTTGGCCCATGCAAGCCATGCAAGTCATAGAAACATAGACATTTACGCAATTGGAGACAGATTGTATTGCCGTTCCTCTATTTCTTCTAATTGACTGGATATTACTGGATTTAATGTAAGTCTGATGCTGAACTGGTAATTGATATTTGGATTATCCCTGGATGAAAACTGACTAATTTTACCTGTGAATGACTTTGGACTGTGATTGGACTTTGCTTAAACTTTCTGGAAGTAAAAACCTACATTTACTGTACAGTGTATCTGTGTAGTGAGGGTGTATTATTCAAACACTTCTCTCAAAATACGTCTCCCTGTATGCGCTCAT
>BLBF01000018.1:49842975-49908234 GCA_015471245.1 Laticauda colubrina | reverse complement strand
CCAAGGTTGAGAAACACTGTCCTGGACCCTCCAGACACTGCTAAACACTCAAGAAAGAGAAATGTGACCTATAGTGGTGCCCACAACATGTGGTTAATAAGTCAAGATGGTGGCTGTGATGATGGAATCAAAGCTTCACCTGGGGTTTCTTTTTATGTGAATTGTGATGAGAAGATAAGAAACAGTTCAGGTTTAATTGCACCATCACAGCACTGCCATATATGCTTGTTTGATCATATCCCGAGGATACCCCAGTGGTCTACTTACACATTCTCCAAGTAATGTACAATATCCACACAATGTACAATATTAACACACCCACACAGTTCGCTTTTCAAGCTAGGTACAATATTCAGTGTCAGAGCCTTTGCAGCGTGACTGCTATTATGAGACAACCCAGGAGCAAAACACAGCACATAGAGTCTTAGACATTTAGCAGTGAACAGTGGTTTATATACAACAGTTATATACAAACATATACGTAGCAGGCAAAACACTTTACAAGCAATCTTTCTTCTTAACTTTTACACCGAGACTTCTGCAATGAATAACAGACACAAGGAGAGAGAACATGCCTTCTAATGGTTGCTTTATATAAAAACCTCTTAAAAGGGTAGAACCTATCCCTTGTCTTATAGGGAAATACCCATACTATACTGATTCATCCTTATTTCATCAGCTTATATACCATCAGCTTCACTGCTGGTCGGTTCTTAAATACCAAGACCTTAACATTCAAACTAGTTTCTCTCTTACTGGATGCAACAACAGTCTGCCAAATATATATTTTTTTCTAAAGTAAGAAGTCCTCTTTCATTTGTAGCCATGAATTTATAGTATTGATTTCTCAATACTAGAGAAGAGAGGATGAAGTCATAAGTGAAAAGCAGCAAGTAAAGGGACCGGACAATCTTTAAAACTCTTGACAGTGAAGCTCAAGAAAGATGTCATTGTGAACTTTATGGCAAAAGATTACTTGGCACAAAGGACCACATACAAAATGGTGTCCTATCTTTCCCAGTTCAAAAAAAAAAAAGCAGACTCTTGGAGATGTATACTGTATATCAGAGAATATCAAAAATTTTGCACTATGTACCAGGAAATGTTATAAACATTTATAACAAACACTATTGATTCTAAACAAGCAAAATTACTATTATGATGTTTATTTTTTCTTAACCACTCAATCACCAAAGCAATTGTAAGACTAAACAAGAAAATAAAGATTAAAAACAGAAATACAACAATGAATGAAACAGATATACGGGACCATGTCAAGGAACAAAATTAGCATTTAAAAAGCAATCTCCATGGAGTTTATAAATCACTCTTTCCCAGCTCCTGCCAGAGAAGTTAAGTCATTAGGGTGAATGGATTAAAGGAGGGCTGCGATTCCAAACATGGGCATACACACACACACACACACAGACACACACACGTGTGTGTGTGTGTGTGTATTTTAAGTTTTCGTGGGTACTTACATGTGTGCTGTTCAGCTTCCTTCGCATATTATCCCACGTCATTGGAGGTGTGCTTTTAAAATTGAAGCAATGTTTCAGCAGAATCTCATCTGCCATCATCAGGCTTCTGGGCTGAGTTCGTATGTGGGTCAGGCTATCACAGCCGTTAGTTTTAAATTTGGGACTAGCCTACTGCTGTGCCAGGATGGTTTTTTTCTACATCCTGATTGTTGGGAGTCTTGGTCTGTGTTTATTGGTCTTGGAGTTTGCTTGATTGGTGTTTCTGGTTTCTTCTGTCCGTTTTGTGGCTTTGATTGGCTGGCAACACTGTGTTCCTGTATTGGAGGCTTTCAGTGCAGCTTGGCTTTGCGTAAAAGGACGGCTGTTATCCATTAGGAAGCTAGGGTTCATCTGGGTGTCTGGTTGGGGTGTGTTTGAGCTGGAGGTATCAGGGGGAGTCTGTTTGTGCCCAGGTGTTTGCCTGGCTTGTGGTGTGGAGATCTTTCTATTTGAGAGTGCAGGCTTCCAAATGATTGACAGTCTGGTGGAATCATCTCATCTATTCATGCTTTCAGGTCTTTTTTCAATCTCTATGGCTTCTCTGATGATTCTGTGGCTGGGGTTTTCTATAGTGGCTAGGGTTTTGGTGCCATTGAAGTTGATGTTATGACCTGTGGCTTTGATGTGTTGGACTAGTGAGGAGGTGTGTTCCAGCTTTTTTACTGCATTTTTGTGTTCATCCAGGCGGGTACTTATTCTTCTATTGGTCTGTCCAATGTATGTGGCCGGGCATGATGCGCAGGGAACTTCGTATATGCTTTGGTTTTCCAGGTCAATTTTATTTTTGGCGTTTCTAAGGATGGCTGCTATTTTTTTGTCTGTTTTGAAGGCAGTCTTGATGTGATGCTTGTGTAGTATCTTCCTGATTTTGTCTGTAGTACCTTTTATGTAGGGCAGGACAGCTGTTCCATAGGTCTGTTGATCTTCTAGGTCTCTATTATGTCTTAGTGTTTTTTTGTGGATCAAGCTGGTGATTTTGCTTTTGTGGAAGCCGTTGGCTGTCAGTACTTTAGTCAGGGTGCATAGTTCAGTCTTTATATGTGTCTTGCCTGCCAGGCATTTGGTTCTGGTGATTAGTGTTTTGGCCATGGAATTTATCTGTGCTGGGTGGTGGTGGGATTGGGCGTTGAGGTAGCGGTTGGTGCGTGTTTTCTTCTGGTATACCGTGTGTCCTAGTGTGCCATCTGTTCTTTTGTAGATTAGTACATCTAGGAATGGTAGTTGTTTGTTTATTTCCGTTTCCATGGTGAACTTAATTTTGGGGTGTGTGCTGTTTAGGTGTGTTAGGAAATTGTTAAGGTTTTCTTTTCCATGGGGCCAAATCACAAATGTGTCATCGATGTATCTTAGCCATAGGGTCTGTGGGTGGCATTAGCCAGGGCTCTGGATTTGAATTCTTCCATGAACAGGTTTGCAATGATGGGTGACAGTGGTGATCCCATCGGGGCTCCTTCAATTTGCTTGTATCTTTGTCCTTTGTATATGAAATATGTGTTGGTTAAGCAGTGTTCTGTTAGTTCCATGAGGTGTTTAGCTGGTTGGTATTTATTTTTGATGATTTTAAGAGTTTCTTTTATTGGGACTTGAGTGAATAGTGAAACCACGTCGAAACTTACAAGCAGATCTTCTTGTTCCACATGTAGATCTTTGATCATTTCTAAGAAGTGAACCACCAAGGCATATACGAAGTCCCCTGTGCTTCATGCCCGGCCACATACATTGGAGAGACAATAGAAGAATAAGTACCTGCCTGGATGAACACAAAAATGCAGTAAAAAAGCTGGAACACACTAGTCCAACACATTAAAACCACAGGTCACAACATCAACTTCAATGACACTAAAACCCTAGCCACTATAGAAAACCCCAGCCACAGAATCATCAGGGAAGCCATAGAGATTGAAAAAAGACCTGAAAGCATGAATAGAAGAGAAGACTCCACCAGACTGTCAATCATTTGGAAGCCTGCACTCTCAAACAGAAAGATCTCCACACCACAAGCCAGGCAAACACCTGGGCACAAACAGATCCCCACTGATACCTCCAGCTCAAACACACCCCAACCAGGCATCCAGTTGAATCCTAGCTTCCTAATAGATGATAGCCGTCCTTTTACTCATAGCCAAGCTGCACTGAAAGCCTCCAATACAGGAACACAGTGTTGCCAGCCAATCAAAGCCACAAAACAGACAGAAGAAACTAGAAACACCAATCAAGCAGAACACAGCAAACTCCAAGACGAATAAACACAGACCAAGACTCCCAACCAATCAGGGGTGAAGAAAAAAACTTTTCTTCAGGATGAAGAAAAAAACCATTCTGGCCCAACAGTAGGCTAGCCTCAAATTTAAAACTGAAACGGCTGTGATAGTCTGACTCACAGACGAACTCAATACAGAAGCCTGATGATGGCAGATGAGATTCTGCTGAAACTTTGCTACAACTTTAAAAGCACTACAATGACGTGGGATAATACCCGAAGGAAGCTGAACAGCACACATGTAAGTACCCACGAAAACTTAAAAAAGCATATATATGTATATATCTTTGGTTATTCGGGTTTTCTTCCGCGTAAAATTGGAAGTATCTTGGCAACGTTTCGACGAAATCTCATTCGTCATCTTCAGGCTTTGTCTTCGGCTTTGTGCTTCTCGGAGTAACGTGAGCTTGCAGCTGCTTCTTCCTTTTAACTGCTAGTGGGGGTGTGACTTGATTGGGTGGGGGTTTGGCTGTATTCTGATTGGGTGGTGATGTGTTCTCATTGGTTGGGGGTTGGCTGTATTCTGATTGGCTGGGGGTGTGTTCTGTTCAGGTGGGGGCTTGGTTGTGCTTAGGTTAGTCTTAGTTGCCAATGGATTTGAGCTGGTGAGCTGTGATCCTGTTGTTTGGCTTCGTGTTCATGCCACATCTTCATGGTGGGAGTCTGTTCGCTTCATGTATGGGTCAGAGGGGTTTGAAGCGGGTAGTGATGCAGTTGCGGTACGGCTTCTGGTCCGTGGTCATGTCTCATCATCTGTGTGGATGTGAGTCTGCTGTCTACATGGAGGTGTGGTGGTAGCATCTTGTGTGGCCCTCATGGGTATGGGTCTGGTTTCATTCTTCATGTTAAGTCCTCATTTGTTAGTGAGGGCGGGTTTCCAAATGGCTGGAAGGCGGGAGGTATCATTTTGTTTATTCATGCTGTGTGGGCGTTTTTCTATCTCTATGGCTTCTCTGATTATTCTGTTGTTGAAGTGTTCGGTTTTGGCGATCGTTCTGCTATTTTTAAAGTCAATCTCATGTCCTGTGGCTTTGAGGTGTTGGACCAGGGAAGAGGTCGGTTCTTCTTTTTTGATTGAGTTCTTGTGTTCTTCATTTCATGCACTTATTCTTCTGTTGGTTTGTCCGATGTATGTGATGGGGCAGGCAGTGCAAGGGATTTCGTATACTCCTTGGTTTTCTCACTCAATTCTGTCTTTAGGGTTTCTTAGGATGGTGGATATTTTTCTGTTTGTGCAGAATGCTGTCTTAATGTTGTGTTTTTGGAAGATCTTGCTGATTTTGTCTGTAGTGCCTTTCATATATGGGAGGAAGGCTTTGCCGTTCTCTTGTTCTCTGTCTTGGATTTTGGTTGGGGTTTCTTTTTGGATTAGGTGGGTAATCTTCTTTCTTTGAAATCCATTGGCTGTTAGTACATTAGTGAGAGTACGTAGTTCAGTTTTTCAGTGTTGTTCGTTGGCTAAGCATTTTGTTCTGGAGATGAGTGTCTCGGCTACGGAATTGATCTGTGTTGGGTGGTGGTGTGAGAGTCCATGTAGATAGCGGTTTGTATGTGTTTTCTTCTGGTAGATGGTGTCTCCTAGGGAGCCATTGGATTTTTTTTGTATACTAAGACATCTAAGAAAGGAAGTTGATTGTTAGCTTCTGTTTCTATGGTGAATTGTATTTTGGGGTGTAGGCTGTTGAGATGTGTGAGGAAGTTGTTCAGTTTTTCTTTCCCGTGTGGCCAGATTATGAAGGTGTCATCTACATATCTGAGCCAGAGTTTGGGTTTGTGATCATATTTTTCTAGAGCTTGTGTTTCAAAGTGTTCCATGTAGAGGTTTGTGATGACAGGTGAGAGGGGTGATCCCATGGGTGCTCCTTCTATTTGTTTGTATTTTTGTCCGTTGTAGGTGAAGTATGTATTGGATAGGCAGTGGTTGGTCAGATCAAGGATGTGCTTGGGGGGGTTGTATTTGTTTTTAATGGCTGTCAAGGCTTCTTTTATAGGCACTTGGGTGAAGAGGGATATGACATTGAAGCTCACTAGTGGGTCACTGGGCTGTAAGTTTTGTTTCTTTATGATCTCAGTGAACTGGAATGAATTTCTTATATGTGAGTTGATGGATTCTCCATAGGGCTGTAGTTGTTTGGCGAGAAATTTGGCTAGGTTTTGTAGAGGTGAGCCTATGGAGCTGACTATTGGTCTAAGAGGGGTATGTCCAAAACTATTCATGTTACTGCACTTTGGATGACATACAGCTTCTAACTGGTCTTCAAGAACAGTACAGTATATTGCAATAATTTATAAAATGGCTAAGCCATGAGAAAGGTCTCCGAATCCAAAGAAGAGCATAAGTGGAAGACTGAATGTATTTGTGCAAATGTCATCCCGGCAACACTTCTTGTTGCTCTTCAAGCAATTACTGAAAATCCAGGAGAACTCTCACTGACAGCAGGATTCTTTCTGGTTAGTCTTGCTAGAGTTGAGCCTAAGTCTGTTCCTCCCATCCAGACCCAAATAGCCTCCAGCATCCCCTAACTCCCAGAGTTTGGTCAAAAGGATAGCATGACATTAAAAGCTGCTAAATTATCAAGTACAACCTCAGGAATCATACCATATCTACCCTGGTCCTAGCAAAGGTCAAGTACAATTACTGCTGCTTTGACATTGAATTCAGGATTGAATCCTCATTGAAAAAGAGAGGTTGGAAACTGGTCAAAACATATCTAGTGCTGCTGGGTAAAGCAATTCCTTCTTGTTAAGCCTGGGTTCCCCAACCAGGGTTAGGTAGACAAGCTAAACAGAATGTGCAGCGTTAGTCAGATAGGCACACAGATAAATGAGTGAGCTAAGCTTGTATGTTTATTAACATACAGTAAAAATACCAGATACGCTTGTGCTATCAAGAATATATTTTATTCCAGTATAAGTTTATGGCATAGTCAAATAACAGTCCAATATTCATTTACCATGTAGTCAGTCCATTCAGGGGTATTCATTTAGCAAAGTCCATGTAGAATATCTTATGTCAGTTCACTTACAAAATCAGTCCTTTGTTGTCTCTCCCGTTCGAGCAATGCAGTCTTGATTCCAAGCAGTAATCAGGGATCATCAAAGCCAGAGAGAGTGAGCAAGCCATAGTCTTGCTACTTTTATATTGTTTTCTTAACCACTCCTTTAATTGCTATTTCACAGTTAAAGCTGTATACACTCTAACATACACTAACTATAATTCATAGTTATTATTTCACCTAAACCAGTTAGGGTAAACAATGTTATCCCTAACACTTCTTGAGGTATTGTGTTGCTTCTAACAAGGCAAGGTAAACCACCCCACTTTTACATGAGGGAAGAGTTTACCACCATGCAAACTCAAGTGCTTCCTCCAGATGATGAGCCTAATTCTGAGGAGTTTCTCAAAACTCACAAACTTTTTACAAGTAATCAAGCAAGACTACTGTGGCCAACTCAATAGGACCTATCCAGTTGAAGTCCAGCTCAGAGTAGCTCTTGGTGATTTTGTTCATCAGATCTGTAGAATATTCTTTACAGTGGTCCTTAAGATATTTTTCCTCCTCTAAAACGGTCTTGGCAATATTGTGTTGTCTCTATACAGAAGAGGAATGAATAAATTATGTGCCATGTGGTACTTCTTAATCTTGAATGGGTTGAAATCAGATCACGGTTTCACATTATTCAGTTATGAATGCCATATGCCTGCCTAGGCTGCTTTCCAAGTTTCAAGTTCAGATATTCACAATTCATATCCCCAAGAAGAAGAGCAGCCCCTTATTTGTGTCCTAGAACAAGTAAGAATCTGGAAAGTTGGCATCAGCAGATAAACAGACCAATAACTGCATTTAAATATACAGTCATTTAATTTACTTCACACACTTTATGATTCTCAAATGAGTCCTGAGATTTACCTGGAATTTTGACTAAATCCCTCTAGTGTATCTACTATAAGCATAAACCAAAATGTTATTATATCTATATTATATCAAAAGATTGGTAAAAGTTAAAAGATTTTAACTTTTTTAATTGGCTCACAAGAATATTCAAGAATATATCTATAAATGGTACATTTACAGATACAAACATATCCAGGACAAACTACAGGAATGCATGGGTTTCCCTTTGTACACTGGAGTTAGTCTTGTGTGTCCATCCCCTTGGTTGGATTAATGTGCTCTCAACATTCTGCTTTGAGTATCTATAAATCCTGTTCTGATTTGCTGCCAGATGGTGATATCCTGATTTAGAATATGCCTTCTTAGAATATGTAAGTAAAGCTACTAGTTAAACCCGTAAGCGTTGCTATCTTCCCACTTTCTTAACAGTCCCAGCAATAGGAAACCATCCATCAATCCTGATATTATCATGCATTATTAATAGTTTTCCCACCTTGCTTTTTTAAGGTTCACAAAAAGCAAGATAGAAATAAAATTGACTCATTTGAGCTCTGGTGCTGGAGAAGGCTGGTGCTGTATATTCCTTGGATAGCAAAGATGACTAACAAACAAGTACTGGAGCACATAACATCAGACTGAAACTGAATCTCATTTACCTTGGCCATGTGATGCAGGGGAATTCACTGGAGAAAGCAATTATGTTTGGAAGAGTTAGCGGTAAAAGGGAACCAGGCTGTGATGGTGGCTGTATACCATCGAAGTGGACACCAGCCAGAGTACAGAAAAAGTCAAAGTAATACTGCAAGATCAGAAGATGTGGAGAGTCCTGGCCCATAGAATCAGCAACAGTCAGACTCAACTGAATAAATAACATCATCATGAATGATTTTAACAAGTGGTTGAGCCCACAAACTAGCCATTTTCAAAACCTCTACTTTCCTAGAAAGCTGATTCCCCATGTGGAGATGCTAAAGATGGTAAAGCCACACCACATCTCAGGAAGTGGGTTTGCAGCTGAAGAATGGGTGGGAACTGCCTGTGAAACAGATGAAGCTGCTTCACAGTACCATTCTTTCCCACCACATGGATTAACTGTCTCATATTCAGAGGAAGCACTTGTCAGCTGATGCGTACAGTGGATGGGAGATGCCTGGTAAATCAATCTTTACTGGGCAACTCTCCAGCCCATCATCGACCAGCTTGTTTTGAAACCCTTTGCTGTGCATCTCTTTCACCCTGCAAGTACCAAGCACCCAGTATATGCCCCGTCTGCTCTCCCTCCAGAAAGGAAGAAAGTTCAAGGTAGTCCCAGATAACCAACTGACACATAATTCATCTTGCTCCCTCTGATATACCCGATAATGCTGCCACCCAGCAACATGGTCAAGGGAGCTCAGCAGATTGCTCTTTCCCTTAAATTGCAACTGGTCATGGGAAAAACGTTGCTTTAAAACTAAGATCAAGTTAAACCTGTTACAATCATGGGCTGAGAATAAAATGAAGGCATCATTAAAAACACACTGCAGAATAAGGAGATTGCCAGGAAATGCTCATACTCTGTTTTATAAATAGGAAAAGATTCTGTGAAGTGAGGAAATTGGCAAAATGTGCTTATCCTAACAGAGGATGTGCCGGAAAAAAAAAGGTAGGGTGAATGATACTATTCTGAAATCTAATTGTTTCTTTCCTTTTCCATTTCCTCAGTTATTTAATTCACATTATATCCTAACTCCCTTCCCTTCCAAGTTTTCTAAATATTCCATTTGTTCAACCTTCATTGGAGTTTTGAAAGCTCGCTTCATTTTTAAGATGTTTTTTTTTTTTAGTGATGGGAGGAAGTCTGCAGTTTTAGAATTCTTTTTCCTTCTTCTTCCTTTGTTATGTGAGAGGAAACCTATTTCTAGCTAAATAAGCCATGATGTGCACTGCCTGAACTTCGGGAATAAAGGAAATGTTTTTTA
This sequence comes from Laticauda colubrina, assembly GCA_015471245.1. NCBI lineage: Eukaryota > Metazoa > Chordata > Lepidosauria > Squamata > Elapidae > Laticauda > Laticauda colubrina. Next base: position 49,898,597 of record BLBF01000018.1, on the reverse strand, counting down.
AACACATTTTTTTTCTCTATGTTTAAATCAACTTGATGAAGCCATTTTTAATTGGCTTCTATGATACTGAATTCCAACTGAGCTGATCAGTATACGTACATGTGCGTAATATACTGTAGGTGCATATGATCTTGTCTGATACTTGAATGAGTGAAAGACATATGCAGTATGAGCTGTATATTAGAATAACAATAGACTACACGCTTGTGTGGGGTCTAAATAATCAGATAATTAAAATGTTTGTATTCCTCCGTCAGACTGTGGGTGGAAAGTACATTGTTTGCAAAGTTCACTGCAAGATAGTAATAATTAGACTTATTAGTGATTAAACTTTAAACCACCAGAATCTCAATACACTACAAGTTTTTTTTAAAAAAAATCCAGATACGGCTTCAATATTAGGATCCCTTTGAACAATGCAGGGAGAGATTTTATAAATTCTTTTGTAAAATCAAACATTCCTCTCAATTTTGGACTGTAATGCTTGCTTTTAATTTGTCACATCACACCTGAAATTCCTTCCTCCATAGCAGTTGAAAAGAGAAGTGACTTTACTTGTAACAAGGGTATTGATGGTTGTTGGCTTTTTTTAAAAGAAGAAGTCTGCTGGATCTGATAAAAAAATCTATGTCAGCCAGTATTCCATAGTAGCTAACATGATGGTTCTATTAAGAAATAAGTAGGTCATGTGGGCAAGAGCCATTTCAGCTTCAAAAACTAGTATTCAGAGACATATAGCTTTTCATTCTAAGGATATCAGGAGGTCATTGTTAATAGGAACTACTATTGTAACATTCTGCCCCTAGAGGCATCCTCAAAATGTTCTTAACTAGAAAATCTGGGAGTTATAATCTAAGAAATTCAGAAGATTTAGGTTAAGAAAGACAAGAATATATGTACATTGATTATACACACCTCATTACAATCTCATATTTTGGTTTCTTCGCTTTTTACACCTTAACGTCAACATGGTTTTGGTACAGATTTGCCACTATTTCTAGCTGATGGGAACAAACAAAATGACTAGTGAATTAATTTTAATGCTCTTTGTTAAACAACCACATATCCCCCTGCAAAATTTGCACATTTCAATGTAAAGCAGCCCTGATATTTCATATTCACTGTGCAATTCACAGGCTACAATCCAGGCACTGCAGCAATGGCTTCAGCTGGATCACAATGATTCTGCTGATTTTTTTCAAGCAACTTTGGAAATGTCCATGTGCTGTGCAGCTTTAAAGAATAATTTCCCTCCCTATTATAGATGTCCCTGCTCTTCTTGCAATAATATTGGGCCACATCTTCTGGTTAACTACCTTTGAATGTCTGTTGATTTAAGGTTTGGTTACAATTTTAACTTCTTTCCCTAATTGTGCTATTTCAGGAGCTTTCTAAAACCTTTGCATCCTTCAGGGCTCCTGACTGCAATGCAAAGACAAATATATCTCCTTTTTCTTAACTGGGTTACTTAGCAACCACAGTAAGCTTTTGTAAGGGGAGTAACAGAAGGAGCATCCCAAATCAAAACCAACTCTTGCTGCTGCAGCATTGGAATTATTACATACACATATCTCTTTAATGGTGTAGAAGACTCTCGCAAGACGGTAAACATCAAGACAAATAGTTTGTTATGCACTATGATCACCTTTCTGAGCAATTTCATTTCTGCCATAGACATCAGTATCATTGTTGTAATTGATGATGATGATAATACTGTATAAGTAGCTGATGCTTCCTGTCTATGTTAACTATGGCAAGAAATGAACTTGGGTGTATAACACAGGTAGTACTTGACTTACAACAGCCCATTTAGTGACCGTTAGAAATCACAACAGCACTGATAAAAGTGGCTTATGAGTGTTTTTCACACTTACAACCGTTGCAGCATCCCCACAGTCACATGATTAAAATACAGGTGTTTGGCAAATGATTCATATTCCTGGTGGCTGCAAGATCCTTGGGTCATGTCATCACCAGAGGTGGTATTCACCTTTTGTGTTCTTCTTACAAGCAGGTGGAAACCAGATACATTTAACAACCATATTACCAACTTAACGACTGCAGTGATTCGCCTGACAACTGTAGCAAGAAAAATTGTAAAATGGAGCAAAATTCACTTCACAACTGTCTTGCTCAGCAACATAAATTTTGGGTTTGATTCTGGTTGTAAGTTGAGAACTGCCTATATGGTCAGACCTGGATTTGAATAGGGGTGTGTCAATCCAAGTTTCCCTGTTCCAGCCCTAAAGCTGTAAATAGTCTAGGTCAGGAGTGCCCATCCCCATCCCCAGGTCCATGGACCGGCATCAGTCTTAGCATGCCAGCAACTGGGCCGTGCAAAAGCCCCATCCATGGGATGCAAGCAGTATGTGAAACCATGTTCCCTCTGGTTCGTGGAAAAACCTTTCTCCACAGAACCAGTCCCTGGTGCCCAAAAGGTTGGGGGCTACTGGTCTAGGTCTAAGTATGGGTAACAAAATTCAGGTTAAATTTATTTAATTACCAAATCTATTGTAACAGGTATGGAAATTACAACACTCAGCATCCCACTCACCTCATTTTCTGGAATAGGAGCCTGTCAAAAACGTCTCGCTGTTTGAAATGGCACGTGCAGCTTCACTCCAATGAAATGATCCAAAGGCAATTGCAAAGAAATTCCTGTTTAAGGACTAGTCTGCTTATCCAATGCCAGCAATACAAAGAACTAATCCCAGGGAAAACGGAGTGGGAAGGTACTTGCCCCGGTCCCCAAAAAGGGAAACCAGCGGGGAATGGCGCCTGTGATATTTAGGAGTGAACTTGAAGCCAGCCGTTGAAAAAGGCAGGAAGCCAGAATCTTCGCTGTTAATGCCTGAGCAGTCTAACGAGCCGCTGCGACTGACACTCTAACTTGCGAGATAAATGCTCCTGTCAGACGAAGCAGCAAGGAGAAGCGAGCTGCGGCTGCGAGCGCTCCACCACAATCGCAGAGAAGACAATTGGGGGATTAGATAAGGTAATTGCCTGAAGCGGCCGTCTCAGGCTGCCTGCGGAGTGGCAGGCTCTGCCAGTCACAAGGAAACTGTTTTCAAACTGATCGAGATAACCTAATAGAGGAACAAGCCTTGAAGACACCAAATTAATTGGGGAAGATTTTTACAAAAATATGCCAAAATAACCCAAGAGCAAACCTGAATTTTGAATAGCTGAATTAAGAAACCGTTCCAGTCAGGAAGTGCACAACCTCTTACCACGAAGGCTCAGCTAAAACTGGGGGGTGCTGGGGAGGTGTCCCATGGAGGAGGAGGAGCGTCCCGGAGTTTTAAGTCCAACCTTTCTAGAAACACCTCCCACTTCTGGATGCTCTTCACAGCTCATGGGAGAATCACATATTATATTTCCTGAGCTTGTTGACCAGAAGGATGGCAATTTGAGATCAAGTACTGCCTGACGGAGTGAGCTTCCATTACTTATCCCAGCTCTTGCCAACCTGACATTTCCAAAGCATGTAAATGCAAATAGATACAAAGGTAGCTTTTCAGTGGGAAGATAACAGTGTTCCATGTGCCTTCCTTGTTTACTCAGCTGATCACATGACCATGAGAGCCTCTTCAAACAACGCTGACTCTTTGGTTATAAAGCATCCTAGAGTCAGGTATAACTAGCAGGGGGAACCTTTATCTTGACTTTTTTTTTTTTTTTAACCTTTCTGATTTCCAGTCAGTCTTGGCTTCTGGTGATTGCCTGGAGAAATCCCTGCATTTTCTTGGCAAGGCATTTTCAGAAGTGATTTGCTCTTGCCTCCTTCCTAGGGCTTAAGCTTTTTGCCTAAGACGGGACCAGAACTCAGAATATCCTAGTTTCCAACCTAGTGCTTTAACCATTATACCAAACTTCCTTGTTATATATACCTTTCATTTCCAGTGAATGTGGGTGTGCGTACATGCACACTTCTACAGCAGCTGAGGAATAGACATCATGAATCTGCTACAGTGTACTCTGTTCATGAAAGCATATGTCATCATACATTTGTTAGTTTTTAAACCTGTTTTTGCAAAAATTCTATTGCAGTCTTTGAATACCAACATGCTCTGTCAAACTATATTAAATTTCAGTGGAGCTCCTCAATTTTGCATAACATTATGTTTTTTTAACAAGGCCAGGAGTTGAAAGTGCAATAAACAGAGGCAATGGATTGCAGAGAAACCTCATGGTACTTTTTCTGTGGAATATTCTTTGCCAAAATTGTAATAGCATGGCAAACATCAGCGAGAAACTGTTTGATTCTCTCACCCACGCAAAGCCTCCAAGTAAACAAGATATCGGCAAGAGCAAAGCATCTATTTGCAAATCCTCCTCTTCATGTTGCCCAGAAAATACTTCAGGAGTCAGTTAAATGAGTCTGTCTGTTTTGCTGTCTTATTAAGAGACATTTACAGAGAAGCAGCAGGAGAACACACTGCAGATCATCAGATCCTATGTTATCAATTAGAGTGGATAATGCTAAACATCACTATAACACAAATCCATCTTATTCAGCATCTTCCCCACAGTGACCAGCTAGATGCTCCTTCAAAGGTCTCAAGTGGAACAGGTGAGTAAACCCACTATAACTCCCATATTAATATTAGAATATAGAACCAGTCCCCTGAAGGTAATAATTATGCCATCATGTTGCTACCAATAGCTTTAGCCCTGTGATGGAATGCAGTAAAGAAGTGGGTGCACTCCAGAGGAGTAAAAGGCAACTTAATCCAGATATTATGTGCGAGAGAAAGAGAGTGAAGACAGCCCTTCCCTAATAGTTCACAGCGTATTTTGTAGATAGTAGAGTCCTTAGTTTGGCAAGTTTTTGTCTGCAGATGTGAAACAATAAAGAACTTAGTTGGAAGGAATCACCACATTTTGGGTCTGACTGACAATCCTCTATGAATTTATCCTGTTCCATTTTAAAGACAAACTGGTGTTATCACTACATCTATGTAGTTTATGCTATATGATATTTTTTTCACCTTTTGCTTGTGAATCTCCAACCATTCAGTTGTTCTGATGACCCTGGATTGTAATGCAATTAGAAAGAAGGAAAGCTGTTTGCTCATACCATGCATGATTTTATAAGCATCTATCATATCAACTTTTACTCATTTTTATCTCAAATGGAACAGCACCAGATATGTGCTGCAATGTCCAAAATTAACATCCAGAAATCATGAAGGGAATTAGAATGAGACAGAATTAAAATATTACCAAATTGGTGGGATGGATGTTTTTAGAGAACAGTGGACCAAGTTAGAAATATTCACATCTGCTCTGCCTCCTCAATTTCACACCTCTCAACAAGCTTTACCCTTCCTGAGATTTTGCTGCTTGTCAATCATCCCCAAAGTTGCAAGCTATTTGGGCCCTTCCTCCCCTGAAAGATGCCAGTTAGTTCTGCTGACCTGCCTTTCTTTCTTTTTTCCTCCCCTTTTTCCTTCTTGCTAACACCCTATCTTCTCACACAGAACCACGGGATTTTTTTTAAAAAAAAAGGAGAAATCAGGAAAAAAACAAACCCTACAACAATAACTACTAGTTCCGCTTTTGTTGGAAATGAAATGTTATCTACTTCTCCACTTTGGCTATCTCCAGGTTATGTAATAACCTAGCCAGTTTCTTCCTGAATTAGGCAGAGGAAGACAGACAGGATATGTAAAGAAGAGTCCCTGACAGAAGACCAGTGCCCTACTCAATCTAACTGGGCATGGTATTTCCTTCCTTTTCAAGCTGATCTCCTTTGCTAGCAAAGAAGAAGAGAATACCCTTGACACTTCGTACAACTGAGAACACTAGAAGTTGAGTCACAGCAACTGGACTTCTTTTTCTTTTTGGTTTCACTGCTTCAGAGAATGGAGCTACTTGGATAAGCAGTGAAAAGTTTCAAAGCAAAAAGAAAGAGAAGTCTAGTTGCTGTGACTCAACTTCCAGAAAACAACAATAACAGAGTAATCAATGTCTGGAACATTCTACCTGACTGTGGTTTCTTCCCCAAACCCCAAAAACGTTAACCTTTTAGACTGTCTACTATTGACCTCACCCCTTTCCTAAGAGGTCTGTAGGGGGCGTCATAAGCGCACCAACGTGCCTACCATCCCTGTCCTATTGTTTCCTTTATTTTTCTTATATGTATCCATTTCGTGTATGCATAACTAAGTTTATTCTTATACCTATTATCTTGTAAGCGGTTGACAAATCAAATTAAATAAAATAAAAAAAAAATAAAAATACCTGGATCGTTGACACAGCTGAGAACAATGTATTATGCTGATAAAGTATGGATCGCCACATTCTTTCTGCTTAACGTTAGGCTGGGCAAACACATGACCAACAACTACTATTACAAATACAGCTTATCATTATTCTTATTGCTATTATTATTATTCTAATAAGAACAGGAATAGCATCTATGAGTAGATAATCTTAAAAGGGTTATTTTAAAGTTTTCCTGTGTCACTATTATTGTTCTCACCAAAAGTGACTTTTCTTTTCAGAGGCTCACCGATTAATTCATAAAGAAAACAAATTTGAACCTTGTTATTGATTTGCCTTATTATTTCATTTATGTTTCTCAAATATGTTTGCATAATGTGACTCAAAACATCTGACTGATTTATCATTCAAATAAAATGAATATCTGGATCTTGCTGATACTGACTTTCAGGCTAATACTAATATGACTAATACCCTAAAATATAAAGAGATTTAACAAATAGCTTTAGGGTACCTTGTAGACATATACCTCATACATCAATGATAATGATGGCTGGGATGATCAGGGTTCTAGCTTAGTGGATTTGAAAGATGCTAGTAAGAAATACTACAATTGGAACCAGCAACTCCGTCGTTAAGCAAGTGGTCACTAAGTGAAGTCATGACTGTGCTTGTGATCTTATTTCAGTTTTCCTTTGCTTAAAAGACCTGTGGAGGTTGTAGGTGTAAAGATTGGTTGTAAAGTTATTTTTTCATCACTGTCCTAACTGTGAATGGTTACTAAATGAGGCAGTTAAGAAAAGAAGTGTATCTGTACTCTAGCCCAGCCATCGCCAACAGTGGGCCAGTGGTTGGCCATGAGAAAATTTTGGTGGGCCGCAGAGAAATCTCACCCCCAGAGCACCCTCCCAAAGCAATTAATCCAGGTTGCGCAGAAATACAAAGCTATGCTGCCCACATGGCCCACGGGAACCCTCCCCACTCACTCACTCCTCACCCAGAAAACTTGCCTATTAAATTGCTATTTTTCCTTTTTCCGATCTCAGATGTTCTGCTGTAATTAGCTAGGAAGCAGGAAATGGTTAGATTTCTTGCTTTCTAGCTAGTCTTTAGATCTTTGGCTCTGCTTTTAAGCACAGCCGAACCTCCCTTAGGACTTATTATTAGGACTCCCTTATTCAGTGCAGACTCACGGCAAGCAAATTTGAGAGACTGAGCTAGCCAATGGCAGATAGAAAGAACACTGAATGATTCTGTGAGCAACTCAATCTGCCTGCCTGCTTTGCCTGATTTTGGGTAAAAGTTGCTCTTTTTTAAAAAATAAAAAATTCAATATTTACACACATGGTGAGTTGTGAGTTAATTTTGTGAGTTTACTTGCAAGCAAATTTTATGTGACAAGACTGAGCTAGCCAATGGCAGATAGATTTCTGAATGAATCTGTGATTCTGTGAGCAACTCAATCTGCCTGCCTGCATTGCCTGATTTTGGGTAAAAGTTGCTCTTTTTTAATAAAAAAATCAATATTTATATAAATATTTATAATATTTACATAAAAGCCATGCCCAGCCAGTCACATGACCACCAAGCCACACCCACAAATTAGGCCATGCCCACAGAACCGGCTAGTGGTCCCTGGGATTTAAAATTATGAGTTTGTTGGTCCCTGAGGTCCAAAAGGTTGGCGACCCCTCCTCTAATCAACTGGCTAGCTGAAGCTGGGCCTAGAAGAAGGATGTAACAGTCTCTATCTCTTTGATTTTTAATACAGTATCTGTTGAAAAATACAGGGATATTATATCTTAGAACAATACATGTATTTAGATATATAGGTAGGGTAAATCTTGGTGATCATGTAATCAACTTCAGAGGTCAATTCAGCAATGTTGGATATCATCTTTGACAGATGATGTCCACTTCTTTTTAAATATTTCCAGTAATGGATTGCTCATCATTTTCCAAGCTAGCCTGTATCAAGTAAAAAACTGAAAGTCATGGTTAATTTGAGTGTAAAGAACAAGTGCTTAGCTCTGCCTCTAAGCTGTGCTTGTTGAACAGAATGGTAGAAAGTAAGGGAAGCAATGTCATATTTCTCTACACTTGGTAAAATCCACTTGTAACAAAGCGGCTTTCTTTTCTCATTTTTGTGCCCTTCATTGTGCCTTTTCTTTTTTAACAAAAATAAAAATCACATTGAAGTTCTTAAGTTTTTTATCAGTTTAGTTTTTAAGTTCTTCTCTTTCTAGCTTTCTGACTTGTATTTCTATCTAGAGATTCCAGTAGAACACAAAATATAATAGTTATACACCTGCCCTGTAGACCCTAATATGGAATAAAGTGACAGTTTTGCTAAGTATGGTGGATATCAGAAAGCATATCTAGTGGTATCTTTTAAAAGAAAGATATGATTTAACCACACATTTGCATTTGACTTATATACATGCCTCAAACTATTATCTTTTGCAGTAAGCAATGTTATTCAAAGTGCAAAAGGAGACAAGATATTATACAAAAAATAAACCAAATAAATTAAAACATAAGATAAGAAAAAATAGATAAATCTAGTTTGTAGCAATATTAATCACTGTAACTCTCAGTATCTTTCTATTCTTATCTAGTTTATAACAATATTAATCACTGTAACTCTCAGTATCTTTCTATCCTTAAGACCATGTCACACTGCACCAATGGATGGAAAGAGGATGTAAAACGGAGAGAAACACTTGCCATCCGTTGGTTTACGCGATTCATCCGTTCTGTACTCACTGCCTCCGTTTTTCATCCTCTCTATCCGTCCGGCATCCGTCGACTGACACTTCATCCGCTCAAAAAGTTTTGAGCTGCACAAAACTTTTTGAGCGGATAAAGTATCCAACGCGTCCGTTCTGCATCTGCAATGCATATGGGGAACATCCGTTCTACATCTGTCGTCATCCGTTACGCATCCGCTATATCCACTAGGCATCCGCTGTGCATCTGCGCAACTCACATCCGCTCCAGCGGAAAACGGACACAGGGAGGAAGCGAAACGGACGTGGAATGGACGCACAGTGTAAGTAGCACAGAGGTGGAAAGGATGAAAGCGGATGCAGCTCGCATACAAAGCATTAAAATGGAAAAAACGTTCGCAGAGGGGACCTATTTCGGATATTTAGGATGTCTGCAGGATGCCTAGAGGATGCAAAAGGACACCTAGCGGAAAACCTATATTTCCTATAAAAAGGGGGAGGAACTCACCTGGATCTCACTTTCAGTCCAGCAGCCCTGCTGTGCAGACCTCTTCAGCCTTTATCTGGCTCTTGCTCTTCCACAGCATCCAGTCATCTCCACCATGGATCATCACACACTCCTTTTGGTAGCCACCATCGTTCTGCAACAGTGCGAAGCCATCTACAGGCTCTTTCACCTGTTCTACGCGAAGAAAAGGAGGCGGCCAAGAAGTGCCTGGGTCCGAAGATGGATCGCCAGAAGAGCAGAGTACAGACTGTATAACAAGCTGATGGTGGAGCTGAGGAATGAAGACCCTCGTGTATTCCAGAACTTCATGAGGATGCCTCCAGCCATGTTTGACGAAGTTGTGGAGCGGCTGAGATCCAGGTTGACCAAGCGGAGCACAAACTTCCGGCCCACCCTGGACCCTGGGCTCAAGATGGCACTGACTCTGCGTCACCTGGCCTTGGGACCACCTACAGGAGCATGCAGTATGGCTGGAGCGTGCCACACAACACCATCAGCATTGTGGTCAGAGAAGTGGTGCAGGCCATCATCGAAGAATACCTGGAGGAGCTCCTCCAGTGCCCCTCCACTGAAGAAGGCTGGAAGAAAGTTGCAGAGCAGTGGTATCAGAAGTGGAACTTCCCCCACACCATTGGAGCCATAGATGGGAATCATGTGGCCTGCAAAGCTCCAGCCAACTCAGGGTCCACTTATCACAACTACAAGGGCTTCTTCAGCATCATCCTCTTCGCCATGGTCGATGCTGACTACAAGTTCATGTTCATCGATGCTTCAGGCAACGGGTCATCTTCAGATGCCCAGGTATACAACGCCAGTCACCTCAAGGCGGGGCTGGAATGCAACCTCATCATGGGCTTCCCAGATCCAGATCCCCTGCCCAACGACACGCAAGATGTGCCCTACTTCATCGTGGGGGATGACACCTTCTCCCTCAGAACCTACCTCATGAAGCCCTACACCTCCAGATGCCTCACCCATGAAGAGAGGATCTTCAACTACAGGCTGTCCAGGGCAAGGCGGATGGTGGAGAACGCCTTTGGCATCCTGGCCAACAGGTTCCAGATACTTCTCACCACCATGCAGCATCGCCCACAGACTGTGAGGAGCATCGTGGAAGCTTGCTGCATCCTGCACAATCTCATGCGCACCCGCTACCCAGTGTTGCAGAACAGGCTCGTGGATCTCCAACAAGGCAATGGGGACATGGAGCCTGGTGAATGGAGGCAAGGGCAAAACCTGACAGATACTGTGGATGTGCAAGGCCCCAACAGAGCTTCACGTGAAGGGAAGAAGCAGCGCAATCTCCTGAAACACTGGTGCAATTCCCCAGCTGGAGCAGTGGAGTGGCAAGACAGGATAATAGATGCTTAATGGATACTTCCTTCAGCCTGTCTCATCACACTGATGAGATTGTGCCATGTATGTTGAGTGGGCCTACAATGAACAGGGCATTTAAGAAAGAGTTGTGTTTATGTTGAAATGTGTGGATCAATGATTACATTGTTATTGATAATAAAGGGCCATAGGTGTGGCACCTGGGAGGGTGGACCATACAGTCCCACTATGCTTACACTGGAGGTTTATCTATCCCCACAGCTATTACCCATCCCAAAGGTATCCCTGCCCATCCCACAGCTATTACCCATCCCAAAGGTATCCCTGCCCATTCCACTGCTATCCTTACCCATCCCACAAGCATGCAAAGGCTTAAACCATTTCTAAAAGTTTCCACCAAGACTTTATTGACTAAAATAAATGAAGCAAGTGTGTGAAGCAAAGATGATCTTTATTAATAACAAGCTGTAAAAGAAAAATGACCCAAGTGTCTTAAGCAAAGATAAAGTCAACAGGTAGCCACCCAGTCTCTGGCACTCTTCTTGGTCACTCTGAGGCATGCCCAGTCTCAGGGGTGAAGGGTCCAGGTGCTGTGGAGGTGGCTGCTGCTGGAGTGCTGGTCTGAGGCATCATTGGGGTGCCTGGCCCCGAGGGGACAACAGGGGACAGTGTGTGGAGGAAGCTCTCAGAGAGCTGGCTAAGTCCTGTGATGTTGAGAGCCCCTTTCTCTAGGACATGGGGTGTCAGCCCCAATACCGATGACAGATGTTCTGAGGCCGGGCTTGGCTGTGCGGTGGAGGAAGGAGCATTGTAGTGGGGATGTCTGGTCTGCAGCTGAGCGAGGTGAGGCATGGGCGGCATCTGTGGTGTGGGCGGCATCTGTGGCGTGGGTGGCGTCTGTGGCGTGGGTGGCATCGGTGGCATCGGTGGCGTCAGTGGCATCGGTGGCACCGGTGGCAGCTGATGTACCTGTGCCTGGACTGGGAAGGGCTGCCTGTGCTGCTGGAGCTCCTGGTAGCCGTAGCCTTGGCAGGTGAGGGCCTGTGGAAAGCCTTGGAAGGATAGTGACATCACCTGGGGTGGAGGAGCAGGCCTGGACTGGGTGGGAGCAGATTCAGCTGGGTCTGGAGGGTTCTGAAGAAGACCGGTGATCCTGTCCTTGATCATCTGGTACTGTGATTCCGACATGGTCATGAGGGTCTGGTTGACATAGGTGTCCCTGATCTCCAGCAGGACAGTGTGGCTCTGCCCCTCCGGTCTGCCTCTCTGCCTTTCTGTGGAGGTGGAGCTGGGGGTGGATGTAGGTTGGCCTCTGGTGGAAGTGCCCTCTCCTTGCTCCCACTGCATCAGGGGGTTCTCCACGCGCTCCGCCACAGGGAGTGCAGCTGTCGGGGGATTCTCCATCGTGGCACGCTCCACAGATACCTGCCTGGACACAGGAGCTGACTCTTGGCCAAAAGAAGACTGGCTCTCTGCGGGCTGCCTGAGAGAGAGGGTTGTCAGAGGGGCTGCTCCTCGGTGGTGGATCTCACCCTCCAAGAAGCTGCACTTGGCCATCACGTAGGTCTCTTGGTCCATCAGCTTGACTGTGGCCTGGCCAGATTTCTTGAGGTGCAGCTTCCCGGACCAGGTGTGCATGTGTTTCCACCAGCCGAGGAACACCTCTGAAGTGTAGCCCAGGCTCTCCGCCTTCTCTCTCCAAGCCGCCTGCTTCCTTTTGGTGTCTCGATAGAGCCTGTGTCCCTTCTGCCAAAGATACTCGTTCTCCATCAGCCATTCCAGCACCTCCTCCTCATGTTCCTCTTCAATGGAGTATTGCCTCCTCTCCCGTTCACGTGTATGTCTCTTCTTCCCTCTGGCAGGGCCATATGGGCTCTCATCAGAGGGGCTTTGAGGTTGTAGGGGCTGCTCTTCCACACCACCACCACCAGCAGCAGCAACAACAACAGTAGCAGCAAAAGCAGGACCAGCAGGACCAGCAGTGCCAGCAGGACCAGGAGCACCAGCAGGACCAGGAGCACCAGCAGAACCAGGAGCACCAGCAGCACCAGCAGGACCAGGAGCACCAGCAGGACCAGCAGAGTAAGCGCCAGCAGAGTAAGCACCAGCAGAAGCACCAGCACCAGGAGCAGCGCCAGCAGAAGCTCCAGCACCAGAAGAGTCAGCCCCATTAGCAGAAACCCCAGCAGAAGCAGAGTCAGGGCTAGGGGGTGGGATGGTGGCCCTGTCCCTCTTGCCAGGGCTGGCAGCAGATGACAGAGGCTTTCTCTTCTTCCCCATGGTTGTTGGCTGGCTGGCTGGCTGACTGGCTGGCTGGCTGGCTGGCTGACTGGCTGGCTGGCTGGAGCTGTGTCTGGAAGCAGGTCTTTCCTCTGAATGGTGACCTGCTTGCGAGCTGCTTCCCTTTATATCCGCGGGGCTGATGCAATGCATCCTCCCCGCATGCGCAGTGAATGCTCTGCATCTGCTAGGCATCCGCTAGGCTTCCGCTCTGCATCCGCTTCATCCGCTCTGCATCCGCTCTGCATCCGCTCTGCATCCGCTCTTTCTGCTGCACGTCCGCTTCGCTGTGCTCCCCCGGAAGCCCTGCGGATGTGCCATCCGCTCCCATCTGCTTCCATCCGCTAGGCTTCCATGGAGCATCCGTTTTATATCCCCTCTACATCCTCCCCACATCCGTTCCTTTCCGTTGTTGTCCGCTCTGGTTATGCAAATTCAGGGCACTTTTGAGAGCGGATAACAACGGATGGAACATTTTCTCGTCCGCTGTGTCCTTTTTACAAACGTTTTGCATCCGTCGGCCAATGTGACCTTAATCAACCATCCTCCTCTCCATGATGCCTTTTGTTCTTTATATTGCTTCCCTCCCATCATAATTGGATCATAAATTCAATCATAAATACCATCCAATAATTTTCTATTTCTCCCTTCCTCTTGTAGTATTCATTCTTCTTTCATATATTTGTTTTGGTATTTGATCCTTATCCATTCTATCGAGCTCTCATTGTGACCAAGTACAGCATTCTTAATCTTATAACTTCTGGTTTTGCTATCTAGGGGACATCATTCCATGCTCGGTATTGAACAATTAGTTTATTATTTTAGAAGCACTATTTACTTCCATCTTATATTGCTATTTTTACATTCAATGACCAACTTTCACCACCAAATTCATGCAAAAGATTCCTTAATTAAATTCTGTTCACTTACCTTCTATTTTATTTAAATCAACAAATGCATAACATCAGGTTTATACATATTTCAATGCCTTAGTGAAGAATAAAATCAGAAGGCCCCTGGAAAGGTCATAGAAATGGGGACCTCGTGACCCCAGCATGCAGCAACTATTGGAAATGAATGCCACTTGCGAAGCATCCAAATTTTGATTATATGATCATGGGGCCATTGCAACAATCATAAGTGTGGGGAGCAGTTATAAGCCACTTTTTTCAGCACCGTCATAACTTTAAACAGTCATTAAATAAATGATTGTAAGTCAAGGACTACTTATAGTCAAGGTAGTCCTCAACTTATAGCCACAATTGGGATTGGAATTTTCACTGCAAGTCAATGAAGTCTTAAAGTGAGTCATCATGTGATTGCATAAAATTGTATAACCTTTTTTTACCATGGACTTTAACAGAATCTGGTTCCCTGAACTGACTTAGCTTGTTGGACGCTGGCTGGGAAGGTCAGAAATCATGATCCCATAATGGCAAGACTGCAATCATCATAAAGGTGAGCCAGCTGCCATGTGCCTAAATTCAATCATGTGACCATGGGAGTGGTGCAGCAATCATAACTTCAAGGATGGGTCATAAATCACTTATTCCAAGGATGTTTTCCAAGGATGTGATTCCCAACCATTGTTAAGCAATGAGCATAATCTATATAGGCTAAGAGATTATCTGCTTATATTTAAAAGAATAAATTTATTTTCAAAATGTGAAGGTGTCTGGAGAAATAGAAGGATTCATCAAACTGTTTCTGTTATAATCACAGATTTATGAGTCCCATTTTCAGCACTACATACATGAAGGTAAACATCAGATATTGTTTTTAATAAAGTTTGGACTTGGCTGTGGGTCCAGGGCAATTTAAAAAAGATATTTTGTTTTTAGTGGCTTCACTAGATAAGATTATCTTTGCTGATCATTCTTCCTCTAACCCTGAATCTCTAGCATCATGGTGCGTAGTAAAAGTTGTAATTTCCACAGTTCTCCCAATTATATTTTTCCCTCTTGAATATAGTATGTTTATACATACTATAGTATGTATAGTATATTTAGAAACATTTTGGAAGTAGGATTAAAGACTATCAGATAATGGAGGACTTTTTTTCTGCCAGAGTCTTTCATAGACTGATAGAATTCCAGAGGAAAGGCATCACAAGAATCATCTAATTTAATGTTTTTCAACCTTGGCAACTTTAAGATGTGTGAAATTCATTGCCTTGGTTTTGGAACACTGAGCTACTACAATCCTCTTCAATGTGCAGAAAAACCAATTAAACTATTTATGAGAGGTGGCCATCTAGTTGTTCTTAAAAATCTTTAGATATCAACACCTCACAGCCTCCAGATTTAGACTTTTCCATTGCTGTATATCAGGAAGTTTTCTTCATATAGTCCTAACAACATAACATACAAATGTAGATTCACTTAATTCTAGGATATTTCTTCAGTTTAGGAATCAACCTGAAAGAGATCTAGATAGAAGAATATCTATTCTAAATCTTCTGGTTGATCATTAGGTGATTTTCATAAATTGGCAAGGGTTTTTGAGTCCCATTTCTTCAGCAACAAAAGTAGAACATTTTTCTCCACTTAAGTTTGGCTGCTGAAATTTCAAGGACATAAGAAAACTGAAGGTGGATTATGTAACTTTTGGTAGACTTTTTAATAAGAAAAAACTTGGATGCCTAGTGTTTTGGACTGAAGCAGATAGGTTTATGTTCATCATATTTTAAAAAAATAATTATTTGGCATTTTCTTTACTTCACACATTTTCATATTATCTATAGTATAGATATATACTGTAGGTGTTCTCTGAATATGCAGAACCTACTGCTTTACTTTTAGTTATCTCTATTAGGCATTCAATGCATCTATATTAAAAATTATCATTGTTACAAATTACTACTATATTACATAGGGAAAAAGGGACCTAATATACTTGCATGATTATAACACTAGTATTTCAGATTGCATTTTGTTTTCAAGTTCAGATAACAGCATGTTATTCTATCTATATCAGTAGTGTCAAACTTGATGGTGTTGTCACGTGACATATCGCAACTTTTTTCTCTTTCGCTCAGCCAGATGTGGGCGTGCCTAGCGCATGACATATCCGTCCGTGAACCGCAAGTTTGACAGCCCTGATCTACATTGCTTATTTAAATCTTACCTTGCCACAAGCTGTCATGGCCAGAGCCAATTGGTACCAGAGATGAAATTCACCAAATGCAAGCTTCATTGCTCGTTCTAAACACTGAGGACAAAAAGTATAGATTATATGTATAAATATTCAGGGGAGGAGGGAGAGAGAGATGGAAGGAGGGGAGAGACACATTCAGATAGTTCAGTGTTCTAGGGTTTAAAAACAAAGCATACATGAAGAAAGGGCTATCTGAGATGGATTAAGTGCACAAATGGGATCCAATAAAGTGTTTTCAATGCCTACAATTATCCTTCATACTATCTTTAAAATACTTATGATGCAAGCTTGTCTAGTTTTCTTTAATGCTGGACTCTAGATATCTCTTCAAAAAAATTAACATGCAAAAATAGTTCCAATAGATATAACATATAATGAAGCATATAATGTATAATATAAGCATATAGTATATTACATAATATAAGCAAACACTTATATTTTCAGGGGGGCCTTAATGTTTACAAAATTTGCAAATTAAAAGTTTGCAAATTTAGCAAATGTATAAAAAGGGGGACCCAAAAATACAAAATGGATTTCACCTGGTATACCAATTGCATCCTCTCTTGGACCAGGAAACCCTCTAGTCACTCACATCTTAATCATCCCATAGGCTGACTATTTCAATGAGATCTATATTGGTTTTACCCTGAAAGACAATTTAGAAACTCCAAGTTTTCCTGAATGTGATAATTATTTTCGGCAAGTTGTTTTGGTTGCTAGCTTGCTTCTATCCAGCCAATATGAGTTGACAGGGTTGCATGCTTCAGGTTCCTTCAATCAAATAAAGTCATCTATCAGGACCCAGGAAGCATGTCTCTTCTCTGTCATGGCATCTGCCTTCTGGAGTGCTGTTGCCTCTGAGAATCAGATGGCTCTCACCCTGATCGTATTCTGGAGTCTTAAAGACCTGGCTGTTCAGTCAGGCCTTGGAGCGAAGTGGCTGGAACCTCCTGATAGTGATATGTGTTCTGTGTAGTTTTGCTGGATTCACTATCTCATTCCTTTCCTACTTTTCTAGTCTGGTTCATCTGTTTTATTATTTTGTGTTATATTTTGCTTATTCTAGCGTGAGCCACTTTGAGGTTGGATGGCACCAAATAAATAAATCAATACCTCAGAAAGCATGACATACTGTCCTCTTCTGCCCAGAGTGATACTCAGAAGATCATAAACTGCTGATGTACTCTGGAGACTGATGGCTCGATCATCTTTCTGATCAGGAGCCCGGCTGATTACTGCATCCTGGTTTGCCTGGGAATGAATTGAAATGTTTTAAAAGAGGACCAAAAGTATCCTTGGAAAGGTTTTCAGCTTTTTTTATGGGCCCAAGAATACATTGCAGCAAGTGATGTTTTCAAGACGATTTCAAAAAGGCAGATTACAAAGAAAAAGCCAAGAAACAGTACAATATTATCATATATTGAAAAAAATGTGAACTCATAATAATAGTCATAAGTCTTTTTGCAATGTCTGTTCTTCTCTGAACTGACATTCAAGCATAATTATCCTACAATTTATCCTATTATTTCTTACTTACCTTTGCACATCATTTTAGTCTTTGCAACACTTCATGCTCCCAGTCTGTGAGTCTTAGGATTGTTTTACACTACAACAGTCCTTTTCAAATTCACACTTGGTTTTATTTCCGAAATAAACAGAAACATAATATATCTAACTGGTTATATGCCACTCTAAAAATCCCTCAATAACAAAGAGGTCCAAAAATAGCAACTGTGTTTGAGCAACATATGTGAAAGAAAAACCTTGCTGGATTAAATCCAAGGCCTAGATGAATCCAACTTGTTTTTTCCAACAGCAGTCTCTGGGAAGCCCACATACAGGATGGAGTATAGCAACCTTCTCTCACTGCTATTCCCCAACAACTGATACAACAGAGGCATCAGCCACTGAATATAATTTTAACATGAGGTGCAGAACTTAAGACTCCTGAGCCAAAGACAGATATCAGGCCCACTTCCTTCAGATGTTGCTTTGTTCAAATAGAAAACAACTATACCTGTGTCTAAATCTATATTGTCCCTGGATGGACATATCTGTCCCCCATATGAATAATTACTTGGGATTTGTTTTCAATATGGGGGTTGATGGCTCTGTTTAATTTCTGTTCATGGTTTTATTATTACTGAAAGATGGCTGTAACCACTGTGGCAGTAAATTTCATGTAGATGGGTTGGTCATTTCTGCCAGCTCTGAGATATTTTGGAGGTCACTTAGCTCAGCAAGAGCCAAGAAAATTGAAAGTGGAAAGCTTGTGTCTGGCTGTTTGCTAATTTTGCATCCAAAGTCTTGGTTTATTTTCACCCACTATCTTACAGAGTTTTATGTTTGCATAATTGTTAGTACTACACAATCTGCACAGCATTTCATCTTATATCCTCTTCCTGAATTTCATGATTTAGCATTTCAACAAAAGAAAAACCCCAAGTAAAGAAATAAAATTGATTGAGAGATAATATATTACTAATTTCTAATGTAATTCTGGCAGACAAAGCTAACCGTCTGGTTGGTTGGTTGGTTTTTATACAGTAAAGAGTAAGCAAACCATTCACCATCCAAAACCAGATCTGAAATTTTAGGGGGGAAATGAGCGGGAGGAATTTCGGTGGGTTTTTGTTTTGTTTTACTTTTTTGTGATTTTAACTATGATCTACATATTTTAGTTCTTACACTATAATTTTTACTTCTGCCCATCCCAACATGGCAGGAAACCGACCATCAGTGTTCAGCTTGTAGAACCACAAACAAAACTATGTGAGAAAGACATATATAACTTATTTGATGAAGGATAAGAAATAAAAGTTGCTTTGGAAATTATTCTTTTGTGCATCATAATAAACAGTACTTCTTTATCTCAGAGTAAAGGAAAATTTAAAAGACACACACTGAGATATGTCGAGATGTATAAATGTACATAATAATCAACAGTGTTAATTAACATCTTTCCATTTTGTATACTGTACTATTTAAAAGTTTCTCCATCAGTAACAGTGTTACACTATTGATTTGTGAAAAATACGTAGCTGCACTGAACAAACCCACACATGTTCTGAAAACTGGTAATCAGCCTCACATCAGAGTCAACTATTTTGAGCATTTGTCAGTGATCCAAACTAGAAACATTAAAGCAATGCCTTAGCAGAGAGTGCCTTAGCAGATAAAATATTCACTTGAATGAGCAAATTACCATAATTTTGGGGATTACCAAAAATAAAAGATACATGTAACTCCATCTAAAGACTTGGTGAATTATGGGACAGACTGGGTATTGAGCAAAGGGAACACAACTAGAGTTCAGATCCCAGGAATCTGTCCAAAATACCAAAGTGAAATTCAGAAATCCACAAAAAGATCCACCAAACAAAAAAAGAAAACAACAAATGGAGCAGATTGTAATTCCATATGTTGCAGGAATATCTGAAAATCTCAGGAGCATTTTCAATATACAGGCACATTTTAAACTTAATTATACTTTAAGGCAGAAGCTTGTCCACCCCAAGTACAAAACACCAGACACAAACACAGGAGAACAAAATCATCGGGACAAGGTTTAGCAGTCCATCTGCATTTGAAAAACAAAGATTACTCTTTTGAAGACAGCAATGTCCACATTCTGGACAGTGAGGGATCAAAGAGGCCATCTAAGTCAAAACTGAACAGCTTTCGTTCAGTGAGATAAACCTTCAAGTGGCCTTAACAACTCTCAGAGAGCTAATGACCAAATAACTACAAAGAATATAAATCCTTCCATTCCCCACCAGTCAGTTAGAACTGAAGAAGCTTCTTGATTGAGAAGTGAAACATTTTCAAGTCCAGTTGCCTTTTGGAAAATGCACCGTTGGGACAACCACAACCTGCATGATTGAGACTCTATATTGGCATTTATCGAATGAAACAAAGTTCATAGTCTTTCTACACATAAACGTATTTAATTTCTCTTCATTTCAGAATTCATTAATGGGAAGACAAGAACAGCATAATTTGCTAAAAATTACACCCATAATACTACAGATTAAGTAAAGGGGAGATACCAACCATATAGCTCAATTATATGCATTGGCATCATGTAGCAGATACAGGACATGGTAACAGATAATCAGAGTTGGAAGGGACTTTGTAGGTCATCTAGTCCAACCCCCCACCCAAGCGGGAGACTGTACACCATTTCTGACAAATGGCAGTCCAGTCTCTTCTTCAAAGTCTCAAGTGATGGCGTTCCCACAACTTCCAAGGGCAAGCTGTTCCATTGGTTGATTGTTCTCACTGTCAGAAAGTTTATTTTTATTTCCAGGTTAAATCTCTCCTTGTTCAGTTTCCATCATTATTCCTTGTCTGGCCAACAGGAAATATTAGAAAATAGCTTGACCCCTTCCTCCTTGTGGCAGCCCCTCAAATATTGGAATACCTCTATCATGTCTCTCCTGGTCCTATCTTCACTAGATTAGCCTTGCCCAGTTCCTGTAACCATTCTTTGTATGTTTTAGCGTCCAGTCTCCTAATCATCCTGGTTGCTCTTCTCTGTACTTTTTCTAGAGTCTCAACATCTTTTTTATAATGTGGTGAACAAAACTGGATACAGTACTCTAGATGTGGTCTTACTTCCCTTGATCTTGATTGTATCCCTCTGTGAAAACAACTTAGGACTGCATTAGCTTGTTTGGCTGCTGCTGCACACTGCTGGCTCATATTTAGCTGGTTGTCCACTAGGACTCCAAGATCCCTCTCACAGTTACTGCTATTGAGTCTGGTTTCACCCAGTCTGTATGTGTGGTTTTGGTTTTTCTTGCCTAAATGTAGGACTTTACTTTTCTCTACATTGAATTTCATTTTGTTAGATATGGCCCATTGTTTTAGTCTGTCAAGATCCATCTGGGTCTTGAGAGCCTATCTTCTTGGATGTTAGCTATTCCTGCCATCTTAGAATCATCTGCAAATTTGGTAAATTCCCCTTCTATTCCCTCATCTAAGTCATTAATGAAGATATTGAAGAGTACTGGCCCTAAGACGGAGCCTTGTGGCACCCCACTGCTTACTTCCCTCCATGTAGACTTAGACCCATTCAGGACTACTCGTTGAATATGGTTTGCCAGCCAGTTGCGAGTCCATCTACTGGTGGTGCTATCTATTCCACTTTTCTTTAGCTTACTAAGAAGTAAGTTGTGATATACTTTGTCGAATGCTTTGCTGAAATCTAAATATATTATGTCCACAGTATTTTGCTGATCTACTAATTTAGTCACTGTGTTGAAGAATGAAATAAGATTGGTTTGGCATGATCTGTTCTTAACAAACCCATGCTGACTGCTAGTTATTACTTTACTTGTTTCTAGATGTTGGCAGATCTGTTTTTTTTAAATTATCTTTTCCAGTATCTTCCCAGGTATTGATGTTAGGCTGATTGGTCTATAGTTTCCTGGGTCTGTTTTTTTTCCTTTTCTGAAGATGGGAACCACATCTGCTCTTTTCCAGTCCTCTGGTAGTTCCCCGGTGCTCCAGGATTTTTGAAAGATATGGTGCAATGGTTCTGAGATGACCTCTGCCAGCTCCTTTAAAACTCTGGGATGTAATCCATCAGGCCCTGGTGATTTGTGTTCATCAAGATCAGACAGGTGTTCTCTTACTATTTTTTTGCTTATTTTAATTTTTATTTCTTGTCTGTCTTTTAAAGTTATGTTTTTGGTGGGTTGAGCTATAGTTTCTTTTTGCATGAAGACCAATGCAAAGAATGAGTTAAGCAGTTCTGCTTTCTCTCTGTTGCCTGTTACTTCCTTGCGGTCTTCTCTCTTAGTGGACCGACTGTTTTCTTGATTTTTTTCTTGTTATTGATATGTTGGAAGAAACTTTTTTTACTATCTTTGACTCTTGTTCAAAGTTTTTGTTCGTTCTGAGTTTTTGCTATCCTGACTTCGTCTTTGCAGATTCTGGCTA
Source organism: Laticauda colubrina (assembly GCA_015471245.1). Lineage (NCBI taxonomy): Eukaryota > Metazoa > Chordata > Lepidosauria > Squamata > Elapidae > Laticauda > Laticauda colubrina. The sequence goes on along the minus strand of BLBF01000018.1, from coordinate 49,876,415 downwards.
TCTGCTGATGTTCTGCCTTAGTTGTATGTCCTTCTTTCCATTTTTTGTACTTGTCCTTTTTTTTCTTTCAATTTGCCAGAGAGATCTTTGTGCAGCCATGCTGGTTTCTTCTTGGATTTCTTGTTTTTCTTTCTCAGTGGTATTGTGCTGGTCTGGGCTTCTATGATCATACTTTTCAGAGTTTCCGAAGATTCTTGAGTTGTTTTCCCCTTTAGGATTTTCATCTGTAGAATATTTCCCAAATTCTCTCTGAGTTTATTAAAATCAGCTTTTAAAATCCAATACTTTGGTCTCATCATGTTCTGTTGCTTGTGTTTGTGTTATGTCAAATTCTAGTATGACATGGTCACTCTCACCCAAGGTTCCTGCAGTTTCAATTCCCTCTATTACTTCTTCTCTGTTTGTAAGAATTAAGTCCAGTATGGCCGTCCCTCTAGTTTCACCCTCTACTTTTTGGACAACTAAGTTGTCAGCTAGGTTGGTTGGGAACTTATTTGATTTCTCACTTGGTGCAGAATTAGTTTTCCAATTGATATCAGGATAATTGAAGACATATACATTAAGAATCTGAAGATTCAGCTGGGCTTCTCACCAATTTAAAAATAACTGTTCAAGTGGTAGAAAACCCCCTGGATTTTAGAGATCAGCTCCAAATTAGAATAAATAGGGACTAGCAAATTCAAATGTAATCTCTATCAGGTGAGGCTGATGGGAATTGAGGTCCAACAGCTTCTGGAATCTAGTATTTATTTACTGCTGGAATAAACAATACTAGGTTGAGTCCTAGCTGTAAATTCCTATGTACCAGAGATCTCAATTTATCTCTCTTTTTCTCTGACATAAATCACCATTAATTATAAGAATCCTATTTAACTGAGCCAGAAAATATGCCTTTTGTACAGAAGGGGTTAAATTGAATAAATAAATAATAAACAAGAACAGTTTTTCCAAGATCGAATGCCAGGTGTCCATGATACTTTACATGAATTATTCCAAGCTCTTCTTATGTTCGAAACAATATCCATTAGAATTAGCCAGAGACTGCTTGTTTCAAATAAGAAGAGAGAGGGCATCCATTCTTATTTTAGTAACTGTTCTGTATAAAATGGTATACTCCAAATGTCTCAAATGTGATTGGCCAGAAAGGCCTGCATGGGATTGGTTCACTAAGAACCAATCCAAGAGAACTGCCGAAAGGTGCCAAATCAAGTAACTGCCATTGGCTACAAGCCGGCAGGCAAGCCGTATATAAAGGCTGTCGCAGCTTGAGCCAAACTGTTTCGTTGCTGTACATAGTTGAAATAAAGACATTGCTGTTGGAACCCGGTCTACCTCGCTTTTTTTCCGGATGAAACACTGGCGACGAAGGTGGGATCATCCTAAAACGTGAGACCGTGCACGCGGCGAATTGAAATCCAGGCTAGAAGCTATGGCCAGAAATAATGCACCGCCCGCACCCTTCAATCCCAATGAAGAGGATTGGGAATCCTATGTAGACCGTTTTTAAATGTATTTAGAAAGCAACGAGATAGAAGAGATCTCAGACCAGCGTAAGAGGGCTGTTTTCCTAATGCATTGTGGACCAACTGTGTTCAAGATGGCCAAAGCATTGGCGAAACCCAGAGACGTAAAACAAATGACCTGGCCTGAACTCCAGCGAATGCTAAAGGCCCACTGTTAAGCCTGGGTTCCCCAACCAGGGTTAGGGAGACAAGCTAAAACAGAATGTGCAGCGTTAGTCAGATAGGCACACAGATAAATGAGTGAGCTAAGCTTGTATGTTTATTAACATACAGTAAAAATAACAGATACGCTTGTGCTATCAAGAATATAGTTTATTCCATTATAAGTTCATAGCATAGTCAAATAACAGTCCAATAGTCATGTATCAAGTAGTCAGTCCATTCAGGGATATTCAGTTAGCAAAGTCCATGTAGAATATCCTATGTCAGTTCACTTACAAATCAGTCCTTTGTTCTCTCTCCCGTTCGAGCAATGCAGTCTTGATTCCAAGCAGTAATAAGGGATCTTCAAAGCCAGAGTGAGCAAGCTGTAGACTTGCTACTTTTATAGTGTTTTCATAACCACTCCCTTAATTAATATTCCACAGTTAAAGCTGCAGACACTTTAACATACACAACTATGATTCATAGTTATTATTTCACCTAAACCAGTTAGGGTAAACAATGTTAACACCCACTATGCACCAGTAGTGTCAAATCTCATCAAACGGCACGAGTTCTACCGAATGGACCAAAAAGAAGGCGAGACCATCGCTGACTTTGTGGCAGCCCTCCGACAACTGGGGGGAGCGTGCGAGTTCCTGAACTTAGATGAAGCCATGCGAGATCGAGTGGTCCTAGGCCTAAAAGACTCTAATTTACAAAGTAAATTGCTAAATAAACCCAATATAACAGTGGCTGAAGCAATCGCAGAAGCCACAGCCGCAGAAGCCGCGAAAATGTCAGCGGCCATGATGAAGCAAATGAATGCGAATAACGACGAAACGATCCTAGCCAGAGGAAAGAAGCAAGTTCCCGCCACCACACATCACGAAGATTTTGACGAATCATCAGAATCAGAAGATGATGACGATGAGGTCCACCGCCTGTACGCCAACAAAAAAAGGTGCGAAAAAAGAAACTGGCGGGAATGCGCTGGCTGCGGAGGAAACCACCCTTGATCTGATTGCAGTTTCCTTGATGCCATCTGCCGAGCTTGCAAAAAGAGGGGACATACTGAGAAAGTCTGTCGGAATCGCAAAAATAACAGCCCTAACAGACGCAGTAACTCTCCACCACAAACTGAATCGAAGCAATCCGAGAGAAAGTGGGAGTGCAACAAACGAGCCAGTAACCAAGAAAAGACCCATCAAACTGTCACTATTGGAAGCGTTCAGACGGAAAGCGCGAGAAAAGTCAAAATCATCGTAAAAATTGAAGGAAGCCCCTGTGAGATGGAAGTCGATTCAGGATCTTTCCTGTCAATGGTGTCTTGGGACACAATCAGACGACTGGTCCCAAATATCAAATTAAAAGAACTCCAGAAACAAAAATTAATTCTAAAGGACTACCAGGGGAATCGAATCCCTGTGGTAAGTCTAGGACATTTCCGAGTCGCCTACAAGCAGCACGTTGAAGTCCTGCCTCTAACAATAGTTGACAGAGACCGACCCAGCCTCCTGGGCATCGAATGGTTCGCACCATTGGGCATCGGAATGACCGGAGTGAGCCGAGTAGCCGCAACCGACTGTGAAGAAAGCCTGATTCACGAGTTCCAGGACGTTTTCGATGGCACCCCAGGCAGGTACTGGGGGACCCCAATTTCCTTTCGTTTAGACCCCCAGGTGGCCCCTAGAAGCTTAAAAGCCAGACAAGTTCCCTTTGCGTTAAAAGCAAAAATAGATGAACAATTGAATAAATTAATTGACCAGGGGGTCTTAGAACCTATTGACCATGCTAGGTGGGAGACGCCAATAGTAACACCAGTTAAACCTGATGGTTCGGTACGCATCTGGGGAGACTACAAGGCTACCCTGAACCATGCGCTACAACAAAGCGCATACCCTGTGCCAGTCGTACAACATTTATTACACTCACTCGGGGGAGGAAATTTTTTTGCCAAGCTTGATTTAGCACAAGCATACTAACAGCTTCCAGTAGACCCATTAACGGCTGGGGCACAGACAATAGTAACTCACAGAGGGGCATTCAAATGTAACAGACTTCAATTTGGAGTAAGCGTTGCCCCAGGTGTTTTCCAAAGCCTCATGGAACGCCTATTAAATGGAATAAAAGAGGTCGTACCATATTTTGACGACGTCCTAATTTCGGCTTAAGATATGACCCAACTAGAAAAAAGACTAAGAGAAGTGCCAACAATATTTCGAGAATCCGGCCTGAAAGTTAAAAAGGAAAAATGCTGCTTAATGACTGATCGCGTCAAATTTCTGGGCTACTTAATTGACGGAGAGGGTGTACACCCTACAGAAAAAAAGGTCAAGGCTATTAGAGACACACCACAACCAAAAAACAAAATGGAATTGCAGGCATTTTTGGGTCTAATAAACTTTTATAACGTATTCCTCCCCCACAAAGCAACGATACCAGAACCATTACATCGTTTGCTGGATAAGAAAACTAATTGGACTTGGGGTCATAGAGAACAAAAGGCATTCCAGAGAATAAAACATTTATTAACCTCAGACACCATTCTTATCCAGTTTAGTAACACACTTCCATTGACGGTCACCTGCGACGCCTCACCGTTTGGAGTCGGTGCCATCCTGAGCCACCAATTGCCTGATGGGAGAGAGGCACCTGTCGCCTATTACTCAAAAACTCTTTTTAAAGCAGAACGCAACTATAGTCAACTAGACAGAAAAGCCCTGGCAATTGTCGCCGGAGTGAAACGTTTTCACGAGTACCTCTATGGAAGAACATTTTCCATTGTACCTGACCATAAACCATTACTAGGAATTCTAGCAGGAAACAAACCTACACCAAACATTTTATCCCCGCGAATGACTAGATGGTCAGAATTTCTCGCAGCATACTCTTACACATTGACATATCGACCCGGGAAACAAATCTCCCATGCAGATGCATTAAGTCAAACACCACTGCCAATGACAGAGGAAGACCCGGCGCCAACAATGACCACCCTGCAAATAGAAACATGCCCCGAACTGCCAATATCTGCAAACGAGGTCGCCAGAGCCACCGCCAAGGACCCAGTGACTGCCCACATTTTAAATTGGGTAGGTAAAGGCTGGCCGGAAAACCAAAAAACTGACAACTTTAAACCTTTCTGGACAAGACAGACTGAACTTTCAATTCAAAAAGGCTGTTTATTGTGGGGTGATCGGGTGGTAATTCCTGCTAGATTAAAAACTAGAGTGTTGGGCATGCTTCATGAGGGCCACCCTGATATTGTAAAAAATGAAAAGCCTAGCTAGGAGCTATGTCTGGTGGCCTGGTTTAGATAAGGATATTGAATACTGGGTTGCTACTTGCACTAAATGCCAGAAAACCAGACCTTTCCCACCACAAGCAATCATAAGGGACTGGGAGACCCCACGAGGCCCCTGGTCTCGGATCCACATTTATTTTGTGGGTCCTACTAGAGGGCATACCTTTTTGGTTGTCGTAGATGCATACTCAAATTGGTTGGAAGTTGTAGTAATGTCATCTACGACAACCGATGCGGTTATTAAGCAACTCAACAAACTATTCGCAACCCATGGATTGCCGGATGTCCTAGTGTCCGACAATGGGCCTCAACTAACCACTATACAATTTGAGCAGTACCTAGCCTCCCTAGGTATACGCCATGCACTAACTGCGCTGGCCCACCCGGCAGCAAATGGTAGGGCCAAGAGAATGGTCAGGTTTACTAAAGAGGGTTTAGAAAAAATGGACCTCGGGGATGTCCAGGATAAAATTAACCGTCTACTCACCCTCCAACATATCACCCCCAGCACTGTAATTAACAACAGCCCAGCAGAATTGTTAATGGGGAGAAAACTTAGGTCACATTTCAATAGGTTACATCCAAACTACACTTTGGAAAGACCCCCCGATTCCTTCAGCCGTTTCCGCATGTTTGAAATCGGCGACCTAGTCTACACAAAAAATTTCACCGGGGACCCTCTATGGCTTCCAGCCACAATCACACAAATAACAGGCCGCCAGTTCTTCCGCCTAACCGTAGACGATGGCAGGGAATGGAAGCGGCACATAGACCAGCTTTGTTCCAGAAATATTGAACGAAATACAAATACACAACCTCAAATAATAAAAATCGACGAAAACAAAACCAAAGGGGGGGGGGAAATACAACAAAATAATAGTAAAGAACTTTTAAAAATAAATCCAGAACATTTAACCAATCAAAAAGAGCAAAAAGAACACTTACGGTTAGATGAGACTTGCGGAAAAAATCCAGACGAAGAGAAACCCGTCCTGGAAGGGGCCAGCCAAGCCAGCTCGACCTGCCCGGGAAAGACAGGAGGGAGTAGCAAAGCCTGAGCAACTCAAGCGGTAGCAAAATGGCTGACTCACTCTTCCAGGCGGTTCCATGGAGAAGAACCGGAGAGACAGCAACCCCATCCGAACTGGTTGAAGTCCCCAGTGAAAATGAACCGTGCAAGTCCAGTAGAAGCAGAAGAGGCCCCACCTACCTGTGCGACTACGTCACCCACGTAGGACTAAACTAAGGGGGGAGGGGTGTTCTGTATAAAATGGTATTCTCCAAATGTCTCAAATGTGATTGGCCAGAAAGGCCTGCATGGGATTGGTTCACTAAGAACCAATCCAAGAGAACTGCCGAAAGGCGGCAAAATCAAGTAACTACCATTGGCTACAAGCCGGCAGGCAAGCCGTATATAAAGGCTGCCGCGGCTTGAGCCAAACCATTCTGTTGCTGTATATAGTTGAAATAAAGACATTGCTGTTGGAACCTGGTCTACCTCGCGTTTTTTCCGGACGGAACAGTAACCTTGTGATCTCTTGTGCTAGTGTGCAGCATGTAGGGAAATATCAAATTGAAAGGAACACATTAGCTAACTAGTAAAGTGAAAATCAATGCCGTAAAGATGGCCCACAACAGTTATATGAATTGTACTTCAAGGTGCTGAAGAAAAAGATTTCCTATATGTAAATTGAAACATTGCAAACTGATTGTGGATTTTGTGGAGGTGGTAGGGGTGGGAGAAAGAGAAGAAAGTGTTGATAGCGAAGCGGACGCGGAACGGATACAGCGGATGCAGAACGGACGCCGAACGGATGAAGCGGATGCAGAGCGGATGCAGAGCGGATGCAGAGCGGATGAAGCGGATGCACAGAGGAAGCCTAGCGGATGCACAGCGGAAGCAGAACGGATGCCACACGTTAATTGCGCATGCGGGGGGGATGCGTTGCGTAAGCCCCCCGGATATAAAGGGAAGCAGCTCACACATGGCCAGCATTCCGAGGAAAGACCTGCTGCTGGACACTTCGAGTTCCTTGCCTGCCCTGCCTGCATGCCTGCTTGCCAGCCTTGCTGCCAGCCTGCCTTCCAGACAGCCTTGGTGCCTGCCTGCCTGCCTGCCTTCCTGCCAGGCTTCCAGCCAGCCTTCCTGCAAGGCTTCCTGCCAGCCTACCATCCAGCCTTCCTGCAAGGATTCCTGCCAGCCTACCATCCAGGCTTCCTGCCAGGCTTCCTGCCAACCTACCTGCCAGGCTTCCTGCCAGCCTTTGTGCCTGCCAGCCTCCCTGCCAGCCAGCAACCCCACAACCATGGGGAGGAAGCAAAAGCCTCAGTAACCTACCGCCATCCCTGGCAAGAGGGACAGGGCCAACCTCCCACCCCCTGCCCCTGACTCTGCTTCTGCTGGGGCTTCTGCTGAAACTGCTCCTGGGGTTGGTGCTTCTGCTGGTGGTTACTATGTTGAAGCTGCTCCTGGTCCTGCTCGTCCTGCTCATGCTCCTGGTCTTGCTTGTCCTGCTCGTCCTGCTTGTGTTCCTGGTCCTGCTCGTGCTCCTGGACTTGCTGGCCCTGCTGGTGCTTACTCTGCTGCTGCTGATCCTGGTCCTGCTGGTCCTGCTGCTGCTGATGATGATGATTCTGCTGCTCTGCTGCTGCTGCTGCTGCTGATGATGATCCTGCTGCTGCAACTGATGATGATGATGATTATGATCCTGCTCGTGATGATGATGATGATGATCCTGCTGGTGATGATGATGATGATCCTGCTGCTGCTGCTGCTGGTGTGGAGGAGCAGCCCCTAATACCTGGGAGCCCCTCTGATGAGGGCCCATCTGGTCCAGCCAAAGGGAGGAAGATGCGTGCGTGACAACGGGAGAGGAGGCAATACTCCATTGCGGAGACGGACGAGGATGAGGTGCTGGAGTGGCTGAGAGAGAACGACTATCTGTGGCGGAAGGGACACCGGCTGTACAGGGACACCAAGCGGAAGCAGGCTGCTTGGAGAGAGAGGGCAGAGATTATGGGTTACACTTCGGAGGTGCTCCTCGGCTGGTGGAAACATATGCACACCTGGTACGGGAAGCTGCACCTGAAGAAATCTGGCCAGGCCACTGTGAAGCTGACAGACAGAGAGGTGCAGCCAGGTGCAGCTTCCTGGAGGGTGAGATCCGCCACCGAGGAGCACCAGCAGCCCCTCTCACTACCCTCTCTCTCAGGCAGCCTGCTGACAGCCAGTCCTCTTCTGGCCGAGAGTCAGTCCCTGTCTCCAGGCAGGTTTCGGTGGAGCATGCCACGCCGGAGAACCCACGGACAAGTGTGGTGAGTATGGTGGAGTGCGTAGAGGACTCCCTGGTGCGGTGGGAGAAAGGAGACATCGAGTCCACCACAGTCCTAGCCGCATCCACCCCCCCAGCTACGCCTTCGCAGAAAGGCTGAGAGCTGGAAAGCAGGAGGGGCAGAGCCACACTGTCCTGCTGGAGATCAGGGACACCATCTGCACCAGCACAGATCTCCTCTTCTCAGCTGGTTCACACCGACTCCTCCTCCTCCAACCGCAAGCCCTTCCTCACCTATGTCAACCAGACCCTCAAGGAAATGGCGGATCCACAGTACCAGGTGGTGAAGGACCGCATCACGGAGCTTCTTCACAACCCTCCAGATCCAGAGGAACCTGCTCCCACCCAGTCCAGGTCTGCTCCTCCACCCCAGGTGATGTCCCTCCCATTCCAAGGCTTCCCACATCCCCTCACCTACTAGGGCTACAGCTACCAGGAGGTCCAGCAGCACAGGCAGCAGCCCTTCCCAGCCCAGGCACAGAGTCATCAGGCGACACCGTTGACACCGGTTCCACTGATGCCACCGATGTCACCCACGACAATGATGCCACCCACGCCAGTCCTCACCCAGCTGCAGAGCAGACAGCCCCACTACACTGCTCCTTCCTCCACCACACAGTCAAGCCCGGCCTCAGTACATCTCTCATCAGTACTGGGGCTGACACCCCATGGCATGGAGGAAGGACCTCTCAGCATCACGGGGCTGAGCCAGCTGTCTGACACCTTCCTCAACACACCGTCCCCTGTTGTCCTCTTGGGGCCAGGCACTCCAGCACCACCCACCACCACAGCACCTCGATCCTTCACCCCTGAGACTGAGCAAACCTCCGAGTGACAAAGAAGAGTGCCAGAGACTGGGTAGCTGGCTACCTGTGGACTTTTTTTGGACACTTGACTTGGCTCATCTTTTTTTACAGTTTGTTGTTCAATAAAGTTTATCTTTGATTCACACACTTGCTTCATTTCTTTTTTTCAGTAAAGTCTTGGTGAAAACTTTTAGAAATGGTTTAAGCCTTTGCATGCTTGTGGGATGGGTTAAGATAGCATTGGGATGGGCAGGGATACCTTTGGGATGGGTAAGGATAGCAGTGGGATGGGCAGGGATACCTTTGGGATGGGTTAAGATAGCAGTGGGATGGGCAGGGATACCTGGGGGATGGATGATAGCTGTGGGATAGATAAAACTCCAGTGCAAGCATAGTGGGACTGGATGGTCCACCCTCCCAGGTGCCACACCTATGGCCCTTTATTATCAATAACAATGTAAGCATTGATCCACACATGGCAACACAAACACAACTCTTTATTAAACGTCCTGTACATTGTAGGCCCATACATGGCCCAATCTCATCAGTGTGATGAGACAGGCTGAAGGAAACATCCATTAAGCATCTACCATCCTGTCTTGCCACTCCACTGCTCCAGCTGGGGAGTTGCACCAGTGTTTCAGGAGGTTGCACTGCTTCTTCCCTTCCCATGAGGCTCTGTTGGGGCCTTGCACATCCTCAGTGTTGATCAGGTTTCGCCCTTGCCTCCATTCCCCAGGCTCCATGTCCCCATTGCCTTGTTGACGGTCCACAAGCCTGTTCTGCAAGACTGGGTAGCAGGTGCGCATGAGATTGTGCAGGATGCAGCAAGCTTCCACGATCCTCCTCACGGTCTCTGGGCAATGCTGCATGATGGTGAGAAGTACCTGGAACCTGTTGGCCAGGATGCCAAAGGCATTCTCCACCACCCGCCTTGCCCTGGACAGCCTGTAGTTGAAGATCCTCTCTTCACGGGTGAGGTATCTTGAAGTGTAGGGCTTCATGAGGTAGGTTCTGAGGAAGAAGGCGTCATCCCCCATGATGAAGTAGGGCACATCTTGCGTGTCATTGGGCAGGGGGTCTGGATCTGGGAAGCCCACGATGAGGTTGCCTTCCAGCCCCTCCTTGAGTTGACTGGCGTTGTATACCTGGGCATCTGAAGATGAGCCGTAGCCTGAAGCATCGATGTACATGAACTTGTTGTCAGCATCGACCATGGCGAAAAGGACGATGCTGAAGAAGCCCTTGTAGTTGAAATAAGTGGACCCCGACTTGGCTGGAGCTTTGCAGGCCACGTGCTTGCCATCGATGGCTCCAACGGTGTGGGGGAAGTTCCACCTCTGATACCACTGGTCTGCAACTTTCTTCCATCCTTCTTCAGTGGAGAGGCACTGGAGGAGCTCCTCCTTGTATTCTTCGATGATGGTCTGCACCACTTCTCTGACCACAATGCTGATGGTGTTGTGTGGCACCCTCCAGCCATACTGCATGCTTTTGTAGGTGGTCCCTGAGGCCAGGTGGCGCAGAGTGAGTGCCACCTTGAGCCCAGGTTCCAGGCTGGGCCGGAAGTTGGTGCTTGCCTTGGTCAACCTGGGTGTCAGCCGCTGCACAACTTCGTCAAACATGGCTGGAGACATTCTCATGAAGTTCTGGAAGGCCCGAGTGTCTTCGTTCCTGAGCTCCACCATCAGCTTGTTGTACAGTCCGTACTCTGCTCTTCTGGCGATCCATCTTCGTACCCAGATGCTTCTTGGCCGCCTCTTTTTCTTCCCGTAGTAGAGTTCAGAGAGCCTGTAGATGGCTTCGTACTGTTGCAGAAGGATGGTGGCTGCCAAAAGGACTGTGGTACGATCCACGGTGGACATGACTGGATGCTGTGGAAAAGGAAGAGTCAGATGAAGGCAGCAGAGGTCTGCTCAGGTGGGCTGCTGGTCTGAAAGTGAGTTGCAGACGAGTTGCTCCCCCTTTATATAGGCAGTGAAGGTGTCCCTTTGCATCCTTTAGGCATCCTCTAGGCATCCTCTAGGCATCCTTAATATCCGAGATAGATCCCCTCTGCAAACGTTTTTTCTGTTTTAAACGCTTTGTTTCTGTTCTGCATCCGTTCTGCATCCGTTCTGCGTCCGTTCCGCATCCGTTCCGCTTCCTCCCTGCGTCCGGGTGGATGCGCGTTGCACGGATGCGCAGCGGATGCCTAGCGGATATAGCGGATGCGTAGCGGATGCGTAGCGGATAAACTGGATACATTTTCCGCACAAAATTTTTGGGCAGCCCAAAACTTTTGGAGCGGATGAAACGTCAATAAACGGATGCTGAACGGATAGAGAGGAAGCAAAACGGAGGCAGTGAGTACATCGCGTTTTCGAACGGATGGCAAGGTTTTTTGTCCGTTTTGCATCCTCTTTGCATCCGTTGGTTCAGTGTGACATGGGCTTTAGTTTCACCATGCATTCTGTCAGCATGAGGCACTGCACATTTAAGCACGCAGCTAATACATTTGAGCCAGGCCTTAAAATCTGCAGTGTGAAAACAAAAGAATGATTTTACACAATTGGGCGTTTGGAAATGAAAATGTTATGACGTGTCCTTAAAAGAAATATTAAATATAAAAAATAAGATTTTCCTTGGTAAAGTATCTTTATAATCTCATATAATTTTCATTGCAAGACTAACCAGCCAATGTTGTTGACTCTAATTCTGTTGAATTATATTTAAGGCTTATTCTCACAATCCAGAAGACAAGCTCAGGATCCAAAAAGTTTCTGATAGACTTGCACAATGGGCCCTGTCCAATAACATGAAATTTAATGTGGAGAAAAACAAGGTTTTACATTTAGGCAGAAAAAACCAAAGGTGCAAGTACAAATTAGATGAAACCTGATTCAACAAATGCCCACGGTATACATATCAAGACTCCAAGATTCCCTAAGCAAAAATTCCTTTCTCACTGTAATAAAATTGCCTACTCTAGTTCCGTGAGAAACTTGTCTTTTTGATTTTAAGATGCTTGACACAAATGTTCAGGAAAGCAATTGGTGGTGGTTAGTTTTCCATGATATGACATTGAGTCTCGAACCCACCAGCCACCACTCTGAAAGTATTCCATATAAGACTGTGTGTGGGTAGCAACATTGCCTGATTTCTTTGTTGAGACGTGATAATGATGGGTTTGGGGGCAGCACAGTTTATATAGAAATAACTCCCGACTCAAGAATGTGAGGAAAGTGTGTTAATGTGGTCTTTTAACAGTATATGTAATCATGTACAGTACAGCTATCATAGACTGCAAAAGAAATATGAAATATGATTATATCATGGTATATCTATTAACACTATATGAACATGTAAACAATTATTTTGCTTCAAAGTAATTGGATTGTAATTCTCATGAGAAATTTAGCTTGGAAGCTTCAGAAATTCCCTTAAACCACATTTTGCAAAGGCCGTGTTCATTAACACATTGTAAGTAATGGTACCCAGTTGATCTATACTTATTAGCATTTCAGGAATCTTACTGTTTTACTAAAAGCACTGGTTCTTTTTAAAAATTTCAGTATGGGCAAAATAAAATTTAGATTGGAAAACAATACAAAAGATAAACTGAAATCAAAAATAATAGGCACAATACGTTCATTCTTTTGACTCTTCAGTTGCTCTACAAACATAAATCTTGTATTTGCCTTGACATAACTGGAAACACAATGTCTTGCAGCAAAAAGTCCAAAGTTTTCATGAGCAATGAAACAATTTCTCAGTCTTTAAAGAAACCAATTCTTCTACAACCTTTGATCAGAAGGTTGGCCAGATTTATGTTCCATTCTTTTACTTTCGTGGATGTACAGAGTTTTAAAATCAACTAAAGGTTAAGAAACTTTTGGCCCAAACTAGGTGTGTCTGCAGGGTGTACTAAAAATATCAAGGTGGCAACAATGATGGGTGCAATCAAATCTCTGACTGATTTTACATCAATCAATGTATATACAGATATGTATCAATGAATATACTGATACATACCCTGAGTATACCCCTGTTCCCATTTTCCCTTTATAGTTGGTAGGAAATGTAAAAATGGTGTGATTTAAGTTTCATACATGACCTCACAGGAAAGCCACCTTCCAGTCATGATGTACCTTTGGTTCCAACTTCCATTATCCCATTCAACCATCACAAAAGAGCTTGTAATCAAAGAAAAATATGTCAATTCCATCTATTTTGATTCTCAGTCACCTGAAGATGAACCTGCCCAAAACAATTGCTCCCAAATAAGTCTGAATAATTCACATTTGGGTATATTTTAGAAACATACAAAAACTGCTCTAATACAAGCATTATATAGCACACTGTAATATATCATACACGATATACATACATACAACTGTATTAACCAATAATATAACATTATACAATACAAAATAAATATGAAGCTTGCCTAAAAGTGTCCAAAGCAGGACAGCAAACTGCAGTCCCCTCTTTCATTCAAGGCCAGTCATTTTGATCCTGATATACATAAGCCATTGTCCTTCTCTCTGCTACTATAAATGGTTTCCACACACATCAAGCTAAGGCAAGACCCAAGAGCTGCAGCTCAGAGTGGGCCTACCCACAACCACTTATACTGCATACAATGGAATTTTTTATTTATTTGAATAGGAAAGGCAAAAAGATATAAGTATCTCTCAGGTCTCAATTCTAAGCTGCCAGGCTACAACAAACAGGGCACTAAAAGTATTAGAATGCTGAATTGTTGGAAATGTTTTGAATAAATCTTAGGATTGCACTATAAATGACTAACAAATAGCTAGCTTTCCACAACACCTGCAGTCAGCTACCTAAAGGATCATTTCAGTTTGTTCAGCCTCCAATTAAAATGAAACAAATTCTCATGTAACTGTTTAGGATTTTACTCTTAGTCTTGGGAATGAACTCTTCCCTGTATAGTCACCATAAAGCCAGTTCTGTGATATAATCTCCTGCTGTTTATTTTACTTATTTAATTCTTAGAAAAGCATTACAAAGTCTGTCCCACTTCTCCAGAGATGTATCACCATAAATCCATCAAGTCCAAGAAAATGGATTCAAAATTTTTTAAAACAAACAAGCAAAAGACTGCTTTCTCGTTAAGCCTATTTTGGGAACAATATGGAAAAAATTGTCCCCCTGTGACACTAAGAAAGATTCACCAGATTGAGTCACATTTTCTATTACATTTTTTCAGGCAATTCATTCAATGCTTATTTAAAACTGGACACCATTCAGTGATGCTTTAGAAAAAAATAACAGCTGATTCCTCTGTATTGGAGGTGATTGTTTCATGTTCAATCCATAGGTATGCTTTTGTGGACATTAATTGAATTTGTAGCTTAGAAAAGACACCTGGAATTCCCTTCATAAAAGCAAAATGGTGATTATTATGAAATGCTTAATTGCTATCCTTCTTTACAGCTGTTTTTATTTTGCTTACCATGGATTCGCTGATCAGGAGGAGAAGGAGAGCTTCTTCAACGTTGTCATGGGGGCTATAGATGCTGAAAGACAAACAGGCTTTTTCAAAATATGAGCAACAATAAGAATTATGCTCATGGGAGACTCTTGTTAATAGCACCACAGGATTAGAAATGTGAAACATCTCATGCATGATTAATTCATTATATAATCATTTCTTCAGACTGGAATGACTAAAAGCTATAGAGGAGATAATTCATCTGTGACGAGGGAGAGCAAATGATTGGTCAAAAACTCTTTATTCATGAAACAATTTAGCTCCTAGGTGTTCTGACAGCATTGAATCTAAAGCATTTGGGGCCAGATTGCCTGCACCAGCTTATGAGAATCTTGCAACTGAGGGATGATCCTTCAGAAAGAGCTGGTTGATTGATGAATTCCAGGACCTTCTCTGATTTGGCCCCCTCGTATTTCCAGCAAGATATGTGTGGCATTGTCTTTATTAATATGACTGAGTCTTTCATTTTAAGATATCTTCTGCTCAATAACACTGGCAAACTTCCATTTGCCCTTCTCTGTTCAATTGACCTATTAATGTAAGGGAATTTTAAAAGGCTTTAAAATTAATTTTCATAACGATTTTACTTTCTGGTGTTACTCTATTTTGTTATATATTTTACATAGGATGTTTTACTTAGTATTTGTACTATGAACTGAAACCTACCGCAAAAAGCAAGTGTTAAATTGATTTAAAATTCCAGATACAGAATGTAGCTTTTTTTTTTTTCCCTAAAACTATTATTACCAGAGACCTCTAACAGAAGACCTGGCTATTATTTCTAATTAATAGCTCTCTTCCCCTTCAGTAGTTAAGATGTTTTTAAAATTCTGTAAGCTCCTAGGTCCGTACTTATCTCCAGCGTGTTGCTGTAGTTTTCGACGTAAGGTGGTACAAATATAAGCATTGTCCTCTTTCTTCATGAACTCGGGAAGTGGGTCAGATAAGGGACTCCAGTAACAATCTTCACTTAGGGAGTGGAGGAGCAGCTCTGCCAGTTGTTTGGTAGCTGTCTGGTGAAGAATGGAAAGAAATTGAAAAATACATTTTTAAAAACTCAAAGGACAGATTTCATCTTATGCTATGAGCCAGTGTAAAACACAGGTTCCATTGAGTTGCATAAGAAGGAATAAACAATTGTAAGTACTGTATTACGGAAGGGAGCTCTAAAGAGGACAACACAATAATTTCTGCTCTGTGCTTGTCGGTGTTCGTATGTGTACCTTATATGTTTGTATTTAGGCTTTTTATGGCCCTTCAGTACAGACAGCAATGGTAAATGTTTGAAAATGTAACTTTCCTCTGAAAACATCTACTTTCTGTTTTCTCAGTGGATATTCTCTTTATTGCACAGTTCAACAGTAATATTAGTTGATCTAACTGCTAGAGCCCACTGTAACTACATAGCCAAAAAGGCATTAAGAGTTGTTAATCTAATCCTACCTAGCTTCTTCTCTGGTAATATCACACTACTAATTAGAGCATACAAAACATTTGCTAGACCTATACTTCAATATAGCTCATCAGTCTGGAACCCATATCATGTATCTGATGTTAACACAATTGAAAAAGTCCAGAAATATTTCACAAGAAGAGTTCTCTGCTCCTCTACTCATTGCAAAATACCTTACGCCTCCAAACTTGAAACTCTAGACCTAGAAAACCTAGAACTATGCCGCCTCCGGTCCGATCTAAATATAGTATATAAAATCGGACATTGCAATGTCCTACCTGCAAATGAATACTTCAGCTTCAATCATAACAATACAAGATCACACAACAGATACAAACTCAAGGTTAACTGCACCAAACTTGACTGCAGAAAATACGACTTCAGCAATAGAGTGATCAATGTTTTGAATACTCTCCCTGACTCTGTGGTTTCTTCCCCAAACCCCAAAAACTGTAACCTTAGACTGTCCACTATTGACCTCATCTCCTTCCTAGAAGGCCTGTAGGGGGCCCGCACAAGCACACCAGTCATGCCTACCATCCCTGTCCTATTGTTTTTTATTTTTCTTATAGGTATCTATATCTTGTATTCAAAACTACATTTATTCTTATACCTGTATCTTGTAAGAGATTGACAAATCAAATAAATACTAAAAATACTAAATAGTTTGTTTCACTTTTGTTATGAATAACACCAGGCAAAAGTAACTCCATATTTTATTTATATCAGCTTCTGGCAAAGCAAAGAAGAAAAAGAATTTTTCTGCTTAGAATACATTTTCTGGTCACAAGTAAAATTTACACACTGCCATTCAACATTCCAAATTAACTAATTTAGTAATTTTGGCGGGTTAATTCTCTCTCAAAACTTTGATATACATTACATTAAAAACAAATTATTAAAAGTATTGGTAGCACAATGCAAGAATCCAAGACTTTATCCTTCCAGGGTATATTAAAAATCAGAAATAATGATACCGTTAATTCATTATGGTAAAGGTGATTATATTCAAATGTCACAATATAATCAGCATTGTACTGCACTTTTCCCTTTCAGCTTAGTCCAGAAGATATTAGATTTTTTGGCTTTCATTTTGTGTTAAGCACAATAAGGGGTACCTCGGAATGTTAAGCTGTGATTGTTAAGAATAATTAGGACTTAATCCTCTGATTGCCTCAGCTATTTTTCTCACTGCATCTACAAATTCTATTGGTTCCTTGATTATCTCATCCATAAAACTAGTGTGATATTTGTACCTGTTCCTTCATCAGGTGGGTCATTCCCTAAATACCCCAAGAATGGACTGTTGTAGACTTCCAGGGAAGCAATGGAGGGCTGAAGATGGCTTAACTTTAGCAAAGCCAACAACCACAGCAACAAGAGGAGTCATCAACTCCTCAGAACTCTGTGGATCAAAGGGAAAACAAGAACCACCCACAAGTTTGTTCCATACAGAATCTCCCTATGAAGAGATGCTAAAATAATGAACTTTTCATCTTTTTTTTACAGCATATTTGTCCTTATGTTTTTCTATCAATCTGCACTTCTCCTCTCCCCCCACCTACCATCCCCCCCAAAAAAGAATGGAGCAATGAGGCATACATGGAACTGCCCTTGAAAATCAATCATAAGCTACAGTAGTTTGTCCACATGATAACACTGCTCCATCAATCTGCTGGCTTCTGGGTGAAATTCAAGATACTGGCTAGCATACAGAACTCTACATGACACAGAGCCTGGTTACTTAAAGAACTAGCTATCTCCAATGATTTCTGCCCATTGCATTAAACACTGTGATCTGGGTGGATGAAGAACACTTTTTCTGCTACAATATCCGCCTTCTAGAATATCTCCTCCCGCCACCTCAGACAAGTGCATGGCTCCCACCCTGATGAGGTTCCATTTTTGCTCATCTTGGGTGATAAACCCTAATAAGATTTGGGTTTGTTATGTATAGTTCTTTTTTATGGGCACACATCTCTTTCTTCTTTCATCTCATTGTTCTAACTTTTTTATAGTATAAAGCACCCTAGTTGTTTGGTGCTGAGCATTTTTCAAATTTACAACTATATACAATCAGTATGCTGTTTCTACAGAAATGTTTCGTAAGGCTCACATTGTGACAAGATAATTTTTTTAAAAAGTTTACAGTAGGCAGCGAAGCCTAATTATATAATTTTCCCCATCTAAATTTTATAATAATCTTGTGTAATAGAAAAAGTACCAAAGTTAGGTATGCTAAATTCCATTTGACCATATTAATCAGTTAATTAATTCAGAATTGCAACATCAAACTTACATGCTAAGAAGAAAGGAAGAAAGGAAAGAGGAAAGGAGGAAGGTTGGTTTACAGGCTTCTGCCAAGAGAGCTAATGTGGAATCCAGGGATTGAATTTACCATTCTGAAGCTCAGAGTAGCCTTTGTTTCCATGGTTCTTAACAATTCTCTTAGATTTCTTATTCCTTGAATAATATTGCTAAAGGAAAAAAAATCAAGTGTGAAAAGCAAGGCTGAATTGTCCATGAATTATGAACATAAGAATCTCTCTTGCATTAAATATATGTACATTCATGCATATATGCATACATACATACACATGTACACTTATGCTCAGGTTGGGTTATAGTAATAAGGCAAGTCAGCAAATCTTCAAAGAATACTTTCCCAGATGGCTACTGATAAGAAGAACATACACTTCATACTTAAGGTTTGTCAGAAGGCAGTGCCTTCTCCTATTGTGCCTGGCTAGAAGAGTGGTCAGAGGCCTAGTATTATGGAATCATGTCACCCTAATAGGATAATGCTGAGGATAAAATATGGCAGACAAGGCATGTTACTTCATGTTCACCTCTTGGACTATGGTAGAATATACTAGGGGAACCAGCTTAATCTAGAGACATTTTAAAATTTATATTAAATGTAGTTTAATTCTTAGCCTAACATGTATCTCTATTTACTACTGCAGAATAATGAAAAAACTATGCCACAATTTTCAACTACTATCTTTAGATTAGCTATCCATTCCTGGTTCAGAGAATGTGTATATCTCTTTCCCTGAATTTAGGAAATGTTGCAAATTAGTTTTGTTGACAGTAAGCCACTTTTCTTGTAAACTTCATAGCAAACCTCTAGAATCCATGAGCTTTCTATGGAAGTTCCTCCTGCTTCAATCTGAAAACCAGTTATTATTTTATTTTACACCAAGAAATGTGCTCTTGAGGTGTCAACAAATTTGAAGTGCCTATCTGAAAGAAAACAGATGCACACAGGCACATAATTCACATACCACAAATGTTATTCCCTGAAACCACATTACAGCCTGTAAGGATTTGTTGTACTTAGGAGAACTCTACATACTTCCTCTCTTAACTTAAAAAACAAAATCATTTCTCTAATCACACTGCATGTAAAAATCACTCATCTAACAAGAACATCAAGTGACCCACTTCACTTTCCACATTTTGTTTACTTGGCTTCCGAAGAGATCTGTCTGCACCCTCTTGTGGCAGAGAAAAAAAAGAGAAACAATCCAATCTACTTTTTTCCCCTTACACTGATCCTCTCTAGAAAAACAGTGAGGAGAGAATTACAATTAAATTTCCTTGTAATTTAGACTCCTAGAATGATAACTTGGCTAACAGTTAATATTTCCTTATTGGTGATTAAATGAAGATTTGTATAGCATTCTTAAACACATGAGTGGTACATCTTTCTGCCAGTTGAACACAGGGTGGACTTTAGGGGTATTCAAAAAAACCCACTCAACCAAAATTAACAATTAGATGAAGATGCTTTATGTGTGTATAACCTCCAAGGTGCCTTTTTTTGCCTCCAAGGTACCTTTTTCATTAATGCTGAAAACAAACACAGGTAGTCCTCAACCTACAACAACAACTGAGCCCAACATTTTTGTGATTAAGTGAGACATTTGTTCAGTGAGTTTTGTCCCATTTTATGACCTTTCTTGCCACAGTTAAATGAATCACTGCAGTTGATTAGTTAGTAACCGGGTTATTAAGTGAATCTGGCTTTCCTATTGACTTCACTTGTCAGAAGGTCACAGAAGGTGATCACATGACAGCAATGGTCATAAATATAAACAAGTTCCCAAGCCTCCGAATTTTGATCACATGATCATGGAGATGCTGCAAAGGTTGTAAGTGTGAAAAATAGTCATAAGTCACTTTTTTCAGTGCTGTTGTGACTTTGAATGGTCACTAAATGAACTTTTGTAATAACCTGTATCTCGGCAAGTCCAGCAAATCCATTCCTGCTACTCAATCATAAATTGGACAAGTGAAAGACCTTACTTTAACATCTCTGTAGAAATGGTGGTAGACTTTAGGAGAAACCCTCCCATACTACCACCTCTTACAATACTAGACAACACAGTATCAACAGTAGAGACCTTCATATTTCTAGGTTCTATCGTAACACAAGACCTAAAATGGACACCTAACATCAAAAACATAATCAAAAAAGCACAACAAAGAATGTTCTTTCTGTGCCAACTCAGAAAGCTCAAACTGCCCAAGGAGCTGCTGATAGCAGTTCTACAGAGGAATCAGTGAGTCTATCATCTGCACCTCTATAACTGTCTGGTTTGGTTCTGCAACCCAACAGGACAGACACAGACTTCAGAGGATAATTAGGACTGCAGAAAAAACAATTACTACCAACCTGCCTTCAATCGAGGACCTGTATATTGCATGAGTCAAAAAGATGGCTGTGAATATATTTACAGACCCCTCACATCCCAGACATAAACTGTTTCAACTCCTTCCCTCAAAACAATGCTATAGAGCACTACACACCAGAACAACTAGACACAAGGACAGATTTTTCCCGAACGCCATCACTTTGCTAAACAAATAATTCCCTCAAGACTGTTCAACTATTTACCAAGTCTGCACTACTATTACTATTAATCTTCTCATCACTCCTTATCACCCATCCCCTCCCACTTGTGACTGTATAACTGTAACTTTGTCACTTATATCCTTATGATTTAAATTGTTTCCTAGTATGATTTGATTGCTTATTGTACCCTATGACTATCATTAAGTGTCATACCTTATGATTCTTGACTCTTGACAAATATATCTTTTCTTCTATGTACATTGAGAGCATATGCACCAAAGAGAAATTCCTTGTGTGTCCAACCACACTTGGCCAGTAAAGAATTCTATTCATTCTGTTCTATTCTTTATTTCATATGAATGTACAACATCATACAATTTCAAGCAGTTATAGCTTCTACAGGTAGTCCTTACAACAGTTAATTTAGGGATCATTCAAAGTTAAACGGCATTGATAAAAGAGACTTATGACCATTTCTCACACTTACAAACTTTGCAGCATCCCCATGATCATGTGATCAAAATTCAGATGCCTAGCAACTGACTCATATTTATGCAGTGGCCTGAGGTCAGGTGATCGATCAACTTTTGCGACCTTCTCATAAGCGAAGTCAATGTGGAAGCTGGGTTAACAACTGGGTTACTAACTTTATCAACTGCACTGATTCTGCACTGCACTTATCAACTGCACTGATTCTTATCAACTGTGGCAAGAAAGGTCATAAAATGGGACAAAACTCACTTAACAAATTTTCACACTTAACCACAGAAATTTTGGACTCAACTGTGTTCGTAAGTAGAGGGCTACCTGTATTACCTACTGGTAGCTTTGAACAGAACGATATCCACAATATATTTTTTATGTGGAATTATGTTCATTATGTACGTACCCTCTCTTTAAATGAGCCACATATGCACTCTGCAGAGCTGCTTCCAGAAAGTAAGGAAGTTCAAAATCCAAGGAAGACATATGAGTGCCTTTTATGCTTCTTGTATGTGTATTATTAAAGTTCTGGTGATAAAAGGGAGAGAGAAAGAGAGATGACATATAAATACGAATAATAATGTTGCTTAATGCTTATTCTATTCTTCTTCCAAAAGGTCAGAGAAAATGACTAATATAAAGGAAATTTGCTTTAAATTACACTTGCTATTTCTTTATAGTTTGGCTTTTTTTGTGTGCTGGCTTCACAAGGATGGCCTTATATTTCCCTCTGTATTCCTGGCAATATACTAAGCAGATATACATAATTTAAGAGTCACAAATTATAATAAAAAGAACAGCTAAAACCATAAATGGTAGCCTATTATAGGATCAATAGCTCTCTCTTTCTATTGTTTAATTGAAACCAAGAAAAAAAAAAAACACAGAAAAGTGGTCAAGCCTCCAATTCCTGGGTCCCATAAACTGGATGGATTACAAATTGATGCCTGTCCTTTTAGGAGCCCAAAATTAGGGCTGCACAGTGACTTGTAGGGGAAAATGTTTTGAAATGGTTTGGAGTACATGGAGACACGTACAGCACCTCTTGGAAACTCCTAAAAGTTGCTGCTTTTTTTCCAAGCATAACTGTAGTATGAACTCAGGAAAAGATGGATTTAGTTTAAGTCTGACTGGATGGTGGGGAATGGAAGGATTTATATTCCTTGCAGACAGCTGATCATCTGCTTCCTCTTGGAGCACAGATGTCAAACTCGCAGTGTCACATTGCCATCATGTGATGTATCGTGACGTTTTTTCCCTTTGCGGAGCTGGGGTGGGTGTGGCCTGCGCGTGATACATCCGGCCCGTAGGCCACCAGTTTAACAATCCTGTTTTAGAGGGTCTTTGAAGCACATGGAGGTTTATCTGTGTCCTCAGGGTCACCTGAGTAGTGTAAATGCTTCCTATAGTCTGCAACCATTAGCACTACTCAGGTGACCCTGAGAACACAAACAAACCTCCAATTGGCCTCAATGACTATTTAAAAGAATGCAAATGACCAGCTGTCTGCAAGGAATATAAATCCTTCCATTCCATTTCATTGTTAAATGTTGTCATCATTCCTTTTCACCCATCCCCTCCCACTTGTGATTGTATGACTGTAACTTTGTCGCTTGTATACTTATGATTTATATTGACTGTTTCCTAGTATGATTGATTGCTTATTGTACCCTATGACGATCATTAAGTGTTGTACCTGATGATTCCCAATTCCTGATGAATGTATCTTTTATGTATACTGAGAGTATTTACACCAAGACAAATTCCTTGTGTGTCCAATCACACTTGGCCAATAAAGTATTCTATTCTATTCTGTCAAAAACGTCTTCAAAGAAAAAAACAATAAAGTCCATTTGCCTCCTGAAAAAGTACCTTTGGGACAACCTTGACCTGAATGACTGAGAACCTCTATAGACATTTGATTTAGGCACTGACAATGGATATTGCATTAGCCCCGTGCATAGTAACAAAGCACCTTCAAATCCAAACAACTGAACAGACCTGATAGATTATTCAATAGTCTGTAATCAGATTACCATCTTTACCAGCTAGGCAACCCAATAACATTTGCAATCTGTGAAGGTGTCAAACTGCATCAGTTACAATTAAATCTTCCCATCTTCTACATGAAGCTACTGTATTTACATGAGAACGTAAAGATGCACATCTAGTCAACAGTTCCCCATATCAATGTCCCTTTTGTGGATGCACATCAACTTGGTTGATCACAAAAAAGCTAAAAGGATCAAACTCAATGAGATGCTGCTAAATGTAAGAGTTGAATCATCCTAGAAGATCATGGCAATCCCACTTCCATATTGTTGCCAAGAAGATACCATGGATGGACCAGGAATTGAGCATGTCTTGAAGACTTTTCTTTACCCAAATGTAAAATAACCTTGAATTTAAGATAGTTGCTGGCCTCAACATACAAAACAAAAGGGGAACTTGGTATGTACCCATTATTAGATTTGTAATTGAGCTAAGATGACCTTCCTGTTGTAAAGGTAAATTGATTGTAGGAAAAAATAATCTTCATTTTTGACAAGTACTGTACAGTAAAGGCATATAATATGGTTTTGAATAAAGTACATCTGATATAACATGCATTGTTCAAAATCTGGCATTTTCCCTCAGAATCTTACATTGTAATCTGTTACATCTTAATGATTTTCAAACCTGTGTTCTGAAATTCAATATTAAAAAAGCTGGCAAAATGGGATGCTAAAATATAAAATTACATGCAGGGATCTGATTCAAATTCCCATTTAGCCAGGTGCATGAAGCTATTTGGATTGAAACACCTCAGAATAGTATTACATGAGCAAAAGAAAGCAGCATCTTGAGCACATTGGAGGGAGAGAGGAATAAAACTAAACCTCAGGCAGGGTCTCAGGGTATATAATTTAGCACATTTTCTAGCTTTCGTTTAATGGAGAACAAGTTAAACAGTAATATATAAATCCTTGGGAAATGCTAACGAGGGGTGGGGGGCTCCTTTGAGCTGACTCTTATTTACCTTCTCCAGTTCTTGCAGGAAAATCTGAGCGATTACACAGGCCCTTTCAAAGCAAGTCATGACTTCCTCTTTTCTTTCTGATAACCGGACTTGGGAAGCAATGGAATTGGGTGAGCGTTCCAGTGCCAGACCTGGAAGACAGCAATAATGTCTCTTCAATGCCATGCTGAAACGCACCAACCATCAATTAGTTCTTACTTTGTGCAACCATCCCCACAGTCTTTTCTACCTAGAGAAGCCTAACATAGGTGGAGGTTATTTAGATGAATGAATTTAAATCTGTTATCCCGATCTGTCATAGCGCCTCAGAAATAGTATCTCCTCAAAGGCGTGTATGGCCTCTGCCCTGACCATGCTGGGAAAAAAATTGAAAGAAAAAAAAAATCCCTCCAGATCTTGAGTTAGGATAAGCGGTAATCCTTCTGTTTTGGTGTTACCTATTAGTTTGAATGGTTTCTCCCCCACCCCCCAAAGGTACACAATTCTTTCTATTTTATTGTGGTTCTTTGTTGTTGTTTTTTAATGTTGTATACCTCCTAGAGTTTTTATCAAGCTATGCAGTTGTCTATATATAATACACAAATAAATACAGGTAGCCCTTGACTTATACTGTAACAGAGTCCAGAATTTCCATGATGGTGTAAGTTGAGGTAATCATGTGACCTGACCGATTTTATGACATTTTGGGAGCTGTTGTTAAGCAAATGTGTAGCCATTGAGTGAATGTGGTTGTTGTTAAGTATATTAATGTATTCCTATGGGCATTTTTTTAAACCAGAAACCAGTTGAAAAGGCCAGAAACTTACAAAAAGCCATCATAAATCTAGGTCGCATGACCACGAACACCAGGACTGAGTCTGGGTGGTGTACAGCACATACCATTGGAGAGAAGCCAAAATTAAGAGACTCTGCAATCCCAAACTGGAGGAGGGAGGGGGGAGAGATTCAGGACAGCCACACCCCAGAATCTCCTAGGTTGTGTTTACTGTAGAGGTTCCAAGGTTTGGCAAGGTTCTGTCCATTAGATGTAAACAAATAAAGTATTGGACTCAGTGGATTTTGTTTTGTGAACTTTGGGATTGGTCTTGACATTCCCAAAGCATAGATTACTTCAGCTTCAGATATATATTAAAACAAAAAAATGGGGGAAGCTTCTAGCTACCTTATAGCTAAATAGACATTTGCATCTATATGAGAAATAGCAATAACACACGTATATCGCTTCATTGTGTTTAAAGTCCTCTCTAAGTGGTTTACCGTCAGCATATTGCCCCCAACAACCTGGGTCCTCATTTTACCGACCTCGGAAGGATGTGAGGCTGAGTCAACCTTGAGCCGGTGAGAATCGAACACTTGGCAGTCAACAGAATTAGTCTGCAATACTGCATTCTATAATTGCATCACCACAGCTCCTGGCAAATATGAGCAATATGCAAGGATATTTCTGAAATCAAAAGGGGATGGTGAGCAAGGTTTTCAGTTTGCTAATAGAATTGCAGCAAGAAGCTATGCGGTATCTGCTATCCCGCATCAGATGGGCGTCTCATGATAGGGAGCGAAGGAGAGAGAAACGACAGGAGACGAAGTTCCTCGCGATGAGTGCGCCCAGAATGGCTGGGTACACGCTCTTTTATTATGCTCATTCAAAAGGGGGTGATTGTTTATTCAGAACCTAGGTTAAGCCTAGGTCAGACGGAATGTACAGATTTAACAATGGCTCAAACAAAAGCAAGATATCAGGACAGACAGGATGGCAAGAATTATATTTGATCAGGATATTACTTCTTCACAAAGCTGCATGCCAGACAATGTAATCCCAAGTGAATAAACCATTTCTGCAAATGTTTGACTCCTTGTCTCTGTACGTGCCCTGTAAAAGGTCACTGAGAAGACAGAAGCTTAATGATCACACGTGAATGATACAATGTTGCAATGTTTGAATGATACATAGTTACATTGATACACAGTTGCAAACACATAAATGATACATAGTTACAACAAAGCTAAGCATGTATATCGTAAAACTCTCTATTTCTCCTCATTTTGCAGAAACAAATATTTTAAAAAGCTCTTTACAGTCCCTTTGTTTCCAGAATGCTACATATATACATAAACATACACACAAAGAATCATTTAGTTATAAAGACTTTGGAGGTCTTTTAATCCTACACTTTCTTGAAGATAAGAATCCTCAGGCTATCCAAGACAAATGGGTTTTAGGGTTGTTGCTGTTTTAAAAAATAAATTATATCTTTCCAATATTGTATTTCAATTACGAATTCCATCTCCCTAGATTTCAATCACACCAATAATGTCATATTCCACCATCCCACTCCATGCATATTAGGATTTCAAGTTCTTCTGGTTTGTTCTTCATATTCTGTGAATAAGCCACTAAGCCATTTAAGCCCCTGTCCCACTGCACTAACGGATGCAAAGAGGATGTAAAACGTTAAAAAAAGCTTGCCATCCATTGGAAAACACTATGCATCTGTTGTGTACTCATTGCATACGTGTTTCATATGCTCTATCCATCAAGCATCCGTCCACTGCGATTTCATCCGCGCAAGAAGTTTTGAGCTGCACAAAACTCTGTGAACGGATGAACTTTCCGCTGTGTACGATGAAAATCCGTAACATCCGAGCAACAAACGTTCTATGTCCGTTTATCATTCGTTAAACGTCCGCTGTATCCTCTCTGCATCCTCTGGGCATCCTCGCAACTCACATCCGCTGCAGCTGAAAACGGAAAGAGGGAGGAAACAGAAGGTACACGGAATGTCTACACAGCGTTAGTAGCACGGAAATAGAAAGGATGCGCAGTGAACGGTTTGCATCTGGTATACATCCGCTAGGCTTCCTATGAACATCCGTTTAACATCTCCGGTACATACTACCCACGTCCGTTCTTTTCCGTTCTTTTCCGTTCTGTTTATGCAAATTTTTGCCACTTTTCGGAGCGGATGAGAACGGATGGAGCCACCCCCGAAATTTTGCTCATCCGCTGTGTCCTTTATGCATACGTTTTGTATACGTCAGCCAGTGGGACCTAGCCTTTAGTATCGCCTTTCTTAAGTTTGCCTGTTGCACCTCCCATTGTATAGTATTTCTGAGCACTCCTTCCTTTTTATCACCTGCTTCCTTGTAAGATTTAATGCCTTTGGGTTTATGCTTGCATGTGGTTCTGGACATCCCTTCTTTCCCTTCAGATGTGTAGTTGAAAGCCCACCAGATATTGATGGCATTATATATTCATTAAACTGCATGTTGAATTATATTACATTGAATATAGTGAATATATTCATTATATCCAATATAGCATTCATTCATCCTAATAATTCAAAGCAGCTTCTTGTGTAAGTATATGTGTGGGGTCTGGTTACTGTCCATAAAGTATTATAGATAAATATAGATTCAAATACTTAAGAACGGGACAGACTCAGTTCCACAAATAAGGCCAATTCTAATACCATCTTTTTCTGCCTTTCTAATTAGGACCCTGTATTTCTTCATTTCATGCTCTTATTTTCCTTTTCCTCTCTTTAAATAGAAATCATATAAAGGTATCTTTGCAGACAGAAAATCCCAAATTGAATTCCTGACACCTCCAAGTAAACCTGAAAAAAATCCTTCTCTGATCTTCTGTACAAATACAGAGGATACCACTCATCTATCTATATACCACACATCTATCTATATTTATAAAAATGTGTGTGTGTATGTGTGTATGTGTGTGTGTGTGTGTTCTAGTATAACTCTGGAATGCCTCAAGCAATTTCAACCAAATGTGGTAGACAGATGACTTACCCTCTGGAAAAAAATACTGTGGGGGTAAGACACCTATAACACCCCATGGGGTTGGGAATGCCTTAAAATGGCTTCTACAGTACAGTACAGTAGAGTTGCCATGGTAATGGCTTCATAGTACTCCACAAGGGAGCTCCCTCTGACTTGCGACGCTGCGCGAGGGAGCTACTACATCTAGAACTTTAGAGACAGTACAACAGTGTGAGGCCCAACTAAAGAATAAGAGAGATAGAGCTACTGCATCTAGAGCTTCACAGACAGTACAACAGTGTAAGTCCTGACTACAGGATTTTCCTGTCTAATACAGGATTGGGATAAATAAATACCTGGGCAATGCCAGGTTATAAGCTACTTATAGATAAAACTGTGCTTCAGAGATTAAACGGTCTTATTCAGATATAGCAATTTCCTGAGTTCCTTCTCTCTGTTCCTAATTATTTTGTGCTTAGCTACCTTATACTGTACTCCAGGGGTCCCCAACCACCAGGTCCCGGACCGGTACTGGTCCGTGGATCATTTTGTACCGGGCCACAAAGAATGAATAATCGTGATTAAAATATATATTTTATATTAGCTAAAGCTAAGAAGCCCTTTACTACTGGGGAAGAATTGAATTTGCCGGTCCTTGAAAAAGTGTTTCTGCGTGAAACTGGTCCCTGGTACAAAACAGGTTGTGGACCACTGCTGTACCCCATGCCCCAGGTTTTTTTTTTAACATGCCTACAGAGTCAGCCTGGAAATGGGAACTGAATGTACAGAGGAGAATGGAAAAGCCCTTCCATTTATTACTGCTAATCTTACAAGATCTGAACTTTGCCTGTTGATGCAGTCATAAATTCAACTATTAAAATATTTCTCTCTGTGACTGTCTCTCCCTGTATCTCCCCATCCCCAATATTGGAGGTGAAAATCCTGGCAAAAGCAGTCCATTAAAAGCCATACCAAACAAAAGAATGGACAATCTGCTGCCGTCCAGATCAAGCTGTTATCCATAAATTCTAGTCAGCATTTCTTTTGGAAATTCAACACATTTTAAGCGAACTCCAACACTTTACACTATAGTACCATGATGGTGAACCTTTTCGGCACTGATTGCTGAAATGGTAGCTTGGGGGTGGAAGAGCAGCTCCCTGGCCACCTGGTCTTCCGGTTTCTAACGCACATGCATACAAAGAGCAACTGGCTGGCACACACATGCATGCTGGGGAGCTGCTCTTCTGGTTTCCAGCATTCCTGTGCGTGCAAAGTGCAGCTGGCAGGCACACACATGTGAGCCAGAGAGCTGCTCTTCTGGTTTTGGGTGCTCCTGCACACGTAAACACTAGCTGGTCTTTGCGCATGTACGCGCTGAACCTGGAAGAGCAACGGGGACGGCTGACATGCCTGGAGAGGTGGCTCTGTGTGCCACTTCCAGCATGCGTGCCATCGGTTCGCCATAACGGCTGTAGTTGGAAAAGGTAAAGACATATACAATGAAGCACTTTATACTCCAATTTATAAATGTATACAGCACTTTATACTCCAATGGAAAACAGTACAGATAAAAAGTTTTATTTTGTCCCATGTACCATATTCTGGCCCATGCACTACAAAAATACTTGGAATCTTTTCATTATGCAGATTCATTATAACTTTTGTTTCTTCCACCCACACATAAATTTATCCAATAATAACACTCAGAAGTATAGGTACAGAGAAACAGCTTGCTAAAAGATCCCAAATTCTCAACAGCACTAACAGAACTGAGCACATAATCTGTAATGAAATATTAAGCAAAGTGCTATGAGTACCATCCCAACAACTATTGCTGTTCTTATCACCAGACTATGGTGATCACCAGACTATGGTGATATAAAATGATCATATCATTTTATAATGATTTAATAAATTTGCAGGGGATTCTGGCTCATCAATTAATGGGGTTACAAGGCGAATGAGAAGAAGGCAACTGAGTTAATCTGCATAGTGGATTTCTCTCAAATGTCGTGCAGAGGGGTTTTTGTTCAGGAAATCAATACTCCTATGAAGAAAACTGTGATAGTTTGACCACTGGAGTTTTGGAGGGATATAGGATGAAGGCGTAAGGAGTGCCTGGAGTTCCTCATCCCAGGGGAGAGACCGGTGCCTACTTTTCCCACCAAGAAGTAACAATAGGTTCAAAGGGGAAAGGAATCTGAGATATCTACCAATCACTGCCCTTGAAACTGCCCCACGTTGAATTTATAAGGTCAGTTTCTCATTGCTGAGGTGCAATAAAACTTGGTCAGTGCAAAGTACACCAATATATTTTTCTGTCAACTCAAGGATAGGACAAAAGCATATTACTCAGCTGTGAGGAAATGTTTTTGTTCCTGTTGGAATTATGCTTAGTATTCTTAAGGATTGTATTCTATTGAGAGAAATTGATCTAGGGTCTATGTTCTAGTGTCATGTAAGAAGAGATTGGCTTGGAGAGACTGCATGAAATTAGACCAAAACCTGCATTCCCATTCTATAAAGTGCTACAGGCTGGCTTAAGGAGCCAAATCTTTAATAACAACTTGTAGCACCTGTGCCTCCCCCAAGAGATCAAGTATATTTTTCCACTGCTTACTTGTTATTGTGGTCAAAAGATAGCACTCCTTCAGAAATATTACAGGGTCTAATCAGGACAGCCAAACAAACTCAGTCTAAAAACTGCTATTTTGGGTAAAAACCAAGTCCTAGTTGACAGTTTTAAGTCTTAAGACTGGGATGGGCAGCTCCAGGGCCACATGTGGCTCCCAAGCATCCAGAGTTCCTTTGATCTGAGTACATTGTGAGTTTTTGTTTTATTTTATCCTTTTGCTTATTTTTGGATAAGGGATTTAAAAGAATAACAGATGCCCTAAAATTTGCAGAGAGTTAAGTACTTTTTTCATTCATTAAAAAGGAAAAAAAAATTTTTCCTCCAAAATCACAACTTCCTCCCACTTGAGTTCTAAGAGGCAACATGCGTGGTTCACACTTCACAAATCTTAAGGTATCTGTTTTACTTCAAAACCATATAAAAAGAGATTGAAACATTTAGCCATCTCCAGTCCAGTGACATCATAACCACCCCAGCTATGCCTTCTGCAGAAAAGCAGGGCCTTGACTTTGCACATTCATAGTCAAGGCTAGGGCTTCAATCTCTCTTGGTGTCTTCAAAAGAGTAACTTTTGCATCTGAAAGACATTTTGGACAGGGAGCGGACCACTCTGACCTAAGAGTACAGATAAATCCCTAAGTGGTCTCAACGGCCTCAACAACTCTCAGAGAGTTAATGATTAACTTTCAGAGCACTAACAACCAGATGCCTGCTTAGAAATATAAATCCTTCCATTCCCCACCTTTACCAATGCGCAGAAATGATTAGATTAACTATGATATTAAAAAACAAGGAAGAGGAAGAATTTTTTACAACATGGAATACATGGTACAAATGGTTAAATGAGAAGGAAATAAAGATGTATAGTGAAAATGATTAAAGAAATATTATGGAACAACAGAAATAAGGAAAATGTATAGCTATATATATATATATGTATGGTATAGCTATGTATATAGGTGTAGTAGTGTAATAACAGAAAAACAATGCATCATGATGTATTAATAACATAGATAAATTAGAAATTTAGGAATTAGATTTAAGATATCTTTGTAGTAAATGATTTCAATGAACACTAATAGAAATGTACACTGTTATGAAAACACTGTAAAACGTGAGAACGTGATTCTCTTTTTAAAATATTTTTTTTCTTGAATAAATATATATATTTTTAAAGAAATATAAATCCTTCCATTCCCCACCTTTCAGACAGAATTGAAAAAGCTTCTTGGATAAGAAATGAAATGTTTCCAAAGGAGGAAAAAATCCAGTTGCCTTTTGAAAAGTACTTTGGTGCAATTGATTGGGTTCAAAGCCATGAGCTCATAAAACACTACTTACTAAATCATTGTGGTTGGATTCATGCAACACGCTCAGACCAAAACCAAGCACTTATGATTTAACCTCTATCTGGTTTTGTGGTATATATCAAAATAACAAAGCTTTCAAGAAAAATGCCAAAATTGGTATATACACACTGGTAAATATTTAGTGGATTTGCATAGAACAAGTAAATATTAGAATCACTTAAATGAGTTCCTCACCATTGGCTGGTAGTCTCTTCATTCTCATATTGCTCCCTTGAAAGTGATTTGCTCATATTTTACTAACAGATACTTTTTTTAGGATCATATAGGTCATGCATGTTACATTTGTAATTTCTGGGAATTTTAGTTGGAAACCATAGAAGAGGCATAGCAGTCGATACATACCCAAATACACCTAAGCAATGATAATTCTTTTGCAGAATTACAGATAATGTGTTAACTGAAACCGATCAATGACGTTTTAAATGTTAGACAGCATGTTATGATTTTAAGCTAAATACAACAAAATGCTTTTTGTAAGCAGGAAAGGCCTATTTAAATTAAATAATTAAGTGAACTAGGATCCTTCACAGACTATCTGATATCCACAAAAGCAAAAAGTGGGCTAGTAGGCTAGCAAAAAAAATTCTTGTGAATTAGGAACTTTTCATGGTAACAAATAAAATCATAATAAAATATACACTCTGTAAGTAAGGTATATCAAAGTTTTAATGGTTTCTTGTTATTAACTGGAGAATATCATTTCTAAATATTTAAGCATTTCTAATCCAACAGCTATAACCATTCACAAATAAGTATCAATAACACATTCCCCAAAGCCAATAGAATAGCAGAGACATTCTTAGCTGTGGCCCTTTGGAGGAACAGGAAGCACAGGTCAGTGTGATGCCTGATGTTCAAAAGGTTCACTGCAATACTAATACGGTGTTTTAACTTTGAGTTTTACATACCAGTTGAAGGTATCTGATCATTCCAGACCTCTATTCACCTAATAAGTGGACTGGTATGCTGAAAAGGTTAGAAGAGGATAGGCAGAGAGCAACTACTTCAGCAGCAGTCATAAACAGCACTGAAAGGAAACTGAAAGGAAAGGAAGATGAAGAATGCAAGCAGAGACATTTTTCCAGGTTTCCCAGAAAAACAGCTGAATCATAAACCCTTTGATAACTTCCCTCTCTTCCAAACATAGAATAAAAAGACACGGAAGAGATTATTATTATTATTATTATTATTATTATTATTATTATTATTATTATTATTATTATTATTATT